>JANJGK010000367.1:0-673161 GCA_039081455.1 Macrobrachium rosenbergii | reverse complement strand
GGCCACCTCCGGCGATTCCGGAGGAAATCTTTGGTAAGGGGTCCTTTTTTTTTTTTTTTTGTGGGGCCCAGGGGTCCAATTCAGCTGAAGAAAGAATCTTCAAGGAGTCTTCAGGGATTCTTCGGTGAAGATTTTGGCGCCAATACGAAGACTATCATTTTCTCAAACTAAAGCTTAGTCATTCATGTAAAGATTTCCACCTCCGGCGATTCCGGAGGAAATCTCTGGTAAGGGGTCCTTTTTTGTTTTTTTTTGTGGGGCCCAGGGGTCCAATTCAGCTGAAGAAAGAATCTTCAAGGAGCCTTCAGGGATTCTTCGGTAGAGATTTTGGAGCCAATACGAAGACTATCATTTTCTCAAACTAGAGCATAGTCATTCATGTAATGATGGCCACCTCCGGCGATTCCGGAGGAAATCTTTGGTAGGGGGTCCTTTTTTTTTTTTTTTTGTTGGGCCCAGGGGTCCAGTTCAGCTGAAGAAAGAATCTTCAAGGAGTCTTCAGGGATTCTTCGGTGAAGATTTTGGCACCAATACGAAGACTATCATTTTCTCAAACTAGAGCTTAGTCATTCATGTAATGATGGCCACCTCCCGCGATTCCGGAGGAAATCTTTGGTAAGGGGTCCTTTTTTGTTTTTTTTTGTGGGGCCCAGGGGTCCAATTCAGCTGAAGAAAGAATCTTCAAGGAGTCTTCAGGGATTCTTCCGTGAAGATTTTGGAGCCAATACGAAGACTATCATTTTCTCAAACTAGCGCATAGTCATTCATGTAATGATGGCCACCTCCGGCGATTCCGGAGGAAATCTTTGGTAGGGGGTCCTTTTTTTTGTTCGTGGGGCCCAGGGGTCCAGTTCAGCTGAAGAAAGAATCTTCAAGGAGTCTTCAGGGATTCTTCGGTGTAGATTTTAGCGCCAATACGAAGACTATCATTTTCTCAAACTAGAGCATAGTCATTCATGTAATGATGGCCACCTCCGGCGACTCCGGAGGAAATCTTTGGTAAGGGGCCCTTTTTTTTTTTTTTTTTTTTGTGGGGCCCATGGGTCCAGTTCAACTGAAGAAAGAATCTTCAAGGAGTCTTCAGGGATTCTTCAGTGAAGATTTTGGCACCAATACGAAGACTATCATTTTCTCAAACTAGAGCATAGTCATTCATGTAATGATGGCTACCTCCTGCGATTCCGGAGGAAATCTTTGGTAAGGGGTCCTTTTTTTTTTTTTTTTGTGGGGCCCAGGGGTTCAATTCAGCTGAAGAAAGAATCTTCAAGGAGTCTTCAGGGATTCTTCGGTGAATATTTTGGAGCCAATACGAAGACTATCATTTTCTCTAACTAGAGCATAGTCATTCATGTAATAATGGCCACCTCCGGCGATTCCGGAGGAAATCTTTGGTAGTTTTTTTTTTTTTTTTTTTTTTTTTTTTTGTGGGGCCCAGGGGTCCAATTCAGCTGAAGAAAGAATCTTCAAGGAGTCTTCAGGGATTCTTTGGTGAATATTTTGGAGCCAATACGAAGACTATCATTTTCTCAAACTAGAGCATAGTCATTCATGTAATGATGGCCACCTCCGGCAATTCCGGAGGAAATCTTTGGTAAGGGGCCCTTTTTTTATTTTTTTTTTTGTGGGGGCCCAGGGGTCCAATTCAGCTGAAGAAAGAATCTTCAAGGAGTCTTCAGGGATTCTTCGGTGAAGATTTTGGCGCCAATACGAAGACTATCATTTTCTCAAACTAGAGCATAGTCATTCATGTAATGACGGCCACCTCCGGCGATTCCGGAGGAAATCTTTGGTAGGGGTCCTTTTTTTTTTTTTTTCGTGGGGCCCAGGGGTCCAGTTCAGCTGAAGAAAGAATCTTCAAGGAGTCTTCAGGGATTCTTCGGTGAAGATTTTGGCACCAATACGAAGACTATCATTTCCTCAAACTAGAGCATAGTCATTCATGTAATGATGGCCACCTCAGGCGATTCCGGAGGAAATCTTTGGTAAGGGGTCCTTTTTTTTTTTTTTGGGGGGGGGGGGCCCAGGGGTCCAGTTCAGCTGAAGAAAGAATCTTCAAGGAGTCTTCAGGAGTTCTCCGGTGAAGATTTTGGCACCAATACGAAGACTATCATTTTCTAAAACTAGAGCATAGTCATTCATGTAATGATGGCCACCTCCGGCGATTGCTGAGGAAACCTTTGGTAAGGGTTTTTTTTTTTTTTTTTTTTTTGTGGGGCCCAGGGATCCAATTCAGCTGAAGAAAGAATCTTCAAAGAGTCTTCAGGGATTCTTCGGTGAAGATTTTTGAGCCAATACGAAGACTATCATTTTCTCAAACTAGAGCATAGTCATTCATGTAATGATGGCCACCTCCGGCGATTCCGGAGGAAATCTTTGGTAAGGGATCCTTTTTTTTTTTTTTTTTTGTGGGGCCCAGGGGTCCAGTTCAACTGAAGAAAGAATCTTCAAGGAGTCTTCAGGGATTCTTCAATGAAGATTTTGGCACCAATACAAAGACTATCATTTTTTCAAACTAGAGCATAGTCATTCATGTAATGATGGCTACCTCCTGCGATTCCGGAGGAAATCTTTGGTAAGGGGTCCTTTTTTTTTTTTTTTTTTTTTTGTGGGGCCCAGGGGTTCAATTCAGCTGAAGAAAGAATCTTCAAGGAGTCTTCAGGGATTCTTCGGTGAATATTTTGGAGCCAATACGAAGACTATCATTTTCTCAAACTAGAGCATAGTCATTCATGTAATGATGGCCACCTCCGGCGATTCCGGAGGAAATCTTTGCTAAGGGGTCCTTTTTTGTTTTTTTTTTGTGGGGCCCAGGGGTCCAATTCAGCTGAAGAAAGAATGTTTAAGGAGTCTTCAGGGATTCTTCAGTGAATATTTTGGAGCCAATACGAAGACTATCATTTTCTCAAACTAGAGCATAGTCATTCATGTAATGATGGCCACCTCCGGCGATTCCGGAGGAAATCTTTGGTAAGGGGTCCTTTTTTGTTTTTTTTTGTGGGGCCCAGGGGTCCAGTTCAGCTGAAGAAAGAATCTTCAAGGAGTCTTCAGGGATTCTTCGGTGAAGACTTTGGCACCAATACGAAGACTATCATTTTCTCAAACTAGAGCATAGTCATTCATGTAATGATGGCCACCTCCGACGATTCCGGAGGAAATCTTTGGTAAGGGGTCCTTTTTTTTTTTTTTTTTTTTTTGTTGGGGCCCAGGGGTCCAATTCAGCTGAAGAAAGAATCTTCAAGGAGTCTTCAGGGATTCTTCGGTGAAGATTTTGGCACCAATACTAAGACTATCATTTTCTCAAACTAGAGTATAGTCATAAAGGCTACCAGCTATATAAATGGTAGAAATTACCCTTGAAATTGAAAAATGACACCTGTTATACTGCTGAAGAAAGAGTCTTCAAGGAGTCTTCAGGGAATCTTTGGTGAGGATTTTGGAGCCAATATGAAGACTATCATTTTCTAAAACTAGAGCATAGTCATTCATGTAATGATGGCCACCTCCGGCGATTCTGGAGGAAATCTTTGGTAAGGGGTCCTTTTTTGTTTTTTTTTTTGTAGGGCCCAGGGGTCCAATTCAGCTGAAGAAAGAATCTTCAAAGAGTCTTCAGGGATTCTTCGGTGAAGATTTTGGAGCCAATACGAAGACTATCATTTTCTCAAAGTAGAGCATAGTCATTCATGTAATGATGGCCACCTCCGGCAATTCCGGAGGAAATCTTTGGTAAGGGGTCCCTTTTTTTTTTTTTTTTGTGGGGCCCAGGGGTCCAGTTCAGCTGAAGAAAGAATCTTTAAGGAGTCTTCAGGGATTCTTCGGTGAAGATTTTGGCGCCAAAACGAAGACTATCATTTTCTCAAACTAGAGCATAGTCATTCATGTAATGATGGCCACCTCCGGCGATTCCGGAGGAAATCTTTGGTAGTTTTTTTTTTTTTTTTTTTTTTTTTTTTGTGGGGCCCAGGGGTCCAATTCAGCTGAAGAAAGAATCTTCAAGGAGTCTTCAGGGATTCTTTGGTGAATATTTTGGAGCCAATACGAAGACTATCATTTTCTCAAACTAGAGCATAGTCATTCATGTAATGATGGCCACCTCCGGCAATTCCGGAGGAAATCTTTGGTAAGGGGTCCTTTTTTTATTTTTTTTTTGTGGGGGCCCAGGGGTCCAATTCAGCTGAAGAAAGAATCTTCAAGGAGTCTTCAGGGATTCTTCGGTGAAGATTTTGGCGCCAATACGAAGACTATCATTTTCTCAAACTAAAGCTTAGTCATTCATGTAATGATTTCCACCTCCGGCGATTCCGGAGGAAATCTCTGGTAGGGGGTCCTTTTTTTTTTTTTTGTGGGGCCCAGGGGTCCAATTTAGCTGAAGAAAGAATCTTCAAGGAGTCTTCAGGGATTCTTCGGTGAAGATTTTGGAGCCAATACGAAGACTATAATTTTCTCAAACTAGAGCATAGTCATTCATGTAATGATGGCCACCTCCTGCAATTCCGGAGGAAATCTTTGGTAAGGGGTCCTTTTTTGTTTTTTTTTGTGGGGCCCAGGGGTCCAATTCAGCTAAAGAAAGAATCTTCTAGGAGTCTTCAGGGATTCTTCGGTGAAGATTTTGGAGCCAATACGAAGACTATCATTTTCTCAAACTAGAGCATAGTCATTCATGTAATGATGGCCACCTCCGGCGATTCCGGAGGAAATCTTTGGTAGGGGGTCCTTTTTTTTTTTCGTGGGGCCCAGGGGTCCAGTTCAGCTGAAGAAAGAATCTTCAAGGAGTCTTCAGGGATTCTTCGGTGAAGATTTTGGCGCCAATACGAAGACTATCATTTTCTCAAACTAGAGCATAGTCATTCATGTAATGATGGCCACCTCCGGCGATTCCGGAGGAAATCTTTGGTAAGGGGTCCTTTTTTTTTATTTTATTTTTGTGGGGCCCAGGGGTCCAGTTCAGCTGAAGGAAGATTCTTCAAGTAGTCTTCAGGGATTCTTCAGTGAAGATTTTGGCGCCAATACGAAGACTATCATTTTCTCAAACTAGAGCATATTCATTCATGTAATGATGGCCACCTCCGGCGATTCCGGAGGAAATCTTTGGTAGGGGGTCCTTTTTTTTTTTTGTGGGGCCCAGGGGTCCAATTCACCTGAAGAAAGAATCTTCAAGGGGTCTTCAGGGATTCTTCGGTGAATATTTTGGAGCTAATACGAAGACTATCATTTTCTCAAACTAGAGCATAGTCATTCATGTAATGATGGCCACCTCCGGCGATTCCGGAGAAAATATTTGGTAAGGGGTCGTTTTTTTTTTTTTTTTTTTTTTGTGGGGCCCAGGGGTCCAGTTCAGCTGAAGAAAGAATCTTCAAGGAGTCTTCAGGGATTCTTCGGTGAAGATTTTGGCGCCAATACGAAGACTATCATTTTCTCAAACTAGAGCATAGTCATTCATGTAATGATGGCCACCTCCGGCGATTCCGGAGGAAATCTTTGGTAAGGGGTCCTTTTTTGTTTTTTTTTTTTTTGTGGGGCCCAGGGGTCCAATTCAGCTGAAGAAAGAATCTTCAAGAAGTCTTCAGGGATTCTTCGGTGAATTTTTGGCGCCAATACTAAGACTATCATTTTCTCAAACTAGAGTATAGTCATAAAGGCTACCAGCTATATAAATGGTAGAAATTACCCCTGAAATTTAAAAATGACACCTGTTATACTGCTGAAGAAAGAGTCTTCAAGGAGTCTTCAGGGAATCTTGGGTGAGGATTTTGGAGCCAATATGAAGACTATCATTTTCTAAAACTAGAGCATAGTCATTCATGTAATGATGGCCACCTCCGGCGATTCCGGATTAAATCTTTAGTAAGGGGTACTTTTTTGTTTTTTTTTTTTTTTTGTGGGGCCCAGGGGTCCAATTAAGCTGAAGAAAGAATCTTCAAAGAGTCTTCAGGGATTCTTCGGTGAAGATTTTGGAGCCAATACGAAGACTGTCATTTTCTCAAACTAGAGCATAGTCATTCATGTAATGGTGGCCACCCCCGGCGATTGCGGAGGAAATCTTTGGTAAGGGTCCTTTTTTTTTTTTTTTTTTTGTGGGGCCCAGGGGTCCAGTTCAGCTGAAGAAAGAATCTTCAAGGAGTCTTCAGGGATTCTTCAGTGAAGATTTTGGCGCCAATACGAAGACTATCATTTTCTCAAACTAGAGCATAGTCATTCATGTAATGATGGCTACCTCCGGCGATTCCGGAGGAAATCTTTGGTAAGGGGTATTTTTTTTTTTTTTTTTGTAGGGCCTAGGAGTCCAATTCCGCTGAACAAAGAATCTTCAAGGAGTCTTCAGGGATTCTTCGGTGAAGATTTTGGCGCCAATACGAAGACTATCATTTTCTCAAACTAGAGCATAGTCATTCATGTAATGATGGACACCTCCGGCGATTCTGGAGAAAATCTTTGGTAAGGGGTCCTTTTTTATTTTTTTTTGTGGGGCCCAGGGGTCCATTTCAGCTGAAGAAAGAATCTTCAAGGAGTCTTCAGGGATTCTTCGGTGAATATTTTGGAGCCAATACGAAGACTATCATTTTCTCAAACTAGAGCATAGTCATTCATGTAATGATGGCCACCTCCGGCGATTCCGGAGGAAATCTTTGGTAAGGGGTCCTTTTTTTTTTTGTGGGGCCCAGGGGTACAATTCAGCTGAAGAAAGAATCTTCAAGGAGTCTTCAGGGATTCTTCGGTGAAGATTTTGGCGCCAATACGAAGACTATAATTTTTTCAAACTAGAGCATAGTCATTCATGTAATGACGGCCACCTCCGGCGATTCCGGAGGAAATCTTTGGTAAGGGGTCCTTTTTTTTTTTTTTTTTTTTTGTGGGGCCCAGGGGTCCAGTTCAGCTGAAGAAAGAATCTTCAAGGAGTCTTCAGGGATTCTTCGGTGAAGATTTTGGCACCAATACGAAGACTATCATTTTCTCAAACTAGAGCATAGTCATTCATGTAATGATGGCCACCTCCGGCGATTCCGGAGGAAATCTTTGGTAAGGGGTCCTTTTTTTTTTTTTTTTTTTTGTGGGGCCCAGGGGTCCAGTTCAGCTGAAGAAAGACTCTTCAAGGAGTCTTCAGGCGTTCTTCGGTGAAGATTTTGGCACCAATACGAAGACTATCATTTTCTAAAACTAGAGCATAGTCATTCATGTCATGATGGCCACCTCCGGCGATTGCTGAGGAAACCTTTGGTAAGGGGTTCTTTTTTGTTTTTTTTTGTGGGGCCCAGGGATCCAATTCAGCTGAAGAAAGAATCTTCAAAGAGTCTTCAGGGATTCTTCGGTGAAGATTTTGGAGCCAATACGAAGACTATCATTTTCTCAAACTAGAGCATAGTCATTCATGTAATGATGGCCACCTCCGTCGATTCCGGAGGAAATCTTTGGTAAGGGGTCCTTTTTTTTTTTTTTTTTGTGGGGCCCAGGGGTTCAATTCAGCTGAAGAAAGAATCTTCAAGGAGTCTTCAGGGATTCTTCGGTGAATATTTTGGAGCCAATACGAAGACTATCATTTTCTCAAACTAGAGCATAGTCATTCATGTAATGATGGCCAAATCCGGCGATTCCGGAGGAAATCTTTGCTAAGGGGTCCTTTTTTGTTTTTTTTTTGTGGGGCCCAGGGGTCCAGTTCAGCTGAAGAAAGAATCTTCAAGGAGTCTTCAGGGATTCTTCAATGAAGATTTTGGCACCAATACGAAGACTATCATTTTTTCAAATTAGAGCATAGTCATTCATGTAATGATGGCTACCTCCTGCGATTCCGGAGGAAATCTTTGGTAAGGGGTCCTTTTTTTTTTTTGGGGGGGGGGGCCCAGGGGTTCAATTCAGCTGAAGAAAGAATCTTCAAGGAGTCTTCAGGGATTCTTCGGTGAATATTTTGGAGCCAATACGAAGACTATCATTTTCTCAAACTAGAGCATACTCATTCATGTAATGATGGCCAAATCCGGCGATTCCGGAGGAAATCTTTGCTAAGGGGTCCTGTTTTGTTTTTTTTTTTTTGTGGGGCCCAGGGGTCCAATTCAGCTGAAGAAAGAATGTTTAAGGAGTCTTCAGGGATTCTTCGGTGAATATTTTGGAGCCAATACGAAGACTATCATTTTCTCAAACTAGAACATAGTCATTCATGCAATGATGGCCACCTCCGGCGATTCCGGAGGAAATCTTTGGTAAGGGGTCCCTTTTTTTTTTTTTTTTTTTGTGGGGCCCAGGGGTCCAGTTCAGCTGAAGAAAGAATCTTCAAGGAGTCTTCAGGGATTCTTCGGTGAAGATTTTGGCACCAATACTAAGACTATCATTTTCTCAAACTAGAGTATAGTCATAAAGGCTACCAGCTATATAAATGGTAGAAATTACCCTTGAAATTGAAAAATGACACCTGTTATACTGCTGAAGAAAGAGTCTTCAAGGAGTCTTCAGGGAATCTTTGGTGAGGATTTTGGAGCCAATATGAAGACTATCATTTTCTAAAACTAGAGCATAGTCATTCATGTAATGATGGCCACCTCCGGCGATTCCGGAGGAAATCTTTGGTAAGGGGTCCTTTTTTGTTTTTTTTTTTTTGTAGGGCCCAGGGGTTCAATTCAGCTGAAGAAGGAATCTTCAAAGAGTCTTCAGGGATTCTTCGGTGAAGATTTTGGAGCCAATACGAAGACTATCATTTTCTCAAAGTAGAGCATAGTCATTCATGTAATGATGGCCACCTCCGGCGATTCCGGAGGAAATCTTTGGTAAGGGGTCCTTTTTTTTTTTTTTTTTTTTTTGTGGGGCCCAGGGGTCCAATTCAGCTGAAGAAAGAATCTTCAAGGAGTCTTCAGGGATTCTTCGGTGAAGATTTTAGCGCCAAAACGAAGACTATCATTTTCTCAAACTAGAGCATAGTCATTCATGTAATGATGGCCACCTCCGGCGATAACCAGAAGAAATCTTTGGTAAGGGGTCCTTTTTTGTTTTTGTTTTTTTTGTGGGGCCCAGGGGTCCAATTCAGCTGAAGAAAGAATCTTCAAGGAGTCTTCAGGGATTCTTCGGTGAAGATTTTGGCGCCAATACGAAGACTATCATTTTCTCAAACTAAAGCTTAGTCATTCATGTAAAGATTTCCACCTCCGGCGATTCCGGAGGAAATCTTTGGTAAGGGGTCCTTTTTTGTTTTTTTTTTTTTGTGGGGCCCAGGGGTCCAATTCAGCTGAAGAAGGAATCTTCAAAGAGTCTTCAGGGATTCTTTGGTGAAGATTTTGGAGCCAATACAAAGACTATCATTTTCTCAAAGTAGAGCATAGTCATTCATGTAATGATGGCCACCTCCGGCGATTCCGGAGGAAATCTTTGGTAAGGGGTCCTTTTTTGTTTTTTTTTTTTTTTGTGGGGCCCAGGGGTCCAATTCAGCTGAAGAAAGAATCTTCAAGGAGTCTTCAGGGATTCTTCGGTGAAGATTTTGGCGCCAAAACGAAGACTATCATTTTCTCAAACTAGAGCATAGTCATTCATGTAATGATGGCCACCTCCGGCGATTCCGGAGGAAATCTTTGGTAAGGGGTCCTTTTTTTTTTTTTTTTTTGTGGGGCCCATGGGTCCAATTCAGCTGAAGAAAGAATCTTCAAGGAGTCTTCAGGGATTCTTCGGTGAAGATTTTGGCGCCAATACGAAGACTATCATTTTCTCAAACTAAAGCTTAGTCATTCATGTAAAGATTTCCACCTCCGGCGATTCCGGAGGAAATCTCTGGTAAGGGGTCCTTTTTTGTTTTTTTTTGTGGGGCCCAGGGGTCCAATTCAGCTGAAGAAAGAATCTTCAAAGAGTCTTCAGGGATTCTTCGGTGAAGATTTTGGCATCAATACGAAGACTATCATTTTCTCAAACTAGAGCTTAGTCATTCATGTAATGATGGCCACCTCCGGCGATTCCGGAGGAAATCTTTGGTAAGGGGTCCTTTTTTGTTTTTTTTTTTTTGTGGGGCCCAGGGGTCCAATTCAGCTGAAGAAAGAATCTTCAAGGAGTCTTCAGGGATTCTTCGGTGAAGATTTTGGCGCCAATACGAAGACTATCATTTTCTCAAACTAGCGCATAGTTATTCATGTAATGATGGCCACCTCCGGCGATTCCGGAGGAAATCTTTGGTAGGGGGTCCTTTTTTTTGTTCGTGGGGCCCAGGGGTCCAGTTCAGCTGAAGAAAGAATCTTCAAGGAGTCTTCAGGGATTCTTCGGTGAAGATTTTAGCGCCAATACGAAGACTATCATTTTCTCAAACTAGAGCATAGTCATTCATGTAATGATGGCCACCTCCGGCGATTCCGGAGGAAATCTTTGGTAAGGGGCCCTTTTTTTTTTTTTTTTTTTTTTTGTGGGGCCCATGGGTCCAGTTCAGCTGAAGAAAGAATCTTCAAGGAGTCTTCAGGGATTCTTCAGTGAAGATTTTGGCACCAATACGAAGACTATCATTTTCTCAAACTAGAGCATAGTCATTCATGTAATGATGGCTACCTCCTGCGATTCCGGAGGAAATCTTTGGTAAGGGGTCCTTTTTTTTTTTTTTTTTTTTGTGGGGCCCAGGGGTTCAATTCAGCTGAAGAAAGAATATTCAAGGAGTCTTCAGGGATTCTTCGGTGAATATTTTGGAGCCAATACGAAGACTATCATTTTCTCTAACTAGAGCATAGTCATTCATGTAATAATGGCCACCTCCGGCGATTCCGGAGGAAATCTTTGGTAGTTTTTTTTTTTTTTTTTTTTTTTTTTTGTGGGGCCCAGGGGTCCAATTCAGCTGAAGAAAGAATCTTCAAGGAGTCTTCAGGGATTCTTTGGTGAATATTTTGGAGCCAATACGAAGACTATCATTTTCTCAAACTAGAGCATAGTCATTCATGTAATGATGGCCACCTCCGGCGATTCCGGAGGAAATCTTTGGTAAGGGGTCCTTTTTTGTTTTTTTTTTTTTTTGTAGGGCCCAGGGGTCCAGTTCAGCTGAAGAAAGAATCTTCAAGGAGTCTTCAGGGATTCTTCGGTGAAGACTTTGGCACCAATACGAAGACAATCATTTTCTCAAACTAGAGCATAGTCATTCATGTAATGATGGCCACCTCCGGCAATTCCGGAGGAAATCTTTGGTAAGGGGCCCTTTTTTTATTTTTTTTTTGTGGGGGCCCAGGGGTCCAATTCAGCTGAAGAAAGAATCTTCAAGGAGTCTTCAGGGATTCTTCGGTGAAGATTTTGGCGCCAATACGAAGACTATCATTTTCTCAAACTAGAGCATAGTCATTCATGTAATGACGGCCACCTCCGGCGATTCCGGAGGAAATCTTTGGTAGGGGTCCTTTTTTTTTTTTTCGTGGGGCCCAGGGGTCCAGTTCAGCTGAAGAAAGAATCTTCAAGGAGTCTTCAGGGATTCTTCGGTGAAGATTTTGGCACCAATACGAAGACTATCATTTCCTCAAACTAGAGCATAGTCATTCATGTAATGATGGCCACCTCAGGCGATTCCGGAGGAAATCTTTGGTAAGGGGTCCTTTTTTTTTTTTTTTTTGTGGGGCCCAGGGGTCCAGTTCAGCTGAAGAAAGAATCTTCAAGGAGTCTTCAGGAGTTCTCCGGTGAAGATTTTGGCACCAATACGAAGACTATCATTTTCTAAAACTAGAGCATAGTCATTCATGTAATGATGGCCACCTCCGGCGATTGCTGAGGAAACCTTTGGTAAGGGTTTTTTTTTTTTTTTTTTTGGGGCCCAGGGATCCAATTCAGCTGAAGAAAGAATCTTCAAAGAGTCTTCAGGGATTCTTCGGTGAAGATTTTGGAGCCAATCCGAAGACTATCATTTTCTCAAACTAGAGCATAGTCATTCATGTAATGATGGCCACCTCCGGCGTTTCCGGAGGAAATCTTTGGTAAGGGATCCCCCTTTTTTTTTTTTGTGGGGCCCAGGGGTCCAGTTCAACTGAAGAAAGAATCTTCAAGGAGTCTTCAGGGATTCTTCAATGAAGATTTTGGCACCAATACAAAGACTATCATTTTTTCAAACTAGAGCATAGTCATTCATGTAATGATGGCTACCTCCTGCGATTCCGGAGGAAATCTTTGGTAAGGGGTCCTTTTTTTTTTTTTTTTTTTTTTTGTGGGGCCCAGGGGTTCAATTCAGCTGAAGAAAGAATCTTCAAGGAGTCTTCAGGGATTCTTCGGTGAATATTTTGGAGCCAATACGAAGACTATCATTTTCTCAAACTAGAGCATAGTCATTCATGTAATGATCGCCACCTCCGGCGATTCCGGAGGAAATCTTTGCTAAGGGGTCCTTTTTTGTTTTTTTTTTGTGGGGCCCAGGGGTCCAATTCAGCTGAAGAAAGAATGTTTAAGGAGTCTTCAGGGATTCTTCGGTGAATATTTTGGAGCCAATACGAAGACTATCATTTTCTCAAACTAGAGCATAGTCATTCATGTAATGATGGCCACCTCCGGCGATTCCGGAGGAAATCTTTGGTAAGGGGTCCTTTTTTATTTTTTTTTGTAGGGCCCAGGGGTCCAGTTCAGCTGAAGAAAGAATCTTCAAGGAGTCTTCAGGGATTCTTCGGTGAAGACTTTGGCACCAATACGAAGACTATCATTTTCTCAAACTAGAGCATAGTCATTCATGTAATGATGGCCACCTCCGGCGATTCCGGAGGAAATCTTTGGTAAGGGGTCCTTTTTTTTTTTTTTTTTTTTTGTGGGGCCCAGGGGTCCAATTCAGCTGAAGAAAGAATCTTCAAGGAGTCTTCAGGGATTCTTCGGTGAAGATTTTAGCGCCAAAACGAAGACTATCATTTTCTCAAACTAGAGCATAGTCATTCATGTAATGATGGCCACCTCCGGCGATTCCAGAAGAAATCTTTGGTAAGGGGTCCTTTTTTGTTTTTGTTTTTTTTGTGGGGCCCAGGGGTCCAATTCAGCTGAAGAAAGAATCTTCAAGGAGTCTTCAGGGATTCTTCGGTGAAGATTTTGGCGCCAATACGAAGACTATCATTTTCTCAAACTAAAGCTTAGTCATTCATGTAAAGATTTCCACCTCCGGCGATTCCGGAGGAAATCTTTGGTAAGGGGTCCTTTTTTGTTTTTTTTTTTTTGTGGGGCCCAGGGGTCCAATTCAGCTGAAGAAAGAATCTTCAAGGAGTCTTCAGGGATTCTTCGGTGAAGATTTTGGCACCAATACTAACACTATCATTTTCTCAAACTAGAGTATAGTCATAAAGGCTACCAGCTATATAAATGGTAGAAATTACCCTTGAAATTGAAAAATGACACCTGTTATACTGCTGAAGAAAGAGTCTTCAAGGAGTCTTCAGGGAATCTTTGGTGAGGATTTTGGAGCCAATATGAAGACTATCATTTTCTAAAACTAGAGCATAGTCATTCATGTAATGATGGCCACCTCCGGCGATTCCGGAGGAAATCTTTGGTAAGGGGTCCTTTTTTGTTTTTTTTTTGTAAGGCCCAGGGGTTCAATTCAGCTGAAGAAGGAATCTTCAAAGAGTCTTCAGGGATTCTTCGGTGAAGATTTTGGAGCCAATACGAAGACTATCATTTTCTCAAAGTAGAGCATAGTCATTCATGTAATGATGGCCACCTCCGGCGATTCCGGAGGAAATCTTTGGTAAGGGGTCCTTTTTTGTTTTTTTTTTTTTTTGTGGGGCCCAGGGGTCCAATTCAGCTGAAGAAAGAATCTTCAAGGAGTCTTCAGGGATTCTTCGGTGAAGATTTTAGCGCCAAAACGAAGACTATCAATTTCTCAAAGTAGAGCATAGTCATTCATGTAATGATGGCCACCTCCGGCGATTCCAGAAGAAATCTTTGGTAAGGGGTCCTTTTTTGTTTTTGTTTTTTTTGTGGGGCCCAGGGGTCCAATTCAGCTGAAGAAAGAATCTTCAAGGAGTCTTCAGGGATTCTTCGGTGAAGATTTTGGCGCCAATACGAAGACTATCATTTTCTCAAACTAAAGCTTAGTCATTCATGTAAAGATTTCCACCTCCGGCGATTCCGGAGGAAATCTTTGGTAAGGGGTCCTTTTTTTTTTTTTTTTTTTTTTGTGGGGCCCAGGGGTCCAATTCAGCTGAAGAAGGAATCTTCAAAGAGTCTTCAGGGATTCTTTGGTGAAGATTTTGGAGCCAATACGAAGACTATCATTTTCTCAAAGTAGAGCATAGTCATTCATGTAATGATGGCCACCTCCGGCGATTCCGGAGGAAATCTTTGGTAAGGGGTCCTTTTTTGTGTTTTTTTTTTTTGTGGGGCCCAGGGGTCCAATTCAGCTGAAGAAAGAATCTTCAAGGAGTCTTCAGGGATTCTTCGGTGAAGATTTTGGCGCCAAAACGAAGACTATCATTTTCTCAAACTAGAGCATAGTCATTCATGTAATGATGGCCACCTCCGGCGATTCCGGAGGAAATCTTTGGTAAGGGGTCCTTTTTTTTTTTTTTTTTTTTGTGGGGACCAGGGGTCCAATTCAGCTGAAGAAAGAATCTTCAAGGAGTCTTCAGGGATTCTTCGGTGAAGATTTTGGCGCCAATACGAAGACTATCATTTTCTCAAACTAAAGCTTAGTCATTCATGTAAAGATTTCCACCTCCGGCGATTCCGGAGGAAATCTCTGGTAAGGGGTCCTTTTTTGTTTTTTTTTTGTGGGGCCCAGGGGTCCAATTCAGCTGAAGAAAGAATCTTCACGGAGTCTTCAGGGATTCTTCGGTAGAGATTTTGGAGGCAATACGAAGACTATCATTTTCTCAAACTAGAGCATAGTCATTCATGTAATGATGGCCACCTCCGGCGATTCCGGAGGAAATCTTTGGTAGGGGGTCCTTTTTTTTTTTTTTTGTTGGGCCCAGGGGTCCAGTTCAGCTGAAGAAAGAATCTTCAAGGAGTCTTCAGGGATTCTTCGGTGAAGATTTTGGCACCAATACGAAGACTATCATTTTCTCAAACTAGAGCTTAGTCATTCATGTAATGATGGCCACCTCCGGCGATTCCGGAGGAAATCTTTGGTAAGGGGTCCTTTTTTGTTTTTTTTTGTGGGGCCCAGGGGTCCAATTCAGCTGAAGAAAGAATCTTCAAGGAGTCTTCAGGGATTCTTCGGTGAAGATTTTGGAGCCAATACGAAGACTATCATTTTCTCAAACTAGCGCATAGTCATTCATGTAATGATGGGCACCTCCGGCGATTCCGGAGGAAATCTTTGGTAGGGGGTCCTTTTTTTTGTTCGTGGGGCCCAGGGGTCCAGTTCAGCTGAAGAAAGAATCTTCAAGGAGTCTTCAGGGATTCTTCGGTGAAGATTTTAGCGCCAATACGAAGAATATCATTTTCTCAAACTAGAGCATAGTCATTCATGTAATGATGGCCACCTCCGGCGATTCCGGAGGAAATCTTTGGTAAGGGGCCCTTTTTTTTTTTTTTTTTTTTGTGGGGCCCATGGGTCCAGTTCAGCTGAAGAAAGAATCTTCAAGGAGTCTTCAGGGATTCTTCAGTGAAGATTTTGGCACCAATACGATGACTATCATTTTCTCAAACTAGAGCATAGTCATTCATGTAATGATGGCTACCTCCTGCGATTCCGGAGGAAATCTTTGGTAAGGGGTCCTTTTTTTTTTTTTTTTTTGTGGGGCCCAGGGGTTCAATTCAGCTGAAGAAAGAATCTTCAAGGAGTCTTCAGGGATTCTTCGGTGAATATTTTGGAGCCAATACGAAGACTATCATTTTCTCTAACTAGAGCATAGTCATTCATGTAATAATGGCCACCTCCAGCGATTCCGGAGGAAATCTTTGGTAGTTTTTTTTTTTTTTTTTTTTTTTTTTGTGGGGCCCAGGGGTCCAATTCAGCTGAAGAAAGAATCTTCAAGGAGTCTTCAGGGATTCTTTGGTGAATATTTTGGAGCCAATACGAAGACTATCATTTTCTCAAACTAGAGCATAGTCATTCATGTAATGATGGCCACCTCCGGCGATTCCGGAGGAAATCTTTGGTAAGGGGTCCTTTTTTGTTTTTTTTTTTTTTGTAGGGCCCAGGGGTCCAGTTCAGCTGAAGAAAGAATCTTCAAGGAGTCTTCAGGGATTCTTCGGTGAAGACTTTGGCACCAATACGAAGACAATCATTTTCTCAAACTAGAGCATAGTCATTCATGTAATGATGGCCACCTCCGGCAATTCCGGAGGAAATCTTTGGTAAGGGGCCCTTTTTTTATTTTTTTTTGTGGGGGCCCAGGGGTCCAATTCAGCTGAAGAAAGAATCTTCAAGGAGTCTTCAGGGATTCTTCGGTGAAGATTTTGGCGCCAATACGAAGACTATCATTTTCTCAAACTAGAGCATAGTCATTCATGTAATGACGGCCACCTCCGGCGATTCCGGAGGAAATCTTTGGTAGGGGTCCTTTTTTTTTTTTCGTGGGGCCCAGGGGTCCAGTTCAGCTGAAGAAAGAATCTTCAAGGAGTCTTCAGGGATTCTTCGGTGAAGATTTTGGCACCAATACGAAGACTATCATTTCCTCAAACTAGAGCATAGTCATTCATGTAATGATGGCCACCTCAGGCGATTCCGGAGGAAATCTTTGGTAAGGGGTCCTTTTTTTTTTTTTTTTTTTTGTGGGGCCCAGGGGTCCAGTTCAGCTGAAGAAAGAATCTTCAAGGAGTCTTCAGGAGTTCTCCGGTGAAGATTTTGGCACCAATACGAAGACTATCATTTTCTAAAACTAGAGCATAGTCATTCATGTAATGATGGCCACCTCCGGCGATTGCTGAGGAAACCTTTGGTAAGGTTTTTTTTTTTTTTTTTTTTTTTTTTGTGGGGCCCAGGGATCCAATTCAGCTGAAGAAAGAATCTTCAAAGAGTCTTCAGGGATTCTTCGGTGAAGATTTTGGAGCCAATACGAAGACTATCATATTCTCAAACTAGAGCATAGTCATTCATGTAATGATGGCCACCTCCGGCGATTCCGGAGGAAATCTTTGGTAAGGGATCCTTTTTTTTTTTTTTTGTGGGGCCCAGGGGTCCAGTTCAACTGAAGAAAGAATCTTCAAGGAGTCTTCAGGGATTCTTCAATGAAGATTTTGGCACCAATACAAAGACTATCATTTTTTCAAACTAGAGCATAGTCATTCATGTAATGATGGCTACCTCCTGCGATTCCGGAGGAAATCTTTGGTAAGGGGTCCTTTTTTTTTTTTTTTTTTTTTTGTGGTGCCCAGGGGTTCAATTCAGCTGAAGAAAGAATCTTCAAGGAGTCTTCAGGGATTCTTCGGTGAATATTTTGGAGCCAATACGAAGACTATCATTTTCTCAAACTAGAGCATAGTCATTCATGTAATGATGGCCACCTCCGGCGATTCCGGAGGAAATCTTTGCTAAGGGGTCCTTTTTTGTTTTTTTTTTGTGGGGCCCAGGGGTCCAATTCAGCTGAAGAAAGAATGTTTAAGGAGTCTTCAGGGATTCTTCGGTGAATATTTTGGAGCCAATACGAAGACTATCATTTTCTCAAACTAGAGCATAGTCATTCATGTAATGATGGCCACCTCCGGCGATTCCGGAGGAAATCTTTGGTAAGGGGTCCTTTTTTGTTTTTTTTTGTGGGGCCCAGGGGTCCAGTTCAGCTGAAGAAAGAATCTTCAAGGAGTCTTCAGGGATTCTTCGGTGAAGACTTTGGCACCAATACGAAGACTATCATTTTCTCAAACTAGAGCATAGTCATTCATGTAATGATGGCCACCTCCGACGATTCCGGAGGAAATCTTTGGTAAGGGGTCCTTTTTTGTTTTTTTTTTTTTTGTGGGGCCCAGGGGTCCAATTCAGCTGAAGAAAGAATCTTCAAGGAGTCTTCAGGGATTCTTCGGTGAAGATTTTAGCGCCAAAACGAAGACTATCAATTTCTCAAAGTAGAGCATAGTCATTCATGTAATGATGGCCACCTCCGGCGATTCCAGAAGAAATCTTTGGTAAGGGGTCCTTTTTTGTTTTTGTTTTTTTTGTGGGGCCCAGGGGTCCAATTCAGCTGAAGAAAGAATCTTCAAGGAGTCTTCAGGGATTCTTCGGTGAAGATTTTGGCGCCAATACGAAGACTATCATTTTCTCAAACTAAAGCTTAGTCATTCATGTAAAGATTTCCACCTCCGGCGATTCCGGAGGAAATCTTTGGTAAGGGGTCCTTTTTTGTTTTTTTTTTTTTTTGTGGGGCCCAGGGGTCCAATTCAGCTGAAGAAGGAATCTTCAAAGAGTCTTCAGGGATTCTTTGGTGAAGATTTTTGAGCCAATACGAAGACTATCATTTTCTCAAAGTAGAGCATAGTCATTCATGTAATGATGGCCACCTCCGGCGATTCCGGAGGAAATCTTTGGTAAGGGGTCCTTTTTTGTGTTTTTTTTTTTTGTGGGGCCCAGGGGTCCAATTCAGCTGAAGAAAGAATCTTCAAGGAGTCTTCAGGGATTCTTCGGTGAAGATTTTGGCGCCAAAACGAAGACTATCATTTTCTCAAACTAGAGCATAGTCATTCATGTAATGATGGCCACCTCCGGCGATTCCGGAGGAAATCTTTGGTAAGGGGTCCTTTTTTTTTTTTTTTTTTTTGTGGGGACCAGGGGTCCAATTCAGCTGAAGAAAGAATCTTCAAGGAGTCTTCAGGGATTCTTCGGTGAAGATTTTGGCGCCAATACGAAGACTATCATTTTCTCAAACTAAAGCTTAGTCATTCATGTAAAGATTTCCACCTCCGGCGATTCCGGAGGAAATCTCTGGTAAGGGGTCCTTTTTTGTTTTTTTTTTGTGGGGCCCAGGGGTCCAATTCAGCTGAAGAAAGAATCTTCAAGGAGTCTTCAGGGATTCTTCGGTAGAGATTTTGGAGGCAATACGAAGACTATCATTTTCTCAAACTAGAGCATAGTCATTCATGTAATGATGGCCACCTCCGGCGATTCCGGAGGAAATCTTTGGTAGGGGGTCCTTTTTTTTTTTTTTTGTTGGGCCCAGGGGTCCAGTTCAGCTGAAGAAAGAATCTTCAAGGAGTCTTCAGGGATTCTTCGGTGAAGATTTTGGCACCAATACGAAGACTATCATTTTCTCAAACTAGAGCTTAGTCATTCATGTAATGATGGCCACCTCCGGCGATTCCGGAGGAAATCTTTGGTAAGGGGTCCTTTTTTGTTTTTTTTTGTGGGGCCCAGGGGTCCAATTCAGCTGAAGAAAGAATCTTCAAGGAGTCTTCAGGGATTCTTCGGTGAAGATTTTGGAGCCAATACGAAGACTATCATTTTCTCAAACTAGCGCATAGTCATTCATGTAATGATGGGCACCTCCGGCGATTCCGGAGGAAATCTTTGGTAGGGGGTCCTTTTTTTTGTTCGTGGGGCCCAGGGGTCCAGTTCAGCTGAAGAAAGAATCTTCAAGGAGTCTTCAGGGATTCTTCGGTGAAGATTTTGGCGCCAAAACGAAGACTATCATTTTCTCAAACTAGAGCATAGTCATTCATGTAATGATGGCCACCTCCGGCGATTCCGGAGGAAATCTTTGGTAAGGGGTCCTTTTTTTTTTTTTTTTTTTGTGGGGCCCAGGGGTCCAATTCAGCTGAAGAAAGAATCTTCAAGGAGTCTTCAGGGATTCTTCGGTGAAGATTTTGGCGCCAATACGAAGACTATCATTTTCTCAAACTAAAGCTTAGTCATTCATGTAAAGATTTCCACCTCCGGCGATTCCGGAGGAAATCTCTGGTAAGGGGTCCTTTTTTGTTTTTTTTTGTGGGGCCCAGGGGTCCAATTCAGCTGAAGAAAGAATCTTCAAAGAGTCTTCAGGGATTCTTCGGTGAAGATTTTGGCATCAATACGAAGACTATCATTTTCTCAAACTAGAGCTTAGTCATTCATGTAATGATGGCCACCTCCGGCGATTCCGGAGGAAATCTTTGGTAGGGGGTCCTTTTTTTTGTTCGTGGGGCCCAGGGGTCCAGTTCAGCTGAAGAAAGAATCTTCAAGGAGTCTTCAGGGATTCTTCGGTGAAGATTTTAGCGCCAATACGAAGACTATCATTTTCTCAAACTAGAGCATAGTCATTCATGTAATGATGGCCACCTCCGGCGATTCCGGAGGAAATCTTTGGTAAGGGGCCCTTTTTTTTTTTTTTTTTTTTTTTGTGGGGCCCATGGGTCCAGTTCAGCTGAAGAAAGAATCTTCAAGGAGTCTTCAGGGATTCTTCAGTGAAGATTTTGGCACCAATACGAAGACTATCATTTTCTCAAACTAGAGCATAGTCATTCATGTAATGATGGCTACCTCCTGCGATTCCGGAGGAAATCTTTGGTAAGGGGTCCTTTTTTTTTTTTTTTTTTTTGTGGGGCCCAGGGGTTCAATTCAGCTGAAGAAAGAATATTCAAGGAGTCTTCAGGGATTCTTCGGTGAATATTTTGGAGCCAATACGAAGACTATCATTTTCTCTAACTAGAGCATAGTCATTCATGTAATAATGGCCACCTCCGGCGATTCCGGAGGAAATCTTTGGTAGTTTTTTTTTTTTTTTTTTTTTTTTTTTGTGGGGCCCAGGGGTCCAATTCAGCTGAAGAAAGAATCTTCAAGGAGTCTTCAGGGATTCTTTGGTGAATATTTTGGAGCCAATACGAAGACTATCATTTTCTCAAACTAGAGCATAGTCATTCATGTAATGATGGCCACCTCCGGCGATTCCGGAGGAAATCTTTGGTAAGGGGTCCTTTTTTGTTTTTTTTTTTTTTTGTAGGGCCCAGGGGTCCAGTTCAGCTGAAGAAAGAATCTTCAAGGAGTCTTCAGGGATTCTTCGGTGAAGACTTTGGCACCAATACGAAGACAATCATTTTAACTAGAGCATAGTCATTCATGTAATGATGGCCACCTCCGGCAATTCCGGAGGAAATCTTTGGTAAGGGGCCCTTTTTTTATTTTTTTTTTGTGGGGGCCCAGGGGTCCAATTCAGCTGAAGAAAGAATCTTCAAGGAGTCTTCAGGGATTCTTCGGTGAAGATTTTGGCGCCAATACGAAGACTATCATTTTCTCAAACTAGAGCATAGTCATTCATGTAATGACGGCCACCTCCGGCGATTCCGGAGGAAATCTTTGGTAGGGGTCCTTTTTTTTTTTTCGTGGGGCCCAGGGGTCCAGTTCAGCTGAAGAAAGAATCTTCAAGGAGTCTTCAGGGATTCTTCGGTGAAGATTTTGGCACCAATACGAAGACTATCATTTCCTCAAACTAGAGCATAGTCATTCATGTAATGATGGCCACCTCAGGCGATTCCGGAGGAAATCTTTGGTAAGGGGTCCTTTTTTTTTTTTTTGTGGGGCCCAGGGGTCCAGTTCAGCTGAAGAAAGAATCTTCAAGGAGTCTTCAGGAGTTCTCCGGTGAAGATTTTGGCACCAATACGAAGACTATCATTTTCTAAAACTAGAGCATAGTCATTCATGTAATGATGGCCACCTCCGGCGATTGCTGAGGAAACCTTTGGTAAGGGTTTTTTTTTTTTTTTTTGTGGGGCCCAGGGATCCAATTCAGCTGAAGAAAGAATCTTCAAAGAGTCTTCAGGGATTCTTCGGTGAAGATTTTGGAGCCAATCCGAAGACTATCATTTTCTCAAACTAGAGCATAGTCATTCATGTAATGATGGCCACCTCCGGCGTTTCCGGAGGAAATCTTTGGTAAGGGATCCCCCTTTTTTTTTTTTGTGGGGCCCAGGGGTCCAGTTCAACTGAAGAAAGAATCTTCAAGGAGTCTTCAGGGATTCTTCAATGAAGATTTTGGCACCAATACAAAGACTATCATTTTTTCAAACTAGAGCATAGTCATTCATGTAATGATGGCTACCTCCTGCGATTCCGGAGGAAATCTTTGGTAAGGGGTCCTTTTTTTTTTTTTTTTTTTTTTTTGTGGGGCCCAGGGGTTCAATTCAGCTGAAGAAAGAATCTTCAAGGAGTCTTCAGGGATTCTTCGGTGAATATTTTGGAGCCAATACGAAGACTATCATTTTCTCAAACTAGAGCATAGTCATTCATGTAATGATCGCCACCTCCGGCGATTCCGGAGGAAATCTTTGCTAAGGGGTCCTTTTTTGTTTTTTTTTTGTGGGGCCCAGGGGTCCAATTCAGCTGAAGAAAGAATGTTTAAGGAGTCTTCAGGGATTCTTCGGTGAATATTTTGGAGCCAATACGAAGACTATCATTTTCTCAAACTAGAGCATAGTCATTCATGTAATGATGGCCACCTCCGGCGATTCCGGAGGAAATCTTTGGTAAGGGGTCCTTTTTTATTTTTTTTTGTAGGGCCCAGGGGTCCAGTTCAGCTGAAGAAAGAATCTTCAAGGAGTCTTCAGGGATTCTTCGGTGAAGACTTTGGCACCAATACGAAGACTATCATTTTCTCAAACTAGAGCATAGTCATTCATGTAATGATGGCCACCTCCGGCGATTCCGGAGGAAATCTTTGGTAAGGGGTCCTTTTTTTTTTTTTTTTTTTTGTGGGGCCCAGGGGTCCAATTCAGCTGAAGAAAGAATCTTCAAGGAGTCTTCAGGGATTCTTCGGTGAAGATTTTAGCGCCAAAACGAAGACTATCATTTTCTCAAACTAGAGCATAGTCATTCATGTAATGATGGCCACCTCCGGCGATTCCAGAAGAAATCTTTGGTAAGGGGTCCTTTTTTGTTTTTGTTTTTTTTGTGGGGCCCAGGGGTCCAATTCAGCTGAAGAAAGAATCTTCAAGGAGTCTTCAGGGATTCTTCGGTGAAGATTTTGGCGCCAATACGAAGACTATCATTTTCTCAAACTAAAGCTTAGTCATTCATGTAAAGATTTCCACCTCCGGCGATTCCGGAGGAAATCTTTGGTAAGGGGTCCTTTTTTGTTTTTTTTTTTTGTGGGGCCCAGGGGTCCAATTCAGCTGAAGAAAGAATCTTCAAGGAGTCTTCAGGGATTCTTCGGTGAAGATTTTGGCACCAATACTAACACTATCATTTTCTCAAACTAGAGTATAGTCATAAAGGCTACCAGCTATATAAATGGTAGAAATTACCCTTGAAATTGAAAAATGACACCTGTTATACTGCTGAAGAAAGAGTCTTCAAGGAGTCTTCAGGGAATCTTTGGTGAGGATTTTGGAGCCAATATGAAGACTATCATTTTCTAAAACTAGAGCATAGTCATTCATGTAATGATGGCCACCTCCGGCGATTCCGGAGGAAATCTTTGGTAAGGGGTCCTTTTTTGTTTTTTTTTTTGTAAGGCCCAGGGGTTCAATTCAGCTGAAGAAGGAATCTTCAAAGAGTCTTCAGGGATTCTTCGGTGAAGATTTTGGAGCCAATACGAAGACTATCATTTTCTCAAAGTAGAGCATAGTCATTCATGTAATGATGGCCACCTCCGGCGATTCCGGAGGAAATCTTTGGTAAGGGGTCCTTTTTTGTTTTTTTTTTTTTTTGTGGGGCCCAGGGGTCCAATTCAGCTGAAGAAAGAATCTTCAAGGAGTCTTCAGGGATTCTTCGGTGAAGATTTTAGCGCCAAAACGAAGACTATCAATTTCTCAAAGTAGAGCATAGTCATTCATGTAATGATGGCCACCTCCGGCGATTCCAGAAGAAATCTTTGGTAAGGGGTCCTTTTTTGTTTTTGTTTTTTTTGTGGGGCCCAGGGGTCCAATTCAGCTGAAGAAAGAATCTTCAAGGAGTCTTCAGGGATTCTTCGGTGAAGATTTTGGCGCCAATACGAAGACTATCATTTTCTCAAACTAAAGCTTAGTCATTCATGTAAAGATTTCCACCTCCGGCGATTCCGGAGGAAATCTTTGGTAAGGGGTCCTTTTTTGTTTTTTTTTTTTTTTGTGGGGCCCAGGGGTCCAATTCAGCTGAAGAAGGAATCTTCAAAGAGTCTTCAGGGATTCTTTGGTGAAGATTTTGGAGCCAATACGAAGACTATCATTTTCTCAAAGTAGAGCATAGTCATTCATGTAATGATGGCCACCTCCGGCGATTCCGGAGGAAATCTTTGGTAAGGGGTCCTTTTTTGTGTTTTTTTTTTTTGTGGGGCCCAGGGGTCCAATTCAGCTGAAGAAAGAATCTTCAAGGAGTCTTCAGGGATTCTTCGGTGAAGATTTTGGCGCCAAAACGAAGACTATCATTTTCTCAAACTAGAGCATAGTCATTCATGTAATGATGGCCACCTCCGGCGATTCCGGAGGAAATCTTTGGTAAGGGGTCCTTTTTTTTTTTTTTTTTTTTTTGTGGGGACCAGGGGTCCAATTCAGCTGAAGAAAGAATCTTCAAGGAGTCTTCAGGGATTCTTCGGTGAAGATTTTGGCGCCAATACGAAGACTATCATTTTCTCAAACTAAAGCTTAGTCATTCATGTAAAGATTTCCACCTCCGGCGATTCCGGAGGAAATCTCTGGTAAGGGGTCCTTTTTTGTTTTTTTTTTGTGGGGCCCAGGGGTCCAATTCAGCTGAAGAAAGAATCTTCAAGGAGTCTTCAGGGATTCTTCGGTAGAGATTTTGGAGGCAATACGAAGACTATCATTTTCTCAAACTAGAGCATAGTCATTCATGTAATGATGGCCACCTCCGGCGATTCCGGAGGAAATCTTTGGTAGGGGGTCCTTTTTTTTTTTTTTTGTTGGCCCAGGGGTCCAGTTCAGCTGAAGAAAGAATCTTCAAGGAGTCTTCAGGGATTCTTCGGTGAAGATTTTGGCACCAATACGAAGACTATCATTTTCTCAAACTAGAGCTTAGTCATTCATGTAATGATGGCCACCTCCGGCGATTCCGGAGGAAATCTTTGGTAAGGGGTCCTTTTTTGTTTTTTTTTGTGGGGCCCAGGGGTCCAATTCAGCTGAAGAAAGAATCTTCAAGGAGTCTTCAGGGATTCTTCGGTGAAGATTTTGGAGCCAATACGAAGACTATCATTTTCTCAAACTAGCGCATAGTCATTCATGTAATGATGGGCACCTCCGGCGATTCCGGAGGAAATCTTTGGTAGGGGGTCCTTTTTTTTGTTCGTGGGGCCCAGGGGTCCAGTTCAGCTGAAGAAAGAATCTTCAAGGAGTCTTCAGGGATTCTTCGGTGAAGATTTTAGCGCCAATACGAAGAATATCATTTTCTCAAACTAGAGCATAGTCATTCATGTAATGATGGCCACCTCCGGCGATTCCGGAGGAAATCTTTGGTAAGGGGCCCTTTTTTTTTTTTTTTTTTTTGTGGGGCCCATGGGTCCAGTTCAGCTGAAGAAAGAATCTTCAAGGAGTCTTCAGGGATTCTTCAGTGAAGATTTTGGCACCAATACGAAGACTATCATTTTCTCAAACTAGAGCATAGTCATTCATGTAATGATGGCTACCTCCTGCGATTCCGGAGGAAATCTTTGGTAAGGGGTCCTTTTTTGTTTTTTTTTTTTTTGTGGGGCCCAGGGGTTCAATTCAGCTGAAGAAAGAATCTTCAAGGAGTCTTCAGGGATTCTTCGGTGAATATTTTGGAGCCAATACGAAGACTATCATTTTCTCTAACTAGAGCATAGTCATTCATGTAATAATGGCCACCTCCAGCGATTCCGGAGGAAATCTTTGGTAGTTTTTTTTTTTTTTTTTTTTTTTTTTTTGTGGGGCCCAGGGGTCCAATTCAGCTGAAGAAAGAATCTTCAAGGAGTCTTCAGGGATTCTTTGGTGAATATTTTGGAGCCAATACGAAGACTATCATTTTCTCAAACTAGAGCATAGTCATTCATGTAATGATGGCCACCTCCGGCGATTCCGGAGGAAATCTTTGGTAAGGGGTCCTTTTTTTTTTTTTTTTTTTTGTAGGGCCCAGGGGTCCAGTTCAGCTGAAGAAAGAATCTTCAAGGAGTCTTCAGGGATTCTTCGGTGAAGACTTTGGCACCAATACGAAGACAATCATTTTCTCAAACTAGAGCATAGTCATTCATGTAATGATGGCCACCTCCGGCAATTCCGGAGGAAATCTTTGGTAAGGGGCCCTTTTTTTATTTTTTTTTGTGGGGGCCCAGGGGTCCAATTCAGCTGAAGAAAGAATCTTCAAGGAGTCTTCAGGGATTCTTCGGTGAAGATTTTGGCGCCAATACGAAGACTATCATTTTCTCAAACTAGAGCATAGTCATTCATGTAATGACGGCCACCTCCGGCGATTCCGGAGGAAATCTTTGGTAGGGGTCCTTTTTTTTTTTTCGTGGGGCCCAGGGGTCCAGTTCAGCTGAAGAAAGAATCTTCAAGGAGTCTTCAGGGATTCTTCGGTGAAGATTTTGGCACCAATACGAAGACTATCATTTCCTCAAACTAGAGCATAGTCATTCATGTAATGATGGCCACCTCAGGCGATTCCGGAGGAAATCTTTGGTAAGGGGTCCTTTTTTTTTTTTTTTTTTTGTGGGGCCCAGGGGTCCAGTTCAGCTGAAGAAAGAATCTTCAAGGAGTCTTCAGGAGTTCTCCGGTGAAGATTTTGGCACCAATACGAAGACTATCATTTTCTAAAACTAGAGCATAGTCATTCATGTAATGATGGCCACCTCCGGCGATTGCTGATGAAACCTTTGGTAAGGTTTTTTTTTTTTTTTTTTTTTTTTGTGGGGCCCAGGGATCCAATTCAGCTGAAGAAAGAATCTTCAAAGAGTCTTCAGGGATTCTTCGGTGAAGATTTTGGAGCCAATACGAAGACTATCATTTTCTCAAACTAGAGCATAGTCATTCATGTAATGATGGCCACCTCCGGCGATTCCGGAGGAAATCTTTGGTAAGGGATCCTTTTTTTTTTTTTTTTGTGGGGCCCAGGGGTCCAGTTCAACTGAAGAAAGAATCTTCAAGGAGTCTTCAGGGATTCTTCAATGAAGATTTTGGCACCAATACAAAGACTATCATTTTTTCAAACTAGAGCATAGTCATTCATGTAATGATGGCTACCTCCTGCGATTCCGGAGGAAATCTTTGGTAAGGGGTCCTTTTTTTTTTTTTTTTTTTTGTGGTGCCCAGGGGTTCAATTCAGCTGAAGAAAGAATCTTCAAGGAGTCTTCAGGGATTCTTCGGTGAATATTTTGGAGCCAATACGAAGACTATCATTTTCTCAAACTAGAGCATAGTCATTCATGTAATGATGGCCACCTCCGGCGATTCCGGAGGAAATCTTTGCTAAGGGGTCCTTTTTTGTTTTTTTTTTGTGGGGCCCAGGGGTCCAATTCAGCTGAAGAAAGAATGTTTAAGGAGTCTTCAGGGATTCTTCGGTGAATATTTTGGAGCCAATACGAAGACTATCATTTTCTCAAACTAGAGCATAGTCATTCATGTAATGATGGCCACCTCCGGCGATTCCGGAGGAAATCTTTGGTAAGGGGTCCTTTTTTGTTTTTTTTTGTGGGGCCCAGGGGTCCAGTTCAGCTGAAGAAAGAATCTTCAAGGAGTCTTCAGGGATTCTTCGGTGAAGACTTTGGCACCAATACGAAGACTATCATTTTCTCAAACTAGAGCATAGTCATTCATGTAATGATGGCCACCTCCGACGATTCCGGAGGAAATCTTTGGTAAGGGGTCCTTTTTTGTTTTTTTTTTTTTTTGTGGGGCCCAGGGGTCCAATTCAGCTGAAGAAAGAATCTTCAAGGAGTCTTCAGGGATTCTTCGGTGAAGATTTTAGCGCCAAAACGAAGACTATCAATTTCTCAAAGTAGAGCATAGTCATTCATGTAATGATGGCCACCTCCGGCGATTCCAGAAGAAATCTTTGGTAAGGGGTCCTTTTTTGTTTTTGTTTTTTTTGTGGGGCCCAGGGGTCCAATTCAGCTGAAGAAAGAATCTTCAAGGAGTCTTCAGGGATTCTCCGGTGAAGATTTTGGCGCCAATACGAAGACTATCATTTTCTCAAACTAAAGCTTAGTCATTCATGTAAAGATTTCCACCTCCGGCGATTCCGGAGGAAATCTTTGGTAAGGGGTCCTTTTTTTTTTTTTTTTTTTTTTGTGGGGCCCAGGGGTCCAATTCAGCTGAAGAAGGAATCTTCAAAGAGTCTTCAGGGATTCTTTGGTGAAGATTTTGGAGCCAATACGAAGACTATCATTTTCTCAAAGTAGAGCATAGTCATTCATGTAATGATGGCCACCTCCGGCGATTCCGGAGGAAATCTTTGGTAAGGGGTCCTTTTTTGTGTTTTTTTTTTTTGTGGGGCCCAGGGGTCCAATTCAGCTGAAGAAAGAATCTTCAAGGAGTCTTCAGGGATTCTTCGGTGAAGATTTTGGCGCCAAAACGAAGACTATCATTTTCTCAAACTAGAGCATAGTCATTCATGTAATGATGGCCACCTCCGGCGATTCCGGAGGAAATCTTTGGTAAGGGGTCCCTTTTTTTTTTTTTTTTTTTTGTGGGGACCAGGGGTCCAATTCAGCTGAAGAAAGAATCTTCAAGGAGTCTTCAGGGATTCTTCGGTGAAGATTTTGGCGCCAATACGAAGACTATCATTTTCTCAAACTAAAGCTTAGTCATTCATGTAAAGATTTCCACCTCCGGCGATTCCGGAGGAAATCTCTGGTAAGGGGTCCTTTTTTGTTTTTTTTTTGTGGGGCCCAGGGGTCCAATTCAGCTGAAGAAAGAATCTTCAAGGAGTCTTCAGGGATTCTTCGGTAGAGATTTTGGAGGCAATACGAAGACTATCATTTTCTCAAACTAGAGCATAGTCATTCATGTAATGATGGCCACCTCCGGCGATTCCGGAGGAAATCTTTGGTAGGGGGTCCTTTTTTTTTTTTTTTGTTGGGCCCAGGGGTCCAGTTCAGCTGAAGAAAGAATCTTCAAGGAGTCTTCAGGGATTCTTCGGTGAAGATTTTGGCACCAATACGAAGACTATCATTTTCTCAAACTAGAGCTTAGTCATTCATGTAATGATGGCCACCTCCGGCGATTCCGGAGGAAATCTTTGGTAAGGGGTCCTTTTTTGTTTTTTTTTGTGGGGCCCAGGGGTCCAATTCAGCTGAAGAAAGAATCTTCAAGGAGTCTTCAGGGATTCTTCGGTGAAGATTTTGGAGCCAATACGAAGACTATCATTTTCTCAAACTAGCGCATAGTCATTCATGTAATGATGGGCACCTCCGGCGATTCCGGAGGAAATCTTTGGTAGGGGGTCCTTTTTTTTGTTCGTGGGGCCCAGGGGTCCTGTTCAGCTGAAGAAAGAATCTTCAAGGAGTCTTCAGGGATTCTTCGGTGAAGATTTTAGCGCCAATACGAAGAATATCATTTTCTCAAACTAGAGCATAGTCATTCATGTAATGATGGCCACCTCCGGCGATTCCGGAGGAAATCTTTGGTAAGGGGCCCTTTTTTTTTTTTTTTTTTTTGTGGGGCCCATGGGTCCAGTTCAGCTGAAGAAAGAATCTTCAAGGAGTCTTCAGGGATTCTTCAGTGAAGATTTTGGCACCAATACGAAGACTATCATTTTCTCAAACTAGAGCATAGTCATTCATGTAATGATGGCTACCTCCTGCGATTCCGGAGGAAATCTTTGGTAAGGGGTCCTTTTTTGTTTTTTTTTTTTTTGTGGGGCCCAGGGGTTCAATTCAGCTGAAGAAAGAATCTTCAAGGAGTCTTCAGGGATTCTTCGGTGAATATTTTGGAGCCAATACGAAGACTATCATTTTCTCTAACTAGAGCATAGTCATTCATGTAATAATGGCCACCTCCAGCGATTCCGGAGGAAATCTTTGGTAGTTTTTTTTTTTTTTTTTTTTTTTTTTTTGTGGGGCCCAGGGGTCCAATTCAGCTGAAGAAAGAATCTTCAAGGAGTCTTCAGGGATTCTTTGGTGAATATTTTGGAGCCAATACGAAGACTATCATTTTCTCAAACTAGAGCATAGTCATTCATGTAATGATGGCCACCTCCGGCGATTCCGGAGGAAATCTTTGGTAAGGGGTCCTTTTTTGTTTTTTTTTTTTTTGTAGGGCCCAGGGGTCCAGTTCAGCTGAAGAAAGAATCTTCAAGGAGTCTTCAGGGATTCTTCGGTGAAGACTTTGGCACCAATACGAAGACAATCATTTTCTCAAACTAGAGCATAGTCATTCATGTAATGATGGCCACCTCCGGCAATTCCGGAGGAAATCTTTGGTAAGGGGCCCTTTTTTTATTTTTTTTTGTGGGGGCCCAGGGGTCCAATTCAGCTGAAGAAAGAATCTTCAAGGAGTCTTCAGGGATTCTTCGGTGAAGATTTTGGCGCCAATACGAAGACTATCATTTTCTCAAACTAGAGCATAGTCATTCATGTAATGACGGCCACCTCCGGCGATTCCGGAGGAAATCTTTGGTAGGGGTCCTTTTTTTTTTTCGTGGGGCCCAGGGGTCCAGTTCAGCTGAAGAAAGAATCTTCAAGGAGTCTTCAGGGATTCTTCGGTGAAGATTTTGGCACCAATACGAAGACTATCATTTCCTCAAACTAGAGCATAGTCATTCATGTAATGATGGCCACCTCAGGCGATTCCGGAGGAAATCTTTGGTAAGGGGTCCTTTTTTTTTTTTTTTTTTTGTGGGGCCCAGGGGTCCAGTTCAGCTGAAGAAAGAATCTTCAAGGAGTCTTCAGGAGTTCTCCGGTGAAGATTTTGGCACCAATACGAAGACTATCATTTTCTAAAACTAGAGCATAGTCATTCATGTAATGATGGCCACCTCCGGCGATTGCTGAGGAAACCTTTGGTAAGGTTTTTTTTTTTTTTTTTTTTTTGTGGGGCCCAGGGATCCAATTCAGCTGAAGAAAGAATCTTCAAAGAGTCTTCAGGGATTCTTCGGTGAAGATTTTGGAGCCAATACGAAGACTATCATTTTCTCAAACTAGAGCATAGTCATTCATGTAATGATGGCCACCTCCGGCGATTCCGGAGGAAATCTTTGGTAAGGGATCCTTTTTTTTTTTTTTTTGTGGGGCCCAGGGGTCCAGTTCAACTGAAGAAAGAATCTTCAAGGAGTCTTCAGGGATTCTTCAATGAAGATTTTGGCACCAATACAAAGACTATCATTTTTTCAAACTAGAGCATAGTCATTCATGTAATGATGGCTACCTCCTGCGATTCCGGAGGAAATCTTTGGTAAGGGGTCCTTTTTTTTTTTTTTTTTTTTGTGGTGCCCAGGGGTTCAATTCAGCTGAAGAAAGAATCTTCAAGGAGTCTTCAGGGATTCTTCGGTGAATATTTTGGAGCCAATACGAAGACTATCATTTTCTCAAACTAGAGCATAGTCATTCATGTAATGATGGCCACCTCCGGCGATTCCGGAGGAAATCTTTGCTAAGGGGTCCTTTTTTGTTTTTTTTTTGTGGGGCCCAGGGGTCCAATTCAGCTGAAGAAAGAATGTTTAAGGAGTCTTCAGGGATTCTTCGGTGAATATTTTGGAGCCAATACGAAGACTATCATTTTCTCAAACTAGAGCATAGTCATTCATGTAATGATGGCCACCTCCGGCGATTCCGGAGGAAATCTTTGGTAAGGGGTCCTTTTTTGTTTTTTTTTGTGGGGCCCAGGGGTCCAGTTCAGCTGAAGAAAGAATCTTCAAGGAGTCTTCAGGGATTCTTCGGTGAAGACTTTGGCACCAATACGAAGACTATCATTTTCTCAAACTAGAGCATAGTCATTCATGTAATGATGGCCACCTCCGACGATTCCGGAGGAAATCTTTGGTAAGGGGTCCTTTTTTTTTTTTTTTTTTTGTGGGGGCCCAGGGGTCCAATTCAGCTGAAGAAAGAATCTTCAAGGAGTCTTCAGGGATTCTTCGGTGAAGATTTTGGCACCAATACTAAGACTATCATTTTCTCAAACTAGAGTATAGTCATAAAGGCTACCAGCTATATAAATGGTAGAAATTACCCTTGAAATTGAAAAATGACACCTGTTATACTGCTGAAGAAAGAGTCTTCAAGGAGTCTTCAGGGAATCTTGGGTGAGGATTTTGGAGCCAATATGAAGACTATCATTTTCTAAAACTAGAGCATAGTCATTCATGTAATGATGGCCACCTCCGGCGATTCTGGAGGAAATCTTTGGTAAGGGGTCCTTTTTTTTTTTTTTGTAGGGCCCAGGGGTCCAATTCAGCTGAAGAAAGAATCTTCAAAGAGTCTTCAGGGATTCTTCGGTGAAGATTTTGGAGCCAATACGAAGACTATCATTTTCTCAAAGTAGAGCATAGTCATTCATGTAATGATGGCCACCTCCGGCAATTCCGGAGGAAATCTTTGGTAAGGGGTCCCTTTTTTTTTTTTTTTGTGGGGCCCAGGGGTCCAATTCAGCTGAAGAAAGAATCTTCAAGGAGTCTTCAGGGATTCTTCGGTGAAGATTTTGGCGCCAAAACGAAGACTATCATTTTCTCAAACTAGAGCATAGTCATTCATGTAATGATGGCCACCTCCGGCGATTCCGGAGGAAATCTTTGGTAAGGGGTCCTTTTTTGTTTTTTTTTTTTTGTGGGGCCCAGGGGTCCAATTCAGCTGAAGAAAGAATCTTCAAGGAGTCTTCAGGGATTCTTCGGTGAAGATTTTGGTGCCAATACGAAGACTATCATTTTCTCAAACTAAAGCTTAGTCATTCATGTAATGATTTCCACCTCCGGCGATTCCGGAGGAAATCTCTGGTAAGGGGTCCTTTTTTTTTTTTGTGGGGCCCAGGGGTCCAATTTAGCTGAAGAAAGAATATTCAAGGAGTCTTCAGGGATTCTTCGGTGAAGATTTTGGAGCCAATACGAAGACTATAATTTTCTCAAACTAGAGCATAGTCATTCATGTAATGTTGGCCACCTCCGGCAATTCCGGAGGAAATCTTTGGTAAGGGGTCCTTTTTTGTTTTTTTTTGTGGGGCCCAGGGGTCCAATTCAGCTGAAGAAAGAATCTTCTAGGAGTCTTCAGGGATTCTTCGGTGAAGATTTTGGAGCCAATATGAAGACTATCATTTTCTCAAACTAGAGCATAGTCATTCATGTAATGATGGCCACCTCCGGCGATTCCGGAGGAAATCTTTGGTAGGGGGTCCTTTTTTTTTTCGTGGGGCCCAGGGGTCCAGTTCAGCTGAAGAAAGAATCTTCAAGGAGTCTTCAGGGATTCTTCGGTGAAGATTTTGGCGCCAATAAGAAGACTATCATTTTCTCAAACTAGAGCATAGTCATTCATGTAATGATGGCCACCTCCGGCGATTCCGGAGGAAATCTTTGGTAAGGGGTCCTTTTTTTTTTATTTTATTTTTGTGGGGCCCAGGGGTCCAGTTCAGCTGAAGGAAGATTCTTCAAGTAGTCTTCAGGGATTCTTCAGTGAAGATTTTGGCGCCAATACGAAGACTATCATTTTCTCAAACTAGAGCATAGTCATTCATTTATGATGGCCACCTCCGGCGATTCTGGAGGAAATCTTTCCTAAGGGGAGCTTTTTTTTTTTTTTTTTTTTGTGGGGCCCAGGGGTCCAATTCAGCTGAAGAAAGAATGTTCAAGGAGTCTTCAGGGATTCTTCGGTGAATATTTTGGATCCAATACGAAGACTATCATTTTCTCAAACTAGAGCATAGTCATTCATGTAATGATGGCCACCTCCGGCGATTACCGAGGAAATCTTTGGTAAGGGGTCCTTTTTTGTTTTTTTTGGGGGGGGCCCAGGTGTCCAGTTCAGCTGAAGAAAGAATCTTCAAGGAGTCTTCAGGGATTCTTCGGTGAAGACTTTGGTACCAATACGAAGACTATCATTTTCTCAAACTAGAGCATAGTCATTCATGTAATGATGGCCACCTCCGGCGATTCCGGAGGAAATCTTTGGTAAGGGGTCCTTTTTTTTTTTTGTGGGGGCCCAGGGGTCCAATACAGCTGAAGAAAGAATCTTCAAGGAGTCTTCAGGGATTCTTCGGTGAAGATTTTGGCACCAATACTAAGACTATCATTTTCTCAAACTAGAGTATAGTCATAAGGGCTACCAGCAATATAAATGGTAGAAATTACCCTTGAAATTGAAAAATGAGACCTGTTATACTGCTGAAGAAAGAGTCTTCAAGGAGTCTTCAGGGAATCTTGGGTGAGGATTTTGGAGCCAATATGAAGACTATCATTTTCTAAAACTAGTGCATAGTCATTCATGTAATGATGGCCACCTCCGGCGATTCCGGAGGAAATCTTTGGTAAGGGGTCCTTTTTTTTTTTTGTGGGGCCCAGGGGTCCAATTCAGCTGAAGAAAGAATCTTCAAAGAGTCTTCAGGGATTCTTCGGTGAAGATTTTGGAGCCAATACGAAGAATATCATTTTCTCAAAGTAGAGCATAGTCATTCATGTAATGATGGCCACCTCCGGCAATTCCGGAGGAAATCTTTGGTAAGGGGTCCCTTTTTTTTTTTTTTGTGGGGCCTAGGGGTCCAGTTCACCTGAAGAAAGAATCTTCAAGGAGTCTTCAGGGATTCTTCGGTGAAGATTTTGGCGCCAAAACGAAGACTATCATTTTCTCAAACTAGAGCATAGTCATTCATGTAATGATGGCCACCTCCGGCGATTCCGGAGGAAATCTTTTGTAAGGGGTCCTTTTTTGTTTTTTTTTTGTGGGGCCCAGGGGTCCAATTCAGCTGAAGAAAGAATCTTCAAGGAGTCTTCAGGGATTCTTCGGTGAAGATTTTGGCGCCAAAACGAAGACTATCATTTTCTCAAACTAGAGCATAGTCATTCATGTAATGATGGCCACCTCCGGCGATTCTGGAGGAAATCTTTTGTAAGGGGTCCTTTTTTGTTTTTTTTTGGGGGGGCCCAGGGGTCCAGTTCAGCTGAAGAAAGAATCTTCAAGGAGTCTTCAGGGATTCTTCGGTGAAGATTTTGGCGCCAAAACGAAGACTATCATTTTCTCAAACTAGAGCATAGTCATTCATGTAATGTTGGCCACCTCCGGCGATTCCGGAGGAAATCTTTGGTAAGGGGTCCTTTTTTTTTTTTTTTTTTTTTGTGGGGCCCACGGGTCCAGTTCAGCTGAAGAAAGAATCTTTAAGGAGTCTTCAGGGATTCTTCAGTGAAGATTTTGGCGCCAATACGAAGACTATCATTTTCTCAAACTAGCGCATAGTCATTCATGTAATGATGGCCACCTTCGGCGATTCCGGAGGAAATCTTTGGTAAGGGGTCCTTTTTTTTTTTTTTTTTTTTTTTTGGGGTCCAGGGGTCCAATTCAGCTGAAGAAAGAATCTTCAAGGAGTCTTCAGGGATTCTTCGGAGAAGATTTTGGCGCCAATACTAAGACTATCATTTTCTCAAACTAGAGTATAGTCATAAAGGCTACCAGCTATATAAATGGTAGAAATTACCCTTGAAATTTAAAAATGACACCTGTTATACTGCTGAAGAAAGAGTCTTCAAGGAGTCTTCAGGGAATCTTGGGTGAGGATTTTGGAGCCAATATGAAGACTATCATTTTCTAAAACTAGAGCATAGTCATTCATGTAATGATGGCCACCTCCGGCGATTCTGGAGGAAATCTTTGGTAAGGGGTCCTTTTTTGTTTTTTTTTGTAGGGCCCAGGGGTCCAATTCAGCTGAAGAAAGAATCTTCAAAGAGTCTTCAGGGATTCTTCGGTGAAGATTTTGGAGCCAATACGAAGACTATCATTTTCTCAAACTAGAGCATAGTCATTCATGTAATGATGGCCACCTCCGGCGATTCCGGAGGAAATCTTTTGTAAGGGGTCCTTTTTTGTTTTTTTTTTGTGGGGCCCAGGGGTCCAATTCAGCTGAAGAAAGAATCTTCAAGGAGTCTTTAGGGATTCTTCGGTGAAGATTTTGGCGCCAATACGAAGACTATCATTTTCTCAAACTAAAGCTTAGTCATTCATGTAATGATTTCCACCTCGGCGATTCCGGAGGAAATCTCTGGTAAGGGGTCCTTTTTTTTTTTGTGGGGCCCAGGGGTCCAATTTAGCTGAAGAAAGAATCTTCAAGGAGTCTTCAGGGATTCTTCGGTGAAGATTTTGGAGCCAATACGAAGACTATCATTTTCTCAAACTAGAGCATAGTCATTCATGTAATGATGGCCACCTCCGGCGATTCCGGAGGAAACCTTTGGTAGGGGGTCCTTTTTTTTTTTTTGTTGGGCAGAGGGGTCCAGTTCAGCTGAAGAAAGAAACTTCAAGGAGTCTTCAGGGATTCTTCGGTGATGATTTTGGCGCCAATACGAAGACTATCATTTTCTCAAACTAGAGCATAGTCATTCATGTAATGATGGCCACCTCCGGCAATTCCGGAGGAAATCTTTGGTAAGGGGTCCTTTTTTGTTTTTTTTTGTGGGGCCCAGGGGTCCAATTCAGCAGAAGAAAGAATCTTCTAGGAGTCTTCAGGGATTCTTCGGTGAAGATTTTGGAGCCAATACGAAGACTTTCATTTTCTCAAACTAGAGCATAGTCATTCATGTAATGAAGGCCACCTCCGGCGATTCCGGAGGAAATCTTTGGTAGGGGGTCCTTTTTTTTTTTCGTGGGGCCCAGGGGTCCAGTTCAGCTGAAGAAAGAATCTTCAAGGAGTCTTCAGGGATTCTTCGGTGAAGATTTTGGCGCCAATACGAAGACTATCATTTTCTCAAACTAGAGCATAGTCATTCATGTAATAATGGCCACCTCCGGCGATTCCGGAGGAAATCTTTGGTAAGGGGTCCTTTTTTTTTATTTTTTTTTGTGGGGCCCAGGTGTCCAGTTCAGCTGAAGGAAGAATCTTCAAGGAGTCTTCAGGGATTCTTCAGTGAAGATTTTGGCACCAATACGAAGACTATCATTTTCTCAAACTAGAGCATAGTCATTCATGTAATGATGGCTACCTCCTGCGATTCCGGAGGAAATCTTTGGTAAGGGGTCCTTTTTTGTTTTTTTTTTTTTTGTGGGGCCCAGGGGTTCAATTCAGCTGAAGAAAGAATCTTCAAGGAGTCTTCAGGGATTCTTCGGTGAATATTTTGGAGCCAATACGAAGACTATCATTTTCTCAAACTAGAGCATAGTCATTCATGTAATGATGGCCACCTCCGGCGATTCTGGAGGAAATCTTTGCTAAGGGGTCCTTTTTTTTTTTTTTTTTTTTGTGGGGCCCAGGGGTCCAATTCACCTGAAGAAAGAATCTTAAAGGAGTCTTCAGGGATTCTTCGGTGAATATTTTGGATCCAATACGAAGACTATCATTTTCTCAAACTAGAGCATAGTCATTCATGTAATGATGGCCACCTCTGGCGATTCCCGAGGAAATCTTTGGTAAGGGGTCCTTTTTTGTTTTTTTTTTTTGTGGGGCCCAGGTGTCCAGTTCAGCTGAAGAAAGAATCTTCAAGGAGTCTTCAGGGATTCTTCGGTGAAGACTTTGGCACCAATACGAAGAATATAATTTTCTCAAACTAGAGCATAGTCATTCATGTAATGATGGCCACCTCCGGCGATTCCGGAGGAAATCTTTGGTAAGGGGTCCCTTTTTTTTTTTATGGGGGCCCAGGGGTCCAATACAGCTGAAGAAAGAATCTTCAAGGAGTCTTCAGGGATTCTTCGGTGAAGATTTTGGCACCAATACTAAGACTATCATTTTCTCAAACTAGATTATAGTCATAAGGGCTACCAGCAATATAAATGGTAGAAATTACCTTTGAAATTGAAAAATGAGACCTGTTATACTGCTGAAGAAAGAGTCTTCAAGGAGTCTTCAGGGAATCTTGGGTGAGGATTTTGGAGCCAATATGAAGACTATCATTTTCTAAAACTAGTGCATAGTCATTCATGTAATGATGGCCACCTCCGGCGATTCCGGAGGAAATCTTTGGTAAGGGGTCCTTTTTTTTTTTTTTTTTTTTTTGGGGCCCAGGGGTCCAATTCAGCTGAAGAAAGAATCTTCAAAGAGTCTTCAGGGATTCTTCGGTGAAGATTTTGGAGCCAATACGAAGACTATCATTTTCTCAAAGTAGAGCATAGTCATTCATGTAATGATGGCCACCTCCGGCAATTCCGGAGGAAATCTTTGGTAAGGGGTCCTTTTTTTTTTTCTTTTTTTTTGTGGGGCCCAGGGGTCCAGTTCAGCTGAAGAAAGAATCTTCAAGGAGTCTTCAGGGATTCTTCGGTGAAGATTTTGGCGCCAAAACGAAGACTATCATTTTCCCAAACTTGAGCATAGTCATTCATGTAATGATGGCCACCTCCGGCGATTCCGGAGGAAATCTTTGGTAAGGGGTCCTTTTTTTTTTTTTTTTTTTGTGGGGCCCACGGGTCCAGTTCAGCTGAAGAAAGAATCTTTAAGGAGTCTTCAGGGATTCTTCAGTGAAGATTTTGGCTCCAATACGAAGACTATCATTTTCTCAAACTAGAGCATAGTCATTCATGTAATGATGGCCACCTCCAGCGATTCCGGAGGAAATCTTTGGTAAGGGGTCCTTTTTTTTTTTGGGGGGGGGGGGTCCAGGGGTCCAATTCAGCTGAAGAAAGAATCTTCAAGGAGTCTTCAGGGATTCTTCGGAGAAGATTTTGGCGCCAATACTAAGACTATCATTTTCTCAATCTAGAGTATAGTCATAAAGGCTATCAGCTATATAAATGGTAGAAATTACCCTTGAAATTTAAAAATGACACCTGTTATACTGGTGAAGAAAGAGTCTTCAAGGAGTCTTCAGGGAATCTTGGGTGAGGATTTTGGAGCCAATATGAAGACTATCATTTTCTAAAACTAGAGCATAGTCATTCATGTAATGATGGCCACCTCCGGCGATTCCGGAGGAAATCTTTGGTAAGGGGTCCTTTTTTTTTGTTTTTTGTGGGTCCCAGGGGTCCAATTCAGCTGAAGAAAGAATCTTCAAAGAGTCTTCAGGGATTCTTCGGTGAAGATTTTGGAGCCAATACGAAGACTATCATTTTCTCAAACTAGAGCATAGTCATTCATGTAATGATGGCCACCTCCGGCGATTCCGGAGGAAATCTTTGGTAAGGGGTCCTTTTTTGTTTTTTTTTTTTTTTTTGTGGGCCCAGGGGTCCAATTCAGCTGAAGAATGAATCTTCAAGGAGTCTTCAGGGATTCTTCGGTGAAGATATTGGACCAGAGGAAATCTTTGGTAGGGGGTCCTTTTTTTTTTCGTGGGGCCCAGGGGTCCATTTCAGCTGAAGAAAGAATCTTCAAGGAATCTTCAGGGATTCTTTGGTGAAGATTTTGGCGCCATTACGAAGACTATCATTTTCTCAAACTAGAGCATAGTCACTCATGTAATGATGGCCACCTCCGGCGATTCCGGAGGAAATCTTTGGTAAGGGGTCCTTTTTTTTTTTTTTTTTTTTTGTGGGGCCCCGGGGTCCAATTCAGCTGAAGAAAGAATCTTCAAGGAGTCTTCAGGGATTCTTCGGTGAAGATTTTGGAGCCAATACGAAGACTATCATTTTCTCAAACTAGAGCATAGTCATTCATGTAATGATGGCCACCTCCGGCGTTTCTGGAGGAAATCTTTGGAAAGGGGTCCTTTTTTTCTTTTTTTTTTTTTTGTAGGGCCCAGGGGTCCAGTTCAGCTGAAGAAAGAATCTTCAAGGAGTCTTCAGGGATTCTTCGGTGAAGATTTTGGCGCCAATACAAAGACTATCATTTTCTCAAACTAGAGCATAGTCATTTATGTAGTGATGGCTACCTACGGCGATTCCGGAGGAAATCTTTGGTAAGGGGTCATTTTTTGTTTTTTTTTTGTGGGGCCCAGGGGTCCAATTCAGCTAAAGAAAGAATCTTCAAGGAGTCTTCAGGGATTTTTCGGTGAAGATTTTGGAGCCAATACGAAGACTATCATTTTCTCAAACTAGAGCATAGTCATTCATGTAATGATGGCCACCTCCGGCGATTCCCGAGGAAATCTTTGGTAGGGGGTCCTTTTTATTTTTTCGTGGGGCCCAGGGGTCCAGTTCAGCTGAAGAAAGAATCTTCAAGGAGTCTTCAGGGATTCTTCGGTGAAGGTTTTGGCGCCAATACGAAGACTATCATTTTCTCAAACTAGAGCATAGTCATTCATGTAATGATGGCCACCTCCGGCGATTCCGGAGGAAATCTTTGGTAAGGGGTCCTTTTTTGTTTTGTTTTTTTTGTGGGGCCCAAGGGTCCAATTCAGCTGAAGAAAGAATCTTCAAGAAGTCTTCAGGGATTCTTCGGTGAATTTTTGGCGCCAATACTAAGTCTATCATTTTCTCAAACTAGAGTATAGTCATGAAGGCTACCAGCTATATAAATGGTGGAAATTACCCCTGAAATTTAAAAATGACACCTGTTATACTGCTGAAGAAAGAGTCTTCAAGGAGTCTTCAGGGAATCTTGGGTAAGGATTTTGGAGCCAATATGAAAACTATCATTTTCTAAAACTAGAGCATAGTCATTCATGTAATGATGGCCACCTCCGGCGATTCCGGAATAAATCTTTGGTAAGGGGTCCTTTTTTGTTTTTTTTTTTTGTATGGCCCAGGGGTCCAATTAAGCTGAAGAAAGAATCTTCAAAGAGTCTTCAGGGATTCTTCGGTGAAGATTTTGGAGCCAATATGAAGACTATCATTTTCTCAAACTAGAGCATAGTCATTCATGTAATGATGGCCACCTTCGGCGATTGCGGAGGAAATCTTTGGTAAGGGGTAGTTTTTTTTTTTTTTTTTTTTGTAGGGCCCAGGAGTCCAATTCAGCTGAAGAAAGAATCTTCAAGGAGTCTTCAGGGATTCTTCGGTGAAGATTTGGCTCCAATACGAAGACTATCATTTTCTCAAACTAGAGCATAGTCATTCATGTAATGATGGCCACCTCTGGCGATTCCGGAGGAAATCTTTGGTAAGGGGTCCTTTTTTTTTTTTTTTGTGGGGCCCAGGGGTCCAGTTCAGCTGAAGAAAGAATCTTCAAGGAGTCTTCAGGGATTCTTCGGTGAAGATTTTGGCGCCAATACGAAGACTATCATTTTCTCAAAGTAGAGCATAGTTATTCATGTAATGATGGCTACCTCCGGCGATTCCGGAGGAAATCTTTGGTAAGGGGTAGTTTTTTTTTTTTTTTGTAGGGCCCAGGAGTCCAATTCCGCTGAAGAAAGAATCTTCAAGGAGTCTTCAGGGATTCTTCGGTGAAGATTTGGCTCCAATACGAAGACTATCATTTTCTCAAACTAGAGCATAGTCATTCATGTAATGATGGCCACCTCCGGCGATTCCGGAGGAAATCTTTGGTAAGGGGTCCTTTTTTGTTTTTTTTTGTGGGGCCCAGGGGTCCAATTCAGCTGAAGAAAGTATCTTCAAGGAGTCTTCAGGGATTCTTTGGTGAAGATTTTGGCGCCAATACGAAGACTATCATTTTCTCAAACTAGAGCATAGTCATTCATGTAATGACGGCCACCTCCGGCGATTCCGTAGGAAATCTTTGGTAGGGGGTCCTTTTTTTTTTTTCGTGGGGCCCAGGGGTCCAGTTCAGCTGAAGAAAGAATCTTCAAGGAGTCTTCAGGGATTCTTCGGTGAAGATTTTGGTACCAATACAAAGACTATCATTTTCTCAAACTAGAGCATAGTCATTCATGTAATGATGGCCACCTCCGGCGATTCCGGAGGAAATCTTTGGTAAGGGGTCCTTTTTTGTTTTTTTGTTTTTTTGTGGGGCCCAGGGGTCCAGTTCAGCTGAAGAAAGAATCTTCAAGGAGTCTTCAGGGGTTCTTCGGTGAAGATTTTGCCACCAATACGAAGACTATCATTTTCTCAAACTAGAGCATAGTCATTCATGTAATGATGGCCACCTCTGGCGATTGCTGAGGAAACCTTTGGTAAGGGGTTCTTTTTTGTTTTTTTTTGTGGGGCCCAGGGATCCAATTCAGCTGAAGAAAGAATCTTCAAAGAGTCTTCAGGGATTCTTCGGTGAAGATTTTGGAGCCAATAGGAAGACTATCATTTTCTCAAACTAGAGCATAGTCATTCATGTAATGATGGCCACCTCCGGCGATTCCGGAGGAAATCTTTGGTAAGGGGTCCTTTTTTTTTTTTTTGTGGGGCCCAGGGGTCCAGTTCAGCTGAAGAAAGAATCATTCAAGGAGTCTTCAGGGATTCTTCAGTGAAGATTTTGGCACCAATACGAAGCCTATCATTTTTTCAAACTAGAGCATAGTCATTCATGTAATGATGGCTACCTCCTGCGATTCCGGAGGAAATCTTTGGTAAGGGGTCCATTTTTGTTTTTTTTTTTGTGGGGCCCAGGGGTTCAATTCACCTGAAGAAAGAATCTTCAAGGAGTCTTCAGTGATTCTTCGGTGAATATTTTGGAGCCAATACGAAGACCATCATTTTCTCAAACTAGAGCATAGTCATTCATGTAATGATGGCCACCTCCGGCGATTCCGGAGGAAATCTTTGCTAAGGGGTCCTTTTTTGTTTTTTTTTTTGTGGGGCCCAGGGGTCCAATTCAGCTGAAGAAAGAATGTTTAAGGAGTCTTCAGGGATTCTTCGGTGAATATTTTGGAGCCAATACGAAGACTATCATTTACTCAAACTAGAGCATAGTCATTCATGTAATGATGGCCACCTCCGGCGATTCCGGAGGAAATCTTTGGTAAGGGGTCCTTTTTTGTTTTTTTTTTTTGTGGTGCCCAGGGGTCCAGTTCAGCTGAAGAAAGAATCTTCAAGGAGTCTTCAGGGATTCTTCGGTGAAGACTTTGGCACCAATACGAAGACTATCATTTTCTCAAACTAGAGCATAGTCATTCATGTAATGATGGCCACCTCCGGCGATTCCGGAGGAAATCTTTGGTAAAGGGTCCTTTTTTTTTTTTTTTTTTTTTGTGGGGGCCCAGGGGTCCAATTCAGCTGAAGAAAGAATCTTCAAGGAGTCTTCAGGGATTCTTCGGTGAAGATTTTGGCACCAATACTAAGACTATCATTTTCTCAAACTAGAGTATAGTCATAAAGGCTACCAGCTATGTAAATGGTAGAAATTACCCTTGAAATTGAAAAATGACACCTGTTATACTGCTGAAGAAAGAGTCTTCAAGGAGTCTTCAGGGAATCTTTGGTGAGGATTTTGGAGCCAATATGAAGACTATCATTTTCTAAAACTAGAGCATAGTCATTCATGTAATGATGGCCACCTCCGGCGATTCCGGAGGAAATCTTTGGTAAGGGGTCCTTTTTTTTTTTTTTTTTTTTTTTGTGGGGCCCAGGGGTCCAATTCAGCTGAATAAAGAATCTTCAAGGAGTCTTCGGGGATACTTCGGTGAAGATTTTGGCTCCAATACGAAGACTATCTTTTTCTCAAACTAAAGCTTAGTCATTAATGTAATGATTTCCACCTCCGGCGATTCCGGAGGAAATCTCTGGTAAGGGGTCCTTTTTTGTTTTTTTTGTGGGGCCCAGGGGTCCAATTCAGCTGAAGAAAGAATCTTCAAGGAGTCTTCAGGGATTCTTCGGTGAAGATTTTGGAGCCAATACGAAGACTATCATTTTCTCAAACTAGAGCATAGTCATTCATGTAATGATGGCCACCTCCGGCGATTCCGGAGGAAATCTTTGGTAGGGGGTCCTTTTTTTTTTTTTTTTTGTTGGGCCCAGGGGTCCAGTTCAGCTGAAGAAAAAAGAATCTTCAAGGAGTCTTCAGGGATTCTTCGTTGAAGATTTTGGCGCCAATACGAAGACTATCATTTTCTCAAACTAGAGCATAGTCATTCATGTAATGATGGCCACTTCCGGCGATTACGGAGGAAATCTTTGGTAGGGGGTCCTTTTTTTCTTTTTTCGTGGGGGCCCAGGGGTCCAAGTTCAGCTGAAGAAAGAATCTTCAAGGTGTCTTCAGGGATTCTTCGGTGAAGATTTTGGCGCCAATATGAAGACTATCATTTTCTCAAACTAGAGCATAGTCATTCATGTAATGATGGCCACCTCCGGCGATTCCGGAGGAAATCTTTGGTAAGGGGTCCTTTTTTTGTTTTTTTTGTGGGGCCCAGGGGTCCAATTCAGCTGAAGAAAGAATCTTCAATGAGTCTTCAGGGATTCTTCGGTGAATATTTTGGAGCCAATACGAAGACTATCATTTTCTCAAACTAGAGCATAGTCATTCATGTAATGATGGCCACCTCCGGCGATTGCTGAGGAAACCTTTGGTAAGGGGTTCTTTTTTGTTTTTTTTGTGGGGCCCAGGGATCCAATTCAGCTGAAGAAAGAATCTTCAAAGAGTCCTTCAGGGATTCTTCAGTGAAGATTTTGGAGCCAATACGAAGACTATCATTTTCTCAAACTAGAGCATAGTCATTCATGTAATGATGGCCACCTCCGGCGATTCCGGAGGAAATCTTTGGTAAGGGGTCCTTTTTTTTTTTTTTGTGGGGCCCAGGGGTCCAGTTCAGCTGAAGAAAGAATCTTCAAGGAGTCTTCAGGGATTCTTCAGTGAAGATTTTGGCACCAATACGAAGCCTATCATTTTTTCAAACTAGAGCATAGTCATTCATGTAATGATGGCTACCTCCTGCGATTCCGGAGGAAATCTTTGGTAAGGGGTCCATTTTTGTTTTTTTTTGTGGGGCCCAGGGGTTCAATTCACCTGAAGAAAGAATCTTCAAGGAGTCTTCAGTGATTCTTCGGTGAATATTTTGGAGCCAATACGAAGACCATCATTTTCTCAAACTAGAGCATAGTCATTCATGTAATGATGGCCACCTCCGGCGATTCCGGAGGAAATCTTTGCTAAGGGGTCCTTTTTTGTTTTTTTTTTTGTGGGGCCCAGGGGTCCAATTCAGCTGAAGAAAGAATGTTTAAGGAGTCTTCAGGGATTCTTCGGTGAATATTTTGGAGCCAATACGAAGACTATCATTTACTCAAACTAGAGCATAGTCATTCATGTAATGATGGCCACCTCCGGCGATTCCGGAGGAAATCTTTGGTAAGGGGTCCTTTTTTGTTTTTTTTTTTGTGGTGCCCAGGGGTCCAGTTCAGCTGAAGAAAGAATCTTCAAGGAGTCTTCAGGGATTCTTCGGTGAAGACTTTGGCACCAATACGAAGACTATCATTTTCTCAAACTAGAGCATAGTCATTCATGTAATGATGGCCACCTCCGGCGATTCCGGAGGAAATCTTTGGTAAAGGGTCCTTTTTTTTTTTTTTTTTTTTTTGTGGGGGCCCAGGGGTCCAATTCAGCTGAAGAAAGAATCTTCAAGGAGTCTTCAGGGATTCTTCGGTGAAGATTTTGGCACCAATACTAAGACTATCATTTTCTCAAACTAGAGTATAGTCATAAAGGCTACCAGCTATGTAAATGGTAGAAATTACCCTTGAAATTGAAAAATGACACCTGTTATACTGCTGAAGAAAGAGTCTTCAAGGAGTCTTCAGGGAATCTTTGGTGAGGATTTTGGAGCCAATATGAAGACTATCATTTTCTAAAACTAGAGCATAGTCATTCATGTAATGATGGCCACCTCCGGCAATTCCGGAGGAAATCTTTGGTAAGGGGTCCCTTTTTTTTTTTTTTTTGTGGGGCCCAGGGGTCCAGTTCAGCTGAAGAAAGAATCTTCAAGGAGTCTTCAGGGATTCTTCGGTGAAGATTTTGGCGCCAAAACGAAGACTATCATTTTCTCAAACTAGAGCATAGTCATTCATGTAATGATGGCCACCTCCGGCGATTCCGGAGGAAATCTTTGGTAAGGGGTCCTTTTTTGTTTTTTTTTTTTTTTGTGGGGCCCAGGGGTCCAATTCAGCTGAATAAAGAATCTTCAAGGAGTCTTCAGGGATACTTCGGTGAAGATTTTGGCGCCAATACGAAGACTATCTTTTTCTCAAACTAAAGCTTAGTCATTAATGTAATGATTTCCACCTCCGGCGATTCCGGAGGAAATCTCTGGTAAGGGGTCCTTTTTTGTTTTTTTTGTGGGGCCCAGGGGTCCAATTCAGCTGAAGAAAGAATCTTCAAGGAGTCTTCAGGGATTCTTCGGTGAAGATTTTGGAGCCAATACGAAGACTATCATTTTCTCAAACTAGAGCATAGTCATTCATGTAATGATGGCCACCTCCGGCGATTCCGGAGGAAATCTTTGGTAGGGGGTCCTTTTTTTTTTTTTTTTTTGTTGGGCCCAGGGGTCCAGTTCAGCTGAAGAAAGAATCTTCAAGGAGTCTTCAGGGATTCTTCGTTGAAGATTTTGGCGCCAATACGAAGACTATCATTTTCTCAAACTAGAGCATAGTCATTCATGTAATGATGGCCACTTCCGGCGATTCCGGAGGAAATCTTTGGTAGGGGGTCCTTTTTTTCTTTTTTTCGTGGGGCCCAGGGGTCCAGTTCAGCTGAAGAAAGAATCTTCAAGGTGTCTTCAGGGATTCTTCGGTGAAGATTTTGGCGCCAATATGAAGACTATCATTTTCTCAAACTAGAGCATAGTCATTCATGTAATGATGGCCACCTCCGGCGATTCCGGAGGAAATCTTTTGTAAGGGGTCCTTTTTTGTTTTTTTTGTGGGGCCCAGGGGTCCAATTCAGCTGAAGAAAGAATCTTCAATGAGTCTTCAGGGATTCTTCGGTGAATATTTTGGAGCCAATACGAAGATTATCATTTTCTCAAACTAGAGCATAGTCATTCATGTAATGATGGCCACCTCCTTCGATTCCGGAGGAAATCTTTGGTAAGGGGTCCTTTTTTCTTTTTTTTTGTGGGGCCCAGGGGTCCAGTTCAGCTGAAGAAAGAATCTTCAAGGAGTCTTCAGGGATTCTTCGGTGAAGATTTTGGCGCCAATACGAAGACTATCTTTTTCTCAAACTAGAGCATAGTCATTCATGTAATGATGGCCACCTCCGGCGATTCCGGAGGAAATCTTTGGTAAGGGGTCCTTTTTTGTTTTTTTTTTTTTGTGGGACCCAGGGGTCCAATTCAGCTGAAGAAAGAATCTTCAAGGAGTCTACAGGGATTCTTCGGTGAAGATTTTGGCGCCAATACTAAGACTATCATTTTCTGAAACTAGAGCATAGTCATAAAGGCTACCAGCTATATAAATGGTAGAAATTACCCTTGAAATTTAAAAATGACACCTGTTATACTGCTGAAGAAAGAGTCTTCAAGGAGTCTTCAGGGAATCTTTGGTGAGGATTTTGGAGCCAATATGAAGACTATCATTTTCTAAAACTAGAGCATAGTCATTCATGTAATGATGGCCACCTCCGGCGATTCCGGAGGAAATCTTTGGTAAGGGGTCCTTTTTTTGTTTTTTTTTTGTAGGGCCCAGGGGTTCAATTCAGCTGAAGAAGGAATCTTCAAAGAGTCTTCAGGGATTCTTCGGTGAAGATTTTGGAGCCAATACGAAGACTATCATTTTCTCAAAGTAGAGCATAGTCATTCATGTAATTATGGCCACCTCCGGCGATTCCGGAGGAAATCTTTGGTAAGGGGTCCTTTTTTGTTTTTTTTTTTTTTTTGTGGGGCCCAGGGGTCCAATTCAGCTGAAGAAAGAATCTTCAAGGAGTCTTCAGGGATTCTTCGGTGAAGATTTTGGCGCCAAAACGAAGACTATCATTTTCTCAAACTAGAGCATAGTCATTCAGGTAATGATGGCCACCTCCGGCGATTCCGGAGGAAATCTTTGGTAAGGGGTCCTTTTTTGTTTTTTTTTTTTTTGTGGGGCCCAGGGGTCCAATTCAGCTGAAGAAAGAATCTTCAAGGAGTCTTCAGGGATTCTTCGGTGAAGATTTTGGCGCCAATACGAAGACTATCATTTTCTCAAACTAAAGCTTAGTCATTCATGTAAAGATTTCCACCTACGGCGATTCCGGAGGAAATCTCTGGTAAGGGGTCCTTTTTTGTTTTTTTTTGTGGGGCCCAGGGGTCCAATTCAGCTGAAGAAAGAATCTTCAAGGAGTCTTCAGGGATTCTTCGGTAGAGATTTTGGAGCCAATACGAAGACTATCATTTTCTCAAACTAGAGCATAGTCATTCATGTAAGGATGGCCACCTCCGGCGATTCCGGAGGAAATCTTTGATAGGGGGTCCTTTTTTTTTTTTTTTTCGTTGGGCCCAGGGGTCCAGTTCAGCTGAAGAAAGAATCTTCAAGGAGTCTTCAGGGATTCTTCGGTGAAGATTTTGGCACCAATACGAAGACTATCATTTTCTCAAACTAGAGCATAGTCATTCATGTAATGATGACCACCTCCGGCGATTCCGGAGGAAATCTTTGGTAAGGGGTCCTTTTTTGTTTTTTTTTGTGGGGCCCAGGGGTCCAATTCAGCTGAAGAAAGAATCTTCAAGGAGTCTTCAGGGATTCTTCGGTGAAGATTTTGGAGCCAATACGAAGACTATCATTTTCTCAAACTACCGCATAGTCATTCATGTAATGATGGCCACCTCCGGCGATTCCGGAGGAAATCTTTGGTAGGGGGTCCTTTTTTTTTTCGTGGGGCCCAGGGGTCCAGTTCAGCTGAAGAAAGAATCTTCAAGGAGTCTTCAGGGATTCTTCGGTGAAGATTTTAGCGCCAATACGAAGACTATCATTTTCTCAAACTAGAGCATAGTCATTCATGTAATGATGGCCACCTCCGGCGATTCCGGAGGAAATCTTTGGTAAGGGGCCCTTTTTTTTTTTTTTTTTTTTGTGGGGCCCATGGGTCCAGTTCAGCTGAAGAAAGAATCTTCAAGGACTCTTCAGGGATTCTTCAGTGAAGATTTTGGCACCAATACGAAGACTATCATTTTCTCAAACTAGAGCATAGTCATTCATGTAATGATGGCTACCTCCTGCGATTCCAGAGGAAATCTTTGGTAAGGGGTCCTTTTTTGTTTTTTTTTTTTGTGGGGCCCAGGGGTTCAATTCAGCTGAAGAAAGAATCTTCAAGGAGTCTTCAGGGATTCTTCGGTGAATATTTTGGAGCCAATACGAAGACTATCATTTTCTCAAACTAGAGCATAGTCATTCATGTAATAATGGCCACCTCCGGCGATTCCGGAGGAAATCTTTGGTAGTTTTTTTTTTTTTTTTTTTTTTTTGTGGGGCCCAGGTGTCCAATTCAGCTGAAGAAAGAATCTTCAAGGAGTCTTCAGGGATTCTTTGGTGAATATTTTGGAGCCAATACGAAGACTATCATTTTCTCAAACTAGAGCATAGTCATTCATGTAATGATGGCCACCTCCGGCGATTCCGGTGGAAATCTTTGGTAAGGGGTCCTTTTTTGTTTTTTTTTTTTTGTGGGGCCCAGGGGTCCAGTTCAGCTGAAGAAAGAATCTTCAAGGAGTCTTCAGGGATTCTTCGGTGAAGACTTTGGCACCAATACGAAGACTATCATTTTCTCAAACTAGAGCATAGTCATTCATGTAATGATGGCCACCTCCGGCAATTCCGGAGGAAATCTTTGGTAAGGGGTCCTTTTTTTTTTTTTGTGGGGGCCCAGGGGTCCAATTCAGCTGAAGAAAGAATCTTCAAGGAGTCTTCAGGGATTCTTCGGTGAAGATTTTTGCGCCAATACGAAGACTATCATTTTCTCAAACTAGAGCATAGTCATTCATGTAATGACGGCCACCTCCGGCGATTCCGGAGGAAATCTTTGGTAGGGGTCCTTTTTTTTTTTTCGTGGGGCCCAGGGGTCCAGTTCAGCGGAAGAAAGAATCTTCAAGAGTCTTCAGGGATTCTTCGGTGAAGATTTTGGCACCAATACGAAGACTATCATTTCCTCAAACTAGAGCATAGTCATTCATGTAATGATGGCCACCTCAGGCGATTCCGGAGGAAATCTTTGGTAAGGGGTCCTTTTTTTTTTTTTTTTTTTTTGTGGGGCTCAGGGGTCCAGTTCAGCTGAAGAAAGAATCTTCAAGGAGTCTTCAGGGGTTCTCCGGTGAAGATTTAGGCACCAATACTAAGACTATCATTTTCTAAAACTAGAGCATAGTCATTCATGTAATGATGGCCACCTCCGGCGATTGCTGAGGAAACCTTTGGTAAGGGTTTTTTTTTTTTTTTGTGGGGCCCAGGGATCCAATTCAGCTGAAGAAAGAATCTTCAAAGAGTCTTCAGGGATTCTTCGGTGAAGATTTTGGAGCCAATACGAAGACTATCATTTTCTCAAACTAGAGCATAGTCATTCATGTAATGATGGCCACCTCCGGCGATTCCGGAGGAAATCTTTGGTAAGGGGTCCTTTTTTTTTTTGTGGGGCCCAGGGTTCCAGTTCAACTGAAGAAAGAATCTTCAAGGAGTCTTCAGGGATTCTTCAATGAAGATTTTGGCACCAATACGAAGACTATCATTTTTTCAAACTAGAGCATAGTCATTCATGTAATGATGGCTACCTCCTGCGATTCCGGAGGAAATCTTTGGTAAGGGGTCCTTTTTTTTTTTTTTTTTTTTGTGGGGCCCAGGGGTCCAGTTCAGCTGAAGAAAGAATCTTCAAGGAGTCTTCAGGGATTCTTCGGTGAATATTTTGGAGCCAATACGAAGACTATCATTTTCTCAAACTAGAGCATAGTCATTCATGTAATGATGGCCACCTCCGGCGATTCCGGAGGAAATCTTTGCTAAGGGGTCCTTTTTTGTTTTTTTTTTGTGGGGCCCAGGGGTCCAATTCAGCTGAAGAAAGAATGTTTAAGGAGTCTTCAGGGATTCTTCGGTGAATATTTTGGAGCCAATACGAAGACTATCATTTTCTCAAACTAGAGCATAGTCATTCATGTAATGATGGCCACCTCAGGCGATTCCGGAGGAAATCTTTGGTAAGGGGTCCTTTTTTGTTTTTTTTTGTGGGGCCCAGGGGTCCAGTTCAGCTGAAGAAAGAATCTTCAAGGAGTCTTCAGGGATTCTTCGGTGAAGACTTTGGCACCAATACGAAGACTATCATTTTCTCAAACTAGAGCATAGTCATTCATGTAATGATGGCCACCTCCGACGATTCCGGAGGAAATCTTTGGTAAGGGGTCCTTTTTTTTTTTTTTTTTTTTTGTGGGGGCCCAGGGGTCCAGTTCAGCTGAAGAAAGAATATTCAAGGAGTCTTCAGGGATTCTTCGGTGAAGTTTTTGGCGCCAAAACGAAGACTATCATTTTCTCAAACTAGAGCATAGTCATTCATGTAATGATGGCCACCTCCGGCGATTCCGGAGGAAATCTTTGGTAAGGGGTCCTTTTTTGTTTTTTTTTTTGTGGGGCCCAGGGGTCCAATTCAGCTGAAGAAAGAATCTTCAAGGAGTCTTCAGGGATTCTTCGGTGAAGATTTTGGCGCCAATACGAAGACTATCATTTTCTCAAACTAAAGCTTAGTCATTCATGTAATGATTTCCACCTCCGGCGATTCCGGAGGAAATCTCTGGTAAGGGGTCCTTTTTTTTTTTTGTGGGGCCCAGGGGTCCAATTTAGCTGAAGAAAGAATCTTCAAGGAGTCTTCAGGGATTCTTCGGTGAAGATTTTGGAGCCAATACGAAGACTATCATTTTCTCAAACTAGAGCATAGTCATTCATGTAATGATGGCCACCTCCGGCAATTCCGGAGGAAACCTTTGGTAGGGGGTCCTTTTTTTTTTTTTGTTGGGCCCAGGGGTCCAGTTCAGCTGAAGAAAGAATCTTCATGGAGTCTTCAGGGATTCTTCGGTGAGGATTTTGGCGCCAATACGAAGACTATCATTTTCTCAAACTAGAGCATAGTCATTCATGTAATGATGGCCACCTCCGGCAATTCCGGAGGAAATCTTTGGTAAGGCGTCCTTTTTTGTTTTTTTTTGTGGGGCCCAGGGGTCCAATTCAGCTGAAGAAAGAATCTTCTAGGAGTCTTCAGGGATTCTTCGGTGAAGATTTTGGAGCCAATACGAAGACTATCATTTTCTCAAACTAGAGCATAGTCATTCATGTAATGATGGCCACCTCCGGCGATTCCGGAGGAAATCTTTGGGAGGGGGTCCTTTTTTTTTTCGTGGGGCCCAGGGGTCCAGTTCAGCTGAAGAAAGAATCTTCAAGGAGTCTTCAGGGGTTCTTTGGTGAAGATTTTGGCGCCAATACGAAGACTATCATTTTCTCAAACTAGAGCATAGTCATTCATGTAATGATGGCCACCTCCGGCGATTCCGGAGGAAATCTTTGGTAAGGGGTCCTTTTTTTTTATTTTTTTTTTGTGGGGCCCAGGGGTCCAGTTCAGCTGAAGGAAGAATCTTCAAGGAGTCTTCAGGGATTCTTCAGTGAAGATTTTGGCGCCAATACGAAGACTATCATTTTCTCAAACTAGAGCATAGTCATTCATGTAATGATGGCCACCTCCGGCGATTCTGGAGGAAATCTTTGCTAAGGGGTCCTTTTTTTTTTTTTTTTTTTTTTGTGGGGCCCAGGGGTCCAATTCAGCTGAAGAAAGAATGTTCAAGGAGTCTTCAGGGATTCTTCGGTGAATATTTTGGATCCAATACGAAGACTATCCTTTTCTCAAACTAGAGCATAGTCATTCATGTAATGATGGCCACCTCCGGCGATTCCCGAGGAAATCTTTGGTAAGGGGTCCTTTTTTGTTTTTTTTTTTTTGTGGGGCCCAGGTGTCCAGTTCAGCTGAAGAAAGAATCTTCAAGGAGTCTTCAGGGATTCTTCGGTGAAGACTTTGGCATCAATACGAAGACTATAATTTTCTCAAACTAGAGCATAGTCATTCATGTAATGATGGCCACCTCCGGCGATTCCGGAGGAAATCTTTGGTAAGGGGTCCTTTTTTTTTTGTGTGGGGGCCCAGGGGTCCAATACAGCTGAAGAAAGAATCTTCAAGGAGTCTTCAGGGATTCTTCGGTGAAGATTTTGGCACCAATACTAAGACTATCATTTTCTCAAACTAGAGTATAGTCATAAGGGCTACCAGCAATATAAATGGTAGAAATTACCCTTGAAATTGAAAAATGAGACCTGTTATACTGCTGAAGAAAGAGTCTTCAAGGAGTCTTCAGGGAATCTTGGGTGAGGATTTTGGAGCCAATATGAAGACTATCATTTTCTAAAACTAGTGCATAGTCATTCATGTAATGATGGCCACCTCCGGCGATTCCGGAGGAAATCTTTGGTAAGGGGTCCTTTTTTTTTTTTTTTTTTGTGGGGCCCAGGGGTCCAATTCAGCTGAAGAAAGAATCTTCAAAGAGTCTTCAGGGATTCTTCGGTGAAGATTTTGGAGCCAATACGAAGACTATCATTTTCTCAAACTAGAGCATAGTCATTCATGTAATGATGGCCACCTCCGGCAATTCCGGAGGAAATCTTTGGTAAGGGGTCCTTTTTTTTTTCTTTTTTTTTGTGGGGCCCAGGGGTCCAGTTCAGCTGAAGAAAGAATCTTCAAGGAGTCTTCAGGGATTCTTCGGTGAAGATTTTGGCGCCAAAACGAAGACTATCATTTTCTCAAACTAGAGCATAGTCATTCATGTAATGATGGCCACCTCCGGCGATTCCGGAGGAAATCTTTGGTAAGGGGTCCTTTTTTTTTTTTTTTTTTTGTGGGGCCCACGGGTCCAGTTCAGCTGAAGAAAGAATCTTTAAGGAGTCTTCAGGGATTCTTCAGTGAAGATTTTGGCTCCAATACGAAGACTATCATTTTCTCAAACTAGTGCATAGTCATTCATGTAATGATGGCCACCTCCGGCGATTCCGGAGGAAATCTTTGGTAAGGGGCCTTTTTTTTTTTTTTTTTTTTTTTTGGGGTCCAGGGGTCCAATTCAGCTGAAGAAAGAATCTTCAAGGAGTCTTCAGGGATTCTTCAGAGAAGATTTTGGCGCCAATACTAAGACTATCATTTTCTCAAACTAGAGTATAGTCATAAAGGCTACCAGCTATATAAATGGTAGAAATTACCCTTGAAATTTAAAAATGACACCTGTTATATTGCTGAAGAAAGAGTCTTCAAGGAGTCTTCAGGGAATCTTGGGTGAGGATTTTGGAGCCAATATGAAGACTATCATTTTCTAAAACTAGAGCATAGTCATTCATGTAATGATGGCCACCTCCGGCGATTCTGGAGGAAATCTTTGGTAAGGGGTCCTTTTTTGTTTTTTTTTTGTAGGGCCCAGGGGTCCAATTCAGCTGAAGAAAGAATCTTCAAAGAGTCTTCAGGGATTCTTCGGTGAAGATTTTGGAGCCAATACGAAGACTATCATTTTCTAAAACTAGAGCATAGTCATTCATGTAATGATGGCCACCTCCGGCAATTCCGGAGGAAATCTTTGGTAAGGGGTCCCTTTTTTTTTTTTTTTTGTGGGGCCCAGGGGTCCAGTTCAGCTGAAGAAAGAATCTTCAAGGAGTCTTCAGGGATTCTTCGGTGAAGATTTTGGCGCCAAAACGAAGACTATCATTTTCTCAAACTAGAGCATAGTTATTCATGTAATGATGGCCACCTCCGGCGATTCCGGAGGAAATCTTTGGTAAGGGGTCCTTTTTTGTTTTTTTTTTTGTGGGGCCCAGGCGTCCAATTCAGCTGAAGAAAGAATCTTCAAGGAGTCTTCAGGGATTCTTCGGTGGAAATTTTGGCGCCAATACGAAGACTATCATTTTCTCAAACTAAAGCTTAGTCATTCATGTAATGATTTCCACCTCCGGCGATTCCGGAGGAAATCTCTGGTAAGGGGTCCTTTTTTTTTTTTGTGGGGCCCAGGGGTCCAATTTAGCTGAAGAAAGAATCTTCAAGGAGTCTTCAGGGATTCTTCGGTGAAGATTTTGGAGCCAATACGAAGACTATAATTTTCTCAAACTAGAGCATAGTCATTCATGTAATGATGGCCACCTCCGGCGATTCCGGAGGAAACCTTTGGTAGGGGGTCCTTTTTTTTTTTTTTTGTTGGGCCCAGGGGTCCAGTTCAGCTGAAGAAAGAATCTTCAAGTAGTCTTCAGGGATTCTTTGGTGAAGATTTTGGCGCCAATACGAAGACTATCATTTTCTCAAACTAGAGCATAGTCATTCATGTAATGATGGCCACCTCCGGCAATTCCGGAGGAAATCTTTGGTAAGGGTCCTTTTTTGTTTTTTTTTGTGGGGCCCAGGGGTCCAATTCAGCTGAAGAAAGAATCTTCTAGGAGTCTTCAGGGATTCTTCGGTGAAGATTTTGGAGCCAATACGAAGACTATCATTTTCTCAAACTAGAGCATAGTCATTCATGTAATGATGGCCACCTCCGGCGATTCCGGAGGAAATCTTTGGTAGGGGGTCCTTTTTTTTTTCGTGGGGCCCAGGGGTCCAGTTCAGCTGAAGAAAGAATCTTCAAGGAGTCTTCAGGGATTCTTCGGTGAAGATTTTGGCGCCAATACGAAGACTATCATTTTCTCAAACTAGAGCATAGTCATTCATGTAATGATGGCCACCTCCGGCGATTCCAAAGGAAATCTTTGGTAAGGGGTCCTTTTTTTTTATTTTTTTTTTTCTTGGGCCCAGGGGTCCAGTTCAGCTGAAGGAAGAATCTTCAAGGAGTCTTCAGGGATTCTTCAGTGAAGATTTTGGCACCAATACGAAGACTATCATTTTCTCAAACTAGAGCATAGTCATTCATGTAATGATGGCTGCCTCCTGCGATTCCGGAGGAAATCTTTGGTAAGGGGTCCTTTTTTGTTTTTTTTTTTTGTGGGGCCCAGGGGTTCAATTCAGCTGAAGAAAGAATCTTCAAGGAGTCTTCAGGGATTCTTCGGTGAATATTTTGGAGCCAATACGAAGACTATCATTTTCTCAAACTAGAGCATAGTCATTCATGTAATGATGGCCACCTCCGGCGATTCCGGAGGAAATCTTTGCTAAGGGGTCCTTTTTTGTTTTTTTTTTTTTGTGGGGACCAGGGGTCCAATTCAGCTGAAGAAAGAATGTTCAAGGAGTCTTCAGGGATTCTTCGATGAATATTTTGGATCCAATACGAAGACTATCATTTTCTCAAACTAGAGCATAGTCATTCATGTAATGATGGCCACCTCCGGCGATTCCCGAGGAAATCTTTGGTAAGGGGTCCTTTTTTGTTTTTTTTTTGTGGGGCCCAGGTGTCCAGTTCAGCTGAAGAAAGAATCTTCAAGGAGTCTTCAGGGATTCTTCGGTGAAGACTTTGGCACCAATACGAAGAATATCATTTTCTCAAACTAGAGCATAGTCATTCATGTAATGATGGCCACCCTCGGCGATTCCGGAGGAAATCTTTGGTAAGGGGTCCTTTTTTTTTTTTTTTTTGTGGGGCCCAGGGGTCCAATTCAGCTGAAGAAAGAATCTTCAAAGAGTCTTCAGGGATTCTTCGGTGAAGATTTTGGAGCCAATACGAAGACTATCATTTTCTCAAACTAGAGCATAGTCATTCATGTAATGATGGCCACCTCCGGCAATTCCGGAGGAAATCTTTGGTAAGCGGTCCTTTTTTTTTTCTTTTTTTTTGTGGGGCCCAGGGGTCCAGTTCACCTGAAGAAAGAATCTTCAAGGAGTCTTCAGGGATTCTTCGGTGAAGATTTTGGCGCCAAAACGAAGACTATCACTTTCTCAAACTAGAGCATAGTCATTCATGTAATGATGGCCACCTCCGGCGATTCCGGAGGAAATCTTTGGTAAGGGGTCCTTTTTTTTTTTTTTTTGTGGGGCCCACGGGTCCAGTTCAGCTGAAGAAAGAATCTTTAAGGAGTCTTCAGGGATTCTTTAGTGAAGATTTTGGCTCCAATACGAAGACTATCATTTTCTCAAACTAGAGCATAGTCATTCATGTAATGATGGCCACCTCCGGCGATTCCGGAGGAAATCTTTGGTAAGGGGTCCTTTTTTTTTTTTTTTTTTTTTGGGGTCCAGGGGTCCAATTCAGCTGAAGAAAGAATCTTCAAGGAGTCTTCATGGATTCTTCGGAGAAGATTTTGGCGCCAATACTAAGACTATCATTTTCTCAAACTAGAGTATAGTCATAAAGGCTACCAGCTATATAAATGGTAGAAATTACCCTTGAAATTTAAAAATGACACCTGTTATACTGCTGAAGAAAGAGTCTTCAAGGAGTCTTCAGGGAATCTTGGGTGAGGATTTTGGAGCCAATATGAAGACTATCATTTTCTAAAACTAGAGCATAGTCATTCATGTAATGATGGCCACCTCCGGCGATTTCGGAAGAAATCTTTGGTAAGGGGTCCTTTTTTGTTTTTTTTTTTTGTGGGTCCCAGGGGTCCAATTCAGCTGAAGAAAGAATCTTCAAAGAGTCTTCAGGGATTCTTCGGTGAAGATTTTGGAGCCAATACGAAGACTATCATTTTCTCAAACTAGAGCATAGTCATTCATGTAATGATGGCCACCTCCGGCGATTCCGGAGGAAATCTTTGGTAAGGGGTCCTTTTTTGTTTTTTTTTTGTGGGGCCCAGAGGTCCAATTCAGCTGAAGAATGAATCTTCAAGGAGTCTTCAGGGATTCTTCGGTGAAGATATTGGACCGGAGGAAATCTTTGGTAGGGGGTCCTTTTTTTTTTTTCGTGGGGCCCAGGGGTCCAGTTCAGCTAAAGAAAGAATCTTCAAAGAGTCTTCAGGGATTCTTTGGTGAAGATTTTGGCGCCAATACGAAGACTATCATTTTCTCAAACTAGAGCATAGTCACTCATGTAATGATGGCCACCTCCGGCAATTCCGGAGGAAATCTTTGGTAAGGGGTCCTTTTTTTTTGGGGGGGGGGGCCCAGGGGTCCAATTCAGCTGAAGAAAGAATCTTCAAGGAGTCTTCAGGGATTCTTCGGTGAAGATTTTGGAGCCAATACGAAGACTATCATTTTCTCAAACTAGAGCATAGTCATTCATGTAATGATGGCCACCTCCGGCGATTCTGAAGGAAATCTTTGGTAAGGGGTCCTTTTTTTCTTTTTTTTTTTTTGTGGGGCCAAGGGTCCAGTTCAGCTGAAGAAAGAATCTTCAAGGAGTCTTCAGGGATTCTTTGGTGAAGATTTTGGCGCCAATACGAAGACTATCATTTTCTCAAACTAGAGCATAGTCATTCATGTAATGATGGCCACCTCCGGCGATTCTGGAGGAAATCTTTGGTAAGGGGTCCTTTTTTTCTTTTTTTTTTTTTGTAGGGCCAAGGGTCCAGTTCAGCTGAAGAAAGAATCTTCAAGGAGTCTTCAGGGATTCTTCGGTGAAGATTTTGGCGCCAATACAAAGACTATCATTTTCTCAAACTAGAGCATAGTCATTCATGTAGTGATGGCCACCTCCGGCGATTCCGGAGGAAATCTTTGGTAAGGGGTCATTTTTTGTTTTTTTTTGTGGGGCCCAGGGGTCCAATTCAGCTGAAGAAAGAATCTTCAAGGAGTCTTCAGGGATTTTTCGGTGAAGATTTTGGAGCCAATACGAAGACTATCATTTTCTCAAACTAGAGCATAGTCATTCATGTAATGATGGCCACCTCCGGCGATTCCGGAGGAAATCTTTGGTAGGGGGTCCTTTTTATTTTTTCGTGGGGCCCAGGGGTCCAGTTCAGCTGAAGAAAGAATCTTCAAGGAGTCTTCAGGGATTCTTCGGTGAAGGTTTTGGCGCCAATACGAAGACTATCATTTTCTCAAACTAGAGCATAGTCATTCATGTAATGATTGCCACCTCAGGCGATTCCGGATTAAATCTTTGTTAAGGGGTCCTTTTTTGTTTTTTTTTTGTGGGGCCCAGGGGTCCAATTCACCTGAAGAAAGAATCTTCAAGGAGTCTTCAGGGATTCTTCGGTGAATATTTTGGAGCCAATACGAAGACTATCATTTTCTCAAACTAGAGCATAGTCATTCATGTAATGATGGCCACCTCCGGCGATTCCGGAGGAAATATTTGGTAAGGGGGCTTTTTTTTTTTTTTTTTGTGGGGCCCAGGGGTCCAGTTCAGCTGAAGAAAGAATCTTCAAGGAGTCTTCAGGGATTCTTCGTTGAAGAGTTTGGCGCCAATACGAAGACTATCATTTTCTCAAACTAGAGCATAGTCATTCATGTAATGATGGCCACCTCCGGCGATTCCGGAGGAAATCTTTGGTAAGGGGTCCTTTTTTGTTTTTTTTTTTTTTGTGGGGCCCAGGGGTCCAATTCAGCTGAAGAAAGAATCTTCAAGAAGTCTTCAGGGATTCTTCGGTGAATTTTTGGAGCCAATACTAAGTCTATCATTTTCTCAAATTAGAGTATAGTCATGAAGGCTACCAGCTATATAAATGGTGGAAATTACCCCTGAAATTTAAAAAATGACACCTGTTATACTGCTGAAGAAAGAGTCTTCAAGGAGTCTTCAGGGAATCTTGGGTGAGGATTTTGGAGCCAATATGAAGACTATCATTTTCTAAAACTAGAGCATAGTCATTCATGTAATGATGGCCACCTCCGGCGATTCCGGAATAAATCTTTGGTAAGGGGTCCTTTTTTTTTTTTTTTTTTTTTGTGTGGCCCAGGGGTCGAATTAAGCTGAAGAAAGAATCTTCAAAGAGTCTTCAGGGATTCTTCGGTGAAGATTTTGGAGCCCATACGAAGACTATCATTTTCTCAAACTAGAGCATAGTCATTCATGTAATGATGGCCACCTCCGGCGATTGCGGAGGAAATCTTTGGTAAGGGGTAGTTTTTTTTTTTTTTTTGTAGGGCCCAGGAGTCCAATTCAGCTGAAGAAAGAATCTTCAAGGAGTCTTCAGGGATTCTTCGGTGAAGATTTGGCTCCAATACGAAGACTATCATTTTCTCAAACTAGAGCATAGTCATTCATGTAATGATGGCCACCTCCGGCGATTCCGGAGGAAATCTTTGGTAAGGGGTCCTTTTTTTTTTTTTTTTTTTTTGTGGGGCCCAGGGGTCCAGTTCAGCTGAAGAAAGAATCTTCAAGGAGTCTTCAGGGATTCTTCGGTGAAGATTTTGGCGCCAATACGAAGACTATAATTTTCTCAAAGTAGAGCATAGTTATTCATGTAATGATGGCCACCTCCGGCGATTCCGGAGGAAACCTTTGGTAGGGGGTCCTTTTTTTTTTTTTTGTTGGGCCCAGGGGTCCAGTTCAGCTGAAGAAAGAATCTTCAAGGAGTCTTCAGGGATTCTTCGGTGAAGATTTTGGCGCCAATACGAAGACTATCGTTTTCTCAAACTAGAGCATAGTCATTCATGTAATGATGGCCACATCCGGCAATTCCGGAGGAAATCTTTGGTAGGGGGTCCTTTTTTGTTTTTTTTTTGTGGGGCCCAGGGGTCCAATTCAGCTGAAGAAAGAATCTTCAAGGAGTCTTCAGGGATTCTTCGGTGAAGATTTTGGAGCCAATACGAAGACTATCATTTTCTCAAACTAGAGCATAGTCATTCATGTAATGATGGCCACCTCCGGCGATTCCGGAGGAAATCTTTGGTAGGGGGTCCTTTTTTTTTTCGTGGGGCCCAGGGGTCCAGTTCAGCTGAAGAAAGAATCTTCAAGGAGTCTTCAGGGATTCTTCGGTGAAGATTTTGGCGCCAATACGAAGACTATCATTTTCTCAAACTAGAGCATAGTCATTCATGTAATGATGGCCACCTCCGGAGATTCCAGAGGAAATCTTTGGTAAGGGGTCCTTTTTTTTTATTTTTTTTTGTGGGGCCCAGGGGTCCAGTTCAGCTGAAGGAAGAATCTTCAAGGAGTCTTCAGGGATTCTTCAGTGAAGATTTTGGCACCAATACGAAGACTATCATTTTCTCAAACTAGAGCATAGTCATTCATGTAATGATGGCTACCTCCTGCGATTCCGGTGGAAATCTTTGGTAAGGGGTCCTTTTTTGTTTTTTTTTTTGTGGGGCCCAGGGGTTCAATTCAGCTGAAGAAAGTATCTTCAAGGAGTCTTCAGGGATTCTTCGGTGAATATTTTGGAGCCAATACGAAGACTATCATTTGCTCAAACTAGAGCATAGTCATTCATGTAATGATGGCCACCTCCGGCGATTCTGGAGGAAATCTTTGCTAAGGGGTCCTTTTTTTTTTTTTTTTTTTTTTTTGTGGGGCCCAGGGGTCCAATTCAGCTGAAGAAAGAATGTTCAAGGAGTCTTCAGGGATTCTTCGATGAATATTTTGGATCCAATACGAAGACTATCATTTTCTCAAACTAGAGCATAGTCATTCATGTAATGATGGCCACCTCCGGCGATTCCCGAGGAAATCTTTGGTAAGGGGTCCTTTTTTGTTTTTTTTTTGTGGGGCCCAGGTGTCCAGTTCAGCTGAAGAAAGAATCTTCAAGGAGTCTTCAGGGATTCTTCGGTGAAGACTTTGGCAACAATACGAAGAATATCATTTTCTCAAACTAGAGCATAGTCATTCATGTAATGATGGCCACCTCCGGCGATTCCGGAGGAAATCTTTGGTAAGGGGTCCTTTTTTTTTTTTTTTTTTTTTTTTTGTGGGGCCCAGGGGTCCAATTCAGCTGAAGAAAGAATCTTCAAAGAGTCTTCAGGGATTCTTCGGTGAAGATTTTGGAGCCAATACGAAGACTATCATTTTCTCAAACTAGAGCATAGTCATTCATGTAATGATGGCCACCTCCGGCAATTCCGGAGGAAATCTTTGGTAAGGGGTCCTTTTTTTTTTTCTTTTTTTTTGTGGGGCCCAGGGGTCCAGTTCAGCTGAAGAAAGAATCTTCAAGGAGTCTTCAGGGATTCTTCGGTGAAGATTTTGGCGCCAAAACGAAGACTATCATTTTCTCAAACTAGAGCATAGTCATTCATGTAATGATGGCCACCTCCGGCGATTCCGGAGGAAATCTTTGGTAAGGGGTCCTTTTTTTTTTTTTTTTTTTGTGGGGCCCACGGGTCCAGTTCAGCTGAAGAAAGAATCTATAAGGAGTCTTCAGGGATTCTTCAGTGAAGATTTTGGCTCCAATACGAAGACTATCATTTTCTCAAACTAGAGCATAGTCATTCATGTAATGATGGCCACCTCCGGCGATTCCGGAGGAAATCTTTGGTAAGGGGTCCTTTTTTTTTTTTTTTTTTGGGGTCCAGGGGTCCAATTCAGCTGAAGAAAGAATCTTCAAGGAGTCTTCAGGGATTCTTCGGAGAAGATTTTGGCGCCAATACTAAGACTATCATTTTCTCAAACTAGAGTATAGTCATAAAGGCTACCAGCTATATAAATGGTAGAAATTACCCTTGAAATTTAAAAATGACACCTGTTATACTGCTGAAGAAAGAGTCTTCAAGGAGTCTTCAGGGAATCTTGGGTGAGGATTTTGGAGCCAATATGAAGACTATCATTTTCTAAAACTAGAGCATAGTCATTCATGTAATGATGGCCACCTCCGGCGATTTCGGAAGAAATCTTTGGTAAGGGGTCCTTTTTTGTTTTGTTTTTTTTTTGTGGGTCCCAGGGGTCCAATTCAGCTGAAGAAAGAATCTTCAAAGAGTCTTCAGGGATTCTTCGGTGAAGATTTTGGAGCCAATACGAAGACTATCATTTTCTCAAACTAGAGCATAGTCATTCATGTAATGATGGCCACCTCCGGCGATTCCGGAGGAAATCTTTGGTAAGGGGTCCTTTTTTGTTTTTTTTTTGTGGGGCCCAGGGGTCTAATTCAGCTGAAGAATGAATCTTCAAGGAGTCTTCAGGGATTCTTCGGTGAAGATATTGGACCGGAGGAAATCTTTGGTAGGGGGTCCTTTTTTTTTTCGTGGGGCCCAGGGGTCCAGTTCAGCTGAAGAAAGAATCTTCAAGGAGTCTTCAGGGATTCTTTGGTGAAGATTTTGGCGCCAATACGAAGACTATCATTTTCTCAAACTAGAGCATAGTCACTCATGTAATGATGGCCACCTCCGGCAATTCCGGAGGAAATCTTTGGAAAGGGGTCCTTTTTTTTTTTTGTGGGGCCCAGGGGTCCAATTCAGCTGAAGAAAGAATCTTCAAGGAGTCTTCAGGGATTCTTCGGTGAAGATTTTGGAGCCAATACGAAGACTATCATTTTCTCAAACTAGAGCATAGTCATTCATGTAATGATGGCCACCTCCGGCGATTCTGGAGGAAATCTTTGGTAAGGGGTCCTTTTTTTCTTTTTTTTTTTTTGTAGGGCCCAGGGGTCCAGTTCAGCTGAAGAAAGAATCTTCAAGGAGTCTTCAGGGATTCTTCGGTGAAGATTTTGGCGCCAATACAAAGACTATCATTTTCTCAAACTAGAGCATAGTCATTCATGTAGTGATGGCCACCTCCGGCGATTCCGGAGGAAATCTTTGGTAAGGGGTCATTTTTTGTTTTTTTTTTGTGGGGCCCAGGGGTCCAATTCAGCTGAAGAAAGAATCTTCAAGGAGTCTTCAGGGATTTTTCGGTGAAGATTTTGGAGCCAATACGAAGACTATCATTTTCTCAAACTAGAGCATAGTCATTCATGTAATGATGGCCACCTCCGGCGATTCCGGAGGAAATCTTTGGTAGGGGGTCCTTTTTATTTTTTCGTGGGGCCCAGGGGTCCAGTTCACCTGAAGAAAGAATCTTCAAGGAGTCTTCAGGGATTCTTCGTTGAAGGTTTTGGCGCCAATACGAAGACTATCATTTTCTCAAACTAGAGCATAGTCATTCATGTAATGATGGCCACCTCAGGCGATTCCGGATTAAATCTTTGTTAAGGGGTCCTTTTTTGTTTTTTTTTTTTGTGGGGCCCAGGGGTCCAATTCACCTGAAGAAAGAATCTTCAAGGAGTCTTCAGGGATTCTTCGGTGAATAATTTGGAGCCAATACGAAGACTATCATTTTCTCAAACTAGAGCATAGTCATTCATGTAATGATGGCCACCTCCGGCGATTCCGGAGGAAATATTTGGTAAGGGGGCTTTTTTTTTTTTTGTGGGGCCCAGGGGTCCAGTTCAGCTGAAGAAAGAATCTTCAAGGAGTCTTCAGGGATTCTTCGGTGAAGAGTTTGGCGCCAATACGAAGACTATCATTTTCTCAAACTAGAGCATAGTCATTCATGTAATGATGGCCACCTCCGGCGATTCCGGAGGAAATCTTTGGTAAGGGGTCCTTTTTTTTTTTTTTTTTTTTTGTGGGGCCCAGGGGTCCAATTCAGCTGAAGAAAGAATCTTCAAGAAGTCTTCAGGGATTCTTCGGTGAATTTTTGGCGCCAATACTAAGTCTATCATTTTCTCAAACTAGAGTATAGTCATGAAGGCTACCAGCTATATAAATGGTGGAAATTACCCCTGAAATTTAAAAATGACACCTGTTATACTGCTGAAGAAAGAGTCTTCAAGGAGTCTTCAGGGAATCTTGGGTGAGGATTTTGGAGCCAATATGAAGACTATCATTTTCTAAAACTAGAGCATAGTCATTCATGTAATGATGGCCACCTCCGGCGATTCCGGAATAAATCTTTAGTAAGGGGTCCTTTTTTGTTTTTTTTTTTTTGTGTGGCCCAGGGGTCCAATTAAGCTGAAGAAAGAATCTTCAAAGAGTCTTCAGGGATTCTTCGGTGAAGATTTTGGAGCCAATACGAAGACTATCATTTTCTCAAACTAGAGCATAGTCATTCATGTAATGATGGCCACCTCCGGCGATTGCAGAGGAAATCTTTGGTAAGGGGTAGTTTTTTTTTTTTTGTAGGGCCCAGGAGTCCAATTCAGCTGAAGAAAGAATCTTCAAGGAGTCTTCAGGGATTCTTCGGTGAAGATTTGGCTCCAATACGAAGACTATCATTTTCTCAAACTAGAGCATAGTCATTCATGTAATGATGGCCACCTCCGGCGATTCCGGAGGAAATCTTTGGTAAGGGGTCCTTTTTTTTTTTTTTTGTGGGGCCCAGGGGTCCAGTTCAGCTGAAGAAAGAATCTTCAAGGAGTCTTCAGGGATTCTTCGGTGAAGATTTTGGCGCCAATACGAAGACTATCATTTTCTCAAAGTAGAGCATAGTTATTCATGTAATGATGGCTACCTCCGGCGATTCCGGAGGAAATCTTTGGTAAGGGGTCCTTTTTTTCTTTTTTTTTTTTTTGTAGGGCCCAGGAGTCCAATTCTGCTGAAGAAAGAATCTTCAAGGAGTCTTCAGGGATTCTTCGGTGAAGATTTGGCTCCAATACGAAGACTATCATTTTCTCAAACTAGAGCATAGTCATTCATGTAATGATGGCCACCTCCGGCGATTCCGGAGGAAATCTTTGGTAAGGGGTCCTTTTTTGTTTTTTTTTTGTGGGGCCCAGGGGTCCAATTCAGCTGAAGAAAGAATCTTCAAGGAGTCTTCAGGGATTCTTTGGTGAAGATTTTGGCGCCAATACGAAGACTATCATTTTCTAAAACTAGAGCATAGTCATTCATGTAATGACGGCCACCTCCGGCGATTCCGTAGGAAATCTTTGGAAGGGGGTCCTTTTTTTTTTTTTTCGTGGGGCCCAGGGGTCCAGTTCAGCTGAAGAAAGAATCTTCAAGGAGTCTTCAGGGATTCTTCGGTGAAGATTTTGGTACCAATACGAAGACTATCATTTTCTCAAACTAGAGCATAGTCATTCATGTAATGATGGCCACCTCCGGCGATTCCGGAGGAAATCTTTGGTAAGGGGTCCTTTTTTGTTTTTTTGTTTTTTTGTGGGGCCCAGGGGTCCAGTTCAGCTGAAGAAAGAATCTTCAAGGAGTCTTCAGGGATTCTTCGGTGAAGATTTTGGCGCCAATGCGAAGACTATCATTTTCTCAAACTAGAGCATAGTCATTCATGTAATGATGGCCACCTCCAGCGATTCCAGAGGAAATCTTTGGTAAGGGTTCCTTTTTTTTTATTTTTTTTGTGGGGCCCAGGGGTCCAGTTCAGCTGAAGGAAGAATCTTCAAGGAGTCTTCAGGGATTCTTCAGTGAAGATTTTGGCACCAATACGAAGACTATCATTTTCTCAAACTAGAGCATAGTCATTCATGTAATGATGGCTACCTCCTGCGATTCCGGAGGAAATCTTTGGTAAGGGGTCCTTTTTTGTTTTTTTTTTGTGGGGCCCAGGGTTTCAATTCAGCTGAAGAAAGAATCTTCAAGGAGTCTTCAGGGATTCTTCGGTGAATATTTTGGAGCCAATATGAAGACTATCATTTTCTCAAACTAGAGCATAGTCATTCATGCAATGATGGCCACCTCCGGCGATTCTGGAGGAAATCTTTGCTAAGGGGTCCTTTTTTTTTTTGTTTTTTTTTTGTGGGGCCCAGGGGTCCAATTCAGCTGAAGAAAGAATGTTCAAGGAGTCTTCAGGGATTCTTCGATGAATATTTTGGATCCAATACGAAGACTATCATTTTCTCAAACTAGAGCATAGTCATTCATGTAATGATGGCCACCTCCGGCGATTCCCGAGGAAATCTTTGGTAAGGGGTCCTTTTTTGTTTTTTTTTTGTGGGGCCCAGGTGTCCAGTTCAGCTGAAGAAAGAATCTTCAAGGAGTCTTCAGGGATTCTTCGGTGAAGACTTTGGCACCAATACGAAGAATATCATTTTCTCAAACTAGAGCATAGTCATTCATGTAATGATGGCCACCTCCGGCGATTCCGGAGGAAATCTTTGGTAAGGGGTCCTTTTTTTTTTTTTTTTGTGGGGCCCAGGGGTCCAATTCAGCTGAAGAAAGAATCTTCAAAGAGTCTTCAGGGATTCTTCGGTGAAGATTTTGGAGCCAATACGAAGACTATCATTTTCTCAAACTAGAGCATAGTCATTCATGTAATGATGGCCACCTCCGGCAATTCCGGAGGAAATCTTTGGTAAGGGGTCCTTTTTTTTTTTCTTTTTTTTTGTGGGGCCCAGGGGTCCAGTTCAGCTGAAGAAAGAATCTTCAAGGAGTCTTCAGGGATTCTTCGGTGAAGATTTTGGCGCCAAAACGAAGACTCATTTTCTCAAACTAGAGCATAGTCATTCATGTAATGATGGCCACCTCCGGCGATTCCGGAGGAAATCTTTGGTAAGGGGTCCTTTTTTTTTTTTTTTTTGTGGGGCCCACTGGTCCAGTTCAGCTGAAGAAAGAATCTTTAAGGAGTCTTCAGGGATTCTTCAGTGAAGATTTTGGCTCCAATACGAAGACTATCATTTTCTCAAGCTAGAGCATAGTCATTCATGTAATGATGGCCACCTCCGGCGATTCCGGAGGAAATCTTTGGTAAGGGGTCCTTTTTTTTGGGGGGAGGGGGTCCAGGGGTCCAATTCAGCTGAAGAAAGAATCTTCAAGGAGTCTTCAGGGATTCTTCGGAGAAGATTTTGGCGCCAATACTAAGAGTATCATTTTCTCAAACTAGAGTATAGTCATAAAGGCTACCAGCTATATAAATGGTAGAAATTACCCTTGAAATTTAAAAATGACACCTGTTATACTGCTGAAGAAAGAGTCTTCAAGGAGTCTTCAGGGAATCTTGGGTGAGGATTTTGGAGCCAATATGAAGACTATCATTTTCTAAAACTAGAGCATAGTCATTCATGTAATGATGGCCACCTCCGGCGATTTCGGAAGAAATCTTTGGTAAGGGGTCCTTTTTTGTTTTTTTTTTTGTGGGTCCCAGGGGTCCAATTCAGCTGAAGAAAGAATCTTCAAAGAGTCTTCAGGGATTCTTCGGTGAAGATTTTGGAGCCAATACGAAGACTATCATTTTCTCAAACTAGAGCATAGTCATTCATGTAATGATGGCCACCTCCGGCGATTCCGGAGGAAATCTTTGGTAAGGGGTCCTTTTTTGTTTTTTTTTTGTGGGGCCCAGGGGTCCAATTCAGCTGAAGAATGAATCTTCAAGGAGTCTTCAGGGATTCTTCGGTGAAGATATTGGACCGGAGGAAATCTTTGGTAGGGGGTCCTTTTTTTTTTTTCGTGGGGCCCAGGGGTCCAGTTCAGCTGAAGAAAGAATCTTCAAGGAGTCTTCAGGGATTCTTCAATGAAGATTTTGGCGCCAATACGAAGACTATCATTTTCTCAAACTAGAGCATAGTCACTCATGTAATGATGGCCACCTCCGGCAATTCCGGAGGAAATCTTTGGTAAGGGGTCCCTTTTTTTTTTTTTTTTTGTGGGGCCCAGGGGTCCAATTCAGCTGAAGAAAGAATCTTCAAGGAGTCTTCAGGGATTCTTCGGTGAAGATTTTGGAGCCAATATGAAGACTATCATTTTCTCAAACTAGAGCGTAGTCATTCATGTAATGATGGCCACCTCCGGCGATTCTGGAGGAAATCTTTGGTAAGGGGTCCTTTTTTTTTTTTTTTTTTTTTTGTACGGCCCAGGGGTCCAGTTCAGCTGAAGAAAGAATCTTCAAGGAGTCTTCAGGGATTCTTCGGTGAAGATTTTGGCGCCAATACAAAGACTATCATTTTCTCAAACTAGAGCATAGTCATTCATGTAGTGATGGCCACCTCCGGCGATTCCGGAGGAAATCTTTGGTAAGGGGTCATTTTTTTTTTTTTTTGTGGGGCCCAGGGGTCCAATTCAGCTGAAGAAAGAATCTTCAAGGAGTCTTCAGGGATTTTTCGGTGAAGATTTTGGAGCCAATACGAAGACTATCATTTTCTCAAACTAGAGCATAGTCATTCATGTAATGATGGCCACCTCCGGCGATTCCGGAGGAAATCTTTGGTAGGGGGTCCTTTTTTGTTTTTTTTTTGTGGGGCCCAGGGGTCCAATTCACCTGAAGAAAGAATCTTCAAGGAGTCTTCAGGGATTCTTCGGTGAATATTTTGGAGCCAATACGAAGACTATCATTTTCTCAAACTAGAGCATAGTCATTCATGTAATGATGGCCACCTCCGGCGATTCCGGAGGATATATTTGGTAAGGGGGCTTTTTTTTTTTTTTTGTGGGGCCCAGGGGTCCAGTTCAGCTGAAGAAAGAATCTTCAAGGAGTCTTCAGGGATTCTTCGGTGAAGAGTTTGGCGCCAATACGAAGACTATCATTTTCTCAAACTAGAGCATAGTCATTCATGTAATGATGGCCACCTCTGGCGATTCCGGAGGAAATCTTTGGTAAGGGGTCCTTTTTTTTTTTTTTTTTTTTGTGGGGCCCAGGGGTCCAATTCAGCTGAAGAAAGAATCTTCAAGAAGTCTTCAGGGATTCTTCGGTGAATTTTTGGCGCCAATACTAAGTCTATCATTTTCTCAAACTAGAGTATAGTCATGAAGGCTACCAGCTATATAAATGGTGGAAATTACCCCTGAAATTTAAAAATGACACCTGTTATACTGCTGAAGAAAGAGTCTTCAAGGAGTCTTCAGGGAATCTTGGGTGAAGATTTTAGAGCCAATATGAAGACTATCATTTTCTAAAACTAGAGCATAGTCCTTCATGTAATGATGGCCACCTCCGGCGATTCCGGAATAAATCTTTGGTAAGGGGTCCTTTTTTGTTTTTTTTTTTTGTGTGGCCCAGGGGTCGAATTAAGCTGAAGAAAGAATCTTCAAAGAGTCTTCAGGGATTCTTCGGTGAAGATTTTGGAGCCAATACGAAGACTATCATTTTCTCAAACTAGAGCATAGTCATTCATGTAATGATGGCCACCTCCGGCGATTCCGGAGGAAATCTTTGGTAAGGAGTCCTTTTTTTTTTTTTTTTTTTTTGTGGGGCCCAGGGGTCCAGTTCAGCTGAAGAAAGAATCTTCAAGGAGTCTTCAGGGATTCTTCGGTGAAGATTTTGGCGCCAATACAAAGACTATCATTTTCTCAAACTAGAGCATAGTCATTCATGTAGTGATGGCAACCTCCGGCGATTCCAGAGGAAATCTTTGGTAAGGGGTCCTTTTTTGTTTTTTTTTGTGGGGCCCAGGGGTCCAATTCAGCTGAAGAAAGAATCTTCAAGGAGCCTTCAGGGATTCTTCGGTGAAGATTTTGGAGCCAATATGAAGACTATCATTTTCTCAAACTAGAGCATAGTCATTCATGTAATGATGGACACCTCCGGCGATTCCGGAGGAAATCTTTGGTAAGGGGTCCTTTTTTGTTTTTTTTGTGGGGCCCAGGGGTCCAATTCAGCTGAAGAAAGAATCTTCAAGAAGTCTTCAGGGATTTTTCGGTGAAGATTTTGGAGCCAATACGAAGACTATCATTTTCTCAAACTAGAGCATAGTCATTCATGTAATGATGGCCACCTCCGGCGATTCCGGAGGAAATCTTTTGTAGGGGGTCCTTTTTATTTTTTCGTGGGGCCCAGGGGTCCAGTTCAGCTGAAGAAAGAATCTTCAAGGAGTCTTCAGGGATTCTTCGGTGAAGGTTTTGGCGTCAATACAAAGACTATCATTTTCTCAAACTAGAGCATAGTCATTCATGTAATGATGGCCACCTCAGGCGATTCCGGATTAAATCTTTGTTAAGGGGTCCTTTTTTGTTTTTTTTTTGTGGGGCCCAGGGGTCCAATTCACCTGAAGAAAGAATCTTCAAGGGGTCTTCAGGGATTCTTCGGTGAATATTTTGGAGCTAATACGAAGACTATCATTTTCTCAAACTAGAGCATAGTCATTCATGTAATGATGGCCACCTCCGGCGATTCCGGAGGAAATATTTGGTAATTGGTCGTTTTTTTTTTTTTTTTTTTGTGGGGCCCAGGGGTCCAGTTCAGCTGAAGAAAGAATCTTCAAGGAGTCTTCAGGGATTCTTCGGTGAAGATTTTGGCGCCAATACGAAGACTATCATTTTCTCAAACTAGAGCATAGTCATTCATATAATGATGGCCATCTCCGGCGATTCCGGAGGAAATCTTTGGTAAGGGGTCCTTTTTTGTTTTTTTTTTTTTGTGGGGCCCAGGGGTCCAATTCAGCTGAAGAAAGAATCTTCAAGAAGTCTTCAGGGATTCTTCGGTGAATTTTTGGCGCCAATACTAAGACTATCATTTTCTCAAACTAGAGTATAGTCATAAAGGCTACCAGCTATATAAATGGTAGAAATTACCCCTGAAATTTAAAAATGACACCTGTTATACTGCTGAAGAAAGAGTCTTCAAGGAGTCTTCAGGGAATCTTGGGTGAGGATTTTGGAGCCAATATGAAGACTATCATTTTCTAAAACTAGAGCATAGTCATTCATGTAATGATGGCCACCTCCGGCGATTCCGGATTAAATCTTTGGTAAGGGGTCCTTTTTTGTTTGTTTTTTGTGGGGCCCAGGGGTCCAATTAAGCTGAAGAAAGAATCTTCAAAGAGTCTTCAGGGATTCTTCGGTGAAGATTTTGGAGCCAATACGAAGACTATCATTTTCTCAAAGTAGAGCATAGTCATTCATGTAATGGTGGCCACCCGCGGCGATTGCGGAGGAAATCTTTGGTAAGGGTCCTTTTTTTTTTTTTTTTTTTTTTGTGGGGCCCAGGGGTCGAGTTCAGCTGAAGAAAGAATCTTCAAGGAGTCTTCAGGGATTCTTCAGTGAAGATTTTGGCGCCAATACGAAGACTATAATTTTCTCAAACTAGAGCATAGTCATTCATGTAATGATGGCTACCTCCGGCGATTCCGGAGGAAATCTTTGGTAAGGGGTATTTTTTTTTTTTTGTAGGGCCCAGGAGTCCAATTCCGCTGAAGAAAGAATCTTCAAGGAGTCTTCAGGGATTCTTCGGTGAAGATTTTGGCGCCAATACGAAGACTATCATTTTCTCAAACTAGAGCATAGTCATTCATGTAATGATGGACACCTCCGGCGATTCTGGAGGAAATCTTTGGTAAGGGGTCCTTTTTTGTTTTTTTTTGTGGGGCCCAGGGGTCCAATTCAGCTGAAGAAAGAATCTTCAAGGAGTCTTCAGGGATTCTTCGGTGAATATTTTGGAGCCAATACGAAGACTATCATTTTCTCAAACTAGAGCATAGTCATTCATGTAATGATGGCCACCTCCGGCGATTCCGGCGGAAATCTTTAGTAAGGGGTCCTTTTTTTTGGGGGGGGGCCCAGGGGTCCAATTCAGCTGAAGAAAGAATCTTCAAGGAGTCTTCAGGGATTCTTCGGTGAAGATTTTGGCGCCAATACGAAGACTATCATTTTCTCAAACTAGAGCATAGTCATTCATGTAATGACGGCCACCTTCGGCGATTCCGTAGGAAATCTTTGGTAAGGGGTCCTTTTTTTTTTTTTTTTTTGTGGGGCCCAGGGGTCCAGTTCAGCTGAAGGAAGAATCTTCAAGGAGTCTTCAGGGATTCTTCAGTGAAGATTTTTGGCACCAATACGAAGACTATCATTTTTCTCAAACTAGAGCATAGTCATTCATGTAATGATGGCTACCTCCTGCGATTCCGGTGGAAATCTTTGGTAAGGGGTCCTTTTTTGTTTTTTTTTTGTGGGGCCCAGGGGTTCAATTCAGCTGAAGAAAGTATCTTCAAGGAGTCTTCAGGGATTCTTCGGTGAATATTTTGGAGCCAATACGAAGACTATCATTTGCTCAAACTAGAGCATAGTCATTCATGTAATGATGGCCACCTCCGGCGATTCTGGAGGAAATCTTTGCTAAGGGGTCCTTTTTTTTTTTTTTTTTTTTTTTGTGGGGCCCAGGGGTCCAATTCAGCTGAAGAAAGAATGTTCAAGGAGTCTTCAGGGATTCTTCGATGAATATTTTGGATCCAATACGAAGACTATCATTTTCTCAAACTAGAGCATAGTCATTCATGTAATGATGGCCACCTCCGGCGATTCCCGAGGAAATCTTTGGTAAGGGGTCCTTTTTTGTTTTTTTTTTGTGGGGCCCAGGTGTCCAGTTCAGCTGAAGAAAGAATCTTCAAGGAGTCTTCAGGGATTCTTCGGTGAAGACTTTGGCAACAATACGAAGAATATCATTTTCTCAAACTAGAGCATAGTCATTCATGTAATGATGGCCACCTCCGGCGATTCCGGAGGAAATCTTTGGTAAGGGGTCCTTTTTTTTTTTTTTTTTTTTTTGTGGGGCCCAGGGGTCCAATTCAGCTGAAGAAAGAATCTTCAAAGAGTCTTCAGGGATTCTTCGGTGAAGATTTTGGAGCCAATACGAAGACTATCATTTTCTCAAACTAGAGCATAGTCATTCATGTAATGATGGCCACCTCCGGCAATTCCGGAGGAAATCTTTGGTAAGGGGTCCTTTTTTTTTTTCTTTTTTTTTGTGGGGCCCAGGGGTCCAGTTCAGCTGAAGAAAGAATCTTCAAGGAGTCTTCAGGGATTCTTCGGTGAAGATTTTGGCGCCAAAACGAAGACTATCATTTTCTCAAACTAGAGCATAGTCATTCATGTAATGATGGCCACCTCCGGCGATTCCGGAGGAAATCTTTGGTAAGGGGTCCTTTTTTTTTTTTTTTTTTTGTGGGGCCCACGGGTCCAGTTCAGCTGAAGAAAGAATCTATAAGGAGTCTTCAGGGATTCTTCAGTGAAGATTTTGGCTCCAATACGAAGACTATCATTTTCTCAAACTAGAGCATAGTCATTCATGTAATGATGGCCACCTCCGGCGATTCCGGAGGAAATCTTTGGTAAGGGGTCCTTTTTTTTTTTTTTTTTGGGGTCCAGGGGTCCAATTCAGCTGAAGAAAGAATCTTCAAGGAGTCTTCAGGGATTCTTCGGAGAAGATTTTGGCGCCAATACTAAGACTATCATTTTCTCAAACTAGAGTATAGTCATAAAGGCTACCAGCTATATAAATGGTAGAAATTACCCTTGAAATTTAAAAATGACACCTGTTATACTGCTGAAGAAAGAGTCTTCAAGGAGTCTTCAGGGAATCTTGGGTGAGGATTTTGGAGCCAATATGAAGACTATCATTTTCTAAAACTAGAGCATAGTCATTCATGTAATGATGGCCACCTCCGGCGATTTCGGAAGAAATCTTTGGTAAGGGGTCCTTTTTTGTTTTGTTTTTTTTTTGTGGGTCCCAGGGGTCCAATTCAGCTGAAGAAAGAATCTTCAAAGAGTCTTCAGGGATTCTTCGGTGAAGATTTTGGAGCCAATACGAAGACTATCATTTTCTCAAACTAGAGCATAGTCATTCATGTAATGATGGCCACCTCCGGCGATTCCGGAGGAAATCTTTGGTAAGGGGTCCTTTTTTGTTTTTTTTTTGTGGGGCCCAGGGGTCTAATTCAGCTGAAGAATGAATCTTCAAGGAGTCTTCAGGGATTCTTCGGTGAAGATATTGGACCGGAGGAAATCTTTGGTAGGGGGTCCTTTTTTTTTTCGTGGGGCCCAGGGGTCCAGTTCAGCTGAAGAAAGAATCTTCAAGGAGTCTTCAGGGATTCTTTGGTGAAGATTTTGGCGCCAATACGAAGACTATCATTTTCTCAAACTAGAGCATAGTCACTCATGTAATGATGGCCACCTCCGGCAATTCCGGAGGAAATCTTTGGAAAGGGGTCCTTTTTTTTTTTTTGTGGGGCCCAGGGGTCCAATTCAGCTGAAGAAAGAATCTTCAAGGAGTCTTCAGGGATTCTTCGGTGAAGATTTTGGAGCCAATACGAAGACTATCATTTTCTCAAACTAGAGCATAGTCATTCATGTAATGATGGCCACCTCCGGCGATTCTGGAGGAAATCTTTGGTAAGGGGTCCTTTTTTTCTTTTTTTTTTTTTGTAGGGCCCAGGGGTCCAGTTCAGCTGAAGAAAGAATCTTCAAGGAGTCTTCAGGGATTCTTCGGTGAAGATTTTGGCGCCAATACAAAGACTATCATTTTCTCAAACTAGAGCATAGTCATTCATGTAGTGATGGCCACCTCCGGCGATTCCGGAGGAAATCTTTGGTAAGGGGTCATTTTTTGTTTTTTTTTTGTGGGGCCCAGGGGTCCAATTCAGCTGAAGAAAGAATCTTCAAGGAGTCTTCAGGGATTTTTCGGTGAAGATTTTGGAGCCAATACGAAGACTATCATTTTCTCAAACTAGAGCATAGTCATTCATGTAATGATGGCCACCTCCGGCGATTCCGGAGGAAATCTTTGGTAGGGGGTCCTTTTTATTTTTTCGTGGGGCCCAGGGGTCCAGTTCACCTGAAGAAAGAATCTTCAAGGAGTCTTCAGGGATTCTTCGTTGAAGGTTTTGGCGCCAATACGAAGACTATCATTTTCTCAAACTAGAGCATAGTCATTCATGTAATGATGGCCACCTCAGGCGATTCCGGATTAAATCTTTGTTAAGGGGTCCTTTTTTGTTTTTTTTTTTTTGTGGGGCCCAGGGGTCCAATTCACCTGAAGAAAGAATCTTCAAGGAGTCTTCAGGGATTCTTCGGTGAATAATTTGGAGCCAATACGAAGACTATCATTTTCTCAAACTAGAGCATAGTCATTCATGTAATGATGGCCACCTCCGGCGATTCCGGAGGAAATATTTGGTAAGGGGGCTTTTTTTTTTTTTTGTGGGGCCCAGGGGTCCAGTTCAGCTGAAGAAAGAATCTTCAAGGAGTCTTCAGGGATTCTTCGGTGAAGAGTTTGGCGCCAATACGAAGACTATCATTTTCTCAAACTAGAGCATAGTCATTCATGTAATGATGGCCACCTCCGGCGATTCCGGAGGAAATCTTTGGTAAGGGGTCCTTTTTTTTTTTTTTTTTTTGTGGGGCCCAGGGGTCCAATTCAGCTGAAGAAAGAATCTTCAAGAAGTCTTCAGGGATTCTTCGGTGAATTTTTGGCGCCAATACTAAGTCTATCATTTTCTCAAACTAGAGTATAGTCATGAAGGCTACCAGCTATATAAATGGTGGAAATTACCCCTGAAATTTAAAAATGACACCTGTTATACTGCTGAAGAAAGAGTCTTCAAGGAGTCTTCAGGGAATCTTGGGTGAGGATTTTGGAGCCAATATGAAGACTATCATTTTCTAAAACTAGAGCATAGTCATTCATGTAATGATGGCCACCTCCGGCGATTCCGGAATAAATCTTTAGTAAGGGGTCCTTTTTTGTTTTTTTTTTTTTGTGTGGCCCAGGGGTCCAATTAAGCTGAAGAAAGAATCTTCAAAGAGTCTTCAGGGATTCTTCGGTGAAGATTTTGGAGCCAATACGAAGACTATCATTTTCTCAAACTAGAGCATAGTCATTCATGTAATGATGGCCACCTCCGGCGATTGCAGAGGAAATCTTTGGTAAGGGGTAGTTTTTTTTTTTTTGTAGGGCCCAGGAGTCCAATTCAGCTGAAGAAAGAATCTTCAAGGAGTCTTCAGGGATTCTTCGGTGAAGATTTGGCTCCAATACGAAGACTATCATTTTCTCAAACTAGAGCATAGTCATTCATGTAATGATGGCCACCTCCGGCGATTCCGGAGGAAATCTTTGGTAAGGGGTCCTTTTTTTTTTTTTTTTTTGTGGGGCCCAGGGGTCCAGTTCAGCTGAAGAAAGAATCTTCAAGGAGTCTTCAGGGATTCTTCGGTGAAGATTTTGGCGCCAATACGAAGACTATCATTTTCTCAAAGTAGAGCATAGTTATTCATGTAATGATGGCTACCTCCGGCGATTCCGGAGGAAATCTTTGGTAAGGGGTCCTTTTTTTCTTTTTTTTTTTTTTGTAGGGCCCAGGAGTCCAATTCTGCTGAAGAAAGAATCTTCAAGGAGTCTTCAGGGATTCTTCGGTGAAGATTTGGCTCCAATACGAAGACTATCATTTTCTCAAACTAGAGCATAGTCATTCATGTAATGATGGCCACCTCCGGCGATTCCGGAGGAAATCTTTGGTAAGGGGTCCTTTTTTGTTTTTTTTTTGTGGGGCCCAGGGGTCCAATTCAGCTGAAGAAAGAATCTTCAAGGAGTCTTCAGGGATTCTTTGGTGAAGATTTTGGCGCCAATACGAAGACTATCATTTTCTAAAACTAGAGCATAGTCATTCATGTAATGACGGCCACCTCCGGCGATTCCGTAGGAAATCTTTGGAAGGGGGTCCTTTTTTTTTTTTTTCGTGGGGCCCAGGGGTCCAGTTCAGCTGAAGAAAGAATCTTCAAGGAGTCTTCAGGGATTCTTCGGTGAAGATTTTGGTACCAATACGAAGACTATCATTTTCTCAAACTAGAGCATAGTCATTCATGTAATGATGGCCACCTCCGGCGATTCCGGAGGAAATCTTTGGTAAGGGGTCCTTTTTTGTTTTTTTGTTTTTTTGTGGGGCCCAGGGGTCCAGTTCAGCTGAAGAAAGAATCTTCAAGGAGTCTTCAGGGATTCTTCGGTGAAGATTTTGGCGCCAATACGAAGACTATCATTTTCTCAAACTAGAGCATAGTCATTCATGTAATGATGGCCACCTCCAGCGATTCCAGAGGAAATCTTTGGTAAGGGTTCCTTTTTTTTTATTTTTTTTGTGGGGCCCAGGGGTCCAGTTCAGCTGAAGGAAGAATCTTCAAGGAGTCTTCAGGGATTCTTCAGTGAAGATTTTGGCACCAATACGAAGACTATCATTTTCTCAAACTAGAGCATAGTCATTCATGTAATGATGGCTACCTCCTGCGATTCCGGAGGAAATCTTTGGTAAGGGGTCCTTTTTTGTTTTTTTTTTGTAGGGCCCAGGGTTTCAATTCAGCTGAAGAAAGAATCTTCAAGGAGTCTTCAGGGATTCTTCGGTGAATATTTTGGAGCCAATATGAAGACTATCATTTTCTCAAACTAGAGCATAGTCATTCATGCAATGATGGCCACCTCCGGCGATTCTGGAGGAAATCTTTGCTAAGGGGTCCTTTTTTTTTTGTTTTTTTTTTGTGGGGCCCAGGGGTCCAATTCAGCTGAAGAAAGAATGTTCATGGAGTCTTCAGGGATTCTTCGATGAATATTTTGGATCCAATACGAAGACTATCATTTTCTCAAACTAGAGCATAGTCATTCATGTAATGATGGCCACCTCCGGCGATTCCCGAGGAAATCTTTGGTAAGGGGTCCTTTTTTGTTTTTTTTTTGTGGGGCCCAGGTGTCCAGTTCAGCTGAAGAAAGAATCTTCAAGGAGTCTTCAGGGATTCTTCGGTGAAGACTTTGGCACCAATACGAAGAATATCATTTTCTCAAACTAGAGCATAGTCATTCATGTAATGATGGCCACCTCCGGCGATTCCGGAGGAAATCTTTGGTAAGGGGTCCTTTTTTTTTTTTTTTTTGTGGGGCCCAGGGGTCCAATTCAGCTGAAGAAAGAATCTTCAAAGAGTCTTCAGGGATTCTTCGGTGAAGATTTTGGAGCCAATACGAAGACTATCATTTTCTCAAACTAGAGCATAGTCATTCATGTAATGATGGCCACCTCCGGCAATTCCGGAGGAAATCTTTGGTAAGGGGTCCTTTTTTTTTTTCTTTTTTTTTGTGGGGCCCAGGGGTCCAGTTCAGCTGAAGAAAGAATCTTCAAGGAGTCTTCAGGGATTCTTCGGTGAAGATTTTGGCGCCAAAACGAAGACTCATTTTCTCAAACTAGAGCATAGTCATTCATGTAATGATGGCCACCTCCGGCGATTCCGGAGGAAATCTTTGGTAAGGGGTCCTTTTTTTTTTTTTTTTGTGGGGCCCACTGGTCCAGTTCAGCTGAAGAAAGAATCTTTAAGGAGTCTTCAGGGATTCTTCAGTGAAGATTTTGGCTCCAATACGAAGACTATCATTTTCTCAAGCTAGAGCATAGTCATTCATGTAATGATGGCCACCTCCGGCGATTCCGGAGGAAATCTTTGGTAAGGGGTCCTTTTTTTGGGGGGGGGGGGTCCAGGGGTCCAATTCAGCTGAAGAAAGAATCTTCAAGGAGTCTTCAGGGATTCTTCGGAGAAGATTTTGGCGCCAATACTAAGAGTATCATTTTCTCAAACTAGAGTATAGTCATAAAGGCTACCAGCTATATAAATGGTAGAAATTACCCTTGAAATTTAAAAATGACACCTGTTATACTGCTGAAGAAAGAGTCTTCAAGGAGTCTTCAGGGAATCTTGGGTGAGGATTTTGGAGCCAATATGAAGACTATCATTTTCTAAAACTAGAGCATAGTCATTCATGTAATGATGGCCACCTCCGGCGATTTCGGAAGAAATCTTTGGTAAGGGGTCCTTTTTTGTTTTTTTTTTTGTGGGTCCCAGGGGTCCAATTCAGCTGAAGAAAGAATCTTCAAAGAGTCTTCAGGGATTCTTCAGTGAAGATTTTGGAGCCAATACGAAGACTATCATTTTCTCAAACTAGAGCATAGTCATTCATGTAATGATGGCCACCTCCGGCGATTCCGGAGGAAATCTTTGGTAAGGGGTCCTTTTTTGTTTTTTTTTTGTGGGGCCCAGGGGTCCAATTCAGCTGAAGAATGAATCTTCAAGGAGTCTTCAGGGATTCTTCGGTGAAGATATTGGACCGGAGGAAATCTTTGGTAGGGGGTCCTTTTTTTTTTTTGTGGGGCCCAGGGGTCCAGTTCAGCTGAAGAAAGAATCTTCAAGGAGTCTTCAGGGATTCTTCAATGAAGATTTTGGCGCCAATACGAAGACTATCATTTTCTCAAACTAGAGCATAGTCACTCATGTAATGATGGCCACCTCCGGCAATTCCGGAGGAAATCTTTGGTAAGGGGTCCCTTTTTTTTTTTTTTTGTGGGGCCCAGGGGTCCAATTCAGCTGAAGAAAGAATCTTCAAGGAGTCTTCAGGGATTCTTCGGTGAAGATTTTGGAGCCAATATGAAGACTATCATTTTCTCAAACTAGAGCGTAGTCATTCATGTAATGATGGCCACCTCCGGCGATTCTGGAGGAAATCTTTGGTAAGGGGTCCTTTTTTTTTTTTTTTTTTTTTTGTACGGCCCAGGGGTCCAGTTCAGCTGAAGAAAGAATCTTCAAGGAGTCTTCAGGGATTCTTCGGTGAAGATTTTGGCGCCAATACAAAGACTATCATTTTCTCAAACTAGAGCATAGTCATTCATGTAGTGATGGCCACCTCCGGCGATTCCGGAGGAAATCTTTGGTAAGGAGTCATTTTTTTTTTTTTTTGTGGGGCCCAGGGGTCCAATTCAGCTGAAGAAAGAATCTTCAAGGAGTCTTCAGGGATTTTTCGGTGAAGATTTTGGAGCCAATACGAAGACTATCATTTTCTCAAACTAGAGCATAGTCATTCATGTAATGATGGCCACCTCCGGCGATTCCGGAGGAAATCTTTGGTAGGGGGTCCTTTTTATTTTTTCGTGGGGCTTAGGGGTCCAGTTCAGCTGAAGAAAGAATCTTCAAGGAGTCTTCAGGGATTCTTCGGTGAAGGTTTTGGCGCCAATACGAAGACTATCATTTTCTCAAACTAGAGCATAGTCATTCATGTAATGATGGCCACCTCAGGCGATTCCGGATTAAATCTTTGTTAAGGGGTCCTTTTTTGTTTTTTTTTTGTGGGGCCCAGGGGTCCAATTCACCTGAAGAAAGAATCTTCAAGGAGTCTTCAGGGATTCTTCGGTGAATATTTTGGAGCCAATACGAAGACTATCATTTTCTCAAACTAGAGCATAGTCATTCATGTAATGATGGCCACCTCCGGCGATTCCGGAGGATATATTTGGTAAGGGGGCTTTTTTTTTTTTTGTGGGGCCCAGGGGTCCAGTTCAGCTGAAGAAAGAATCTTCAAGGAGTCTTCAGGGATTCTTCGGTGAAGAGTTTGGCGCCAATACGAAGACTATCATTTTCTCAAACTAGAGCATAGTCATTCATGTAATGATGGCCACCTCCGGCGATTCCGGAGGAAATCTTTGGTAAGGGGTCCTTTTTTTTTTTTTTTTTTTTGTGGGGCCCAGGGGTCCAATTCAGCTGAAGAAAGAATCTTCAAGAAGTCTTCAGGGATTCTTCGGTGAATTTTTGGCGCCAATACTAAGTCTATCATTTTCTCAAACTAGAGTATAGTCATGAAGGCTACCAGCTATATAAATGGTGGAAATTACCCCTGAAATTTAAAAATGACACCTGTTATACTGCTGAAGAAAGAGTCTTCAAGGAGTCTTCAGGGAATCTTGGGTGAGGATTTTAGAGCCAATATGAAGACTATCATTTTCTAAAACTAGAGCATAGTCCTTCATGTAATGATGGCCACCTCCGGCGATTCCGGAATAAATCTTTGGTAAGGGGTCCTTTTTTGTTTTTTTTTTTTGTGTGGCCCAGGGGTCGAATTAAGCTGAAGAAAGAATCTTCAAAGAGTCTTCAGGGATTCTTCGGTGAAGATTTTGGAGCCAATACGAAGACTATCATTTTCTCAAACTAGAGCATAGTCATTCATGTAATGATGGCCACCTCCGGCGATTCCGGAGGAAATCTTTGGTAAGGAGTCCTTTTTTTTTTTTTTTTTTTTGTGGGGCCCAGGGGTCCAGTTCAGCTGAAGAAAGAATCTTCAAGGAGTCTTCAGGGATTCTTCGGTGAAGATTTTGGCGCCAATACAAAGACTATCATTTTCTCAAACTAGAGCATAGTCATTCATGTAGTGATGGCAACCTCCGGCGATTCCAGAGGAAATCTTTGGTAAGGGGTCCTTTTTTGTTTTTTTTTGTGGGGCCCAGGGGTCCAATTCAGCTGAAGAAAGAATCTTCAAGGAGCCTTCAGGGATTCTTCGGTGAAGATTTTGGAGCCAATATGAAGACTATCATTTTCTCAAACTAGAGCATAGTCATTCATGTAATGATGGACACCTCCGGCGATTCCGGAGGAAATCTTTGGTAAGGGGTCCTTTTTTGTTTTTTTTGTGGGGCCCAGGGGTCCAATTCAGCTGAAGAAAGAATCTTCAAGAAGTCTTCAGGGATTTTTCGGTGAAGATTTTGGAGCCAATACGAAGACTATCATTTTCTCAAACTAGAGCATAGTCATTCATGTAATGATGGCCACCTCCGGCGATTCCGGAGGAAATCTTTTGTAGGGGGTCCTTTTTATTTTTTCGTGGGGCCCAGGGGTCCAGTTCAGCTGAAGAAAGAATCTTCAAGGAGTCTTCAGGGATTCTTCGGTGAAGGTTTTGGCGCCAATACAAAGACTATCATTTTCTCAAACTAGAGCATAGTCATTCATGTAATGATGGCCACCTCAGGCGATTCCGGATTAAATCTTTGTTAAGGGGTCCTTTTTTGTTTTTTTTTTGTGGGGCCCAGGGGTCCAATTCACCTGAAGAAAGAATCTTCAAGGGGTCTTCAGGGATTCTTCGGTGAATATTTTGGAGCTAATACGAAGACTATCATTTTCTCAAACTAGAGCATAGTCATTCATGTAATGATGGCCACCTCCGGCGATTCCGGAGGAAATATTTGGTAATTGGTCGTTTTTTTTTTTTTTTTTTTTGGGGGGCCCAGGGGTCCAGTTCAGCTGAAGAAAGAATCTTCAAGGAGTCTTCAGGGATTCTTCGGTGAAGATTTTGGCGCCAATACGAAGACTATCATTTTCTCAAACTAGAGCATAGTCATTCATATAATGATGGCCATCTCCGGCGATTCCGGAGGAAATCTTTGGTAAGGGGTCCTTTTTTGTTTTTTTTTTTTTGTGGGGCCCAGGGGTCCAATTCAGCTGAAGAAAGAATCTTCAAGAAGTCTTCAGGGATTCTTCGGTGAATTTTTGGCGCCAATACTAAGACTATCATTTTCTCAAACTAGAGTATAGTCATAAAGGCTACCAGCTATATAAATGGTAGAAATTACCCCTGAAATTTAAAAATGACACCTGTTATACTGCTGAAGAAAGAGTCTTCAAGGAGTCTTCAGGGAATCTTGGGTGAGGATTTTGGAGCCAATATGAAGACTATCATTTTCTAAAACTAGAGCATAGTCATTCATGTAATGATGGCCACCTCCGGCGATTCCGGATTAAATCTTTGGTAAGGGGTCCTTTTTTGTTTGTTTTTTGTGGGGCCCAGGGGTCCAATTAAGCTGAAGAAAGAATCTTCAAAGAGTCTTCAGGGATTCTTCGGTGAAGATTTTGGAGCCAATACGAAGACTATCATTTTCTCAAAGTAGAGCATAGTCATTCATGTAATGGTGGCCACCCGCGGCGATTGCGGAGGAAATCTTTGGTAAGGGTCCTTTTTTTTTTTTTTTTTTTTTTTGTGGGGCCCAGGGGTCCAGTTCAGCTGAAGAAAGAATCTTCAAGGAGTCTTCAGGGATTCTTCAGTGAAGATTTTGGCGCCAATACGAAGACTATAATTTTCTCAAACTAGAGCATAGTCATTCATGTAATGATGGCTACCTCCGGCGATTCCGGAGGAAATCTTTGGTAAGGGGTATTTTTTTTTTTTTGTAGGGCCCAGGAGTCCAATTCCGCTGAAGAAAGAATCTTCAAGGAGTCTTCAGGGATTCTTCGGTGAAGATTTTGGCGCCAATACGAAGACTATCATTTTCTCAAACTAGAGCATAGTCATTCATGTAATGATGGACACCTCCGGCGATTCTGGAGGAAATCTTTGGTAAGGGGTCCTTTTTTGTTTTTTTTTGTGGGGCCCAGGGGTCCAATTCAGCTGAAGAAAGAATCTTCAAGGAGTCTTCAGGGATTCTTCGGTGAATATTTTGGAGCCAATACGAAGACTATCATTTTCTCAAACTAGAGCATAGTCATTCATGTAATGATGGCCACCTCCGGCGATTCCGGCGGAAATCTTTAGTAAGGGGTCCTTTTTTTTGGGGGGGGGGCCCAGGGGTCCAATTCAGCTGAAGAAAGAATCTTCAAGGAGTCTTCAGGGATTCTTCGGTGAAGATTTTGGCGCCAATACGAAGACTATCATTTTCTCAAACTAGAGCATAGTCATTCATGTAATGACGGCCACCTTCGGCGATTCCGTAGGAAATCTTTGGTAAGGGGTCCTTTTTTTTTTTTTTTTTTTGTGGGGCCCAGGGGTCCAGTTCAGCTGAAGAAAGAGTCTTCAAGGAGTCTTCAGGGATTCTTCGGTGAAGATTTTGGCGCCAATACAAAGACTATCATTTTCTCAAACTAGAGCATAGTCATTCATGTACCGATGGCCACCTCCGGCGATTCCGGAGGAAATCTTTGGTAAGGGGTCCTTTTTTGTTTTTTTTTTGTGGGGCCCAGGGGTCCAATTCAGCTGAAGAAAGAATCTTCAAGGAGCCTTCAGGGATTCTTCGGTGAAGATTTTGGAGCCAATACGAAGACTATCATTTTCTCAAACTAGAGCATAGTCATTCATGTAATGATGGCCACCTCCGGCGATTCCGGAGGAAATCTTTGGTAAGGGGTCCTTTTTTGTTTTTTTTTGTGGGGCCCAGGGGTCCAATTCAGCTGAAGAAAGAATCTTCAAGGAGTCTTCAGGGATTTTTCGGTGAAGATTTTGGAGCCAATACGAAGACTATCATTTTCTCAAACTAGAGCATAGTCATTCATGTAATGATGGCCACCTCCGGCGATTCCGGAGGAAATCTTTGGTAGTGGGTCCTTTTTATTGTTTCGTGGGGCCCAGGGGTCCAGTTCAGCTGAAGAAAGAATCTTCAAGGAGTCTTCAGGGATTCTTCGGTGAAGGTTTTGGCGCCAATACAAAGACTATCATTTTCTTAAACTAGAGCATAGTCATTCATGTAATGATGGCCACCTCCGGCGATTCCGGAGGAAATCTTTGGTAAGGGGTCCTTTTTTGTTTTTTTTTTTTTTGTGGGGCCCAGGGGTCCAATTCAGCTGAAGAAAGAATCTTCAAGAAGTCTTCAGGGATTCTTTGGTGAATTTTTGGCGCCAATACTAAGACTATCATTTTCTCAAACTAGAGTATAGTCATAAAGGCTACCAGCTATATAAATGGTAGAAATTACCCCTGAAATTTAAAAATTACACCTGTTATACTGCTGAAGAAAGAGTCTTCAAGGAGTCTTCAGGGAATCTTGGGTGAGGATTTTGGAGCCAATATGAAGACTATCATTTTCTAAAACTAGAGCATAGTCATTCATGTAATGATGGCCACCTCCGGCGATTCCGGATTAAATCTTTGGTAAGGGGTCCTTTTTTGTTTTTTTTTTTTTGTGGGGCCCACGGGTCCAATTAAGCTGAAGAAAGAATCTTCAAAGAGTCTTCAGGGATTCTTCGGTGAAGATTTTGGAGCCAATACGAAGACTATCATTTTCTTAAACTAGAGCATAGTCATTCAAGTAATGGTGGCCACCCCCGGCGATTGCAGAGGAAATCTTTGGTAAGGGTCCTTTTTTTTTTTTTTTTTTTTTGTGGGGCCCAGGGGTCCAGTTCAGCTGAAGAAAGAATCTTCAAGGAGTCTTCAGGGATTCTTCGGTGAAGATTTTGGCGCCAATACGAAGACTATAATTTTCTCAAACTAGAGCATAGTCATTCATGTAATGATGGCTACCTCCGGCGATTCCGGAGGAAATCTTTGGTAAGGGGTATTTTTTTTTTTTTGTAGGGCCCAGGAGTCCAATTCCGCTGAAGAAAGAATCTTCAAGGAGTCTTCAGGGATTCTTCGGTGAAGATTTTGGCGCCAATACGAAGACTATCATTTTCTCAAACTAGAGCATAGTCATTCATGTAATGATGGCCACCTCCGGCGATTCTGGAGGAAATCTTTGGTAAGGGGTCCTTTTTTGTTTTTTTTTTTGTGGGGCCCAGGGGTCCAATTCAGCTGAAGAAAGAATCTTCAAGGAGTCTTCAGGGATTCTTCGGTGAATATTTTGGAGCCAATACGAAGACTATCATTTTCTCAAACTAGATCATAGTCATTCATGTAATGATGGCCACCTCCGGCGATTCCGGAGGAAATCTTTGGTAAGGGGTCCTTTTTTTTTTTTTGTGGGGCCCAGGGGTCCAATTCAGCTGAAGAAAGAATCTTCAAGGAGTCTTCAGGGATTCTTCGGTGAAGATTTTGACGCCAATACGAAGACTATCATTTTCTCAAACTAGAGCATAGTCATTCATGTAATGACGGCCACCTCCGGCGATTCCGAAAGAAATCTTTGGTAGGGGGTCCTTTTTTTTTTTTCGTGGGGCCCAGGGGTCCAGTTCAGCTGAAGAAAGAATCTTCAAGGAGTCTTCAGGGATTCTTCGGTGAAGATTTTGGCACCAATACGAAGACTATTATTTTCTCAAACTAGAGCATAGTCATTCATGTAATTATGGCCACCTCCGGCGATTCCGGAGGAAATCTTAGGTAAGGGGTCCTTTTTTTTTTTTTTTTTTTGTGGGGCCCAGGGGTCCAGTTCAGCTGAAGAAAGACTCTTCAAGGAGTCTTCAGGGGTTCTTCGGTGAAGATTTTGGCACCAATACGAAGACTATCATTTTCTAAAACTAGAGCATAGTCATTCATGTCATGATGGCCACCTCCGGCGATTGCTGAGGAAACCTTTGGTAAGGGATTTTTTTTTGTTTTTTTTTGTGGGGCCCAGGGATCCAATTCAGCTGAACAAAGAATCTTCAAAGAGTCTTCAGGGATTCTTCGGTGAAGATTTTGGAGCCAATACGAAGACTATCATTTTCTCAAACTAGAGCATAGTCATTCATGTAATGATGGCCACCTCCGGCGATTCCGGAGGAAATCTTTGGTAATGGGTCCTTTTTTTTTTTTTTTTGTGGGGCCCAGGGGTCCAGTTCAGCTGAAGAAAGAATCTTCAAGGAGTCTTCAGGGATTCTTCAATGAAGATTTTGGCACCAATACGAAGACTATCATTTTTTCAAACTAGAGCATAGTCATTCATGTAATGATGGCTACCTCCTGCGATTCCGGAGGAAATCTTTGGTAAGGGGTCCTTTTTGTTTTTTTTTTGGGGGGGCCCAGGGGTTCAATTCAGCTGAAGAAAGAATCTTCAAGGAGTCTTCAGGGATTCTTCGGTGAATATTTTGGAGCCAATACGAAGACTATCATTTTCTCAAACTAGTGCATAGTCATTCAAGTAATGATGGCCAAATCCGGCGATTCCGGAGGAAATCTTTGCTAAGGGGTCCTTTTTTGTTTTTTTTTTGTGGGGCCCAGGGGTCCAATTCAGCTGAAGAAAGAATGTTTAAGGAGTCTTCAGGGATTCTTCGGTGAATATTTTGGAGCCAATACGAAGACTATCATTTTCTCAAACTAGAGCATAGTCATTCATGTAATGATGGCCACCTTCGGCGATTCCGGAGGAAATCTTTGGTAAGGGGTCCTTTTTTGTTTTTTTTTTTTGTGGGGCCCAGGGGTCCAGTTCAGCTGAAGAAAGAATCTTCAAGGAGTCTTCAGGGATTCTTCGGTGAAGACTTTGGCACCAATACGAAGACTATCATTTTCTCAAACTAGAGCATAGTCATTCATGAAATGATGGCCACCTCCGGCGATTCCGGAGGAAATCTTTGGTAAGGGGTCCTTTTTTTTTTTTTTTTTTTTTTGTGGGGGCCCAGGGGTCCAATTCAGCTGAAGTAAGAATCTTCAAGGAGTCTTCAGGGATTCTTCGGTGAAGATTTTGGCACCAATACTAAGACTATAATTTTCTCAAACTAGAGTATAGTCATAAAGGCTACCAGCTATATAAATGGTAGAAATTACCCTTGAAATTGAAAAATGACACCTGTTATACTGCTGAAGAAAGAGTCTTCAAGGAGTCTTCAGGGAATCTTGGGTGAGAATTTTGGAGCCAATATGAAGACTATCATTTTCTAAAACTAGAGCATAGTCATTCATGTAATGATGGCCACCTCCGGCAATTCCGGAGGAAATCTTTGGTAAGGGGTCCTTTTTTGTTTTTTTTTGTAGGGCCCAGGGGTTCAATTCAGCTGAAGAAGGAATCTTCAAAGAGTCTTCAGGGATTCTTCGGTGAAGATTTTGGAGCCAATACGAAGACTATCATTTTCTCAAAGTAGAGCATAGTCATTCATGTAATGATGGCCACCTCCGGCAATTCCGGAGGAAATCTTTGGTAAGGGGTCCCTTTTTTTTTTTTTTTTTTTTTTGTGGGGCCCAGGGGTCCAGTTCAGCTGAAGAAAGAATCTTCAAGGAGTCTTCAGGGATTCTTCGGTGAAGATTTTGGAGCCAAAACGAAGACTATCATTTTCTCAAACTAGAGCATAGTCATTCATGTAATGATGGCCACCTCCGGCGATTCCGGAGGAAATCTTTGGTAAGGGGTCCTTTTTTGTTTTTTTTTTTTTTGTGGGGCCCAGGGGTCCAATTCAGCTGAAGAAAGAATCTTCAAGGAGTCTTCAGGGATTCTTCGGTGAAGATTTTGGCGCCAATACGAAGACTATCATTTTCTCAAACTAAAGCTTAGTCATTCATGAAAAGATTTCCACCTCCGGCGATTCCGGAGGAAATCTCTGGTAAGGGGTCCTTTTTTGTTTTTTTTTTGTGGGGCCCAGGGGTCCAATTCAGCTGAAGAAAGAAACTTCAAGGAGTCTTCAGGGATTCTTCGGTAGAGATTTTGGAGCCAATACGAAGACTATTATTTTCTCAAACTAGAGCATAGTCATTCATGTAATGATGGCCACCTCCGGCGATTCCGGAGGAAATCTTTGGTAGGGGGTCCTTTTTTTTTTTTTTGTTGGGCCCAGGGGTCCAGTTCAGCTGAAGAAAGAATCTTCAAGGAGTCTTCAGGGATTTTTCGGTGAAGATTTTGGAGCCAATACGAAGACTATCATTTTCTCAAACTAGAGCATAGTCATTCATGTAATGATGGCCACCTCCGGCGATTCCGGAGGAAATCTTTGGTAAGGGGTCCTTTTTTGTTTTTTTTTTTTGTGGGGCCCAGGGGTCCAATTCAGCTGAAGAAAGAATCTTCAAGGAGTCTTCAGGGATTCTTCGGTGAAGATTTTGGAGCCAATACGAAGACTATCATTTTCACAAACTAGCGCATAGTCATTCATGTAATGATGGCCACCTCCGGCGATTCCGGAGGAAATCTTTGGTAGGGGGTCCTTTTTTTTTTCGTGGGGCCCAGGGGTCCAGTTCAGCTGAAGAAAGAATCTTCAAGGAGTCTTCAGGGATTCTTCGGTGAAGATTTTAGCGCCAATACGAAGACTATCATTTTCTCAAACTAGAGCATAGTCATTCATGTAATGATGGCCACCTCCGGCGATTCCGGAGGAAATCTTTGGTAAGGGGCCCCTTTTTTTTTTTTTTTTTGTGGGGCCCATGGGTCCAGTTCAGCTGAAGAAAGAATCTTCAAGGAGTCTTCAGGGTTTCTTCAGTGAAGATTTTGGCACCAATACGAAGACTATCATTTTCTCAAACTAGAGCATAGTCATTCATGTAATGATGTCTACCTCCTGCGATTCCAGAGGAAATCTTTGGTAAGGGGTCCTTTTTTTTGTTTTTTTTTGTGGGGCGCAGGGGTTCAATTCAGCTGAAGAAAGAATCTTCAAGGAGTCTTCAGGGATTCTTCGGTGAATATTTTGGAGCCAATACGAAGACTATCATTTTCTCAAACTAGAGCATAGTCATTCATGTAATGATGGCCACCTCCGGCGATTCCGGAGGAAATCTTTGGTAAGGGGTTCTTTTTTTTTTTTTTTTTTTTTGTGGGGCCCAGGGGTCCAATTCAGCTGAAGAAAGAATCTTCAAGGAGTCTTCAGGGATTCTTCGGTGAAGATTTTGGCGCCAATACGAAGACTATCATTTTCTCAAACAAAAGCTTAGTCATTCATGTAAAGATTTCCACCTCCGGCGATTCCGGAGGAAATCTCTGGTAAGGGGTCCTTTTTTGTTTTTTTTTTGTGGGGCCCAGGGGTCCAATTCAGCTGAAGAAAGAATCTTCAAGGAGTCTTCAGGGATTCTTCGGTAGAGATTTTGGAGCCAATACGAAGACTATCATTTTCTCAAACTAGAGCATAGTCATTCATGTAATGATGGCCACCTCCGGCGATTCCGGAGGAAATCTTTGGTAGGGGGTCCTTTTTTTTTTTTTTTTTTTTGGGCCCAGGGGTCCAGTTCAGCTGAAGAAAGAATCTTCAAGGAGTCTTCAGGGATTCTTCGGTGAAGATTTTGGAGCCAATACGAAGACTATCATTTTCTCAAACTAGAGCATAGTCATTCATGTAATGATGGCCACCTCCGGCGATTCCGGAGGAAATCTTTGGTAAGGGGTCCTTTTTTGTTTTTTTTTTGTGGGGCCCAGGGGTCCAATTCAGCTGAAGAAAGAATCTTCAAGGAGTCTTCAGGGATTCTTCGGTGAAGATTTTGGAGCCAATACGAAGACTATCATTTTCTCAAACTAGCGCATAGTCATTCATGTAATGATGGCCACCTCCGGCGATTCCGGAGGAAATCTTTGGTAGGGGGTCCTTTTTTTTTTGTGGGGCCCAGGGGTCCAGTTCAGCTGAAGAAAGAATCTTCAAGGAGTCTTCAGGGATTCTTCGGTGAAGATTTTAGCGCCAATACGAAGACTATCATTTTCTCAAACTAGAGCATAGTCATTCATGTAATGTTGGCCACCTCCGGCGATTCCGGAGGAAATCTTTGGTAAGGGGCCTTTTTTTTTTTTTTTTTTGTTGGGCCCATGGGTCCAGTTCAGCTGAAGAAAGAATCTTCAAGGAGTCTTCAGGGATTCTTCAGTGAAGATTTTGGCACCAATACGAAGACTATCATTTTCTCAAACTAGAGCATAGTCATTCATGTAATGATGTCTACCTCCTGCGATTCCAGAGGAAATCTTTGGTAAGGGGTCCTTTTTTTGTTTTTTTTTTTTTTGTGGGGCGCAGGGGTTCAATTCAGCTGAAGAAAGAATCTTCAAGGAGTCTTCAGGGATTCTTCGGTGAATATTTTGGAGCCAATACGAAGACTATCATTTTCTCAAACTAGAGCATAGTCATTCATGTAATGATGGCCACCTCCGGCGATTCCGGAGGAAATCTTTGGTAAGGGGTCCTTTTTTTTTTTTTTTTTTTTTGTGGGGCCCAGGGGTCCAATTCAGCTGAAGAAAGAATCTTCAAGGAGTCTTCAGGGATTCTTCGGTGAAGATTTTGGCGCCAATACGAAGACTATCATTTTCTCAAACAAAAGCTTAGTCATTCATGTAAAGATTTCCACCTCCGGCGATTCCGGAGGAAATCTCTGGTAAGGGGTCCTTTTTTGTTTTTTTTTTGTGGGGCCCAGGGGTCCAATTCAGCTGAAGAAAGAATCTTCAAGGAGTCTTCAGGGATTCTTCGGTAGAGATTTTGGAGCCAATACGAAGACTATCATTTTCTCAAACTAGAGCATAGTCATTCATGTAATGATGGCCACCTCCGGCGATTCCGGAGGAAATCTTTGGTAGGGGGTCCTTTTTTTTTTTTTTTTTTTTGGGCCCAGGGGTCCAGTTCAGCTGAAGAAAGAATCTTCAAGGAGTCTTCAGGGATTCTTCGGTGAAGATTTTGGAGCCAATACGAAGATTATCATTTTCTCAAACTAGAGCATAGTCATTCATGTAATGATGGCCACCTCCGGCGATTCCGGAGGAAATCTTTGGTAAGGGGTCCTTTTTTGTTTTTTTTTGTGGGGCCCAGGGGTCCAATTCAGCTGAAGAAAGAATCTTCAAGGAGTCTTCAGGGATTCTTCGGTGAAGATTTTGGAGCCAATACGAAGACTATCATTTTCTCAAACTAGCGCATAGTCATTCATGTAATGATGGCCACCTCCGGCGATTCCGGAGGAAATCTTTGGTAGGGGGTCCTTTTTTTTTTCGTGGGGCCCAGGGGTCCAGTTCAGCTGAAGAAAGAATCTTCAAGGAGTCTTCAGGGATTCTTCGGTGAAGATTTTAGCGCCAATACGAAGACTATCATTTTCTCAAACTAGAGCATAGTCATTCATGTAATGTTGGCCACCTCCGGCGATTCCGGAGGAAATCTTTGGTAAGGGGCCTTTTTTTTTTTTTTTTTTTGTGGGGCCCATGGGTCCAGTTCAGCTGAAGAAAGAATCTTCAAGGAGTCTTCAGGGATTCTTCAGTGAAGATTTTGGCACCAATACGAAGACTATCATTTTCTCAAACTAGAGCATAGTCATTCATGTAATGATGGCTACCTCCTGCGATTCCAGAGGAAATCTTTGCTAAGGGGTCCTTTTTTTTTTTTTGTGGGGCCCAGGGGTTCAATTCAGCTGAAGAAAGAATCTTCAAGGAGTCTTCAGGGATTCTTCGGTGAATATTTTGGAGCCAATACGAAGACTATCATTTTCTCAAACTAGAGCATAGTCATTCATGTAATAATGGCCACCTCCGGCGATTCCGGAGGAAATCTTTGGTAGTTTTTTTTTTTTTTTTTTTTGTAGGGCCCAGGGGTCCAATTCAGCTGAAGAAAGAATCTTCAAGGAGTCTTCAGGGATTCTTTGGTGAATATTTTGGAGCCAATACGAAGACTATCATTTTCTCAAACTAGAGCATAGTCATTCATGTAATGATGGCCACCTCCGGCGATTCCGGAGGAAATCTTTGGTAAGGGGTCCTTTTTTGTTTTTTTTTTTTTGTGGGGCCCAGGGGTCCAGTTCAGCTGAAGAAAGAATCTTCAAGGAGTCTTCAGGGATTCTTCGGTGAAGACTTTGGCACCAATACGAAGACTATCATTTTCTCAAACTAGAGCATAGTCATTCATGTAATGATGGCCACCTCCGGCGATTCCGGAGGAAATCTTTGGTAAGGGGTCCTTTTTTTTTTTGTGGGGGCCCAGGGGTCCAATTCAGCTGAAGAAAGAATCTTCAAGGAGTCTTCAGGGATTCTTCGGTGAAGATTTTGGCACCAATACGAAGACTATCATTTTCTCAAACTAGAGCCTAGTCATTCATGTAATGACGGCCACCTCCGGCGATTCCGGAGGAAATCTTTGGTAGGGGTCCTTTTTTTTTTTTTCGTGGGGCCCAGGGGTCCAGTTCAGCTGAAGAAAGAATCTTCAAGGAGTCTTCAGGGATTCTTCGGTGAAGATTTTGGCACCAATACAAAGACTATCATTTCCTCAAACTAGAGCATAGTCATTCATGTAATGATGGCCACCTCCGGCGATTCCGGAGGAAATCTTTGGTAAGGGGTCCTTTTTTGTTTTTTTGTTTTTTTGTGGGGCCCAGGGGTCCAGTTCAGCTGAAGAAAGAATCTTCAAGGAGTCTTCAGGGGTTCTCCGGTGAAGATTTTGGCACCAATACGAAGACTATCATTTTCTAAAACTAGAGCATAGTCATTCATGTAATGATGGCCACCTCCGTCGATTGCTGAGGAAACCTTTGGTAAGGGGTTCTTTTTTGTTTTTTTTTTTTGTGGGGCCCAGGGATCCAATTCAGCTGAAGAAAGAATCTTCAAAGAGTCTTCAGGGATTCTTCGGTGAAGATTTTGGAGCCAATACGAAGACTATCATTTTCTCAAACTAGAGCATCGTCATTCATGTAATGATGGCCACCTCCGGCGATTCCGGAGGAAATCTTTGGTAAGGGGTCCTTTTTTTTTTTTTGTGGGGCCCAGGGGTCCAGTTCAACTGAAGAAAGAATCTTCAAGGAGTCTTCAGGGATTCTTCAATGAAGATTTTGGCACCAATACGAAGACTATCATTTTTTCAAACTAGAGCATAGTCATTCATGTAATGATGGCTACCTCCGGCGATTCCGGAGGAAATCTTTGGTAAGGGGTCCTTTTTTTTTTTTTTTTTTTGTGGGGCCCAGGGGTTCAATTCAGCTGAAGAAAGAATCTTCAAGGAGTCTTCAGGGATTCTTCGGTGAATATTTTGGAGCCAATACGAAGACTATCATTTTCTCAAACTAGAGCATAGTCATTCATGTAATGATGGCCACCTCCGGCGATTCCGGAGGAAATCTTTGCTAAGGGGTCCTTTTTTGTTTTTTTTTTTTTGTGGGGCCCAGGGGTCCAATTCAGCTGAAGAAAGAATGTTTAAGGAGTCTTCAGGGATTCTTCGGTGAATATTTTGGAGCCAATACGAAGACTATCATTTTCTCAAACTAGAGCATAGTCATTCATGTAATGATGGCCACCTCCGGCGATTCCGGAGGAAATCTTTGCTAAGGGGTCCTTTTTTTTTTTTTTTGTGGGGCCCAGGGGTCCAATTCAGCTGAAGAAAGAATGTTTAAGGAGTCTTCAGGGATTCTTCGGTGAATATTTTGGAGCCAATACGAAGACTATTATTTTCTCAAACTAGAGCATAGTCATTCATGTAATGATGGCCACCTCCGGCGATTCCGGAGGAAATATTTGGTAAGGGGGCTTTTTTTTTTTTTTGTGGGGCCCAGGGGTCCAGTTCAGCTGAAGAAAGAATCTTCAAGGAGTCTTCAGGGATTCTTCGGTGAAGATTTTGGCGCCAATACGAAGACTATCATTTTCTCAAACTAGAGAATAGTCATTCATGTAATGATGCCCACCTCCGGCGATTCCGGAGGAAATCTTTGGTAAGGGGTCCTTTTTTTTTTTTTTTTTTGTGGGGCCCAGGGGTCCAATTCAGCTGAAGAAAGAATCTTCAAGAAGTCTTCAGGGATTCTTCGGTGAATTTTTGGCGCCAATACTAAGACTATCATTTTCTCAAACTAGAGTATAGTCATGAAGGCTACCAGCTATATAAATGGTGGAAATTACCCCTGAAATTTAAAAATGACACCTGTTATACTGCTGAAGAAAGAGTCTTCAAGGAGTCTTCAGGGAATCTTGGGTGAGGATTTTGGAGCCAATATGAAGACTATCATTTTCTAAAACTAGAGCATAGTCATTCATGTAATGATGGCCACCTCCGGCGATTCCGGAATAAATCTTTGGTAAGGGGTCCTTTTTTGTTTTTTTTTTGTGGGGCCCAGAAAGAATCTTCAAAGAGTCTTCAGGGATTCTTCGGTGAAGATTTTGGAGCCAATACGAAGACTATCATTTTCTCAAACTAGAGCATAGTCATTCATGTAATGATGGCCACCTCCGGCGATTGCGGAGGAAAGCTTTGGTAAGGGTCCTTTTTTTTTTTTTTGTGGGGCCCAGGGGTCCAGTTCAGCTGAAGAAAGAATCTTCAAGGAGTCTTCAGGGATTCTTCGGTGAAGATTTTGGCGCCAATACGAAGACTATCATTTTATCAAAGTAGAGCATAGTCATTCATGTAATGATGGCTACCTCCGGCGATTCCGGAGGAAATCTTTGGTAAGGGGTAGTTTTTTTTTTTTTTTTGTAGGGCCCAGGAGTCCAATTCCGCTGAAGAAAGAATCTTCAAGGAGTCTTCAGGGATTCTTCGGTGAAGATTTGGCTCCAATACGAAGACTATCATTTTCTCAAACTAGAGCATAGTCATTCATGTAATGATGGCCACCTCCGGCGATTCCGGAGGAAATCTTTGGTAAGGGGTCCTTTTTTGTTTTTTTTTGTGGGGCCCAGGGGTCCAATTCAGCTGAAGAAAGAATCTTCAAGGAGTCTTCAGGGATTCTTCGGTGAAGATTTTGGCGCCAATACGAAGACTATCATTTTCTAAAACTAGAGCATAGTCATTCATGTAGTGACGGCCACCTCCGGCGATTCCGTAGGAAATCTTTGGTAGGGGGTCCTTTTTTTTTTTCGTGGGGCCCAGGGGTCCAGTTCAGCTGAAGAAAGAATCTTCAAGGAGTCTTCAGGGATTCTTCCGTGAAGATTTTGGTACCAATACGAAGACTATCATTTTCTCAAACTAGAGCATAGTCATTCATGTAATGATGGCCACCTCCGGCGATTCCGGAGGAAATCTTTGGTAAGGGGTCCTTTTTTGTTTTTTTTGTTTTTTTGTGGGGCCCAGGGGTCCAGTTCAGCTGAAGAAAGAATCTTCAAGGAGTCTTCAGGGGTTCTTCGGTGAAGATTTTGCCACCAATACGAAGACTATCATTTTCTCAAACTAGAGCATAGTCATTCATGTAATGATGGCCACCTCCGGCGATTGCTGAGGAAACCTTTGGTAAGGGGTTCTTTTTTGTTTTTTTTTGTGGGGCCCAGGGATCCAATTCAGCTGAAGAAAGAATCTTCAAAGAGTCTTCAGGGATTCTTCGGTGAAGATTTTGGAGCCAATACGAAGACTATTATTTTCTCAAACTAGAGCATAGTCATTCATGTAATGATGGCCACCTCCGGCGATTCCGGAGGAAATCTTTGGTAAGGGGTCCTTTTTTTTTTTTGTGGGGCCCAGGGGTCCAGTTCAGCTGAAGAAAGAATCTTCAAGGAGTCTTCAGGGATTCTTCAGTGAAGATTTTGGCACCAATACGAAGACTATCATTTTTTTCAAACTAGAGCATAGTCATTCATGTAATGATGGCTACCTCCTGCGATTCCGGAGGAAATCTTTGGTAAGGGGTCCTTTTTTTTTTTTTTGTGGGGCCCAGGGGTTCAATTCACCTGAAGAAAGAATCTTCAAGGAGTCTTCAGGGATTCTTCGGTGAATATTTTGGAGCAAATACGAAGACCATCATTTTCTCAAACTAGAGCATAGTCATTCATGTAATGATGGCCACCTCCGGCGATTCCGTAGGAAATCTTTGCTAAGGGGTCCTTTTTTTTTTTTTTTTTGTGGGGCCCAGGGGTCCAATTCAGCTGAAGAGAGAATGTTTAAGGAGTCTTCAGGGATTCTTCGGTGAATATTTTGGAGCCAATACGAAGACTATCATTTTCTCAAACTAGAGCATAGTCATTCATGTAATGATGGCCACCTCCGGCGATTCCGGAGGAAATCTTTGGTAAGGGGTCCTTTTTTGTTTTTTTTTTTTTTGTGGGGCCCAGGGGTCCAGTTCAGCTGAAGAAAGAATCTTCAAGGAGTCTTCAGGGATTCTTCGGTGAAGACTTTGGCACCAATACGAAGACTATCATATTCTCAAACTAGAGCATAGTCATTCATGTAATGGTGGCCACCTGCGGCGATTCCGGAGGGAATCTTTGGTAAAGGGTCCTTTTTTTTTTTTTTGTGGGGCCCCAGGGGTCCAATTCAGCTGAAGAAAGAATCTTCAAGGAGTCTTCAGGGACTCTTCGGTGAAGATTTTGGCACCAATACTAAGACTATCAATTTCTCAAACTAGAGTATAGTCATAAAGGCTACCAGCTATGTAAATGGTAGAAATTACCCTTGAAATTGAAAAATGACACCTGTTATACTGCTGAAGAAAGAGTCTTCAAGGAGTCTTCAGGGAATCTTTGGTGAGGATTTTGGAGCCAATATGAAGACTATCATTTTCTAAAACTAGAGCATAGTCATTCATGTAATGATGGCCACCTCCGGAGATTCCGGAGGAAATCATTGGTAAGGGGTCCTTTTTTGTTTTTTTTTTTTTTGTAGGGCCCAGGGATCCAATTCAGCTGAAGAAAGAATCTTCAAAGAGTCTTCAGGGATTCTTCGGTGAAGATTTTGGAGCCAATATGAAGACTATCATTTTCTCAAAGTAGAGCATAGTCATTCATGTAATGATGGCCACCTCCGGCAATTCCGGAGGAAATCTTTGGTAAGGGTCCCTTTTTTTTTTTTTTTTTTTGTGGGGCCCAGGGGTCCAGTTCAGCTGTAGAAAGAATCTTCAAGGAGTCTTCAGGGATTCTTCGGTGAAGATTTTGGCGCCAAAACGAAGACTACCATTTTCTCAAACTAGAGCATAGTCATTCATGTAATGATGGCCACCTCCGGCAATTCCGGAGGAAATCTTTGGTAAGGGGTCCTTTTTTGTTTTTTTTTTTTTGTGGGGCCCAGGGGTCCAATTCAGCTGAAGAAAGAATCTTCAAGGAGTCTTCAGGGTTACTTCGGTGAAGATTTTGGCGCCAATACGAAGACTATCATTTTTTCAAACTAAAGCTTAGTCATTCATGTAATGATTTCCACCTCCGGCGATTCCGGAGGAAATCTCCGGTAAGGGGTCCTTTTTTGTTTTTTTTGTGGGGCCCAGGGGTCCAATTCAGCTGAAGAAAGAATCTTCAAGGAGTCTTCAGGGATTCTTCGGTGAAGATTTTGGAGCCAATACGAAGACTATCATTTTCTCAAACTAGAGCATAGTCATTCATGTAATGATGGCCACCTCCGGCGATTCCGGAGGAAATCTTTGGTAGGGGGTCCTTTTTTTTTTTTTTTGTTGGGCCCAGGGGTCCAATTCAGCTGAAGAAAGAATCTTCAAGGAGTCTTCAGGGATTCTTCGGTGAAGATTTTGGAGCCAATACGAAGACTATCATTTTCTCAAACTAGAGCATAGTCATTCATGTAATGATGGCCACCTCCGGCGATTCCGGAGGAAATCTTTGGTAAGGGGTCCTTTTTTGTTTTTTTTGTGGGGCCCAGGGGTCCAATTCAGCTGAAGAAAGAATCTTCAAGGAGTCTTCAGGGATTCTTCGGTGAATATTTTGGAGCCAATACGAAGACTATCATTTTCTCAAACTAGAGCATAGTCATTCATGTAATGATGGCCACCTCCTTCGATTCCGGAGGAAATCTTTGGTAAGGGGTCCTTTTTTGTTTTTTTTTGTGGGGCCCAGGGGTCCAGTTCAGCTGAAGAAAGAATCTTCAAGGAGTCTTCAGGGATTCTTCGGTGAAGATTTTGGCGCCAATACGAAGACTATCTTTTTCTCAAACTAGAGCATAGTCATTCATGTAATGATGGCCACCTCCGGCGATTCCGGAGGAAATCTTTGGTAAGGGGTCCTTTTTTGTTTTTTTTTTTTGTGGGGCCCAGGGGTCCAATTCAGCTGAAGAAAGAATCTTCAAGGAGTCTTCAGGGATTCTTCGGTGAAGATTTTGGCGCCAATACTAAGACTATCATTTTCTCAAACTAGAGCATAGTCATAAAGGCCACCAGCTATATAAATGGTAGAAATTACCCTTGAAATTTAAAAATGACACCTGTTATACTGCTGAAGAAAGAGTCTTCAAGAAGTCTTCAGGGAATCTTGGGTGAGGATTTTGGAGCCAATATGAAGACTATCATTTTCTAAAACTAGAGCATAGTCATTCATGTAATGATGGCCACCTCCGGCGATTCCGGAGGAAATCTTTGGTAAGGGGTCCTTTTTTTGTTTTTTTTTTGTGGGGCCCAGGGGTCCAGTTCAGCTGAAGAAAGAATCTTCAAGGAGTCTTCAGGGATTCTTCGGAGAAGATTTTGGCGCCAATACAAAGACTATCATTTTCTCAAACTAGAGTATAGTCATTCATGTAATGATGGCCACCTTCGGCGATTCCGGAGGAAATCTTTGGTAAGGCGTAGTTTTTTTTTTTTTTGTGGGGCCCAGGAGTCCAATTCCGCTGAAGAAAGAATCTTCTAGGAGTCTTCAGGAATTCTTCGGTGAAGATTTTGGCGCCAATACGAAGACTATCATTTTCTCAAACTAGAGCATAGTCATTCATGTAATGATGGCCACCTCCGGCGATTCCAGAGGAAATCATTGGTAAAGGGTCCTTTTTTGTTTTTTTTTTGTGGGGCCGAGGGGTCCAATTCAGCTGAAGAAAGAATCTTCAAGGAGTCTTCAGGGATTCTTCGGTGAATATTTTGGCGCCAATACGAAGACTATCATTTTCTCAAACTAGAGCTTAGTCATTCATGTAATGATTTCCACCTCCGGCAATTCCGGAGGAAATCTCTGGTAAGGGGTCCTTTTTTGTTTTGTTTTGTGGGGCTCAGGGGTCCAATTCAGCTGAAGAAAGAATCTTCAAGGAGTCTTCAGGGATTCTTCGGTGAAGATATTGGACCGGAGGAAATCTTTGGTAGGGGGTCCTTTTTTTTTTTCGTGGGGCCCAGGGGTCCAGTTCAGCTGAAGAAAGAATCTTCAAGGAGTCTTCAGGGATTCTTTGGTGAAGATTTTGGCGCCAATACGAAGACTATCATTTTCTCAAACTAGATCATAGTCATTCATGTAATGATGGCCACCTCCGGCGATTCCGGAGGAAATCTTTGGTAAGGGGTCCTTTTTTTTTTTGTGGGGCCCAGGGGTCCAATTCAGCTGAAGAAAGAATCTTCAAGGAGTCTTCAGGGATTCTTCGGTGAAGATTTTGACGCCAATACGAATACTATCATTTTCTCAAACTAGAGCATAGTCATTCATGTAATGACGGCCACCTCCGGCGATTCCGAAGGAAATCTTTGGTAGGGGGTCCTTTTTTTTTCGTGGGGCCCAGGGGTCCAGTTCAGCTGAAGAAAGAATCTTCAAGGAGTCTTCAGGGATTCTTCGGTGAAGATTTTGGCACCAATACGAAGACTATTATTTTCTCAAACTAGAGCATAGTCATTCATGTAATGATGGCCACCTCCGGCGATTCCGGAGGAAATCTTAGGTAAGGGGTCCTTTTTTTTTTTTTTTTGTGGGGCCCAGGGGTCCAGTTCAGCTGAAGAAAGACTCTTCAAGGAGTCTTCAGGGGTTCTTCGGTGAAGATTTTGGCACCAATACGAAGACTATCATTTTCTAAAACTAGAGCATAGTCATTCATGTCATGATGGCCACCTCCGGCGATTGCTGAGGAAACCTTTGGTAAGGGATTTTTTTTTGTTTTTTTTTGTGGGGCCCAGGGGTCCAATTCAGCTGAAGAAAGAATCTTCAAGGAGTCTTCAGGGATTCTTCGGTGAAGATTTTGGCACCAATACGAAGACTATCATTTTCTCAAACTAGAGCATAGTCATTCATGTAATGATGGCCACCTCCGGCGATTCCGGAGGAAATCTTTGGTAAGGGGTCCTTTTTTTTTTTTGTGGGGCCCAGGGGTCCAATTCAGCTGAAGAAAGAATCTTCAAGGAGTCTTCAGGGATTCTTCGGTGAAGATTTTGGCGCCAATACTAAGACTATCATTTTCTCAAACTTGAGCATAGTCATAAAGGCTACCAGCTATATAAATGGTAGAAATTACCCTTGAAATTTAAAAATGACACCTGTTATACTGCTGAAGAAAGAGTCTTGAAGGAGTCTTCAGGGAATCTTGGGTGAGGATTTTGGAGCCAATATGAAGACTATCATTTTCTAAAACTAGAGCTTAGTCATTTATGTAATGATGGCCACCTCCGGCGAATGCGGAGGAAATCTTTGGTAATGGGTCCTTTTTTGTTTTTTTTTTTTTGTGGGGCCCAGGGGTCCAATTCAGCTGAAGAAAGAATCTTCAAAGAGTCTTCAGGGATTCTTCGGTGAAGATTTTGGAGCCAATACAAAGACTATCATTTTCTCAAACTAGAGCATAGTCATTCATGTAATGATGGCCACCTTCGGCGATTCCGGAGGAAATCTTTGGTAAGGGGTCTATTTTTTATTTTTTTTTTTTTTTGTGGGGCCCAGGGGTCCAGTTCAGCTGAAGAAAGAATCTTCAAGGAGTCTTCAGGGATTCTTCGGAGAAGATTTTGGCGCCAATACGAAGACTATCATTTTCTCAAACTAGAGCATAGTCATTCATGTAATGATGGCCACCTCCGGCGATTCCGGAGGAAATCTTTGGTGAGGGGTAGTTTTTTGTTTTTTTTTTGTTGGGCCCAGGAGTCCAATTTCGCTGAAGAAAGAATCTTCAAGGAGTCTTCAGGGATTCTTCGGTGAAGATTTTGGCGCCAATACGAAGACTATCATTTTCTCAAACTAGAGCATAGTCATTCATGTAATGATGGCTACCTCCGGCGATTCCGGAGGAAATCTTTGGTAAGGGGTAGTTTTTTTTTTTTTTTTTTGTAGGGCCCAGGAGTCCAATTCCGCTGAAGAAAGAATCTTCAAGGAGTCTTCAGGGATTCTTTGGTGAAGATTTTGGCGCCAATACGAAGACTATCATTTTCTCAAACTAGAGCATAGTCATTCATGTAATGATGGCCACCTCCGGCGATTCCGGAGGAAATCTTTGGTAAGGGGTCCTTTTTTGTTTTTTTTTGTGGGGCCCAGGGGTCCAATTCAGCTGAAGAAAGAATCTTCAAGGAGTCTTCAGGGATTCTTCGGTGAAGATTTTGGCGCCAATACGAAGACTATCATTTTCTAAAACTAGAGCATAGTCATTCATGTAATGACGGCCACCTCCGGCGATTCCGTAGGAAATCTTTGGTAGGGGGTCCTTTTTTTTTTTTTCGTGGGGCCCAGGGGTCCAGTTCAGCTGAAGAAAGAATCTTCAAGGAGTCTTCAGGGATTCTTCGGTGAAGATTTTGGCACCAATACGAAGACTATCATTTTCTCAAACTAGAGCATAGTCATTCATGTAATGATGGCCACCTCCGGCGATTCCCGAGGAAATCTTTGGTAAGGGGTCCTTTTTTGTTTTTTTTTTTGTGGGGCCCAGGTGTCCAGTTCAGCTGAAGAAAGAATCTGCAAGGAGTCTTCAGCGATTCTTCGGTGAAGACTTTGGCACCAATACGAAGACTATCATTTTCTCAAACTAGAGCATAGTCATTCATGTAATGATGGCCACGTCCGGCGATTCCGGAGGAAATTTTTGGTAAGGGGTCCTTTTTTTTTTTGTGGGGGCCCAGGGGTCCAATACAGCTGAAGAAAGAATCTTCAAGGAGTCTTCAGGGATTCTTCGGTGAAGATTTTGGAACCAATACTAAGACTATCATTTTCTCAAACTAGAGTATAGTCATAAGGGCTACCAGCAATATAAATGGTAGAAATTACCCTTGAAATTGAAAAATGAGACCTGTTATACTGCTGAAGAAAGAGTCTTCAAGGAGTCTTCAGGGAATCTTGGGTGAGGATTTTGGAGCCAATATGAAGACTATCATTTTCTAAAACTAGTGCATAGTCATTCATGTAATGATGGCCACCTCCGGCGATTCCGGAGGAAATCTTTGGTAAGGGGTCCTTTTTTTGTTTTTTTTTTTGTGGGGCCCAGGGGTCCAATTCAGCTGAAGAAAGAATCTTCAAAGAGTCTTCAGGGATTCTTCTGTGAAGATTTTGGAGCCAATACGAAGACTATCATTTTCTCAAAGTAGAGCATAGTCATTCATGTAATGATGGCCACCTTCGGCAATTCCGGAGGAAATCTTTGGTAAGGGGTCCTTTTTTTTTCTCTTTTTTTTTGTGGGGCCCAGGGGTCCAGTTCAGCTGAAGAAAGAATCTTCAAGGAGTCTTCAGGGATTCTTCGGTGAAGATTTTGGCGCCAAAACGAAGACTATCATTTTCTCAAACTAGAGTATAGTCATAAAGGCTACCAGCTATATAAATGGTAGAAATTACCCTTGAAATTTAAAAATGACACCTGTTATACTGCTGAAGAAAGAATCTTCAAAGAGTCTTCAGGGATTCTTCGGTGAAGATTTTGGAGCCAATACGAAGACTATCATTTTCTCAAACTAGAGCATAGTCATTCATGTAATGATGGCCACCTCCGGCGATTCCAGAGGAAATCTTTGGTAAGGGGTCCTTTTTTGTTTTTTTTTTTTTTTGTGGGGCTCAGGGGTCCAATTCAGCTCAAGAAAGAATCTTCAAGGAGTCTTCAGGGATTCTTCGGTGAAGATATTGGACCGGAGGAAATCTTTGGTAGGGGGTCCTTTTTTTTTTTTCGTGGGGCCCAGGGGTCCAATTCAGCTGAAGAAAGAATCTTCAAGGAGTCTTCAGGGATTCTTTGGTGAAGATTTTGGCGCCAATACGAAGACTATCATTTTCTCAAACTAGAGCATAGTCATTCATGTAATGATGGCCACCTCCGGCGATTCCGGAGGAAATCTTTGGTAAGGGGTCCTTTTTTGTTTTTTTTTTTTTGTGGGGCCCAGGGGTCCAATTCAGCTGAAGAAAGAATCTTCAAGGAGTCTTCAGGGATTCTTCGGTGAAGATTTTGGAGCCAATACGTAGACTATCATTTTCTCAAACTAGAGCATAGTCATTCATGTAATGATGGCCACCTCCGGCGATTCTGGAGGAAATCTTTGGTAAGGGGTCCTTTTTTTCTTTTTTTTTTTGTAGGGCCCAGGGGTCCAGTTCAGCTGAAGAAAGAATCTTCAAGGAGTCTTCAGGGATTCTTCGGAGAAGATTTTGGCGCCAATACAAAGACTATCATTTTCTCAAACTAGAGCATAGTCATTCATGTAGTGATGGCCACCTCCGGCGATTCCGGAGGAAATCTTTGGTAAGGGGTCCTTTTTTGTTTTTTTTTTGTGGGGCCCAGGGGTCCAATTCAGCTGAAGAAAGAATCTTCAAGGAGTCTTCAGGGATTTTTCGGTGAAGATTTTGGAGCCAATACGAAGACTATCATTTTCTCAAACTAGAGCATAGTCATTCATGTAATGATGGCCACCTACGGCGATTCCGGAGGAAATCTTTGGTAGGGGGTCCTTTTTATTTTTTCGTGGGGCCCAGGGGTCCAGTTCAGCTGAAGAAAGAATCTTCAAGGAGTCTTCAGGGATTCTTCGGTGAAGGTTTTGGCGCCAATACGAAGACTATCATTTTCTCAAACTAGAGCATAGTCATTCATGTAATGATGGCCACCTCCGGCGATTCCGGATTAAATCTTTGTTAAGGGGTCCTTTTTTGTTTTTTTTTTTTTGTGGGGCCCAGGGGTCCAATTCACCTGAAGAAAGAATCTTCAAGGAGTCTTGAGGGATTCTTCGGTGAATATTTTGGAGCCAATAAGAAGACTATCATTTTCTCAAACTAGAGCATAGTCATTCATGTAATGATGGCCACCTCCGGCGATTCCGGAGGAAATATTTGGTAAGGGGGCTTTTTTTTTTTTTTGTGGGGCCCAGGGGTCCAGTTCAGCTGAAGAAAGAATCTTCAAGGAGTCTTCAGGGATTCTTCGGTGAAGATTTTGGCGCCAATACGAAGACTATCATTTTCTCAAACTAGAGAATAGTCATTCATGTAATGATGGCCACCTCCGGCGATTCCGGAGGAAATCTTTGGTAAGGGGTCCTTTTTTGTTTTTTTTTTTTTGTGGGGCCCAGGGGTCCAATTCAGCTGAAGAAAGAATCTTCAAGAAGTCTGCAGGGATTCTTCGGTGAATTTTTGGCGCCAATACTAAGACTATCATTTTCTTAAACTAGAGTATAGTCATGAAGGCTACCAGCTATATAAATGGTGGAAATTACCCCTGAAATTTAAAAATGACACCTGTTATACTGCTGAAGAAAGAGTCTTCAAGGAGTCTTCAGGGAATCTTGGGTGAGGATTTTGGAGCCAATATGAAGACTATCATTTTCTAAAACTAGAGCATAGTCATTCATGTAATGATGGCCACCTCCGGCGATTCCGGAATAAATCTTTGGTAAGGGGTCCTTTTTTGTTTTTTTTTTTGTGGGGCCCAGAAAGAATCTTCAAAGAGTCTTCAGGGATTCTTCGGTGAAGATTTTGGAGCCAATACGAAGACTATCATTTTCTCAAACTAGAGCATAGTCATTCATGTAATGATGGCCACCTCCGGCGATTGCGGAGGAAAGCTTTGGTAAGGGTCCTTTTTTTTTTTTTTTTTTGTGGGGCCCAGGGGTCCAGTTCAGCTGAAGAAAGAATCTTCAAGGAGTCTTCAGGGATTCTTCGGTGAAGATTTTGGCGCCAATACGAAGACTATCATTTTATCAAAGTAGAGCATAGTCATTCATGTAATGATGGCTACCTCCGGCGATTCCGGAGGAAATCTTTGGTAAGGGGTAGTTTTTTTTTTTTTTGTAGGGCCAAGGAGTCCAATTCCGCTGAAGAAAGAATCTTCAAGGAGTCTTCAGGGATTCTTCGGTGAAGATTTGGCTCCAATACGAAGACTATCATTTTCTCAAACCAGAGCATAGTCATTCATGTAATGATGGCCACCTCCGGCGATTCCGGAGGAAATCTTTGGTAAGGGGTCCTTTTTTGTTTTTTTTTGTGGGGCCCAGGGGTCCAATTCAGCTGAAGAAAGAATCTTCAAGGAGTCTTCAGGGATTCTTCGGTGAAGATTTTGGCGCCAATACGAAGACTATCATTTTCTAAAACTAGAGCATAGTCATTCATGTAGTGACGGCCACCTCCGGCGATTCCGTAGGAAATCTTTGGTAGGGGGTCCTTTTTTTTTTTCGTGGGGCCCAGGGGTCCAGTTCAGCTGAAGAAAGAATCTTCAAGGAGTCTTCAGGGATTCTTCCGTGAAGATTTTGGTACCAATACGAAGACTATCATTTTCTCAAACTAGAGCATAGTCATTCATGTAATGATGGCCACCTCCGGCGATTCCGGAGGAAATCTTTGGTAAGGGGTCCTTTTTTGTTTTTTTGTTTTTTTGTGGGGCCCAGGGGTCCAGTTCAGCTGAAGAAAGAATCTTCAAGGAGTCTTCAGGGATTCTTCGGTGAAGATTTTGGCGCCAAAACGAAGACTATCATTTTCTCAAACTAGAGTATAGTCATAAAGGCTACCAGCTATATAAATGGTAGAAATTACCCTTGAAATTTAAAAATGACACCTGTTATACTGCTGAAGAAAGAATCTTCAAAGAGTCTTCAGGGATTCTTCGGTGAAGATTTTGGAGCCAATACGAAGACTATCATTTTCTCAAACTAGAGCATAGTCATTCATGTAATGATGGCCACCTCCGGCGATTCCAGAGGAAATCTTTGGTAAGGGGTCCTTTTTTGTTTTTTTTTTTTTTTTGTGGGGCTCAGGGGTCCAATTCAGCTGAAGAAAGAATCTTCAAGGAGTCTTCAGGGATTCTTCGGTGAAGATATTGGACCGGAGGAAATCTTTGGTAGGGGGTCCTTTTTTTTTTTTTCGTGGGGCCCAGGGGTCCAATTCAGCTGAAGAAAGAATCTTCAAGGAGTCTTCAGGGATTCTTTGGTGAAGATTTTGGCGCCAATACGAAGACTATCATTTTCTCAAACTAGAGCATAGTCATTCATGTAATGATGGCCACCTCCGGCGATTCCGGAGGAAATCTTTGGTAAGGGGTCCTTTTTTTTTTTTTTTTTTTGTGGGGCCCAGGGGTCAAATTCAGCTGAAGAAAGAATCTTCAAGGAGTCTTCAGGGATTCTTCGGTGAAGATTTTGGAGCCAATACGTAGACTATCATTTTCTCAAACTAGAGCATAGTCATTCATGTAATGATGGCCACCTCCGGCGATTCTGGAGGAAATCTTTGGTAAGGGGTCCTTTTTTTCTTTTTTTTTTTGTAGGGCCCAGGGGTCCAGTTCAGCTGAAGAAAGAATCTTCAAGGAGTCTTCAGGGATTCTTCGGAGAAGATTTTGGCGCCAATACAAAGACTATCATTTTCTCAAACTAGAGCATAGTCATTCATGTAGTGATGGCCACCTCCGGCGATTCCGGAGGAAATCTTTGGTAAGGGGTCCTTTTTTGTTTTTTTTTTTGTGGGGCCCAGGGGTCCAATTCAGCTGAAGAAAGAATCTTCAAGGAGTCTTCAGGGATTTTTCGGTGAAGATTTTGGAGCCAATACGAAGACTATCATTTTCTCAAACTAGAGCATAGTCATTCATGTAATGATGGCCACCTACGGCGATTCCGGAGGAAATCTTTGGTAGGGGGTCCTTTTTATTTTTTCGTGGGGCCCAGGGGTCCAGTTCAGCTGAAGAAAGAATCTTCAAGGAGTCTTCAGGGATTCTTCGGTGAAGGTTTTGGCGCCAATACGAAGACTATCATTTTCTCAAACTAGAGCATAGTCATTCATGTAATGATGGCCACCTCCGGCGATTCCGGATTAAATCTTTGTTAAGGGGTCCTTTTTTGTTTTTTTTTTTTTTTGTGGGGCCCAGGGGTCCAATTCACCTGAAGAAAGAATCTTCAAGGAGTCTTGAGGGATTCTTCGGTGAATATTTTGGAGCCAATAAGAAGACTATCATTTTCTCAAACTAGAGCATAGTCATTCATGTAATGATGGCCACCTCCGGCGATTCCGGAGGAAATATTTGGTAAGGGGGCTTTTTTTTTTTTTTGTGGGGCCCAGGGGTCCAGTTCAGCTGAAGAAAGAATCTTCAAGGAGTCTTCAGGGATTCTTCGGTGAAGATTTTGGCGCCAATACGAAGACTATCATTTTCTCAAACTAGAGAATAGTCATTCATGTAATGATGGCCACCTCCGGCGATTCCGGAGGAAATCTATGGTAAGGGGTCCTTTTTTGTTTTTTTTTTTTTTGTGGGGCCCAGGGGTCCAATTCAGCTGAAGAAAGAATCTTCAAGAAGTCTGCAGGGATTCTTCGGTGAATTTTTGGCGCCAATACTAAGACTATCATTTTCTTAAACTAGAGTATAGTCATGAAGGCTACCAGCTATATAAATGGTGGAAATTACCCCTGAAATTTAAAAATGACACCTGTTATACTGCTGAAGAAAGAGTCTTCAAGGAGTCTTCAGGGAATCTTGGGTGAGGATTTTGGAGCCAATATGAAGACTATCATTTTCTAAAACTAGAGCATAGTCATTCATGTAATGATGGCCACCTCCGGCGATTCCGGAATAAATCTTTGGTAAGGGGTCCTTTTTTGTTTTTTTTTTTTGTGGGGCCCAGAAAGAATCTTCAAAGAGTCTTCAGGGATTCTTCGGTGAAGATTTTGGAGCCAATACGAAGACTATCATTTTCTCAAACTAGAGCATAGTCATTCATGTAATGATGGCCACCTCCGGCGATTGCGGAGGAAAGCTTTGGTAAGGGTCCTTTTTTTTTTTTTTTTTGTGGGGCCCAGGGGTCCAGTTCAGCTGAAGAAAGAATCTTCAAGGAGTCTTCAGGGATTCTTCGGTGAAGATTTTGGCGCCAATACGAAGACTATCATTTTATCAAAGTAGAGCATAGTCATTCATGTAATGATGGCTACCTCCGGCGATTCCGGAGGAAATCTTTGGTAAGGGGTAGTTTTTTTTTTTTTTGTAGGGCCCAGGAGTCCAATTCCGCTGAAGAAAGAATCTTCAAGGAGTCTTCAGGGATTCTTCGGTGAAGATTTGGCTCCAATACGAAGACTATCATTTTCTCAAACTAGAGCATAGTCATTCATGTAATGATGGCCACCTCCGGCGATTCCGGAGGAAATCTTTGGTAAGGGGTCCTTTTTTGTTTTTTTTTGTGGGGCCCAGGGGTCCAATTCAGCTGAAGAAAGAATCTTCAAGGAGTCTTCAGGGATTCTTCGGTGAAGATTTTGGCGCCAATACGAAGACTATCATTTTCTAAAACTAGAGCATAGTCATTCATGTAGTGACGGCCACCTCCGGCGATTCCGTAGGAAATCTTTGGTAGGGGGTCCTTTTTTTTTTTCGTGGGGCCCAGGGGTCCAGTTCAGCTGTAGAAAGAATCTTCAAGGAGTCTTCAGGGATTCTTCCGTGAAGATTTTGGTACCAATACGAAGACTATCATTTTCTCAAACTAGAGCATAGTCATTCATGTAATGATGGCCACCTCCGGCGATTCCGGAGGAAATCTTTGGTAAGGGGTCCTTTTTTGTTTTTTTGTTTTTTTGTGGGGCCCAGGGGTCCAGTTCAGCTGAAGAAAGAATCTTCAAGGAGTCTTCAGGGGTTCTTCGGTGAAGATTTTGCCACCAATACGAAGACTATCATTTTCTCAAACTAGAGCATAGTCATTCATGTAATGATGGCCACCTCCGGCGATTGCTGAGGAAACCTTTGGTAAGGGGTTCTTTTTTGTTTTTTTTTGTGGGGCCCAGGGATCCAATTCAGCTGAAGAAAGAATCTTCAAAGAGTCTTCAGGGATTCTTCGGTGAAGATTTTGGAGCCAATACGAAGACTATTATTTTCTCAAACTAGAGCATAGTCATTCATGTAATGATGGCCACCTCCGGCGATTCTGGAGGAAATCTTTGGTAAGGGGTCCTTTTTTTTTTTTTTTTTGTGGGGCCCAGGGGTCCAGTTCAGCTGAAGAAAGAATCTTCAAGGAGTCTTCAGGGATTCTTCAGTGAAGATTTTGGCACCAATACGAAGACTATCATTTTTTTCAAACTAGAGCATAGTCATTCATGTAATGATGGCTACCTCCTGCGATTCCGGAGGAAATCTTTGGTAAGGGGTCCTTTTTTTTTTTTTTTTTTTGTGGGGCCCAGGGGTTCAATTCACCTGAAGAAAGAATCTTCAAGGAGTCTTCAGGGATTCTTCGGTGAATATTTTGGAGCCAATACGAAGACCATCATTTTCTCAAACTAGAGCATAGTCATTCATGTAATGATGGCCACCTCCGGCGATTCCGGAGGAAATCTTTGCTAAGGGGTCCTTTTTTTTTTTTTGTGGGGCCCAGGGGTCCAATTCAGCTGAAGAGAGAATGTTTAAGGAGTCTTCAGGGATTCTTCGGTGAATATTTTGGAGCCAATACGAAGACTATCATTTTCTCAAACTAGAGCATAGTCATTCATGTAATGATGGCCACCTCCGGCGATTCCCGAGGAAATCTTTGGTAAGGGGTCCTTTTTTGTTTTTTTTTTGTGGGGCCCAGGTGTCCAGTTCAGCTGAAGAAAGAATCTGCAAGGAGTCTTCAGCGATTCTTCGGTGAAGACTTTGGCACCAATACGAAGACTATCATTTTCTCAAACTAGAGCATAGTCATTCATGTAATGATGGCCACGTCCGGCGATTCCGGAGGAAATTTTTGGTAAGGGGTCCTTTTTTTTTTTTGTGGGGGCCCAGGGGTCCAATACAGCTGAAGAAAGAATCTTCAAGGAGTCTTCAGGGATTCTTCGGTGAAGATTTTGGAACCAATACTAAGACTATCATTTTCTCAAACTAGAGTATAGTCATAAGGGCTACCAGCAATATAAATGGTAGAAATTACCCTTGAAATTGAAAAATGAGACCTGTTATACTGCTGAAGAAAGAGTCTTCAAGGAGTCTTCAGGGAATCTTGGGTGAGGATTTTGGAGCCAATATGAAGACTATCATTTTCTAAAACTAGTGCATAGTCATTCATGTAATGATGGCCACCTCCGGCGATTCCGGAGGAAATCTTTGGTAAGGGGTCCTTTTTTTGTTTTTTTTTTGTGGGGCCCAGGGGTCCAATTCAGCTGAAGAAAGAATCTTCAAAGAGTCTTCAGGGATTCTTCTGTGAAGATTTTGGAGCCAATACGAAGACTATCATTTTCTCAAAGTAGAGCATAGTCATTCATGTAATGATGGCCACCTTCGGCAATTCCGGAGGAAATCTTTGGTAAGGGGTCCTTTTTTTTTCTCTTTTTTTTTTGTGGGGCCCAGGGGTCCAGTTCAGCTGAAGAAAGAATCTTCAAGGAGTCTTCAGGGATTCTTCGGTGAAGATTTTGGCGCCAAAACGAAGACTATCATTTTCTCAAACTAGAGCATAGTCATTCATGTAATGATGGCCACCTCCGGCGATTCCGGAGGAAATCTTTGTTAAGGGGTCCTTTTTTTTTTTTTTTTTGTGGGGCCCACGGGTCCAGTTCCGCTGAAGAAAGAATCTTCAAGGAGTCTTCAGGGATTCTTCAGTGAAGATTTTGGCTCCAATACGAAGACTATCATTTTCTCAAACTAGAGCATAGTCATTCATGTAATGATGGCCACCTCCGGCTATTCCGGAGGAAATCTTTGGTAAGGGGTCCTTTTTTGTTTTTTTTTTTTTGGGGGTCCAGGGGTCCAATTCAGCTGAAGAAAGAATCTTCAAGGAGTCTTCAGGGATTCTTCGGAGAAGATTTTGGCGCCAATACTAAGACTATCATTTTCTCAAACTAGAGTATAGTCATAAAGGCTACCAGCTATATAAATGGTAGAAATTACCCTTGAAATTTAAAAATGACACCTGTTATACTGCTGAAGAAAGAGTCTTCAAGGAGTCTTCAGGGAATCTTGGGTGAGGATTTTGGAGCCAATACGAAGACTATCATTTTCTAAAACTAGAGCATAGTCATTCATGTAATGATGGCCACCTCCGGCGATTTCGGAAGAAATCTTTGGTAAGGGGTCCTTTTTTTTTTTTTTTTTTTTTTTTGTGGGGCCCAGGGGTCCAATTCAGCTGAAGAAAGAATCTTCAAAGAGTCTTCAGGGATTCTTCGGTGAAGATTTTGGAGCCAATACGAAGACTATCATTTTCTCAAACTAGAGCATAGTCATTCATGTAATGATGGCCACCTCCGGCGATTCCAGAGGAAATCTTTGGTAAGGGGTCCTTTTTTGTTTTTTTTTTTTTGTGGGGCTCAGGGGTCCAATTCAGCTGAAGAAAGAATCTTCAAGGAGTCTTCAGGGATTCTTCAGTGAAGATATTGGACCGGAGGAAATCTTTGGTAGGGGGTCCTTTTTTTTTTTTTCGTGGGGCCCAGGGGTCCAATTCAGCTGAAGAAAGAATCTTCAAGGAGTCTTCAGGGATTCTTTGGTGAAGATTTTGGCGCCAATACGAAGACTATCATTTTCTCAAACTAGAGCATAGTCATTCATGTAATGATGGCCACCTCCGGCGATTCCGGAGGAAATCTTTGGTAAGGGGTCCTTTTTTGTTTTTTTTTTTTTTGTGGGGCCCAGGGGTCCAATTCAGCTGAAGAAAGAATCTTCAAGGAGTCTTCAGGGATTCTTCGGTGAAGATTTTGGAGCCAATACGTAGACTATCATTTTCTCAAACTAGAGCATAGTCATTCATGTAATGATGGCCACCTCCGGCGATTCTGGAGGAAATCTTTGGTAAGGGGTCCTTTTTTTCTTTTTTTTTTTTGTAGGGCCCAGGGGTCCAGTTCAGCTGAAGAAAGAATCTTCAAGGAGTCTTCAGGGATTCTTCGGAGAAGATTTTGGCGCCAATACAAAGACTATCATTTTCTCAAACTAGAGCATAGTCATTCATGTAGTGATGGCCACCTCCGGCGATTCCGGAGGAAATCTTTGGTAAGGGGTCCTTTTTTGTTTTTTTTTTGTGGGGCTCAGGGGTCCAATTCAGCTGAAGAAAGAATCTTCAAGGAGTCTTCAGTGATTTTTCGGTGAAGATTTTGGAGCCAATAGGAAGACTATCATTTTCTCAAACTAGAGCATAGTCATTCATGTAATGATGGCCACCTACGGCGATTCCGGAGGAAATCTTTGGTAGGGGGTCCTTTTTATTTTTTCGTGGGGCCCAGGGGTCCAGTTCAGCTGAAGAAAGAATCTTCAAGGAGTCTTCAGGGATTCTTCGGTGAAGGTTTTGGCGCCAATACGAAGACTATCATTTTCTCAAACTAGAGCATAGTCATTCATGTAATGATGGCCACCTCCGGCGATTCCGGATTAAATCTTTGTTAAGGGGTCCTTTTTTGTTTTTTTTTTTTGTGGGGCCCAGGGGTCCAATTCACCTGAAGAAAGAATCTTCAAGGAGTCTTGAGGGATTCTTCGGTGAATATTTTGGAGCCAATAAGAAGACTATCATTTTCTCAAACTAGAGCATAGTCATTCATGTAATGATGGCCACCTCCGGCGATTCCGGAGGAAATATTTGGTAAGGGGTTTTTTTTTTTTTTGTGGGGCCCAGGGGTCCAGTTCAGCTGAAGAAAGAATCTTCAAGGAGTCTTCAGGGATTCTTCGGTGAAGATTTTGGCGCCAATACGAAGACTATCATTTTCTCAAACTAGAGAATAGTCATTCATGTAATGATGGCCACCTCCGGCGATTCCGGAGGAAATCTTTGGTAAGGGGTCCTTTTTTGTTTTTTTTTTTTTTTGTGGGGCCCAGGGGTCCAATTCAGCTGAAGAAAGAATCTTCAAGAAGTCTGCAGGGATTCTTCGGTGAATTTTTGGCGCCAATACTAAGACTATCATTTTCTTAAACTAGAGTATAGTCATGAAGGCTACCAGCTATATAAATGGTGGAAATTACCCCTGAAATTTAAAAATGACACCTGTTATACTGCTGAAGAAAGAGTCTTCAAGGAGTCTTCAGGGAATCTTGGGTGAGGATTTTGGAGCCAATATGAAGACTATCATTTTCTAAAACTAGAGCATAGTCATTCATGTAATGATGGCCACCTCCGGCGATTCCGGAATAAATCTTTGGTAAGGGGTCCTTTTTTTGTTTTTTTTTTGTGGGGCCCAGAAAGAATCTTCAAAGAGTCTTCAGGGATTCTTCGGTGAAGATTTTGGAGCCAATACGAAGACTATCATTTTCTCAAACTAGAGCATAGTCATTCATGTAATGATGGCCACCTCCGGCGATTGCGGAGGAAAGCTTTGGTAAGGGTCCTTTTTTTTTTTTTTTTTGTGGGGCCCAGGGGTCCAGTTCAGCTGAAGAAAGAATCTTCAAGGAGTCTTCAGGGATTCTTCGGTGAAGATTTTGGTGCCAATACGAAGACTATCATTTTATCAAAGTAGAGCATAGTCATTCATGTAATGATGGCTACCTCCGGCGATTCCGGAGGAAATCTTTGGTAAGGGGTAGTTTTTTTTTTTTTTGTAGGGCCCAGGAGTCCAATTCCGCTGAAGAAAGAATCTTCAAGGAGTCTTCAGGGATTCTTCGGTGAAGATTTGGCTCCAATACGAAGACTATCATTTTCTCAAACTAGAGCATAGTCATTCATGTAATGATGGCCACCTCCGGCGATTCCGGAGGAAATCTTTGGTAAGGGGTCCTTTTTTGTTTTTTTTTTGTGGGGCCCAGGGGTCCAATTCAGCTGAAGAAAGAATCTTCAAGGAGTCTTCAGGGATTCTTCGGTGAAGATTTTGGCGCCAATACGAAGACTATCATTTTCTAAAACTAGAGCATAGTCATTCATGTAGTGACGGCCACCTCCGGCGATTCCGTAGGAAATCTTTGGTAGGGGGTCCTTTTTTTTTTTTCGTGGGGCCCAGGGGTCCAGTTCAGCTGAAGAAAGAATCTTCAAGGAGTCTTCAGGGATTCTTCCGTGAAGATTTTGGTACCAATACGAAGACTATCATTTTCTCAAACTAGAGCATAGTCATTCATGTAATGATGGCCACCTCCGGCGATTCCGGAGGAAATCTTTGGTAAGGGGTCCTTTTTTGTTTTTTTGTTTTTTTGTGGGGCCCAGGGGTCCAGTTCAGCTGAAGAAAGAATCTTCAAGGAGTCTTCAGGGGTTCTTCGGTGAAGATTTTGCCACCAATACGAAGACTATCATTTTCTCAAACTAGAGCATAGTCATTCATGTAATGATGGCCACCTCCGGCGATTGCTGAGGAAACCTTTGGTAAGGGGTTCTTTTTTGTTTTTTTTTGTGGGGCCCAGGGATCCAATTCAGCTGAAGAAAGAATCTTCAAAGAGTCTTCAGGGATTCTTCGGTGAAGATTTTGGAGCCAATACGAAGACTATTATTTTCTCAAACTAGAGCATAGTCATTCATGTAATGATGGCCACCTCCGGCGATTCTGGAGGAAATCTTTGGTAAGGGGTCCTTTTTTTTTTTTTTGTGGGGCCCAGGGGTCCAGTTCAGCTGAAGAAAGAATCTTCAAGGAATCTTCAGGGATTCTTCAGTGAAGATTTTGGCACCAATACGAAGACTATCATTTTTTTCAAACTAGAGCATAGTCATTCATGTAATGATGGCTACCTCCTGCGATTCCGGAGGAAATCTTTGGTAAGGGGTCCTTTTTTTTTTTTTTTTTTTTTGGGGCCCACGGGTTCAATTCACCTGAAGAAAGAATCTTCAAGGAGTCTTCAGGGATTCTTCGGTGAATATTTTGGAGCCAATACGAAGACCATCATTTTCTCAAACTAGAGCATAGTCATTCATGTAATGATGGCCACCTCCGGCGATTCCGGAGGAAATCTTTGCTAAGGGGTCCTTTTTTTTTTTTTGTGGGGCCCAGGGGTCCAATTCAGCTGAAGAGAGAATGTTTAAGGAGTCTTCAGGGATTCTTCGGTGAATATTTTGGAGCCAATACGAAGACTATCATTTTCTCAAACTAGAGCATAGTCATTCATGTAATGATGGCCACCTCCGGCGATTCCGGAGGAAATCTTTGGTAAGGGGTCCTTTTTTTTTTTTTTTTTTTTTTTGTGGGGCCCAGGGGTCCAGTTCAGCTGAAGAAAGAATCTTCAAGGAGTCTTCAGGGATTCTTCGGTGAAGACTTTGGCACCAATACGAAGACTATCATTTTCTCAAACTAGAGCATAGTCATTCATGTAATGGTGGCCACCTGCGGCGATTCCGGAGGGAATCTTTGGTAAAGGGTCCTTTTTTTTTTTTGTGGGGGCCCAGGGGTCCAATTCAGCTGAAGAAAGAATCTTCAAGGAGTCTTCAGGGACTCTTCGGTGAAGATTTTGGCACCAATACTAAGACTATCATTTTCTCAAACTAGAGTATAGTCATAAAGGCTACCAGCTATGTAAATGGTAGAAATTACCCTTGAAATTGAAAAATGACACCTGTTATACTGCTGAAGAAAGAGTCTTCAAGGAGTCTTCAGGGAATCTTTGGTGAGGATTTTGGAGCCAATATGAAGACTATCATTTTCTAAAACTAGAGCATAGTCATTCATGTAATGATGGCCACCTCCGGAGATTCCGGAGGAAATCATTGGTAAGGGGTCCTTTTTTGTTTTTTTTTTTGTAGGGCCCAGGGGTCCAATTCAGCTGAAGAAAGAATCTTCAAAGAGTCTTCAGGGATTCTTCGGTGAAGATTTTGGAGCCAATATGAAGACTATCATTTTCTCAAAGTAGAGCATAGTCATTCATGTAATGATGGCCACCTCCGGCAATTCCGGAGGAAATCTTTGGTAAGGGTCCCTTTTTTTTTTTTTGTGGGGCCCAGGGGTCCAGTTCAGCTGAAGAAAGAATCTTCAAGGAGTCTTCAGGGAGTCTTCGGTGAAGATTTTGGCGCCAAAACGAAGACTATCATTTTCTCAAACTAGAGCATAGTCATTCATGTAATGATGGCCACCTCCGGCAATTCCGGAGGAAATCTTTGGTAAGGGGTCCTTTTTTGTTTTTTTTTTTGTGGGGCCCAGGGGTCCAATTCAGCTGAAGAAAGAATCTTCAAGGAGTCTTCAGGGTTACTTCGGTGAAGATTTTGGCGCCAATACGAAGACTATCATTTTCTCAAACTAAAGCTTAGTCATTCATGTAATGATTTCCACCTCCGGCGATTCCGGAGGAAATCTCCGGTAAGGGGTCCTTTTTTGTTTTTTTTGTGGGGCCCAGGGGTCCAATTCAGCTGAAGAAAGAATCTTCAAGGAGTCTTCAGGGATTCTTCGGTGAAGATTTTGGAGCCAATACGAAGACTATCATTTTCTCAAACTAGAGCATAGTCATTCATGTAATGATGGCCACCTCCGGCGATTCCGGAGGAAATCTTTGGTAGGGGGTCCTTTTTTTTTTTTTGTTGGGCCCAGGGGTCCAATTCAGCTGAAGAAAGAATCTTCAAGGAGTCTTCAGGGATTCTTCGGTGAAGATTTTGGAGCCAATACGAAGACTATCATTTTCTCAAACTAGAGCATAGTCATTCATGTAATGATGGCCACCTCCGGCGATTCCGGAGGAAATCTTTGGTAAGGGGTCCTTTTTTGTTTTTTTTGTGGGGCCCAGGGGTCCAATTCAGCTGAAGAAAGAATCTTCAAGGAGTCTTCAGGGATTCTTCGGTGAATATTTTGGAGCCAATACGAAGACTATCATTTTCTCAAACTAGAGCATAGTCATTCATGTAATGATGGCCACCTCCTTCGATTCCGGAGGAAATCTTTGGTAAGGGGTCCTTTTTTGTTTTTTTTTGTGGGGCCCAGGGGTCCAGTTCAGCTGAAGAAAGAATCTTCAAGGAATCTTCAGGGATTCTTCGGTGAAGATTTTGGCGCCAATACGAAGACTATCTTTTTCTCAAACTAGAGCATAGTCATTCATGTAATGATGGCCACCTCCGGCGATTCCGGAGGAAATCTTTGGTAAGGGGTCCTTTTTTGTTTTTTTTTTTGTTGGGCCCAGGGGTCCAATTCAGCTGAAGAAAGAATCTTCAAGGAGTCTTCAGGGATTCTTCGGTGAAGATTTTGGCGCCAATACTAAGACTATCATTTTCTCAAACTAGAGCATAGTCATAAAGGCTACCAGCTATATAAATGGTAGAAATTACCCTTGAAATTTAAAAATGACACCTGTTATACTGCTGAAGAAAGAGTCTTCAAGAAGTCTTCAGGGAATCTTGGGTGAGGATTTTGGAGCCAATATGAAGACTATCATTTTCTAAAACTAGAGCATAGTCATTCATGTAATGATGGCCACCTCCGGCGATTCCGGAGGAAATCTTTGGTAAGGGGTCCTTTTTTTGTTTTTTTTTGTGGGGCCCAGGGGTCCAGTTCAGCTGAAGAAAGAATCTTCAAGGAGTCTTCAGGGATTCTTCGGAGAAGATTTTGGCGCCAATACAAAGACTATCATTTTCTCAAACTAGAGTATAGTCATTCATGTAATGATGGCCACCTCCGGCGATTCCGGAGGAAATCTTTGGTAAGGCGTAGTTTTTTTTTTTTTTTTTGTGGGGCCCAGGAGTCCAATTCCGCTGAAGAAAGAATCTTCAAGGAGTCTTCAGGGATTCTTCGGTGAAGATTTTGGCGCCAATACGAAGACTATCATTTTCTCAAACTAGAGCATAGTCATTCATGTAATGATGGCCACCTCCGGCGATTCCAGAGGAAATCATTGGTAAAGGGTCCTTTTTTTTTTTTTTTTTGGGGGGGGGGGCCCAGGGGTCCAATTCAGCTGAAGAAAGAATCTTCAAGGAGTCTTCAGGGATTCTTCGGTGAATATTTTGGCGCCAATACGAAGACTATCATTTTCTCAAACTAGAGCTTAGTCATTCATGTAATGATTTCCACCTCCGGCAATTCCGGAGGAAATCTCTGGTAAGGGGTCCTTTTTTGTTTTGTTTTGTGGGGCTCAGGGGTCCAATTCAGCTGAAGAAAGAATCTTCAAGGAGTCTTCAGGGATTCTTCGGTGAAGATATTGGACCGGAGGAAATCTTTGGTAGGGGGTCCTTTTTTTTTTTTCGTGGGGCCCAGGGGTCCAGTTCAGCTGAAGAAAGAATCTTCAAGGAGTCTTCAGGGATTCTTTGGTGAAGATTTTGGCGCCAATACGAAGACTATCATTTTCTCAAACTACAGCATAGTCATTCATGTAATGATGGCCACCTCCGGCGATTCCGGAGGAAATCTTTGGTAAGGGGACCTTTTTTTTTTTTGTGGGGCCCAGGGGTCCAATTCAGCTGAAGAAAGAATCTTCAAGGAGTCTTCAGGGATTCTTCGGTGAAGATTTTGGCGCCAATACTAAGACTATCATTTTCTCAAACTTGAGCATAGTCATAAAGGCTACCAGCTATATAAATGGTAGAAATTACCCTTGAAATTTAAAAATGACACCTGTTATACTGCTGAAGAAAGAGTCTTGAAGGAGTCTTCAGGGAATCTTGGGTGAGGATTTTGGAGCCAATATGAAGACTATCATTTTCTAAAACTAGAGCATAGTCATTTATGTAATGATGGCCACCTCCGGCGATTCCGGAGGAAATCTTTGGTAAGGGGTCCTTTTTTTTTTTTGTGGGGCCCAGGGGTCCAATTCAGCTGAAGAAAGAATCTTTAAAGAGTCTTCAGGGATTCTTCGGTGAAGATTTTGGAGCCAATACGAAGACTATTATTTTCTCAAACTAGAGCATAGTCATTCATGTAATGATGGCCACCTTCGGCGATTCCGGAGGAAATCTTTGGTAAGGGGTCTATTTTTTATTATTTTTTTTTTTTTGTGGGGCATAGGGGTCCAGTTCAGCTGAAGAAAGAATCTTCAAGGAGTCTTCAGGGATTCTTCGGAGAAGATTTTGGCGCCAATACGAAGACTATCATTTTCTCAAACTAGAGCATAGTCATTCATGTAATGATGGCCACCTCCGGCGATTCCGGAGGAAATCTTTGGTGAGGGGTAGTTTTTTGTTTTTTTTTTGTTGGGCCCAGGAGTCCAATTCCGCTGAAGAAAGAATCTTCAAGGAGTCTTCAGGGATTCTTCGGTGAAGATTTTGGTGCCAATACGAAGACTATCATTTTCTCAAACTAGAGCATAGTCATTCATGTAATGATGGCTACCTCCAGCGATTCCGGAGGAAATCTTTGGTAAGGGGTAGTTTTTTTTTTTTTGTAGGGCCCAGGAGTCCAATTCCGCTGAAGAAAGAATCTTCAAGGAGTCTTCAGGGATTCTTCGGTGAAGATTTTGGCGCCAATACGAAGACTATCATTTTCTCAAACTAGAGCATAGTCATTCATGTAATGATGGCCACCTCCGGCGATTCCGGAGGAAATCTTTGGTAAGGGGTCCTTTTTTGTTTTTTTTTTGTGGGGCCCAGGGGTCCAATTCAGCTGAAGAAAGAATCTTCAAGGAGTCTTCAGGGATTCTTCGGTGAAGATTTTGGCGCCAATACGAAGACTATCATTTTCTAAAACTAGAGCATAGTCATTCATGTAATGACGGCCACCTCCGGCGATTCCGTAGGAAATCTTTGGTAGGGGGTCCTTTTTTTTTTTTTTTCGTGGGGCCCAGGGGTCCAGTTCAGCTGAAGAAAGAATCTTCAAGGAGTCTTCAGGGATTCTTCGGTGAAGATTTTGGCACCAATACAAAGACTATCATTTTCTCAAACTAGAGCATAGTCATTCATGTAATGATGGCCACCTCCGGCGATTCCGGAGGAAATCTTTGGTAAGGGGTCCTTTTTTGTTTTTTTGTTTTTTTGTGGGGCCCAGGGGTCCAGTTCAGCTGAAGAAAGAATCTTCAAATAGTCTTCAGGGGTTCTTCGGTGAAGATTTTGCCACCAATACGAAGACTATCATTTTCTCAAACTAGAGCATAGTCATTCATGTAATGATGGCCACCTCCGGCGATTGCTGAGGAAACCTTTGTTAAGGGGTTCTTTTTTGTTTTTTTTTGTGGGGCACAGGGATCCAATTCAGCTGAAGAAAGAATCTTCAAAGAGTCTTCAGGGATTCTTCGGTGAAGATTTTGGAGCCAATACGAAGACTATCATTTTCTCAAACTAGAGCATAGTCATTCATGTAATGATGGCCACCTCTGGCGATTCCAGAGGAAATCTTTGGTAAGGGGTCCTTTTTTTTTTTTTTTTTGCGGGGCCCAGGGGTCCAATTCAGCTGAAGAAAGAATCTTCAAGGAGTCTTCTGGGATTCTTCGGTGAATATTTTGGAGCCAATACGAAGACTATCATTTTCTCAAACTAGAGCATAGTCATTCATGTAATGATGGCCACCTCCGGCGATTCCGGAGGAAATCTTTGGTAAGGGGTCCTTTTTTGTTTTTTTGTTTTTTTGTGGGGCCCAGGGGTCCAGTTCAGCTGAAGAAAGAATCTTCAAGGAGTCTTCAGGGGTTCTTCGGTGAAGATTTTGCCACCAATACGAAGACTATCATTTTCTCAAACTAGAGCATAGTCATTCATGTAATGATGGCCACCTCCGGTGATTGCTGAGGAAACCTTTGGTAAGGGGTTCTTTTTTGTTTTTTTTTGTGGGGCCCAGGGATCCAATTCAGCTGAAGAAAGAATCTTCAAAGAGTCTTCAGGGATTCTTCGGTGAAGATTTTGGAGCCAATACGAAGACTATTATTTTCTCAAACTAGAGCATAGTCATTCATGTAATGATGGCCACCTCCGGCGATTCCGGAGGAAATCTTTGGTAAGGGGTCCTTTTTTTTTTTTTTTTTTTGTGGGGCCCAGGGGTCCAGTTCAGCTGAAGAAAGAATCTTCAAGGAGTCTTCAGGGATTCTTTAGTGAAGATTTTGGCACCAATACGAAGACTATCATTTTTTTCAAACTAGAGCATAGTCATTCATGTAATGATGCCTACCTCCTGCGATTCCGGAGGAAATCTTTGGTAAGGGGTCCTTTTTTTTTTTTTTTTTTGTGGGGCCCAGGGGTTCAATTCACCTGAAGAAAGAATCTTCAAGGAGTCTTCAGGGATTCTTCGGTGAATATTTTGGAGCCAATACGAAGACCATCATTTTCTCAAACTAGAGCATAGTCATTCATGTAATGATGGCCACCTCCGGCGATTCCGGAGGAAATCTTTGCTAAGGGGTCCTTTTTTTTTTTTTTTTTTTGTGGGGCCCAGGGGTCCAATTCAGCTGAAGAGAGAATGTTTAAGGAGTCTTCAGGGATTCTTCGGTGAATATTTTGGAGCCAATACGAAGACTATCATTTTCTCAAACTAGAGCATAGTCATTCATGTAATGATGGCCACCTCCGGCGATTCCGGAGGAAATCTTTGGTAAGGGGTCCTTTTTTGTTTTTTTTTTTTTTTGTGGGGCCCAGGGGTCCAGTTCAGCTGAAGAAAGAATCTTCAAGGAGTCTTCAGGGATTCTTCGGTGAAGACTTTGGCACCAATACGAAGACTATCATTTTCTCAAACTAGAGCATAGTCATTCATGTAATGGTGGCCACCTGCGGCGATTCCGGAGAGAATCTTTGGTAAAGGGTCCTTTTTTTTTTTTTGTGGGGGCCCAGGGGTCCAATTCAGCTGAAGAAAGAATCTTCAAGGAGTCTTCAGGGACTCTTCGGTGAAGATTTTGGCACCAATACTAAGACTATCATTTTCTCAAACTAGAGTATAGTCATAAAGGCTACCAGCTATGTAAATGGTAGAAATTACCCTTGAAATTGAAAAATGACACCTGTTATACTGCTGAAGAAAGAGTCTTCAAGGAGTCTTCAGGGAATCTTTGGTGAGGATTTTGGAGCCAATATGAAGACTATCATTTTCTAAAACTAGAGCATAGTCATTCATGTAATGATGGCCACCTCCGGAGATTCCGGAGGAAATCATTGGTAAGGGGTCCTTTTTTGTTTTTTTTTTTTGTAGGGCCCAGGGGTCCAATTCAGCTGAAGAAAGAATCTTCAAAGAGTCTTCAGGGATTCTTCGGTGAAGATTTTGGAGCCAATACGAAGACTATCATTTTCTCAAACTAGAGCATAGTCATTCATGTAATGATGGCCACCTCCGGCGATTCCGGAGGAAATCTTTGGTAAGGGGTCCTTTTTTGTTTTTTTGTTTTTTTGTGGGGCCCAGGGGTCCAGTTCAGCTGAAGAAAGAATCTTCAAGGAGTCTTCAGGGGTTCTTCGGTGAAGATTTTGCCACCAATACGAAGACTATCATTTTCTCAAACTAGAGCATAGTCATTCATGTAATGATGGCCACCTCCGGTGATTGCTGAGGAAACCTTTGGTAAGGGGTTCTTTTTTGTTTTTTTTTGTGGGGCCCAGGGATCCAATTCAGCTGAAGAAAGAATCTTCAAAGAGTCTTCAGGGATTCTTCGGTGAAGATTTTGGAGCCAATACGAAGACTATTATTTTCTCAAACTAGAGCATAGTCATTCATGTAATGATGGCCACCTCCGGCGATTCCGGAGGAAATCTTTGGTAAGGGGTCCTTTTTTTTTTTTTTTTTTTGTGGGGCCCAGGGGTCCAGTTCAGCTGAAGAAAGAATCTTCAAGGAGTCTTCAGGGATTCTTTAGTGAAGATTTTGGCACCAATACGAAGACTATCATTTTTTTCAAACTAGAGCATAGTCATTCATGTAATGATGCCTACCTCCTGCGATTCCGGAGGAAATCTTTGGTAAGGGGTCCTTTTTTTTTTTTTTTTTTTGTGGGGCCCAGGGGTTCAATTCACCTGAAGAAAGAATCTTCAAGGAGTCTTCAGGGATTCTTCGGTGAATATTTTGGAGCCAATACGAAGACCATCATTTTCTCAAACTAGAGCATAGTCATTCATGTAATGATGGCCACCTCCGGCGATTCCGGAGGAAATCTTTGCTAAGGGGTCCTTTTTTTTTTTTTTTTTTTGTGGGGCCCAGGGGTCCAATTCAGCTGAAGAGAGAATGTTTAAGGAGTCTTCAGGGATTCTTCGGTGAATATTTTGGAGCCAATACGAAGACTATCATTTTCTCAAACTAGAGCATAGTCATTCATGTAATGATGGCCACCTCCGGCGATTCCGGAGGAAATCTTTGGTAAGGGGTCCTTTTTTGTTTTTTTTTTTTTTTGTGGGGCCCAGGGGTCCAGTTCAGCTGAAGAAAGAATCTTCAAGGAGTCTTCAGGGATTCTTCGGTGAAGACTTTGGCACCAATACGAAGACTATCATTTTCTCAAACTAGAGCATAGTCATTCATGTAATGGTGGCCACCTGCGGCGATTCCGGAGAGAATCTTTGGTAAAGGGTCCTTTTTTTTTTTTTTGTGGGGGCCCAGGGGTCCAATTCAGCTGAAGAAAGAATCTTCAAGGAGTCTTCAGGGACTCTTCGGTGAAGATTTTGGCACCAATACTAAGACTATCATTTTCTCAAACTAGAGTATAGTCATAAAGGCTACCAGCTATGTAAATGGTAGAAATTACCCTTGAAATTGAAAAATGACACCTGTTATACTGCTGAAGAAAGAGTCTTCAAGGAGTCTTCAGGGAATCTTTGGTGAGGATTTTGGAGCCAATATGAAGACTATCATTTTCTAAAACTAGAGCATAGTCATTCATGTAATGATGGCCACCTCCGGAGATTCCGGAGGAAATCATTGGTAAGGGGTCCTTTTTTGTTTTTTTTTTTGTAGGGCCCAGGGGTCCAATTCAGCTGAAGAAAGAATCTTCAAAGAGTCTTCAGGGATTCTTCGGTGAAGATTTTGGAGCCAATATGAAGACTATCATTTTCTCAAAGTAGAGCATAGTCATTCATGTAATGATGGCCACCTCCGGCAATTCCGGAGGAAATCTTTGGTAAGGGTCCCTTTTTTTTTTTTTGTGGGGCCCAGGGGTCCAGTTCAGCTGAAGAAAGAATCTTCAAGGAGTCTTCAGGGATTCTTCAGTGAAGATTTTGGCGCCAAAACGAAGACTATCATTTTCTCAAACTAGAGCATAGTCATTCATGTAATGATGGCCACCTCCGGCAATTCCGGAGGAAATCTTTGGTAAGGGGTCCTTTTTTGTTTTTTTTTTTTGTGGGGCCCAGGGGTCCAATTCAGCTGAAGAAAGAATCTTCAAGGAGTCTTCAGGGTTACTTCGGTGAAGATTTTGGCGCCAATACGAAGACTATCATTTTCTCAAACTAAAGCTTAGTCATTCATGTAATGATTTCCACCTCCGGCGATTCCGGAGGAAATCTCCGGTAAGGGGTCCTTTTTTGTTTTTTTTGTGGGGCCCAGGGGTCCAATTCAGCTGAAGAAAGAATCTTCAAGGAGTCTTCAGGGATTCTTCGGTGAAGATTTTGGAGCCAATACGAAGACTATCATTTTCTCAAACTAGAGCATAGTCATTCATGTAATGATGGCCACCTCCGGCGATTCCGGAGGAAAACTTTGGTAGGGGGTCCTTTTTTTTTTTTTTTGTTGGGCCCAGGGGTCCAATTCAGCTGAAGAAAGAATCTTCAAGGAGTCTTCAGGGATTCTTCGGTGAAGATTTTGGAGCCAATACGAAGACTATCATTTTCTCAAACTAGAGCATAGTCATTCATGTAATGATGGCCACCTCCGGCGATTCCGGAGGAAATCTTTGGTAAGGGGTCCTTTTTTGTTTTTTTTGTGGGGCCCAGGGGTCCAATTCAGCTGAAGAAAGAATCTTCAAGGAGTCTTCAGGGATTCTTCGGTGAATATTTTGGAGCCAATACGAAGACTATCATTTTCTCAAACTAGAGCATAGTCATTCATGTAATGATGGCCACCTCCTTCGATTCCGGAGGAAATCTTTGGTAAGGGGTCCTTTTTTGTTTTTTTTTGTTGGGCCCAGGGGTCCAGTTCAGCTGAAGAAAGAATCTTCAAGGAGTCTTCAGGGATTCTTCGGTGAAGATTTTGGCGCCAATACGAAGACTATCTTTTTCTCAAACTAGAGCATAGTCATTCATGTAATGATGGCCACCTCCGGCGATTCCGGAGGAAATCTTTGGTAAGGGGTCCTTTTTTGTTTTTTTTTTTTGTGGGGCCCAGGGGTCCAATTCAGCTGAAGAAAGAATCTTCAAGGAGTCTTCAGGGATTCTTCGGTGAAGATTTTGGCGCCAATACTAAGACTATCATTTTCTCAAACTAGAGCATAGTCATAAAGGCTACCAGCTATATAAATGGTAGAAATTACCCTTGAAATTTAAAAATGACACCTGTTATACTGCTGAAGAAAGAGTCTTCAAGAAGTCTTCAGGGAATCTTGGGTGAGGATTTTGGACCCAATATGAAGACTATCATTTTCTAAAACTAGAGCATAGTCATTCATGTAATGATGGCCACCTCCGGCGATTCCGGAGGAAATCTTTGGTAAGGGGTCCTTTTTTTGTTTTTTTTTTTTTGTGGGGCCCAGGGGTCCAGTTCAGCTGAAGAAAGAATCTTCAAGGAGTCTTCAGGGATTCTTCGGAGAAGATTTTGGCGCCAATACAAAGACTATCATTTTCTCAAACTAGAGTATAGTCATTCATGTAATGATGGCCACCTCCGGCGATTCCGGAGGAAATCTTTGGTAAGGCGTAGTTTTTTTTTTTTTTTTTTTTGTGGGGCCCAGGAGTCCAATTCCGCTGAAGAAAGAATCTTCAAGGAGTCTTCAGGGATTCTTCGGTGAAGATTTTGGCGCCAATACGAAGACTATCATTTTCTCAAACTAGAGCATAGTCATTCATGTAATGATGGCCACCTCCGGCGATTCCAGAGGAAATCATTGGTAAAGGGTCCTTTTTTGTTTTTTTTTTTTTGGGGGGGGGGCCCAGGGGTCCAATTCAGCTGAAGAAAGAATCTTCAAGGAGTCTTCAGGGATTCTTCGGTGAATATTTTGGCGCCAATACGAAGACTATCATTTTCTCAAACTAGAGCTTAGTCATTCATGTAATGATTTCCACCTCCGGCAATTCCGGAGGAAATCTCTGGTAAGGGGTCCTTTTTTGTTTTGTTTTGTGGGGCTCAGGGGTCCAATTCAGCTGAAGAAAGAATCTTCAAGGAGTCTTCAGGGATTCTTCGGTGAAGATATTGGACCGGAGGAAATCTTTGGTAGGGGATCCTTTTTTTTTTTTCTTGGGGCCCAGGGGTCCAGTTCAGCTGAAGAAAGAATCTTCAAGGAGTCTTCAGGGATTATTTGGTGAAGATTTTGGCGCCAATACGAAGACTATCATTTTCTCAAACTACAGCATAGTCATTCATGTAATGATGGCCACCTCCGGCGATTCCGGAGGAAATCTTTGGTAGCGGGTCCTTTTTTTTTTTTGTAGGGCCCAGGGGTCCAGTTCAGCTGAAGAAAGAATCTTCAGGGAGTCTTCAGGGATTCTTCGCTGAAGATTTTGGCGCCAATACGAAGACTATCATTTTCTCAAACTAGAGCATAGTCATTCATGTAATGATGGCCACCTCCGGCGATTCCGGAGGAAATCTTTGATAAGGGGTCCTTTTTTGTTTTTTTTTTTTTGGGGGGGGGCCCAGGGGTCCAATTCAGCTGAAGAAAGAATCTTCAAGGAGCCTTCAGGGATTCTTCGGTGAAGATTTTGGCACCAATACGAAGACTATCATTTTCTCAAACTAGAGCATAGTCATTCATGTAATGATGGCCACCTCCGGCGATTCCGGAGGAAATCTTTGGTAAGGGGTCCTTTTTTTTTTTGTGGGGCGCAGGGGTCCAATTCAGCTGAAGAAAGAATCTTCAAGGAGTCTTCAGGGATTCTTCGGTGAAGATTTTGGCGCCAATACTAAGACTATCATTTTCTCAAACTTGAGCATAGTCATAAAGGCTACCAGCTATATAAATGGTAGAAATTACCCTTGAAATTTAAAAATGACACCTGTTATACTGCTGAAGAAAGAGTCTTGAAGGAGTCTTCAGGGAATCTTGGGTGAGGATTTTGGAGCCAATATGAAGACTATCATTTTCTAAAACTAGAGCATAGTCATTTATGTAATGATGGCCACCTCCGGCGATTCCGGAGGAAATCTTTGGTAAGGGGTCCTTTTTTGTTTTTTTTTTTTGTGGGGCCCAGGGGTCCAATTCAGCTGAAGAAAGAATCTTCAAAGAGTCTTCAGGGATTCTTCGGTGAAGATTTTGGAGCCAATACGAAGACTATCATTTTCTCAAACTAGAGCATAGTCATTCATGTAATGATGGCCACCTTCGGCGATTCCGGAGGAAATCTTTGGTAAGGGGTCTATTTTTTATTTTTTTTTTTTTTTGTGGGGCCCAGGGGTCCAGTTCAGCTGAAGAAAGAATCTTCAAGGAGTCTTCAGGGATTCTTCGGAGAAGATTTTGGCGCCAATACGAAGACTATCATTTTCTCAAACTAGAGCATAGTCATTCATGTAATGATGGCCACCTCCGGCGATTCCGGAGGAAATCTTTGGTGAGGGGTAGTTTTTTGTTTTTTTTTTGTTGGGCCCAGGAGTCCAATTCCGCTGAAGAAAGAATCTTCAAGGAGTCTTCAGGGATTCTTCGGTGAAGATTTTGGCGCCAATACGAAGACTATCATTTTCTCAAACTAGAGCATAGTCATTCATGTAATGATGGCTACCTCCGGCGATTCCGGAGGAAATCTTTGGTAAGGGGTAGTTTTTTTTTTTTTTGTAGGGCCCAGGAGTCCAATTCCGCTGAAGAAAGAATCTTCAAGGAGTCTTCAGGGATTCTTCGGTGAAGATTTTGGCGCCAATACGAAGACTATCATTTTCTCAAACTAGAGCATAGTCATTCATGTAATGATGGCCACCTCCGGCGATTCCGGAGGAAATCTTTGGTAAGGGGTCCTTTTTTGTTTTTTTTTGTGGGGCCCAGGGGTCCAATTCAGCTGAAGAAAGAATCTTCAAGGAGTCTTCAGGGATTCTTCGGTGAAGATTTTGGCGCCAATACGAAGACTATCATTTTCTAAAACTAGAGCATAGTCATTCATGTAATGACGGCCACCTCCGGCGATTCCGTAGGAAATCTTTGGTAGGGGGTCCTTTTTTTTTTTTCGTGGGGCCCAGGGGTCCAGTTCAGCTGAAGAAAGAATCTTCAAGGAGTCTTCAGGGATTCTTCGGTGAAGATTTTGGCACCAATACGAAGACTATCATTTTCTCAAACTAGAGCATAGTCATTCATGTAATGATGGCCACCTCCGGCGATTCCGGAGGAAATCTTTGGTAAGGGGTCCTTTTTTGTTTTTTTGTTTTTTTGTGGGGCCCAGGGGTCCAGTTCAGCTGAAGAAAGAATCTTCAAATAGTCTTCAGGGGTTCTTCGGTGAAGATTTTGCCACCAATACGAAGACTATCATTTTCTCAAACTAGAGCATAGTCATTCATGTAATGATGGCCACCTCCGGCGATTGCTGAGGAAACCTTTGTTAAGGGGTTCTTTTTTGTTTTTTTTTGTAGGGCACAGGGATCCAATTCAGCTGAAGAAAGAATCTTCAAAGAGTCTTCAGGGATTCTTCGGTGAAGATTTTGGAGCCAATACGAAGACTATCATTTTCTCAAACTAGAGCATAGTCATTCATGTAATGATGGCCACCTCCGGCGATTCCAGAGGAAATCTTTGGTAAGGGGTCCTTTTTTTTTTTTTTTTTTTTGTGGGGCCCAGGGGTCCAATTCCGCTGAAGAAAGAATCTTCAAGGAGTCTTCAGGGATTCTTCGGTGAAGATTTTGGCGCCAATACGAAGACTATCATTTTCTCAAACTAGACCATAGTCATTCATGTAATGATGGCCACCTCCGGCGATTCCGGAGGAAATCTTTGGTAAGGGGAGGTTTTTTTTTTTTTTTTTTTTGTGGGGCCCAGGGGTCCAATTCCGCTGAAGAAAGAATCTTCAAGGAGTCTTCAGGGATTCTTCGGTGAAGATTTTGGCGCCAATACGAAGACTATCATTTTCTCAAACTAGAGCATAGTCATTCATGTAATGATGGCCACCTCCGGCGATTCCGGAGGAAATCTTTGGTAGGGGGTCCTTTTTTTTTTTTCGTGGGGCCCAGGGGTCCAGTTCAGCTGAAGAAAGAATCTTCAAGGAGTCTTCAGGGATTCTTCGGTGAAGATTTTGGCACCAATACGAAGACTATCATTTTCTCAAACTAGAGCATAGTCATTCATGTAATGATGGCCACCTCTGGCGATTCCGTAGGAAATCTTTGGTAAGGGGTCCTTTTTTGTTTTTGTTTTTTTTTGTGGGGCCCAGGGGTCCAATTCAGCTGAAGAAAGAATCTTCAAGGAGTCTTCAGGGATTCTTCGGTGAAGATTTTGGCGCCAATACTAAGACTATCATTTTCTCAAACTGGAGCATAGTCACAAAGGCTACCAGCTATATAAATGGTAGAAATTACTCCTGAAATTGAAAAATGACACCTGTTATACTGCTGAAGAAAGAGTCTTCAAGGAGTCTTCAGGGAATCTTGGGTGAGGATTTTGAGCCAATATGAAGACTATCATTTTCTAAAACTAGAGCATAGTCATTCATGTAATGATGGCCACCTCCGGCGATTCCGGAGGAAATCTTTGGTAAGGGGTCCTTTTTTGTTTTTTTTTGTGGGGCCCAGGGGTCCAATTCAGCTGAAGAAAGAATCTTCAGAGTCTTCAGGGATTCTTCGGTGAAGATTTTGGAGCCAATACGAAGACTATCATTTTCTCAAACTAGAGCATAGTCATTAATGTAATGATGGCCACCTCCGGCGATTCCGGAGGAAATCTTTGGTAAGGGGTCCTTTTTTTTTTTTTTTTTGTGGGGCCCAGGGGTCCAGTTCAGCTTTAGAAAGAATCTTCAAGGAGTCTTCAGGGATTCTTCAGTGAAGATTTTGGCTCCAATACGAAGACTATAATTTTCTCAAACTAGAGCATAGTCATTCATGTAATGATGGCTACCACCGGCGATTCCGAAGGAAATCTTTGGTAAGGGGTCCTTTTTTGGTTTTTTTTTTTTTTGTGGGGCCCAGGGGTCCAATTCAGCTGAAGAAAGAATCTTCAAGGAGTCTTCAGGGATTCTTCGGTGAAGATTTTGGCGCCAATACGAAGACTATCATTTTCTCAAACTAGAGCATAGTCATTCATGTAATGATGGCCACCTCCGGCGATTCCGGAGGAAATCTTTGGTAAGGGGTCCTTTTTTTTTTTTGTGGGGCCCAGGGGTCCAATTCAGCTGAAGAAAGAATCTTCAAGGAGTCTTCAGGGATTCTTCGGTGAAGATTTTGGCGCCAATATTAAGACTATCATTTTCTCAAACTAGAGCATAGTCATAAAGGCTACCAGCTATATAAATGGTAGAAATTACCCTTGAAATTTAAAAATGACACCTGTTATACTGCTGAAGAAAGAGTCTTCAAGGAGTCTTCAGGGAATCTTGGGTGAGGATTTTGGAGCCAATATGAAGACTATCATTTTTTAAAACTAGAGCATAGTCATTCATGTAATGATGGCCACCTCCGGCGATTCCGGAGGAAATCTTTGGTAAGGGGTCCTTTTTTGTTTTTTTTTGTGGGGCCAGGGGTCCAATTCAACTGAAGAAAGAATCTTCAAAGAGTCTTCAGGGATACTTCGGTGAAGATTTTGGAGCCAATACGAAGACTATCATTTTCTCAAACTAGAGCATAGTCATTCATGAAATGATGGCCACCTCCGGCGATTCCGGAGGAAATCTTTGGTAAGGGGTCTTTTTTTTTTTTTTTGTGGGGTCCAGGGGTCCAGTTCAGCTGAAGAAAGAATCTTCCAGGAGTCTTCAGGGATTCTTCAGAGAAGATTTTGGTGCCAATACGAAGACTATCATTTTCTCAAACTAGAGCATAGTCATTCATGTAATGATGGCCACCTCCGGCGATTCCGGAGGAAATCTTTGGTAAGGAGTCCTTTTTTGTTTTTGTTTTTTTTGTGGGGCCCAGGGGTCCAATTCAGCTGAAGAAAGAATCTTCAAGGAGTCTTCAGGGATTCTTCGGTGAAGATTTTGGCGCCAATACTAAGACTATCATTTTCTCAAACTGGAGCATAGTCATTCATGTAATGATGGCCACCTCCGGCGATTCCGGAGGAAATCTTTGGTAAGGGGTAGTTTTTTTTTTTTTTTGTTGGGCCCAGGAGTCCAATTCCGCTGAAGAAAGAATCTTCAAGGAGTCTTCAGGGATTCTTCGGTAAAGATTTTGGCGCCAATACGAAGACTATCATTTTCTCAAACTAGAGCATAGTCATTCATGTAATGATGTCCACCTCCGGCGATTCCAGAGGAAATCTTTGGTAAGGGGTACTTTTTTGTTTTTTTTTTGTGGGGCCCAGGGGTCCAATTCAGCTGAAGAAAGAATCTTCAAGGAGTCTTCAGGGATTCTTTGGTGAATATTTTGGAGCCAATACGAAGACTATCATTTTCTCAAAATAGAGCATAGTCATTCATGTAATGATGGCCACCTCCGGCGATTCCGGAGGAAATCTTTGGTAAGGTGTCCTTTTTTGTTTTTTTTTTTTTGTTGGGCCCAGGAACCAGTTCAGCTGAAGAAAGAATCTTCAAGGAGTCTTCAGGGATTCTTCGGTGAAGATTTTGGCGCCAATACGAAGACTATCATTTTCTCAAACTAGAGCATAGTCATTCATGTAATGATGGCCACCTCTGGCGATTCCGGAGGATATCTTTGGTAGGGGGTCCTTTTTTTTTTTGTGGGGCCCAGGGGTCCAGTTCAGCTGAAGAAAGAATCTTCAAGGAGTCTTCAGGGATTCTTCGGTGAAGATTTTGGCACCAATACGAAGAGTATCATTTTCTCAAACTAGAGCATAGTCATTCATGTAATGATGGCCACCTCCGGCGATTCCGGAGGAAATCTTTGGTAAGGGGTCCTTTTTTGTTTTTGTTTTTTTTTGTGGGGCCCAGGGGTCCAATTCAGCTGAAGAAAGAATCTTAAAGGAGTCTTCAGGGATTCTTCGGTGAAGATTTTGGCGCCAATACTAAGACTATCATTTTCTCAAACTGGAGCATAGTCATAAAGGCTACCAGCTATATAAATGGTAGAAATTACCCTTGAAATTGAAAAATGACACCTGTTATACTGCTGAAGAAAGAGTCTTCAAGGAGTCTTCAGGGAATCTTGGGTGAGGATTTTGGTGCCAATATGAAGACTATCATTTCCTAAAACAAGAGCATAGTCATTCATGTAATGATGGCCACCTCCGGCGATTCCGGAGAAAATCTTTGGTAAGGGGTCCTTTTTTGTTTTTTTTTTTTGTGGGGACCAGGGGTCCAATTCAGCTGAAGAAAGAATCTTCAAGGAGTCTTCAGGGATTCTTCAGAGAAGATTTTGGTGCCAATACGAAGACTATCATTTTCTCAAACTAGAGCATAGTCATTCATGTAATGATGGCCACCTCCGGCGATTCCGGAGGAAATCTTTGGTGAGGGGTAGTTTTTTGTTTTTTTTTTGTTGGGCCCAGGAGTCCAATTCCGCTGAAGAAAGAATCTTCAAGGAGTCTTCAGGGATTCTTCGGTGAAGATTTTGGCGCCAATACGAAGACTATCATTTTCTCAAACTAGAGCATAGTCATTCATGTAATGATGGCTACCTCCGGCGATTCCGGAGGAAATCTTTGGTAAGGGGTATTTTTTTTTTTTTTTGTAGGGCCAAGGAGTCCAATTCCGCTGAAGAAAGAATCTTCAAGGAGTCTTCAGGGATTCTTCGGTGAAGATTTTGGCGCCAATACGAAGACTATCATTTTCTCAAACTAGAGCATAGTCATTCATGTAATGATGGCCACCTCCGGCGATTCCGGAGGAAATCTTTGGTAAGGGGTCCTTTTTTGTTTTTTTTTTTGTGGGGCCCAGGGGTCCAATTCAGCTGAAGAAAGAATCTTCAAGGAGTCTTCAGGGATTCTTCGGTGAAGATTTTGGCGCCAATACGAAGACTATCATTTTCTAAAACTAGAGCATAGTCATTCATGTAATGACGGCCACCTCCGGCGATTCCGTAGGAAATCTTTGGTAGGGGGTCCTTTTTTTTTTTTTCGTGGGGCCCAGGGGTCCAGTTCAGCTGAAGAAAGAATCTTCAAGGAGTCTTCAGGGATTCTTCGGTGAAGATTTTGGCACCAATACGAAGACTATCATTTTCTCAAACTAGAGCATAGTCATTCATGTAATGATGGCCACCTCCGGCGATTCCGGAGGAAATCTTTGGTAAGGGGTCCTTTTTTGTTTTTTTTTGTGGGGCACAGGGATCCAATTCAGCTGAAGAAAGAATCTTCAAAGAGTCTTCAGGGATTCTTCGGTGAAGATTTTGGAGCCAATACGAAGACTATCATTTTCTCAAACTAGAGCATAGTCATTCATGTAATGATGGCCACCTCCGGCGATTCCAGAGGAAATCTTTGGTAAGGGGTCCTTTTTTTTTTTTTTTTTGCGGGGCCCAGGGGTCCAATTTAGCTGAAGAAAGAATCTTCAAGGAGTCTTCAGGGATTCTTCGGTGAATGTTTTGGAGCCAATACGAAGACTATCATTTTCTCAAACTAGAGCTTGGTCATTCATGTAATGATGGCCACCTCCGGCGATTCCGGAGGAAATCTTTGGTAAGGGGTCCTTTTTTGTTTTTTTTTTTTTTGTTGGGCTCAGGAACCAGTTCAGCTGAAGAAAGAATCTTCAAGGAGTCTTCAGGGATTCTTCAGTGAAGATTTTGGCGCCAATACGAAGACTATCATTTTCTCAAACTAGAGCATAGTCATTCATGTAATGGTGGCCACCTCCGGCGATTCAGGAGGAAATCTTTGGTAAGGGGTCCTTTTTTGTTTTTTTTTTTTGGGTACCAGGGGTCCAATTCAGCTGAAGAAAGAATCTTCAAGGAGTCTTCAGGGATTCTTCGGTGAAGATTTTGGCGCCAATATTAAGACTATCATTTTCTCAAACTAGAGCATAGTCATAAAGGCTACCAGCTATATAAATGGTAGAAATTACCCTTGAAATTGAAAAATGACACCTGTTATACTGCTGAAGAAAGAGTCTTCAAGAAGTCTTCAGGGAATCTTGGGTGAGGATTCTGGAGCCAATATGAAGACTATCATTTCCTAAAACAAGAGCATAGTCATTCATGTAATGATGGCCACCTCCGGCGATTCCGGAGGAAATCTTTGGTAAGGGGTCCTTTTTTGTTTTTTTTTTTTTTTGTGGGGCCCAGGGGTCCAATTCCGCTGAAGAAAGAATCTTCAAGGAGTCTTCAGGGATTCTTCGGTGAAGATTTTGGCGCCAATACGAAGACTATCATTTTCTCAAACTAGACCATAGTCATTCATGTAATGATGGCCACCTCCGGCGATTCCGGAGGAAATCTTTAGTAAGGGGATGTTTTTTGTTTTTTTTTTTTTTTGGGGCCCAGGGGTCCAATTCCGCTGAAGAAAGAATCTTCAAGGAGTCTTCAGGGATTCTTCGGTGAAGATTTTGGCGCCAATACGAAGACTATCATTTTCTCAAACTAGAGCATAGTCATTCATGTAATGATGGCCACCTCCGGCGATTCCGGAGGAAATCTTTGGTAGGGGGTCCTTTTTTTCTTTTTTCGTGGGGCCCAGGGGTCCAGTTCAGCTGAATAAAGAATCTTCAAGGAGTCTTCAGGGATTCTTCGGTGAAGATTTTGGCACCAATACGAAGACTATCATTTTCTCAAACTAGAGCATAGTCATTCATGTAATGATGGCCACCTCTGGCGATTCCGTAGGAAATCTTTGGTAAGGGGTCCTTTTTTGTTTTTGTTTTTTTTTGTGGGGCCCAGGGGTCCAATTCAGATGAAGAAAGAATCTTCAAGGAGTCTTCAGGGATTCTTCGGTGAAGATTTTGGCGCCAATACTAAGACTATCATTTTCTCAAACTGGAGCATAGTCACAAAGGCTACCAGCTATATAAATGGTAGAAATTACCCCTGAAATTGAAAAATGACAACTGTTATACTGCTGAAGAAAGAGTCTTCAAGGAGTCTTCAGGGAATCTTGGGTGAGGATTTTGGAGCCAATATGAAGACTATCATTTTCTAAAACTAGAGCATAGTCATTCATGTAATGATGGCCACCTCCGGCGATTCCGGAGGAAATCTTTGGTAAGGGGTCCTTTTTTGTTTTTTTTGTGGGGCCCAGGGGTCCAATTCAGCTGAAGAAAGAATCTTCAGAGTCTTCAGGGATTCTTCGGTGAAGATTTTGGAGCCAATACGAAGACTATCATTTTCTCAAACTAGAGCATAGTCATTAATGTAATGATGGCCACCTCCGGCGATTCCGGAGGAAATCTTTGGTAAGGGGTCCTTTTTTTTTTTTTTTTGTGGGGCCCAGGGGTCCAGTTCAGCTTTAGAAAGAATCTTCAAGGAGTCTTCAGGGATTCTTCAGTGAAGATTTTGGCTCCAATACGAAGACTATAATTTTCTCAAACTAGACCATAGTCATTCATGTAATGATGGCTACCACCGGCGATTCCGAAGGAAATCTTTGGTAAGGGGTCCTTTTTTGTTTTTTTTTTTTTGTGGGGCCCAGGGGTCCAATTCAGCTGAAGAAAGAATCTTCAAGGAGTCTTCAGGGATTCTTCGGTGAAGATTTTGGCGCCAATACGAAGACTATCATTTTCTCAAACTAGAGCATAGTCATTCATGTAATGATGGCCACCTCCGGCGATTCCGGAGGAAATCTTTGGTAAGGGGTCCTTTTTTTTTTTTTGTGGGGCCCAGGGGTCCAATTCAGCTGAAGAAAGAATCTTCAAGGAGTCTTCAGGGATTCTTCGGTGAAGATTTTGGCGCCAATATTAAGACTATCATTTTCTCAAACTAGAGCATAGTCATAAAGGCTACCAGCTATATAAATGGTAGAAATTACCCTTGAAATTTAAAAATGACACCTGTTATACTGCTGAAGAAAGAGTCTTCAAGGAGTTTTCAGGGAATCTTGGGTGAGGATTTTGGAGCCAATATGAAGACTATCATTTTTTAAAACTAGAGCATAGTCATTCATGTAACGATGGCCACCTCCGGCGATTCCGGAGGAAATCTTTGGTAAGGGGTCCTTTTTTGTTTTTTTTTTGTGGGGCCCAGGGGTCCAATTCAACTGAAGAAAGAATCTTCAAAGAGTCTTCAGGGATACTTCGGTGAAGATTTTGGAGCCAATACGAAGACTATCATTTTCTCAAACTAGAGCATAGTCATTCATGAAATGATGGCCACCTCCGGCGATTCCGGAGGAAATCTTTGGTAAGGGGTCTTTTTTTTTTTTTTTTTTTTGTGGGGTCCAGGGGTCCAGTTCAGCTGAAGAAAGAATCTACAAGGAGTCTTCAGGGATTCTTCAGAGAAGATTTTGGTGCCAATACGAAGACTATCATTTTCTCAAACTAGAGCATAGTCATTCATGTAATGATGGCCACCCCGGCGATTCCGGAGGAAATCTTTGGTAAGGAGTCCTTTTTTGTTTTTTTTTTTTTTTTGTGGGGCCCAGGGGTCCAATTCAGCTGAAGAAAGAATCTTCAAGGAGTCTTCAGAGATTCTTTGGTGAAGATTTTGGCGCCAATACTAAGACTATCATTTTCTCAAACTGGAGCATAGTCATTCATGTAATGATGGCCACCTCCGGCGATTCCGGAGGAAATCTTTGGTAAGGGGTAGTTTTTTTTTTTTTTTTTTTGGGCCCAGGAGTCCAATTCCGCTGAAGAAAGAATCTTCAAGGAGTCTTCAGGGATTCTTCGGTAAAGATTTTGGCGCCAATACGAAGACTATCATTTTCTCAAACTAGAGCATAGTCATTCATGTAATGATGTCCACCTCCGGCGATTCCAGAGGAAATCTTTGGTAAGGGGTACTTTTTTGTTTTTTTTTTTTTGTGGGGCCCAGGGGTCCAATTCAGCTGAAGAAAGAATCTTCAAGGAGTCTTCAGGGATTCTTCGGTGAATATTTTGGAGCCAATACGAAGACTATCATTTTCTCAAAATAGAGCATAGTCATTCATGTAATGATGGCCACCTCCGGCGATTCCGGAGGAAATCTTTGGTAAGGTGTCCTTTTTTGTTTTTTTTTTTTTTGTTGGGCCCAGGAACCAGTTCAGCTGAAGAAAGAATCTTCAAGGAGTCTTCAGGGATTCTTCGGTGAAGATTTTGGCGCCAATACGAAGACTATCATTTTCTCAAACTAGAGCATAGTCATTCATGTAATGATGGCCACCTCCGGCGATTCCGGAGGAAATCTTTGGTAGGGGGTCCTTTTTTTTTTTTGTGGGGCCCAGGGGTCCAGTTCAGCTGAAGAAAGAATCTTCAAGGAGTCTTCAGGGATTCTTCGGTGAAGATTTTGGCACCAATACGAAGAGTATCATTTTCTCAAACTAGAGCATAGTCATTCATGTAATGATGGCCACCTCCGGCGATTCCGGAGGAAATCTTTGGTAAGGGGTCCTTTTTTGTTTTTGTTTTTTTTTTTGTGGGGCCCAGGGGTCCAATTCAGCTGAAGAAAGAATCTTAAAGGAGTCTTCAGGGATTCTTCGGTGAAGATTTTGGCGCCAATACTAAGACTATCATTTTCTCAAACTGGAGCATAGTCATAAAGGCTACCAGCTATATAAATGGTAGAAATTACCCTTGAAATTGAAAAATGACACCTGTTATACTGCTGAAGAAAGAGTCTTCAAGGAGTCTTCAGGGAATCTTGGGTGAGGATTTTGGTGCCAATATGAAGACTATCATTTTCTAAAACTAGAGCATAGTCATTCATGTAATGATGGCCACCTCCGGCGATTCTGGAGGAAATCTTTGGTAAGGGGTCCTTTTTTGTTTTTTTTTTTTGGGGGGGGGACCAGGGGTCCAATTCAGCTGAAGAAAGAATCTTCAAGGAGTCTTCAGGGATTCTTCGGTGAAGATTTTGGCGCCAATACGAAGACTATCATTTTCTCAAACTAGACCATAGTCATTCATGTAATGATGGCCACCTCCGGCGATTCCGGAGGAAATCTTTGGTAGGGGGTCCTTTTTTTTTTTCGTGGGGCCCAGGGGTACAGTTCAGCTGAAGAAAGAATCTTCAAGGAGTCTTCAGGGATTCTTCGGTGAAGATTTTGGCACCAATACGAAGACTATCATTTTCTCAAACTAGAGCATAGTCATTCATGTAATGATGGCCACCTCTGGCGATTCCGGAGGAAATCTTTGGTAAGGGGTCCTTTTTTGTTTTTTTTTTTTGTGGGGCCCAGGGGTCCAATTCAGCTGAAGAAAGAATCTTCAAGGAGTCTTCAGGGATTCTTCGGTGAAGATTTTGGCGCCAATACTAAGACTATCATTTTCTCAAAATGGAGCATAGTCATAAAGGCTACCAGCTATATAAATGGTAGAAATTACCCCTGAAATTGAAAAATGACACCTGTTATACTGCTGAAGAAAGAGTCTTCAAGGAGTCTTCAGGGAATCTTGGGTGAGGATTTTGGAGCCAATATGAAGACTATCATTTTCTAAAACTAGAGCATAGTCATTCATGTAATGATGGCCACCTCCGGCGATTCCGGAGGAAATCTTTGGTAACGGGTCCTTTTTTGTTTTTTTTTTTGTGGGGCCCAGGGGTCCAATTCAGCTGAAGAAAGAATCTTCAAATAGTCTTCAGGGATTCTTCGGTGAAGATTTTGGAGCCAATACGAAGACTATAATTTTCTCAAACTAGAGCATAGTCATTTATGTAATGATGGCCACCTCAGGCGATTCCGAAGGAAATCTTTGGTAAGGGGTCCTTTTTTTTTTTTTTTTTTTTTGTGGGGCCCAGGGGTCCAGTTCAGCTGAAGAAAGAATCTTCAAGGAGTCTTCAGGGATTCTTCAGTGAAGATTTTGGCTCCAATACGAAGACTATCATTTTCTCAAACTAGAGCATAGTCATTCATGTAATGATGGCCACCTCAGGCGATTCCGAAGGAAATCTTTGGTAAGGGGTCCTTTTTTGTTTTTTTTTGTGGGGCCCAGGGGTCCAATTCAGCTGAAGAAAGAATCTTCAAGGAGTCTTCAGGGATTCTTCGGTGAAGATTTTGGCGCCAATACGAAGACTATCATTTTCTCAAACTAGAGTATAGTCATTCATGTAATGATGGCCACCTCCGGTGATTCCGGAGGAAATCTTTGGTAAGGTGTCCTTTTTTTTTTTTGTGGGGCCCAGGGGTTCAATTCACCTGAAGAAAGAATCTTCAAGGAGTCTTCAGGGATTCTTCGGTGAAGATTTTGGCGCCAATACGAAGACTATCATTTTCTCAAACTAGAGCATAGTCATTCATGTAATGATGGCCACCTCCGGCGATTCCGGAGGAAATCTTTGGTAGGGGGTCCTTTTTTTTTTTTCGTGGGGCCCAGGGGTCCAGTTCAGCTGAAGAGAGAATCTTCAAGGAGTCTTCAGGGATTCTTCGGTGAAGATTTTGGCACCAATACGAAGACTATCATTTTCTCAAACTAGAGCATAGTCATTCATGTAATGATGGCCACCTCCAGCGATTCCGGAGGAAATCTTTGGTAAGGGGTCCTTTTTTTTTTTTTTGTGGCGCCCAGGGGTCCAGTTCAGCTGAAGAAAGAATCTTCAAGGAGTCTTCAGGGATTCTTCGGAGAAGATTTTGGGACCAATACGAAGACTATCATTTTCTCAAACTAGAGCATAGTCATTCATGTAATGATGGCCACCTCCGGCGATTCCGGAGGACATCTTTGGTAAGGGGTCCTTTTTTTTTTTTTTTTTTTTTGTGGGGCCTAGGGGTCCAATTCAGCTGAAGAAAGAATCTTCAAGGAGTCTTCAGGGATTCTTCGGTGAAGATTTTGGCGCCAATAGTAAGACTATCATTTTCTCAAACTAGAGTATAGTCATAAAGGCTACCAGCTATATAAATGGTAGAAATTACCCTTGAAATTGAAAAATGACACCTGTCATACTGCTGAAGAAAGAGTTTTCAAGGAGTCTTCAGGGAATCTTGGGTGAGGATTTTGGAGCCAATATGAAGACTATCATTTTCTAAAACTAGAGCATAGTCATTCATGTAATGATGGCCACCTCCGGCGATTCCGGAGGAAATTTTTGGTAAGGGGTCCTTTTATGTTTTTTTTTTTTTGTGGGGCCCAGGGGTCCAATTCAGCAGAAGAAAGAATCTTCAAGGAGTCTTCAGGGATTCTTCGGTGAAGATTTTGGCACCAATACGAAGACTATCATTTTCTCAAACTAGAGCATAGTCATTCATGTAATGATGGCCACCTCCGGCGATTCCGGAGGAAATCTTTGCTAAGGGGTCCTTTTTTGTTTTTTTTTGTTGGGCCCAGGGGTCCAATTCAGCTGAAGAAAGAATCTTCAAAGAGTCTTCAGGGATTCTTCGGTGAAGATTTTGCGCCAATACGAAGACTATCATTTTCTCAAACTAGAGCATAGTCATTCATGTAATGATGGCCACCTCCGGCAATTCCGGAGGAAATCTTTGGTAAGGGGTCCTTTTTTGTTTTTTGTTTTTTTTGTGGGGCCCAGGGGTCCAGTTCAGCTGAAGAAAGAATCTTCAAGGAGTCTTCAGGGATTCTTCGGTGAAGATTTTGGCGCCAATACGAAGACTATCATTTTCTCAAACTAGACCATAGTCATTCATGTAATGATGGCCACCTCCGGCGATTCCGGAGGAAATCTTTGGTGAGGGGTCCTTTTTTGTTTTTTTTTTTTTGTTGGGCCCAGGGGTCCAATTCAGCTGAAGAAAGTATCTTCAATGAATCTTCAGGGATTCTTCGGTGAAGATTTTGGAGCCAATACGAAGACTATCATTTTCTCAAACTAGAGCATAGTCATTCATGTAATGATGGCCACCTCCGGCGATTCCGAAGGAAATCTTTGGTAGGGGTCCTTTTTTTTTTTTTTGTGGGGCCCAGGGGTCCAGTTCAGCTGAAGAAAGAATCTTCAAGGAGTCTTCAGGGATTCTTCGGTGAAGATTTTGGCGCCAATACGAAGACTATCATTTTCTCAAACTAGAGCATAGTCATTCATGTAATGATGGCCACCTCCGGCGATTCCGGAGGAAATCTTTGGTAAAGTGTCCTTTTTTGTTTTTTTTTTTTGTGGGGCCCAGGGGTCCAATTCAGCTGAAGAAAGAATCTTCAAGGAGTCTTCAGGGATTCTTCGGTGAAGATTTTGGAGCCAATACGAAGACTATCATTTTCTCAAACTAGAGCACAGTCATTCATGTAATGATGGCCACCTCCGGCTATTCCGGAGGAAATCTTTGATAGGGGGTCCTTTTTTTTTTCGTGGGGCCCAGGGGTCCAGTTCAGCTGAAGAAAGAATCTTCAAGGAGTCTTCAGGGATTCTTCTGTGAAGATTTTGGCGCCAATACGAAGACTATCATTTTCTCAAACTAGAGCTTAGTCATTCATGTAATCATGGCCACCTCCGGCGATTCCGGAGGAAATCTTTGGTAAAGTGTCCTTTTTTGTTTTTTTTTTTTTTTGTGGGGCCCAGGGGTCCAATTCAGCTGAAGAAAGAATCTTCAAGGAGTCTTCAGGGATTCTTCGGTGAAGATTTTGGAGCCAATACGAAGACTATCATTTTCTCAAACTAGAGCACAGTCATTCATGTAATGATGGCCACCTCCGGCTATTCCGGAGGAAATCTTTGATAGGGGTCCTTTTTTTTTTCGTGGGGCCCAGGGGTCCAGTTCAGCTGAAGAAAGAATCTTCAAGGAGTCTTCAGGGATTCTTCGGTGAAGATTTTGGCACCAATACGAAGACTATCATTTTCTCAAACTAGAGCATAGTCATTCATGTAATGATGGCCACCTCCGGCGATTCCGGAGGAAATCTTTGGTAAGGTGTCCTTTTTTTTGGGGGGGGGGGCAGGGGTCCAATTCAGCTGAAAAAAGAATCTTCAAGGAGTCTTCAGGGATTCTTCGGTGAAGATTTTGGCGCCAATACTAAGACTATCATTTTCTCAAACTAGAGCATAGTCATAAAGGCTACCAGCTATATAAATGGTAGAAATTACCCTTGAAATTGAAAAATGACACCTGTTATACTGCGGTAGAAAGACTCTTCAAGGAGTGTTCAGAGAATCTTGGGTGAGGATTTTGGAGCCAATATGAAGACTATCATTTTCTAAAACTAGAGCATAGTCATTCATGTAATGATGGCCACTTCCGGCGATTCCGGAGGAAATCTTTGGTAAGGGGTCCTTTTTTGTTTTTTTGGGGGGGGCCCAGGGGTCCAATTCAGCTGAAGAAAGAATCTTCAAGGAGTCTTCAGGGATTCTTCGGTGAAGATTTTGGCGCCAATACGAAGACTATCATTATCTCAAACTAGAGCTTAGTCATTCATGTAATGATGGCCACCTCCGGCGATTCCGGAGGAAATCTTTGGTAAGGGGTCCTTTTTTTTTTTTTTTTTTTTGTGGGGCCCAGGGGTCCAATTCAGCTGAAGAAAGAATCTTCAAGGAGTCTTCAGGGATTCTTCGGTGAAGATTTTGGAGCCAATACGAAGACTATTATTTTCTCAAACTAGAGCATAGTCATTCATGTAATGATGGCCACCTCCGACGATTCCAGAGGAAAGCTTTGGTAAGGGGTCTTTTTTTTTTTTTTTTTGTGGGGCCCAGGGGTCCAGTTCAGCTGAAGAAAGAATCTTCAAGGAGTCTTCAGGGATTCTTCGGTGAAGATTTTGGCGCCAATACGAAGACTATCATTTTCTCAAACTAGAGCAAAGTCATTCATGTAATGATGGCTACCTCCGGCGATTCCGGAGGAAATCTTTGGTAAGGGGTAGTTTTTTTTTTTTTTTTTGTGGGGCCCAGGAGTCCAGTTCAGCTGAAGAAAGAATATTCAAGGAGTCTTCAGGGATTCTTCGGTGAAGATTTTGGCGCCAATACGATGACTATCATTTTCTCAAACTAGAGCATAGTCATTCATGTAATGATGGCCACCTCCGGCGATTCCGGAGGAAATATTTGGTAAGGGGTCCTTTTTTGTTTTTTTTTTGTGGGGCCCAGTGGTCCAATTCAGCTGAAGAAAGAATCTTCAAGGAGTCTTCAGGGATTCTTCGGTGAATATTTTGGAGCCAGTACGAAGACTATCATTTTCTCAAACTAGAGTATAGTCATTCATGTAATTAAGGCCACTTCCGGCGATTCCGGAGGAAATCTTTGGTAAGGGGTCCTTTTTTGTTTTTTTTGTGGGGCCCAGGGGTCCAATTCAGCTGAAGAAAGAATCTTCAAGGAGTCTTCAGGGATTCTTCGGTGAAGATTTTGGCGCCAATACGAAGACTATCATTTTCTCTAACTAGAGCTTAGTCATTCATGTAATGATGGCCACCTCCGGCGATTCCGGAGGAAATCTTTGGTAAGGGGTCCTTTTTTTTTTGTGTGTGTGTGAGGCCCAGGGGTCCAATTCAGCTGAAGAAAGAATCTTCAAGGAGTCTTCAGGGATTCTTCGGTGAAGATTTTGGAGCCAATACGAAGACTATTATTTTCTCAAACTAGAGCATAGTCATTCATGTAATGATGGCCACCTCCGGCGATTCCAGAGGAAAGCTTTGGTAAGGGGTCCTTTTTTTTTTTTTTTTTTTTTTTGTGGGGCCCAGGGGTCCAGTTCAGCTGAAGAAAGAATCTTCAAGGAGTCTTCAGGGATTCTTCGGTGAAGATTTTGGCGCCAATACGAAGACTATCATTTTCTCAAACTAGAGCATAGTCATTCATGTAATGATGGCTACCTCCGGCGATTCCGGAGGAAATCTTTGGTAAGGGGTAGTTTTTTTTTTTTGTGGGGCCCAGGAGTCCAATTCAGCTGAAGAAAGAATCTTCAAGGAGTCTTCAGGGATTCTTCGGTGAAGATTTTGGCGCCAATACGAAGACTATCATTTTCTCAAACTAGAGCTTAGTCATTCATGTAATGATGGCCACCTCCGGCGATTCCGGAGGAAATCTTTGGTAAGGGGTCCTTTTTTGTTTTTTTTTTTTTTTTGTGGGGCCCAGGGGTCCAATTCAGCTGAAGAAAGAATCTTCAATGAGTCTTCAGGGATTCTTCGGTGAAGATTTTGGTGCCAATACGAAGACTATCATTTTCTCAAACTAGAGCATAGTCATTCATGTAATGATGGCCACCTCCGGCAATTCCGAAGGAAATCTTTGGTAGGGGTCCTTTTTTTTTTTTTTTGTGGGGCCCAGGGGTCCAGTTCAGCTGAAGAAAGAATCTTCAAGGAGTCTTCAGGGATTCTTCGGTGAAGATTTTGGCGCCAATACGAAGACTATCATTTTCTCAAACTAGAGCATAGTCATTCATATAATGATGGCCCCCTCCGGCGATTCCGGAGGAAATCTTTGGTAAAGTGTCCTTTTTTGTTTTTTTTTTGTGGGGCCCAGGGGTCCAATTCAGCTGAAGAAAGAATCTTCAAGGAGTCTTCAGGGATTCTTCAGTGAAGATTTTGGAGCCAATACGAAGACTATCATTTTCTCAAACTAGAGCATAGTCATTCATGTAATGATGGCCACCTCCAGCTATTCCGGAGGAAATCTTTGATAGGGGGTCCTTTTTTTTTTTTCGTGGGGCCTAGGGGTCCAGTTCAGCTGAAGAAAGAATCTTCAAGGAGTCTTCAGGGATTCTTCTGTGAAGATTTTGGTGCCAATACGAAGACTATCATTTTCTCAAACTAGAGCTTAGTCATTCATGTAATCATGGCCACCTCCGGCGATTCCGGAGGAAATCTTTGGTAAGGGGTCCTTTTTTGTTTTTTTTTGTGGGGCCCAGGGGTCCAATTTAGCTGAAGAAAGAATATTCAAGGAGTCTTCAGGGATTCTTCGGTGAAGATTTTGGCGCCAATACGAAGACTATCATTTTCTCAAACTAGAGCATAGTCATTCATGTAATGATGGCCACCTCCGGCGATTCCGGAGGAAATCTTTGGTAAGGTGTCCTTTTTTTTGGGGGGGGGCCAGGGGTCCAATTCAGCTGAAAAAAGAATCTTCAAGGAGTCTTCAGGGATTCTTCGGTGAAGATTTTGGCGCCAATACTAAGACTATCATTTTCTCAAACTAGAGCATAGTCATAAAGGCTACCAGCTATATAAATGGTAGAAATTACCCTTGAAATTGAAAAATGACACCTGTTATACTGCTGAAGAAAGAGTCTTCAAGGAGTCTTCAGGGAATCTTGGGTGAGGATTCTGGAGCCAATATGAAGACTATCATTTTCTAAAACTAGAGCATAGTCATTCATGTAATGATGGCCACCTCCGGCGATTCCGGAGGAAATCTTTGGTAAGGGGTCCTTTTTTGTTTTTTTTTTTTTTGGGGGGGCCCAGGGGTCCAATTCAGCTGAAGAAAGAATCTTCAAAGAGTCTTCAGGGGTTCTTCGGTGAAGATTTAGGAGCCAATACGAAGACTATCATTTTCTCAAACTTGAGCATAGTCATTCATGTAATGATGGCCACCTCCGGCGATTCCGGAGGAAATCTTTGGTAAGGGGTCCTTTTTTGTTTTTTGTTTTTTTTGTGGGGCCCAGGGGTCCAGTTCAGCTGAAGAAAGAATCTTCAAGGAGTCTTCAGGGATTCTTCGGTGAAGATTTTGGCGCCAATACGAAGACTATCATTTTCTCAAACTAGAGCATAGTCATTCATGTAATGATGGCCACCTCCGGCGATTCCGGAGGAATTCTTTGGTTAGGGGTCCTTTTTTGTTTTTTTTTGTATGGCCCAGGGGTCCAATTCAGCTGAAGAAAGAATCTTCAAGGAGTCTTCAGGGATTCTTCGGTGAAGATTTTGGCGCCAATACGAAGACTATCATTTTCTCAAACTAGAGCTTAGTCATTCATGTAATGATGGCCACCTCCGGCGATTCCGGAGGAAATCTTTGGTAAGGGGTCCTTTTTTGTTTTTTTTTTTTTGTGGGGCCCAGGGGTCCAATTCAGCTGAAGAAAGAATCTTCAAGGAGTCTTCAGGGATTCTTCGGTGAAGATTTTGGCGCCAATACTAAGACTATCATTTTCTCAAAATAGAGCATAGTCATAAAGGCTACCAGCTATATAAATGGTAGAAATTACCCTTGAAATTGAAAAATGACATCTGTTATACCGCTGAAGAAAGAGCCTTCAAGGAGTCTTCAGGGAATCTTGGGTGAGGATTCTGGAGCCAATATGAAGACTATCATATTCTAAAACTAGAGCATAGTCATTCATGTAATGATGGCCACCTCCGGCGATTCCGGAGGAAATCTTTGGTAATGGGGGTCCAATTCAGCTGAAGAAAGAATCTTCAAGGAGTCTTCAGGGATTCTTCGGTGAAGATTTTGGAGCCAATACGAAGACTATCATTTTCTCAAACTAGAGCATAGTCATTCATGTAATGATGGCCACCTACGGAGATTCCGGAGGAAATCTTTGGTAAGGGGTCCTTTTTTGTTATTTTTTTTTTTTTTGTGGGGCCCAGGGGTCCAGTTCAGCTGATGAGAGAATCTTCAAGGGGTCTTCAGGGATTCCTTAGTGAAGATTTTGGCGCCAATACGAAGACTATCATTTTCTCAAAGTAATGCATAGTCATTCATGTAATGATGGCCACCTACGGCGATTCCGGGGGAAATCTTTGGTAAGGGGTCCTTTTTTGTTTTTTTTTTGTGGGTCTCAGGGGTCCAATTTAGCTGAAGAAAGACTCTTCAAGGTGTCTTCAGGGATTCTTCAGTGAAGATTTTGGAGCCAATACGAAGACTATCATTTTCTCAAACTAGAGCTTAGTCATTCATGTAATGATGGCCACCTCTGGCGATTCCGGAGGAAATCTTTGGTAAGGGTTCCTTTTTTGTTTTTTTTTTTTTGTGGGGCCTAGGGGTCCAATTCAGCTGAAGAAAGAATCTTCAAGGAGTCTTCAGGGATTCTTCGGTGAAGATTTTGGCGCCAATACGAAGACTATCATTTTCTCAAACTAGAGCATAGTCATTCATGTAATGATGGCCACCTCCGGCGATTCCGGAGGAAATCTTTGGTAGGGGGTCCTTTTTTTTTTTCGTGGGGCCCAGGGGTCCAGTTCAGCTGAAGAAAGAATCTTCAAGGAGTCTTCAGGGATTCTTCGGTGAAGATTTTAGCGCCAATACTAAGACTATCATTTTCTCAAACTAGAGCATAGTCATAAAGGCTACCAGCGATATAAATGGTAGAAATTACCCTTGAAATTGAAAAATGACACCTGTTATACTGCTGAAGAAAGAGTCTTCAAGGAGTCTTCAGGGAATCTTGGGTGAGGATTTTGGAGCCAATATGAAGACTATCATTTTCTCAAACTAGAGCATAGTCATTCATGTAATGATGGCCACCTCCGGCGATTACGGAGGAAATCTTTGGTAAGGGGTCCTTTTTTTTTTTTTTTTGTGGGGCCCAGGGGTCCAATTCAGCTGAAGAAAGAATCTTCAAAGAGCCTTCAGGGATTCTTCGGTGAAGATTTTGGAGCCAATACAAAGACTATCATTTTCTCAAATTAGAGCATAGTCATTCATGTAATGATGGCCACCTCCGGTGATTCCAGAGGAAATCTTTGGAAAGGGGTCCTTTTTTTTTTATTTTTGTGGGGCCCAGGGGTCCAGTTCAGCTGAAGAAAGAATCTTCAAGGAGTCTTCAGGAATTCTTCGGTGAAGATTTTGGAGCCAATACGAAGACTATCATTTTCTCAAACTAGAGCATAGTCATTCATGTAATGGTGGCCACCTCTGGCGATTCCGGAGGAAATCTTTGGTAAGGGGTCCTTTTTTTTTTTTTTTTTTGTGGGGCCCAGGGGTCCAATTCAGCTGAAGAAAGAATCTTCAAGGAGTGTTCAGGGATTCTTCGATGAAGATTTTGGCGCCAATACTAGGACTATCATTTTCTCAAACTAGAGCATAGTCATAAAGGCTACCAACTATATAAATGGTAGAAAATACCCTTGAAATTGAAAAATGACACCTGTTATACTGCTGAAGAAAGAGTCTTCAAGGAGTCTTCAGGGAATCTTGTGTGATGATTTTGGAGCCAATATGAAGACTATCATTTTCTAAAACTAGAGCAAAGTCATTCATGTAATGATGGCCACCTCCGGCGATTACGGAGGAAATCTTTGGAAAGGGGTCCTTTTTTTTTTTGTGGGGCCCAGGGGTCCAGTTCAGCTGAAGAAAGAATCTTCAAGGATTTTTCAGGGATTCTTCGGTGAAGATTTTGGCGCCAATACGAAGACTATCATTTTCTCAAACTAGAGTATAGTCATTCATGTAATGATGGCCACCTCCGGCGATTCCGGAGGAAATCTTTGGTAAGGGGTCCTTTTTTTTTTTTTGTGGGGCCCAGGGGTCCAGTTCAGCTGAAGAAAGAATCTTCAAGGAGTCTTCAGGGAATCTTCGATGAAGATTTTGGCGCCAATACGAAGACTATCATTTTCTCAAACTAGAGCATAGTCATTCATGTAATGATGGCCACCTCCGGCGATTCCGGAGGAAATCTTTGGTGAGGGGTCCTTTTTTTTTTTTTTCTTGTGGGGCCCAGGGGTTCAATTCAGCTGAAGAAAGAATCTCCAAGGAGTCTTCAAGGATTCTTCTGTGAAGATTTTGGCGCCAATACGAAGACTATCATTTTCTCAAACTAGAGCTTAGTCATTCATGTAATGATGGCCACCTCCGGCGATTCCGGAGGAAATCTTTGGTAGGGGGTCCTTTTTTTTTTCGTGGGGGCCAGGGGTCCAGTTAAGCTGAAGAAAGAATCTTCAAGGAGTCTTCAGGGATTTTTTGGTGAAGATTTTGGCGCCAATACGAAGACTATCATTTTCTCAAACTAGAGCATAGTCATTCATGTAATTATGGCCACCTCCGGCGATTCCGGAGGAAATCTTTGGTAAGGGGTCCTATTTTTTTTTTTTTTTTTTGTAGGGCCCAGGGTTCCAATTCAGCTGAAGAAAGAATCTTCAAGGAGTCTTCAGGGATTCTTCGGTGAAGATTTTGGCGCCAATACTAAGACTATCATTTTCTCAAACTAGAGCAGAGTCATAAAGGCTACCAGCTATATAAATGGTAGAAATTACCCATGAAATTGAAAAATGACACCTGTTATACTGCTGAAGAAAGAGTCTTCAAGGAGTCTTCAGGGAATCTTGGGTGAGGATTTTGGAGCCAATATGAAGACTATCATTTTCTAAAACTAGAGCATAGTCATTCATGTAATGATGGCCACCTCCGGCGATTCCGGAGGAAATCTTTGGTAAGGTGTTCTTTTTTGTTTTTTTTTTTCTGGGGCCCAGGGGTCCAATTCAGCTGAAGAAAGAATCTTCGAAGAGTCTTCAGGGATTCTTCGGTGAAGATTTTGGAGCCAATACGAAGACTATCATTTTCTCAAACTAGAGCATAGTCATTCATGTAATGATGGCCACCTCCGGCGTTTCCGGAAAAAAATCTTTGGTAAGGGGTCCTTTTTTTTTTTTTTTTTGTGGGGCCCAGGGGTCCAGTTCAGCTGAAGAAAGAATCTTCAAGGAGTCTTCAGGGATTCTTCGGTGAAGATTTTGGCGCCAATACGAAGACTATCATTTTCTCAAACTAGAGCATAGTCATTCATGTAATGATGGCTGCCTCCGGCGATTCCGGAGGAAATCTTTGGTATGGGGTCCTTTTTTTTTTTTTTTTTTTTGTGGGGCCCAGGGGTCCAATTCAGCTGAAGAAAGAATCTTCAAGGAGTCTTCAGGGATTCTTCGGTGAATATTTTGGAGCCAATACGAAGATATCATTTTCTCAAACTAGAGCATAGTCATTCATGTAATGATGGCCACCTCCGGTGATTCCGGAAGAAACCTTTGGTAGGGGGTCCTTTTTTTTTTGTGGGGCCCAGGGGTCCAGTTCAGCTGAAGAAAGAATCTTCAAGGAGTCTTCAGGGATTCTTCGGTGAAGATTTTGGCGCCAATACGAAGACTATCATTTTCTCAAACTAGAGCTTAGTCATTCATATAATGATGGCCACCTCCGGCGATTCCGGAGGAAATCTTTGGTAAGGGGTCCTTTTTTGTTTTTTTTTTTTTGTGGGGCCCAGGGGTCCAATTCAGCTGAAGAAAGAATCTTCAAGGAGTCTTCAGGGATTCTTCGGTGAAGATTTTGGAGCCAATACGAAGACAATTATTTTCTCAAACTAGAGCATAGTCATTCATGTAATGATGGCCACCTCCGGCGATTCCAGAGGAAAGCTTTGGTAAGGGGTCCTTTTTTTTTTTTTTTTTTTTTGTGGGGCCCAGGGGTCCAGTTCAGCTGAAGAAAGAATCTTCAAGGAGTCTTCAGGGATTCTTCGGCGAAGATTTTGGCGCCAATACGAAGACTATCATTTTCTCAAACTAGAGCATAGTCATTCATGTAATGATGGCTACCTCCGGCGATTCCGGAGGAAATCTTTGGTAAGGGGTAGTTTTTTTTTTTTTTTGTGGGGGCCAGGAGTCCAATTCAGCTGAAGAAAGAATATTCAAGGAGTCTTCAGGGATTCTTCGGTGAAGATTTTGGCGCCAATACGAAGACTATCATTTTCTCAAACTAGAGCATAGTCATTCATGTAATGATGGCCACCTCCGGCGATTCCGGAGGAAATCTTTGGTAAGGGGTCCTTTTTTGTTTTTTTTTTTTGTGGGGCCCAGTGGTCCAATTCAGCTGAAGAAAGAATCTTCAAGGAGTCTTCAGGGATTCTTCGGTGAATATTTTGGAGCCAGTACGATGACTATCATTTTCTCAAACTAGAGTATAGTCATTCATGTAATTATGGCCACCTCCGGCGATTCCGGAGGAAATCTTTGGTAAGGGGTCCTTTTTTGTTTTTTTTTTTGTGGGGCCCAGGAGTCCAATTCAGCTGAAGAAAGAATATTCAAGGAGTCTTCAGAGATTCTTCGGTGAAGATTTTGGCGCCAATACGAAGACTATCATTTTCTCAAACTAGAGCATAGTCATTCATGTAATGATGGCAACCTCCGGCGATTCCGGAGGAAATCTTTGGTAAGGGGTCCTTTTTTTTTTTTTTTTTTCTGGGCCCAGGGGTCCAATTCAGCTGAAGAAAGAATCTTCAAGGAGTCTTCAGAGATTCTTCGGTGAAGATTTTGGCGCCAATACGAAGACTATCATTTTCTCAAACTAGAGCTTAGTCATTCATGTAATGATGGCCACCTCCGGCGATTCCGGAGGAAATCTTTGGTAAGGGGTCCTTTTTTGTTTTTGTTTTTTTTTGTGGGGCCCAGGGGTCCAATTCAGCTGAAGAAAGAATATTCAAGGAGTCTTCAGAGATTCTTCGGTGAAGATTTTGGCGCCAATACGAAGACTATCATTTTCTCAAACTAGAGCATAGTCATTCATGTAATGATGGCAACCTCCGGCGATTCCGGAGGAAATCTTTGGTAAGGGGTCCTTTTTTTTTTTTTTTTTTTTTCTGGGGCCCAGGGGTCCAATTCAGCTGAAGAAAGAATCTTCAAGGAGTCTTCAGAGATTCTTCGGTGAAGATTTTGGCGTCAATACGAAGACTATCATTTTCTCAAACTAGAGCTTAGTCATTCATGTAATGATGGCCACCTCCGGCGATTCCGGAGGAAATCTTTGGTAAGGGGTAGTTTTTTTTTTTTTTTGTGGGGCCCAGGAGTCCAATTCAGCTGAAGAAAGAATAGTCAAGGAGTCTTCAGGGATTCTTCGGTGAAGATTTTGGCGCCAATACGAAGACTATCATTTTCTCAAACTAGAGCATAGTCATTCATGTAATGATGGCCACCTCCGGCGATTCCGGAGGAAATCTTTGGTAGGGGGTCCTTTTTTTTTTTCGTGGTACCCAGGGGTCCAGTTCAGCTGAAGAAAGAATCTTCAAGGAGTCTTCAGGGATTCTTCTGTGAAGATTTTGGCGCCAATACGAAGACTATCATTTTCTCAAACTAGAGCTTAGTCATTCATGTAATAATGGCCACCTCCGGCGATTCCGGAGGAAATCTTTGGTAAGGGGTCCTTTTTTGTTTTTTTTTCGGGCCCAGGGGTCCAATTCAGCTGAAGAAAGAATATTCAAGGAGTCTTCAGGGATTCTTCGGTGAAGATTTTGGCGCCAATACGAAGACTATCATTTTCTCAAACTAGAGCATAGTCATTCATGTAATGATGGCCCCCTCCGGCGATTCCGGAGGAAATCTTTGGTAAGGGGTCCTTTTTTTTTTTTTTTTTGTGGGGCCCAGGGGTCCAGTTCAGCTGAAGAAAGAATCTTCAAGGAGTCTTCAGAGATTCTTCGGTGAAGATTTTGGCGCCAATACGAAGACTATCATTTTCTCAAACTAGAGCATAGTCGTTCATGTAATGATGGCCACCTCCGGCGATTGCGGAGGAAATCTTTGGTAAGGGGTCCTTTTTTGTTTTTTTTTTGGGGGGGGCCTAGGGGTCCAATTCAGCTGAAGAAAGAATCTTCAAGGAGTCTTCAGGGATTCTTCGGTGAAGAAATTGGCGCCAATACTAAGACTATCATTTTCTCAAACTAGAGCATAGTCATAAAGGCTACCAGCTATATAAATGGTAGAAATTACCCTTGAAATTGAAAAATGACACCTGTTATACTGCTGAAGAAAGAGTCTTCAAGGAGTCTTCAGGGAATCTTGGGTGAGGATTCTGGAGCCAATATGAAGACTATCATTTTCTAAAACTAGAGCATAGTCATTCATGTAATGATGGCCACCTCCGGCGATTCCGGAGGAAATCTTTGGTAAGGGGTCCTTTTTTTTTTTTTTTTTTTTTTTTTTGTGGGGCCCAGGGGTCCAATTCAGCTGAAGAAAGAATCTTCAAAGAGTCTTCAGGGGTTCTTCGGTGAAGATTTAGGAGCCAATATGAAGACTATCATTTTCTCAAACTTGAGCATAGTCATTCATGTAATGATGGCCACCTCCGGCGATTCCGGAGGAAATCTTTGGTAAGGGGTCCTTTTTTGTTTTTTGTTTTTTTTGTGGGGCCCAGGGGTCCAGTTCAGCTGAAGAAAGAATCTTCAAGGAGTCTTCAGGGATTCTTCGGTGAAGATTTTGGTGCCAATACGAAGACTATCATTTTCTCAAACTAGAGCATAGTCATTAATGTAATGATGGCCACCTCCGGCGATTCCGGAGGAATTCTTTGGTTAGGGGTCCTTTTTTGTTTTTTTTTTTGTATGGCCCAGGGGTCCAATTCAGCTGAAGAAAGAATCTTCAAGGAGTCTTCAGGGATTCTTCGGTGAAGATTTTGGCGCCAATACGAAGACTATCATTTTCTCAAACTAGAGCTTAGTCATTCATGTAATGATGGCCACCTCCGGCGATTCCGGAGGAAATCTTTGGTAAGGGGTCCTTTTTTGTTTTTTTTTTTGTGGGGCCCAGGGGTCCAATTCAGCTGAAGAAAGAATCTTCAAGGAGTCTTCAGGGATTATTCGGTGAAGATTTTGGCGCCAACACGAAGACTATCATTTTCTCAAACTAGAGCATAGTCATTCATGTAATGATGGCCACCTCCGGCGATTCCGGAGGAAATCTTTGGTAGGGGGTCCTTTTTTTTTTTTGTGGGGCCTAGGGGTCCAATTCAGCTGAAGAAATAATCTTCAAGGAGTCTTCAGGGATTCTTCGGTGAAGATTTTGGCGCCAATACTAAGACTATCATTTTCTCAAACTAGAGTATAGTCATAAAGGCTACCAGCTATATAAATGGTAGAAATTACCCTTGAAATTGAAAAATGACACCTGTTATACTGCTGAAGAAAGAGTTTTCAAGGAGTCTTCAGGGAATCTGGGTGAGGATTTTGGAGCCAATATGAAGACTATCATTTTCTAAAACTAGAGCATAGTCATTCATGTAATGATGGCCACCTCCGGCGATTCCGGAGGAAATCTTTGGTAAGGGGTCCTTTTATGTTTTTTTTTTTTTTTGTGGGGCCCAGGGGTCCAATTCAACTGAAGAAAGAATCTTCAAGGAGTCTTCAGGGATTCTTTGGTGAAGATTTTGGCACCAATACGAAGACTATCATTTTCTCAAACTAGAGCATAGTCATTCATGTAATGATGGCCACCTCCGGCGATTCCGGAGGAAATCTTTGCTAAGGGGTCCTTTTTTGTTTTTTTTTGTTGGGCCCAGGGGTCCAATTCAGCTGAAGAAAGAATATTCAAGGAGTCTTCAGGGATTCTTCGGTGAAGATGTTGCGCCAATACGAAGACTATCATTTTCTCAAACTAGAGCATAGTCATTCATGTAATGATGGCCACCTCCGGCAATTCCGGAGGAAATCTTTGGTAAGGGGTCCTTTTTTGTTTTTTTGTTTTTTTTTGTGGGGCCCAGGGGTCCAGTTCAGCTGAAGAAAGAATCTTCAAGGAGTCTTCAGGGATTCTTCGGTGAAGATTTTGGCGCCAATAAGAAGACTATCATTTTCTCAAACTAGAGCATAGTCATTCATGTAATGATGGCCACCTCCGGCGATTCCGGAGGAAATCTTTGGTGAGGGGTCCTTTTTTGTTATTTTTTTTTGTGGGGCCCAGGGGTCCAATTCAGCTGAAGAAAGAATCTTCAATGAGTCTTCAGGGATTCTTCGGTGAAGATTTTGGCGCCAATACGAAGACTATCATTTTCTCAAACTAGAGCATAGTCATTCATGTAATGATGGCCACCTCCGGCGATTCCGGAGGAAATCTTTGGTAAAGTGTCCTTTTTTGTTTTTTTTTTTTGTGGGGCCCAGGGGTCCAATTCAGCTGAAGAAAGAATCTTCAAGGAGTCTTCAGGGATTCTTCGGTGAAGATTTTGGAGCCAATACGAAGACTATCATTTTCTCAAACTAGAGCACAGTCATTCATGTAATGATGGCCACCTCCGGCTATTCCGGAGGAAATCTTTGATAGGGGGTCCTTTTTTTTTTCGTGGGGCCCAGGGGTCCAGTTCAGCTGAAGAAAGAATCTTCAAGGAGTCTTCAGGGATTCTTCTGTGAAGATTTTGGCGCCAATACGAAGACTATCATTTTCTCAAACTAGAGCTTAGTCATTCATGTAATCATGGCCACCTGCGGCGATTCCGGAGGAAATCTTTGGTAAGGGGTCCTTTTTTGTTTTTTTTTGTCGGGCCCAGGGGTCCAATTTAGCTGAAGAAAGAATATTCAAGGAGTCTTCAGGGATTCTTCGGTGAAGATTTTGGCGCCAATATAAAGACTATCATTTTCTCAAACTAGAGCATAGTCAATCATGTAATGATGGCCACCTCCGGCGATTCCGGAGGAAATCTTTGGTAAGGTGTCCTTTTTTTTTGGGGGGGGGGGGCCAGGGGTCCAATTCAGCTGAAAAAAGAATCTTCAAGGAGTCTTCAGGGATTCTTCGGTGAAGATTTTGGCGCCAATACTAAGACTATCATTTTCTCAAACTAGAGTATAGTCATAAAGGCTACCAGCTATATAAATGGTAGAAATTACCCTTGAAATTGAAAAATGACACCTGTTATACTGCGGTACAAAGAGTCTTCAAGGAGTGTTCAGAGAATCTTGGGTGAGGATTTTGGAGCCAATATGAAGACTATCATTTTCTAAAACTAGAGCATAGTCATTCATGTAATGATGGCCACTTCCGGCGATTCCGGAGGAAATCTTTGGTAAGGGGTCCTTTTTTGTTTTTTTTGTGGGGCCCAGGGGTCCAATTCAGCTGAAGAAAGAATCTTCAAGGAGTCTTCAGGGATTCTTCGGTGAAGATTTTGGCGCCAATACGAAGACTATCATTTTCTCAAACTAGAGCTTAGTCATTCATGTAAAGATGGCCACCTCCGGCGATTCCGAAGGAAATCTTTAGTAAGGGGACCTTTTTTTTTTTTTTTTTTTTTTTTGTGGGGCCCAGGTGTCCAATTCAGCTGAAGATAGAATCTTCAAGGAGTCTTCAAGGATTCTTCGGTGAAGATTTTGGAGCCAATACGAAGACTATTATTTTCTCAAACTAGAGCATAGTCATTCATGTAATGATGGCCACCTCCGGCGATTCCAGAGGAAAGCTTTGGTAAGGGGTCTTTTTTTTTTTTTTTTTTTTGTGGGGCCCAGGGGTCCAGTTCAGCTGAAGAAAGAATCTTCAAGGAGTCTTCAGGATTTCTTCGGTGAAGATTTTGGCGCCAATACGAAGACTATCATTTTCTCAAACTAGAGCAAAGTCATTCATGTAATGATGTCTACCTCCGGCGATTCCGGAGGAAATCTTTGGAAAGGGGTAGTTTTTTTTTTTTTTTGTGGGGCCCAGGAGTCCAGTTCAGCTGAAGAAAGAATATTCAAGGAGTCTTCAGGGATTCTTCGGTGAAGATTTTGGCGCCAATACGAAGACTATCATTTTCTCAAACTAGAGCATAGTCATTCATGTAATGATGGCCACCTCCGGCGATTCCGGAGGAAATCTTTGGTAAGGGGTCCTTTTTTGTTTTTTTCTTGTGGGGCCCAGTGGTCCAATTCAGCTGAAGAAAGAATCTTCAAGGAGTCTTCAGGGATTCTTCGGTGAATATTTTGGAGCCAGTACGAAGACTATCATTTTCTCAAACTAGAGTATAGTCATTCATGTAATTATGGGAACTTCCGGCGATTCCGGAGGAAATCTTTGGTAAGGGGTCCTTTTTTGTTTTTTTTGTGGGGCCCAGGGGTCCAATTCAGCTGAAGAAAGAATCTTCAAGGAGTCTTCAGGGATTCTTCGGTGAAGATTTTGGCGCCAATACGAAGACTATCATTTTCTCAAACTAGAGCTTAGTCATTCATGTAATGATGGCCACCTCCGGCGATTCCGGAGGAAATCTTTGGTAAGGGGTCCTTTTTTTTTTTTTTTTTTTGTGGGGCCCAGGGGTCCAATTCAGCTGAAGAAAGAATCTTCAAGGAGTCTTCAGGGATTCTTCGGTGAAGATTTTGGAGCCAATACGAAGACTATTATTTTCTCAAACTAGAGCATAGTCATTCATGTAATGATGGCCACCTCTGGCGATTCCAGAGGAAAGCTTTGGTAAGGGGTCCTTTTTTTTTTTTTTTTTTTTGTGGGGCCCAGGGGTCCAGTTCAGCTGAAGAAAGAATCTTCAAGGAGTCTTCAGGGATTCTTCGGTGAAGATTTTGGCGCCAATACGAAGACTATCATTTTCTCAAACTAGAGCATAGTCATTCATGTAATGATGGCTACCTCCGGCGATTCCGGAGGAAATCTTTGGTAAGGGGTAGTTTTTTTTTTTTTTGTGGGGCCCAGGAGTCCAATTCAGCTGAAGAAAGAATCTTCAAGGAGTCTTCAGGGATTCTTCGGTGAAGATTTTGGCGCCAATACGAAGACTATCATTTTCTCAAACTAGAGCTTAGTCATTCATGTAATGATGGCCACCTCCGGCGATTCCGGAGGAAATCTTTTTTTAAGGGGTCCTTTTTTTTTTTTTTTTTTGTGGGGCCCAGGGGTCCAATTCAGCTGAAGAAAGAATCTTCAATGAGTCTTCAGGGATTCTTCAGTGAAGATTTTGGTGCCAATACGAAGACTATCATTTTCTCAAACTAGAGCATAGTCATTCATGTAATGATGGCCACCTCCGGCGATTCCGAAGGAAATCTTTGGTAGGGGTCCTTTTTTTTGGGGGGGGGGCCCAGGGGTCCAGTTCAGCTGAAGAAAGAATCTTCAAGGAGTCGTCAGGGATTCTTCGGTGAAGATTTTGGCGCCAATACGAAGACTATCATTTTCTCAAACTAGAGCATAGTCATTCATGTAATGATGGCCACCTCCGGCGATTCCGGAGGAAATCTTTGGTAAAGTGTCCTTTTTTGTTTTTTTTTTTGTGGGGCCCAGGGGTCCAATTCAGCTGAAGAAAGAATCTTCAAGGAGTCTTCAGGGATTCTTCGGTAAAGATTTTGGCGCCAATACGAAGACTATCATTTTCTCAAACTAGAGCATAGTCATTCATGTAATGATGTCCACCTCCGGCGATTCCAGAGGAAATCTTTGGTAAGGGGTACTTTTTTGTTTTTTTTTTTTTTGTGGGGCCCAGGGGTCCAATTCAGCTGAAGAAAGAATCTTCAAGGAGTCTTCAGGGATTCTTCGGTGAATATTTTGGAGCCAATACGAAGACTATCATTTTCTCAAAATAGAGCATAGTCATTCATGTAATGATGGCCACCTCAGGCGATTCCGGAGGAAATCTTTGGTAGGGGGTCCTTTTTTTTTTCGTGGGGCCCAGGGGTCCAGTTCAGCTGAAGAAAGAATCTTCAAGGAGTCTTCAGGGATTCTTCTGTGAAGATTTTGGCGCCAATACGAAGACTATCATTTTCTCAAACTAGAGCTTAGTCATTCATGTAATAATGGCCACCTCCGGCGATTCCGGAGGAAATCTTTGGTAAGTGGTCCTTTTTTGTTTTTTTTTGTCGGGCCCAGGGGTCCAATTCAGCTGAAGAAAGAATATTCAAGGAGTCTTCAGGGATTCTTCGGTGAAGATTTTGGCGCCAATACGAAGACTATCATTTTCTCAAACTAGAGCATAGTCATTCATGTAATGATGGCCCCCTCCGGCGATTCCGGAGGAAATCTTTGGTAAGGGGTCCTTTTTTTTTTTTTTTTTTGTGGGGCCCAGGGGTCCAGTTCAGCTGAAGAAAGAATCTTCAAGGAGTCTTCAGAGATTCTTCGGTGAAGATTTTGGCGCCAATACGAAGACTATCATTTTCTCAAACTAGAGCATAGTCATTCATGTAATGATGGCCACCTCCGGCGATTGCGGAGGAAATCTTTGGTAAGGGGTCCTTTTTTGTTTTTTTTGGGGGGGGGCCTAGGGGTCCAATTCAGCTGAAGAAAGAATCTTCAAGGAGTCTTCAGGGATTCTTCGGTGAAGAAATTGGCGCCAATACTAAGACTATCATTTTCTCAAACAAGAGCATAGTCATAAAGGCTACCAGCTATATAAATGGTAGAAATTACCCTTGAAATTGAAAAATGACACCTGTTATACTGCTGAAGAAAGAGTCTTCAAGGAGTCTTCAGGGAATCTTGGGTGAGGATTCTGGAGCCAATATGAAAACTATCATTTTCTAAAACTAGAGCATAGTCATTCATGTAATGATGGCCACCTCCGGCGATTCCGGAGGAAATCTTTGGTAAGGGGTCCTTTTTTGTTTTTTTTTTTTTTTTGTGGGGCCCAGGGGTCCAATTCAGCTGAAGAAAGAATCTTCAAAGAGTCTTCAGGGGTTCTTCGGTGAAGATTTAGGAGCCAATACGAAGACTATCATTTTCTCAAACTTGAGCATAGTCATTCATGTAATGATGGCCACCTCCGGCGATTCCGGAGGAAATCTTTGGTAAGGGGTCCTTTTTTGTTTTTTGTTTTTTTGTGGGGCCCAGGGGTCCAGTTCAGCTGAAGAAAGAATCTTCAAGGAGTCTTCAGGGATTCTTCGGTGAAGATTTTGGCGCCAATACGAAGACTATCATTTTCTCAAACTAGAGCATAGTCATTCATGTAATGATGGCCACCTCCGGCGATTCCGGAGGAATTCTTTGGTTAGGGGTCCTTTTTTGTTTTTTTTTTTGTATGGCCCAGGGGTCCAATTCAGCTGAAGAAAGAATCTTCAAGGAGTCTTCAGGGATTCTTCGGTGAAGATTTTGGCGCCAATACGAAGACTATCATTTTCTCAAACTAGAGCCTAGTCATTCATGTAATGATGGCCACCTCCGGCGATTCCGGAGGAAATCTTTGGTAAGGGGTCCTTTTTTGTTTTTTTTTTGTGGGGCCCAGGGGTCCAATTCAGCTGAAGAAAGAATCTTCAAGGAGTCTTCAGGGATTATTCGGTGAAGATTTTGGCGCCAACACGAAGACTATCATTTTCTCAAACTAGAGCATAGTCATTCATGTAATGATGGCCACCTCCGGCGATTCCGGAGGAAATCTTTGGTAGGGGGTCCTTTTTTTTTTTGTGGGGCCTAGGGGTCCAATTCAGCTGAAGAAAGAATCTTCAAGGAGTCTTCAGGGATTCTTCGGTGAAGATTTTGGCGCCAATACTAAGACTATCATTTTCTCAAACTAGAGTATAGTCATAAAGGCTACCAGCTATATAAATGGTAGAAATTACCCTTGAAATTGAAAAATGACACCTGTTATACTGGTGAAGAAAGAGTTTTCAAGGAGTCTTCAGGGAATCTGGGTGAGGATTTTGGAGCCAATATGAAGACTATCATTTTCTAAAACTAGAGCATAGTCATTCATGTAATGATGGCCACCTCCGGCGATTCCGGAGGAAATCTTTTGTAAGGGGTCCTTTTATGTTTTTTTTTTTTTTTTTGTGGGGCCCAGGGGTCCAATTCAGCTGAAGAAAGAATCTTCAAGGAGTCTTCAGGGATTCTTTGGTGAAGATTTTGGCACCAATACGAAGACTATCATTTTCTCAAACTAGAGCATAGTCATTCATGTAATGATGGCCACCTCCGGCGATTCCGGAGGAAATCTTTGCTAAGGGGTCCTTTTTTGTTTTTTTTTGTTGGGCCCAGGGGTCCAATTCAGCTGAAGAAAGAATCTTCAAAGAGTCTTCAGGGATTCTTCGGTGAAGATGTTGCGCCAATACGAAGACTATCATTTTCTCAAACTAGAGCATAGTCATTCATGTAATGATGGCCACCTCCGGCAATTCCGGAGGAAATCTTTGGTAAGGGGTCCTTTTTTGTTTTTTTGTTTTTTTTTGTGGGGCCCAGGGGTCCAGTTCAGCTGAAGAAAGAATCTTCAAGGAGTCTTCAGGGATTCTTCGGTGAAGATTTTGGCGCCAATAAGAAGACTATCATTTTCTCAAACTAGAGCATAGTCATTCATGTAATGATGGCCACCTACGGCGATTCCGGAGGAAATCTTTGGTGAGGGGTCCTTTTTTGTTATTTTTTTTTGTGGGGCCCAGGGGTCCAATTCAGCTGAAGAAAGAATCTTCAATGAGTCTTCAGGGATTCTTCGGTGAAGATTTTGGCGCCAATACGAAGACTATCATTTTCTCAAACTAGAGCATAGTCATTCATGTAATGATGGCCACCTCCGGCGATTCCGAAGGAAATCTTTGGTAGGGGTCCTTTTTTTTTTTTTGTGGGGCCCAGGGGTCCAGTTCAGCTGAAGAAAGAATCTTCAAGGAGTCTTCAGGGATTCTTCGGTGAAGATTTTGGCGCCAATACGAAGACTATCATTTTCTCAAACTAGAGCATAGTCATTCATGTAATGATGGCCACCTCCGGCGATTCCGGAGGAAATCTTTGGTAAAGTGTCCTTTTTTGTTTTTTTTTTTTGTGGGGCCCAGGGGTCCAATTCAGCTGAAGAAAGAATCTTCAAGGAGTCTTCAGGGATTCTTCGGTGAAGATTTTGGAGCCAATACGAAGACTATCATTTTCTCAAACTAGAGCACAGTCATTCATGTAATGATGGCCACCTCCGGCTATTCCGGAGGAAATCTTTGATAGGGGGTCCTTTTTTTTTTTCGTGGGGCCCAGGGGTCCAGTTCAGCTGAAGAAAGAATCTTCAAGGAGTCTTCAGGGATTCTTCTGTGAAGATTTTGGCGCCAATACGAAGACTATCATTTTCTCAAACTAGAGCTTAGTCATTCATGTAATCATGGCCACCTGCGGCGATTCCGGAGGAAATCTTTGGTAAGGGGTCCTTTTTTGTTTTTTTTTGTCGGGCCCAGGGGTCCAATTTAGCTGAAGAAAGAATATTCAAGGAGTCTTCAGGGATTCTTCGGTGAAGATTTTGGCGCCAATACAAAGACTATCATTTTCTCAAACTAGAGCATAGTCAATCATGTAATGATGGCCACCTCCGGCGATTCCGGAGGAAATCTTTGGTAAGGTGTCCTTTTTTTTTGGGGGGGGGGGGGCCAGGGGTCCAATTCAGCTGAAAAAAGAATCTTCAAGGAGTCTTCAGGGATTCTTCGGTGAAGATTTTGGCGCCAATACTAAGACTATCATTTTCTCAAACTAGAGCATAGTCATAAAGGCTACCAGCTATATAAATGGTAGAAATTACCCTTGAAATTGAAAAATGACACCTGTTATACTGCGGTACAAAGAGTCTTCAAGGAGTGTTCAGAGAATCTTGGGTGAGGATTTTGGAGCCAATATGAAGACTATCATTTTCTAAAACTAGAGCATAGTCATTCATGTAATGATGGCCACTTCCGGCGATTCCGGAGGAAATCTTTGGTAAGGGGTCCTTTTTTGTTTTTTTTGTGGAGCCCAGGGGTCCAATTCAGCTGAAGAAAGAATCTTCAAGGAGTCTTCAGGGATTCTTCGGTGAAGATTTTGGCGCCAATACGAAGACTATCATTTTCTCAAACTAGAGCTTAGTCATTCATGTAAAGATGGCCACCTCCGGCGATTCCGAAGGAAATCTTTGGTAAGGGGTCCTTTTTTTTTTTTTTTTTTGTGGGGCCCAGGTGTCCAATTCAGCTGAAGAAAGAATCTTCAAGGAGTCTTCAAGGATTCTTCGGTGAAGATTTTGGAGCCAATACGAAGACTATTATTTTCTCAAACTAGAGCATAGTCATTCATGTAATGATGGCCACCTCCGGCGATTCCAGAGGAAAGCTTTGGTAAGGGGTCTTTTTTTTTTTTTTTTTTTTTTTTTGTGGGGCCCAGGGGTCCAGTTCAGCTGAAGAAAGAATCTTCAAGGAGTCTTCAGGGATTCTTCGGTGAAGATTTTGGCGCCAATACGAAGACTATCATTTTCTCAAACTAGAGCAAAGTCATTCATGTAATGATGTCTACCTCCGTCGATTCCGGAGGAAATCTTTGGTAAGGGGTAGTTTTTTTTTTTTTTTTTGTGGGGCCCAGGAGTCCAGTTCAGCTGAAGAAAGAATATTCAAGGAGTCTTCAGGGATTTTTCGGTGAAGATTTTGGCGCCAATACGAAGACTATCATTTTCTCAAACTAGAGCATAGTCATTCATGTAATGATGGCCACCTCCGGCGATTCCGGAGGAAATCTTTGGTAAGGGGTCCTTTTTTGTTTTTTTCTTGTGGGGCCCAGTGGTCCAATTCAGCTGAAGAAAGAATCTTCAAGGAGTCTTCAGGGATTCTTCGGTGAATATTTTGGAGCCAGTACGAAGACTATCATTTTCTCAAACTAGAGTATAGTCATTCATGTAATTATGGGAACTTCCGGCGATTCCGGAGGAAATCTTTGGTAAGGGGTCCTTTTTTGTTTTTTTTGTGGGGCCCAGGGGTCCAATTCAGCTGAAGAAAGAATCTTCAAGGAGTCTTCAGGGATTCTTCGGTGAAGATTTTGGCGCCAATACGAAGACTATCATTTTCTCAAACTAGAGCTTAGTCATTCATGTAATGATGGCCACCTCCGGCGATTCCGGAGGAAATCTTTGGTAAGGGGTCCTTTTTTTTTTTTTTTTTTTTGTGGGGCCCAGGGTTCCAATTCAGCTGAAGAAAGAATCTTCAAGGAGTCTTCAGGGATTCTTCGGTGAAGATTTTGGAGCCAATACGAAGACTATTATTTTCTCAAACTAGAGCATAGTCATTCATGTAATGATGGCCACCTCCGGCGATTCCAGAGGAAAGCTTTGGTAAGGGGTCCTTTTTTTTTTTTTTTTTTTTTGTGGGGCCCAGGGGTCCAGTTCAGCTGAAGAAAGAATCTTCAAGGAGTCTTCAGGGATTCTTCGGTGAAGATTTTGGCGCCAATACGAAGACTATCATTTTCTCAAACTAGAGCATAGTCATTCATGTAATGATGGCTACCTCCGGCGATTCCGGATGAAATCTTTGGTAAGGGGTAGTTTTTTTTTTTTTTTGTGGGGCCCAGGAGTCCAATTCAGCTGAAGAAAGAATCTTCAAGGAGTCTTCAGGGATTCTTCGGTGAAGATTTTGGCGCCAATACGAAGACTATCATTTTCTCAAACTAGAGCTTAGTCATTCATGTAATGATGGCCACCTCCGGCGATTCCGGAGGAAATCTTTGGTAAGGGGTCCTTTTTTTTTTTTTTTTTGTGGGGCCCAGGGGTCCAATTCAGCTGAAGAAAGAATCTTCAATGAGTCTTCAGGGATTCTTCAGTGAAGATTTTGGTGCCAATACGAAGACTATCATTTTCTCAAACTAGAGCATAGTCATTCATGTAATGTTGGCCACCTCCGGCGATTCCGAAGGAAATCTTTGGTAGGGGACCTTTTTTTTTGGGGGGGGCCCAGGGGTCCAGTTCAGCTGAAGAAAGAATCTTCAAGTAGTCTTCAGGGATTCTTCGGTGAAGATTTTGGCGCCAATACGAAGACTATCATTTTCTCAAACTAGAGCATAGTCATTCATGTAATGATGGCCACCTCCGGCGATTCCGGAGGAAATCTTTGGTAAAGTGTCCTTTTTTGTTTTTTTTTTTGTGGGGCCCAGGGGTCCAATTCAGCTGAAGAAAGAATCTTCAAGGAGTCTTCAGGGATTCTTCGGTAAAGATTTTGGCGCCAATACGAAGACTATCATTTTCTCAAACTAGAGCATAGTCATTCATGTAATGATGTCCACCTCCGGCGATTCCAGAGGAAATCTTTGGTAAGGGGTACTTTTTTTTTTTTTTTTTTTTGTGGGGCCCAGGGGTCCAATTCAGCTGAAGAAAGAATCTTCAAGGAGTCTTCAGGGATTCTTCGGTGAATATTTTGGAGCCAATACGAAGACTATCATTTTCTCAAAATAGAGCATAGTCATTCATGTAATGATGGCCACCTCCGGCGATTCCGGAGGAAATCTTTGGTAGGGGGTCCTTTTTTTTTTCGTGGGGCCCAGGGGTCCAGTTCAGCTGAAGAAAGAATCTTCAAGGAGTCTTCAGGGATTCTTCTGTGAAGATTTTGGCGCCAATACGAAGACTATCATTTTCTCAAACTAGAGCTTAGTCATTCATGTAATAATGGCCACCTCCGGCGATTCCGGAGGAAATCTTTGGTAAGGGGTCCTTTTTTGTTTTTTTTTGTCGGGCCCAGGGGTCCAATTCAGCTGAAGAAAGAATATTCAAGGAGTCTTCAGGGATTCTTCGGTGAAGATTTTGGCGCCAATACGAAGACTATCATTTTCTCAAACTAGAGCATAGTCATTCATGTAATGATGGCCCCCTCCGGCGATTCCGGAGGAAATCTTTGGTAAGGGGTCCTTTTTTTTTTTTTTTTTGTGGGGCCCAGGGGTCCAGTTCAGCTGAAGAAAGAATCTTCAAGGAGTCTTCAGAGATTCTTCGGTGAAGATTTTGGCGCCAATACGAAGACTATCATTTTCTCAAACTAGAGCATAGTCATTCATGTAATGATGGCCACCTCCGGCGATTGCGGAGGAAATCTTTGGTAAGGGGTCCTTTTTTGTTTTTTTTTTGGGGGGGGCCTAGGGGTCCAATTCAGCTGAAGAAAGAATCTTCAAGGAGTCTTCAGGGATTCTTCGGTGAAGAAATTGGCGCCAATACTAAGACTATCATTTTCTCAAACTAGAGCATAGTCATAAAGGCTACCAGCTATATAAATGGTAGAAATTACCCTTGAAATTGAAAAATGACACCTGTTATACTGCTGAAGAAAGAGTCTTCAAGGAGTCTTCAGGGAATCTTGGGTGAGGATTCTGGAGCCAATATGAAGACTATCATTTTCTAAAACTAGAGCATAGTCATTCATGTAATGATGGCCACCTCCGGCGATTCCGGAGGAAATCTTTGGTAAGTGGTCCTTTTTTGTTTTTTTGTTTTTTTTGTGGGGCCCAGGGGTCCAATTCAGCTGAAGAAAGAATCTTCAAAGAGTCTTCAGGGGTTCTTCGGTGAAGATTTAGGAGCCAATACGAAGACTATCATTTTCTCAAACTTGAGCATAGTCATTCATGTAATGATGGCCACCTCCGGCGATTCCGGAGGAAATCTTTGGTAAGGGGTCCTTTTTTGTTTTTTGTTTTTTTGTGGGGCCCAGGGGTCCAGTTCAGCTGAAGAAAGAATCTTCAAGGAGTCTTCAGGGATTCTTCGGTGAAGATTTTGGCGCCAATACGAAGACTATCATTTTCTCAAACTAGAGCATAGTCATTCATGTAATGATGGCCACCTCCGGCGATTCCGGAGGAATTCTTTGGTTAGGGGTCCTTTTTTGTTTTTTTTTTGTATGGCCCAGGGGTCCAATTCAGCTGAAGAAAGAATCTTCAAGGAGTCTTCAGGGATTCTTCGGTGAAGATTTTGGCGCCAATACGAAGACTATCATTTTCTCAAACTAGAGCTTAGTCATTCATGTAATGATGGCCACCTCCGGCGATTCCGGAGGAAATCTTTGGTAAGGGGTCCTTTTTTGTTTTTTTTTGTGGGGCCCAGGGGTCCAATTCAGCTGAAGAAAGAATCTTCAAGGAGTCTTCAGGGATTATTCGGTGAAGATTTTGGCGCCAACACGAAGACTATCATTTTCTCAAACTAGAGCATAGTCATTCATGTAATGATGGCCACCTCCGGCGATTCCGGAGGAAATCTTTGGTAGGGGGTCCTTTTTTTTTTTGTGGGGCCTAGGGGTCCAATTCAGCTGAAGAAAGAATCTTCAAGGAGTCTTCAGGGATTCTTCGGTGAAGATTTTGGCGCCAATACTAAGACTATCATTTTCTCAAACTAGAGTATAGTCATAAAGGCTACCAGCTATATAAATGGTAGAAATTACCCTTGAAATTGAAAAATGACACCTGTTATACTGGTGAAGAAAGAGTTTTCAAGGAGTCTTCAGGGAATCTGGGTGAGGATTTTGGAGCCAATATGAAGACTATCATTTTCTAAAACTAGAGCATAGTCATTCATGTAATGATGGCCACCTCCGGCGATTCCGGAGGAAATCTTTGGTAAGGGGTCCTTTTATGTTTTTTTTTTTTTTTTGTGGGGCCCAGGGGTCCAATTCAGCTGAAGAAAGAATCTTCAAGGAGTCTTCAGGGATTCTTTGGTGAAGATTTTGGCACCAATACGAAGACTATCATTTTCTCAAACTAGAGCATAGTCATTCATGTAATGATGGCCACCTCCGGCGATTCCGGAGGAAATCTTTGCTAAGGGGTCCTTTTTTGTTTTTTTTTGTTGGGCCCAGGGGTCCAATTCAGCTGAAGAAAGAATCTTCAAAGAGTCTTCAGGGATTCTTCGGTGAAGATGTTGCGCCAATACGAAGACTATCATTTTCTCAAACTAGAGAATAGTCATTCATGTAATGATGGCCACCTCCGGCAATTCCGGAGGAAATCTTTGGTAAGGGGTCCTTTTTTGTTTTTTTTGTTTTTTTTTGTGGGGCCCAGGGGTCCAGTTCAGCTGAAGAAAGAATCTTCAAGGAGTCTTCAGGGATTCTTCGGTGAAGATTTTGGCGCCAATAAGAAGACTATCATTTTCTCAAACTAGAGCATAGTCATTCATGTAATGATGGCCACCTCCGGCAATTCCGGAGGAAATCTTTGGTGAGGGGTCCTTTTTTGTTATTTTTTTTTGTGGGGCCCAGGGGTCCAATTCAGCTGAAGAAAGAATCTTCAATGAGTCTTCAGGGATTCTTCGGTGAAGATTTTGGCGCCAATACGAAGACTATCATTTTCTCAAACTAGAGCATAGTCATTCATGTAATGATGGCCACCTCCGGCGATTCCGAAGGAAATCTTTGGTAGGGGTCCTTCTTTTTTTTTTTGTGGGGTCCAGGGGTCCAGTTCAGCTGAAGAAAGAATCTTCAAGGAGTCTTCAGGGATTCTTCGGTGAAGATTTTGGCGCCAATACGAAGACTATCATTTTCTCAAACTAGAGCATAGTCATTCATGTAATGATGGCCACCTCCGGCGATTCCGGAGGAAATCTTTGGTAAAGTGTCCTTTTTTGTTTTTTTTTTTTTGTGGGGCCCAGGGGTCCAATTCAGCTGAAGAAAGAATCTTCAAGGAGTCTTCAGGGATTCTTCGGTGAAGATTTTGGAGCCAATACGAAGACTATCATTTTCTCAAAATAGAGCATAGTCATTCATGTAATGATGGCCACCTCCGGCGATTCCGGAGGAAATTTTTGGTAAGGTGTCCTTTTTTGTTTTTTTTTTTTGTTGGGCCCAGGAACCAGTTCAGCTGAAGAAAGAATCTTCAAGGAGTCTTCAGGGATTCTTCGGTGAAGATTTTGACGCCAATACGAAGACCATCATTTTCTCAAACTAGAGCATTGTCATTCATGTAATGATGGCCACCTCCGGCGATTCCGGAGGAAATCTTTGGTAGGGGGTCCTTTTTTTTTTTTTTTGTTCGGCCCAGGGGTCCAGTTGAGCTGAAGAAAGAATCTTCAAGGAGTCTTCAGGGATTCTTCGGTGAAGATTTTGGCACCAATACGAAGAGTATCATTTTCTCAAACTAGACCATAGTCATTCATGTAATGATGGCCACCTCCGGCAATTCCGGAGGAAATCTTTGGTAAGGGGTCCTTTTTTGTTTTTTTTTTTTTTTGTGGGGCCCAGGGGTCCAATTCAGCTGAAGAAAGAATCTTCAAGGAGTCTTCAGGGATTCTTCGGTGAAAATTTTGGCGCCAATACTAAGACTATCATTTTCACAAACTGGAGCATAGTCATAAAGGCTACCAGCTATATAAATGGTAGAAATTACCCTTGAAATTGAAAAATGACACCTGTTATACTGCTGAAGAAAGAGTCTTCAAGGAGTCTTCAGGGAATCTTGGGTGAGGATTTTGGAGCCAATATGAAGACTATCATTTTCTAAAACTAGAGCATAGTCATTCATGTAATGATGGCCACCTCCGGCGATTCAGGAGGAAATCTTTTGTAAGGGGTCCTTTTTGTTTTTTTTTTTTTGTGGGGCCCAGGGGTCCAATTCAGCTGAAGAAAGAATCTTCAAGGAGTCTTCAGGGATTCTTCGGTGAAGATTTTGGCGCCAATACGAAGACTATCATTTTCTCAAACTAGACCATAGTCATTCATGTAATGATGGCCACCTCCGGCGATTCCGGAGGAAATCTTTGGTAAGGGGTCGTTTTTTTTTTTTTTTTTTGTGGGGCCCAGGGGTCTAATTCCGCTGAAGAAAGAATCTTCAAGGAGTCTTCAGGGATTCTTCGGTGAAGATTTTGGCGCCAATACGAAGACTATCATTTTCTCAAACTAGAGCATAGTCATTCATGTAATGATGGCCACCTCCGGCGATTCCGGAGGAAATCTTTGGTAGAGGGTCCTTTTTTTTTTTTTTTTTTCGTGGGGCCCAGGGGTCCAGTTCAGCTGAAGAAAGAATCTTCAAGGAGTCTTCAGGGATTCTTCGGTGAAGATTTTGGCACCAATACGAAGACTATCATTTTCTCAAACTAGAGCATAGTCATTCATGTAATGATGGCCAACTCTGGCGATTCCGGAGGAAATCTTTGGTAAGGGGTCCTTTTTTGTTTTTTTTTTTTTGTGGGGCCCAGGGGTCCAATTCAGCTGAAGAAAGAATCTTCAAGGAGTCTTCAGGGATTCTTCGGTGAAGATTTTGGCGCCAATACTAAGACTATCATTTTCTCAAACTGGAGCATAGTCATAAAGGCTACCAGCTATATAAATGGTAGAAATTACCCCTGAAATTGAAAAATGACACCTGTTATACTGCTGAAGAAAGAGTCTTCAAGGAGTCTTCAGGGAATCTTGGGTGAGGATTTTGGAGCCAATATGAAGACTATCATTTTCTAAAACTAGAGCATAGTCATTCATGTAATGATGGCCACCTCCGGCGATTCGGGAGAAAATCTTTGGTAACGGGTCCTTTTTTGTTTTTTTTTGTGGGGCCCAAGGGTCCAATTCAGCTGAAGAAAGAATCTTCAAAGAGTCTTCAGGGATTCTTCGGTGAAGATTTTGGAGCCAATACGAAGACTATCATTTTCTCAAACTAGTGTATAGTCATTTATGTAATGATGGCCACCTCCGGCGATTCCGGAGGAAATCTTTGGTAAGGGGTCCTTTTTTTTTTTTTTTTTTTTTTGTGGGGCCCAGGGGTCCAGTTCAGCTGAAGAAAGAATCTTCAAGGAGTCTTCAGGGATTCTTCAGTGAAGATTTTGGCTCCAATACGAAGACTATCATTTTCTCAAACTAGAGCATAGTCATTCATGTAATGATGGCCACCTCCGGCGATTCCGAAGGAAATCTTTGGTAATGGGTCCTTTTTTGTTTTTTTTTGTGGGGCCCAGGGGTCCAATTCAGCTGAAGAAAGAATCTTCAAGGAGTCTTCAGGGATTCTTCGGTGAAGATTTTGGCGCCAATACGAAGACTATCATTTTCTCAAACTAGAGCATGGTAATTCATGTAATGATGGCCACCTCCGGCGATTCCGGAGGAAATCTTTGGTAAGGGGTCCTTTTTTTTTTTTTTGTGGGGCCCAGGGGTCCAATTCAGCTGAAGAAAGAATCTTCAAGGAGTCTTCAGGGATTCTTCGGTGAAGATTTTGGCGCCAATACGAAGACTATCATTTTCTCAAACTAGAGCATAGTCATTCATGTAATCATGGCCCCCTCCGGCGATTCCGGAGGAAATCTTTGGTGAGGGGTCCTTTTTTGTTTTTTTTTTTTTTGTGGGGCCCAGGGGTCCAATTCAGCTGAAGAAAGAATCTTCAATGAGTCTTCAGGGATTCTTCGGTGAAGATTTTGGCGCCAATACGAAGACTATCATTTTCTCAAACTAGAGCATAGTCATTCATGTAATGATGGCCACCTCTGGCGATTCCGAAGGAAATCTTTGGTAGGGGTCCTTTTTTTTTTTTTTGTGGGGCCCAGGGGTCCAGTTCAGCTGAAGAAAGAATCTTCAAGGAGTCTTCAGGGATTCTTCGGTGAAGATTTTGGCGCCAATATGAAGACTATCATTTTCTCAAACTAGAGCATAGTCATTCATGTAATGATGGCCACCTCCGGCGATTCCGGAGGAAATCTTTGGTAAAGTGTCCTTTTTTGTTTTTTTTTTTTTGTGGGGCCCAGGGGTCCAATTCAGCTGAAGAAAGAATCTTCAAGGCGTCTTCAGGGATTCTTCGGTGAAGATTTTGGCGCCAATACGAAGACTATCATTTTCTCAAACTAGAGCACAGTCATTCATGTAATGATGGCCACCTCCGGCTATTCCGGAGGAAATCTTTGATAGGGGGTCCTTTTTTTTTCGTGGGGCCCAGGGGTCCAGTTCAGCTGAAGAAAGAATCTTCAAGGAGTCTTCAGGGATTCTTCGGTGAAGATTTTGGAGCCAATACGAAGACTATCATTTTCTCAAACTAGAGCTTAGTCATTCATGTAATGATGGCCACCTCCGGCGATTCCGGAGGAAATCTTTGGTAAGGGGTCCTTTTTTTTTTTTTTTTTTTTTTTGTGGGGCCCACGGGTCCAATTCAGCTGAAGAAAGAATCTTCAAGGAGTCTTCAGGGATTCTTCGGTGAAGATTTTGGAGCCAATACGAAGACTATCATTTTCTCAAACTAGAGCATAGTCATTCATGTAATGATGGCCACCTCCGGCGATTCCAGAGGAAAGCTTTGGTAAGGGGTCTTTTTTTTTTTTTTTTTGTGGGGCCCAGGGGTCCAGTTCAGCTGAAGAAAGAATCTTCAAGGAGTCTTCAGGGATTCTTCGGTGAAGATTTTGGCGCCAATACGAAGACTATCATTTTGTCAAACTAGAGCAAAGTCATTCATGTAATGATGGCTACCTCCGGCGATTCCGGAGGAAATCTTTGGTAAGGGGTAGTTTTTTTTTTTTTTGTGGGGCCCAGGAGTCCAGTTCAGCTGAAGAAAGAATATTCAAGGAGTCTTCAGGGATTCTTCGGTGAAGATTTTGGCGCCAATACGAAGACTATCATTTTCTCAAACTAGAGCATAGTCATTCATGTAATGATGGCCACCTCCGGCGATTCCGGAGGAAATCTTTGGTAAGGGGTCCTTTTTTGTTTTTTTCTTGTGGGGCCCAGTGGTCCAATTCAGCTGAAGAAAGAATCTTCAAGGAGTCTTCAGGGATTCTTCGGTGAATATTTTGGAGCCAGTACGAAGACTATCATTTTCTCAAACTAGAGTATAGTCATTCATGTAATTATGGCCACTTCCGGCGATTCCGGAGGAAATCTTTGGTAAGGGGTCCTTTTTTGTTTTTTTTGTGGGGCCCAGGGGTCCAATTCAGCTGAAGAAAGAATCTTCAAGGAGTCTTCAGGGATTCTTCGGTGAAGATTTTGGCGCCAATACGAAGACTATCATTTTCTGAAACTAGAGCTTAGTCATTCATGTAATGATGGCCACCTCCGGCGATTCCGGAGGAAATCTTTGGTAAGGGGTCCTTTTTTTTCTTTTTTTTTTTGTGGGGCCCAGGGGTCCAATTCAGCTGAAGAAAGAATCTTCAAGGAGTCTTCAGGGATTCTTCGGTGAAGATTTTGGAGCCAATACGAAGACTATTATTTTCTCAAACTAGAGCATAGTCATTCATGTAATGATGGCCACCTCCGGCGATTCCAGAGGAAAGCTTTGGTAAGGGGTCCTTTTTTTTTTTTTTTTTTTGTGGGGCCCAGGGGTCCAGTTCAGCTGAAGAAAGAATCTTCAAGGAGTCTTCAGGGATTCTTCGGTGAAGATTTTGGCGCCAATACGAAGACTATCATTTTCTCAAACTAGAGCATAGTCATTCATGTAATGATGGCCACCTCCGGCGATTCCGGAGGAAATCTTTGGTAAGGGGTAGTTTTTTTTTTTTTGTGGGGCCCAGGAGTCCAATTCAGCTGAAGAAAGAATCTTCAAGGAGTCTTCAGGGATTCTTCGGTGAAGATTTTGGCGCCAATACGAAGACTATCATTTTCTCAAACTAAAGCTTAGTCATTCATGTAATGATGGCCACCTACGGCAATTCCGGAGGAAATCTTTGGTAAGGGGTCCTTTTTTGTTTTTTATTTTTTTGTGGGGCCCAGGGGTCCAATTCAGCTGAAGAAAGAATCTTCAAGGAGTCTTCAGGGATTCTTCGGTGAAGATTTTGGTGCCAATAGAAGACTATCATTTTCTCAAACTAGAGCATAGTCATTCATGTAGTGATGGCCACCTCCGGCGATTCCGAAGGAAATCTTTGGTAGGGGTCCTTTTTTTTTTTTTTGTGGGGCCCAGGGGTCCAGTTCAGCTGAAAAAAGAATCTTCAAGGAGTCTTCAGGGATTCTTCGGTGAAGATTTTGGCGCCAATACGAAGACTATCATTTTCTCAAACTAGAGCATAGTCATTCATGTAATGATGGCCACCTCCGGCGATTCCAGAGGAAATCTTTGGTAAAGTGTCCTTTTTTGTTTTTTTTTTTTGTGGGGCCCAGGGGTCCAATTCAGCTGAAGAAAGAATCTTCAAGGAGTCTTCAGGGATTCTTCGGTAAAGATTTTGGCGCCAATAGAAGACTATCATTTTCTCAAACTAGAGCATAGTCATTCATGTAATGATGTCCACCTCCGGCGATTCCAGAGGAAATCTTTGGTAAGGGGTACTTTTTTGTTTTTTTTGTGGGCCCAGGGGTCCAATTCAGCTGAAGAAAGAATCTTCAAGGAGTCTTCAGGGATTCTTCGGTGAAGATTTTGGAGCCAATACGAAGACTATCATTTTCTCAAAATAGAGCATAGTCATTCATGTAATGATGGCCACCTCCGGCGATTCCGGAGGAAATCTTTGGTAAGGTGTCCTTTTTTGTTTTTTTTTTTTTTGTTGGGCCCAGGAACCAGTTCAGCTGAAGAAAGAATCTTCAAGGAGTCTTCAGGGATTCTTCGGTGAAGATTTTGGCGCCAATACGAAGACTATCATTTTCTCAAACTAGAGCATAGTCATTCATGTAATGATGGCCACCTCCGGCGATTCCGGAGGAAATCTTTGGTAGGGGGTCGTTTTTTTTTTTTTTTGTTCGGCCCAGGGGTCCAGTTCAGCTGAAGAAAGAATCTTCAAGGAGTCTTCAGGGATTCTTCGGCGAAGATTTTGGCACCAATACGAAGAGTATCATTTTCTCAAACTAGAGCATAGTCATTCATGTAATGATGGCCACCTCCGGCGATTCCGGAGGAAATCTTTGGTAAGGGGTCCTTTTTTGTTTTTGTTTTTTTTTTTGTGGGGCCCAAGGGTCCAATTCAGCTGAAGAAAGAATCTTCAAGGAGTCTTCAGGGATTCTTCGGTGAAGATTTTGGCGCCAATACTAAGACTATCATTTTCTCAAACTGGAGCATAGTCATAAAGGCTACCAGCTATATAAATGGTAGAAATTACCCTTGAAATTGAAAAATGACACCTATTATACTGTGAAGAAAGAGTCTTCAAGGAGTCTTCAGGGAATCTTGGGTGAGGATTTTGGAGCCAATATGAAGACTATCATTTTCTAAAACTAGAGCATAGTCATTCATGTAATGATGGCCACCTCCGGAGATTCCGGAGGAAATCTTTGGTAAGGGGTCCTTTTTTTTTTTTTTTTTGTGGGGCCCAGGGGTCCAATTCCGCTGAAGAAAGAATCTTCAAGGAGTCTTCAGGGATTCTTCGGTGAAGATTTTGGCGCCAATACGAAGACTATCATTTTCTCAAACTAGAGCATAGTCATTCATGTAATGATGGCCACCTCCGGCGATTCCGGAGGAAATCTTTGGTAGGGGGTCCTTTTTTTTTTTTCGTGGGGCCCAGGGGTCCAGTTCAGCTGAAGAAAGAATCTTCAAGGAGTCTTCAGGGATTCTTTGGTGAAGATTTTGGCACCAATACGAAGACTCTCATTTTCTCAAACTAGAGCATAGTCATTCATGTAATGATGGCCACCTCCGGCGATTCCGGAGGAAATCTTTGGTAAGGGGTCCTTTTTTGTTTTTTTTTGGGGGGGGGGACCAGGGGTCCAATTCAGCTGAAGAAAGAATCTTCAAGGAGTCTTCAGGGATTCTTCGGTGAAGATTTTGGCGCCAATACGAAGACTATCATTTTCTCAAACTAGACCATAGTCATTCATGTAATGATGGCCACCTCCGGCGATTCCGGAGGAAATCTTTGGTAGGGGGTCCTTTTTTTTTTTTCGTGGGGCCCAGGGGTCCAGTTCAGCTGAAGAAAGAATCTTCAAGGAGTCTTCAGGGATTCTTCGGTGAAGATTTTGGCGCCAATACTAAGACTATCATTTTCTCAAACTGGAGCATAGTCATAAAGGCTACCAGCTATATAAATGGTAGAAATTACCCTTGAAATTAAAAAATGACACCTGTTATACTGCTGAAGAAAGAGTCTTCAAGGAGTCTTCAGGGAATCTTGGGTGAGGATTTTGGAGCCAATATGAAGACTATCATTTTCTAAAACTAGAGCATAGTCATTCATGTAATGATGGCCACCTCCGGCGATTCCGGAGGAAATCTTTGGTAACGGGTCCTTTTTTGTTTTTTTTTTGTGGGGCCCAGGGGTCCAATTCAGCTGAAGAAAGAATCTTCAAAGAGTCTTCAGGGATTCTTCGGTGAAGATTTTGGAGCCAATACGAAGACTATCATTTTCTCAAACTAGAGCATAGTCATTTATGTAATGATGGCCACCTCCGGCGATTCCGGAGGAAATCTTTGGTAAGGGGTCCTTTTTTTTTTTTTTTTTGTGGGGCCCAGGGGTCCAGTTCAGCTGAAGAAAGAATCTTCAAGGAGTCTTCAGGGATTCTTCGGTGAAGATTTTGGCTCCAATACGAAGACTATCATTTTCTCAAACTAGAGCATAGTCATTCATGTAATGATGGCCACCTCCGGCGATTCCGAAGGAAATCTTTGGTAAGGGGTCCTTTTTTGTTTTTTTTGTGTGGGGCCCAGGGGTCCAATTCAGCTGAAGAAAGAATCTTCAAGGAGTCTTCAGGGATTCTTCGGTGAAGATTTTGGCGCCAATACGAAGACTATCATTTTCTCAAACTAGAGCATAGTCATTCATGTAATGATGGCCACCTCCGGCGATTCCGGAGGAAATCTTTGGTAAGGGGTCCTTTTTTTTTTTGTGGGGCCCAGGGGTCCAATTTAGCTGAAGAAAGAATCTTCAAGGAGTCTTCAGGGATTCTTCCTTGAAGATTTTGGCGCCAATACGAAGACTATCATTTTCTCAAACTAGAGCATAGTCATTCATGTAATGATGGCCACCTCCGGCGATTCCGGAGGAAATCTTTGGTAGGGGGTCCTTTTTATTTTTTTCGTGGGGCCCAGGGGTCCAGTTCAGCTGAAGAGAGAATCTTCAAGGAGTCTTCAGGGGTTCTTCGGTGAAGATTTTGGCACCAATACGAAGACTATCATTTTCTCAAACTAGAGCATAGTCATTCATGTAATGATGGCCACCTCCGGCGATTCCGGAGGAAATCTTTGGTAAGGGGTCCTTTTTTTTTTTTTGTGGTGCCCAGGGGTCCAGTTCAGCTGAAGAAAGAATCTTCAAGGAGTCTTCAGGGATTCTTCGGTGAAGATTTTGGCACCAATACGAAGACTATCATTTTCTCAAACTAGAGCATAGTCATTCATGTAATGATGGCCACCTCCGGCGATTCCGGAAGACATCTTTGGTAAGGGGTCCTTTTTTTTTTTTTTTTTTTTTGTGGGGCCTAGGGGTCCAATTCAGCTGAAGAAAGAATCTTCAAGGAGTCTTCAGGGATTCTTCGGTGAAGATTTTGGCGCCAATACTAAGACTATCATTTTCTCAAACTAGAGTATAGTCATAAAGGCTACCAGCTATATAAATGGTAGAAATTACCCTTGAAATTGAAAAATGACACCTGTTATACTGCTGAAGAAAGAGTTTTCAAGGAGTCTTCAGGGAATCTTGGGTGAGGATTTTGGAGCCAATATGAAGACTATCATTTTCTAAAACTAGAGCATAGTCATTCATGTAATGATGGCCACCTCCGGCGATTCCGGAGGAAATCTTTGGTAAGGGGTCCTTTTATGTTTTTTTTTTTTTTTTGTGGGGCCCAGGGGTCCAATTCAGCTGAAGAAAGAATCTTCAAGGAGTCTTCAGGGATTCTTCGGTGAAGATTTTGGCACCAATACGAAGACTATCATTTTCTCAAACTAGAGCATAGTCATTCATGTAATGACGGCCACCTCCGGCGATTCCGGAGGAAATCTTTGCTAAGGGGTCCTTTTTTGTTTTTTTTTGTTGGGCCCAGGGGTCCAATTAGCTGAACAAAGAATCTTCAAAGAGTCTTCAGGGATTCTTCGGTGAAGATTTTGCGCCAATACGAAGACTATCATTTTCTCAAACTAGAGCATAGTCATTCATGTAATGATGGCCACCTCCGGCAATTCCGGAAGAAATCTTTGGTAAGGGGTCCTTTTTTGTTTTTTGTTTTTTTTTGTGGGGCCCAGGGGTCCAGTTCAGCTGAAGAAAGAATCTTCAAGGAGTCTTCAGGGATTCTTCGGTGAAGATTTTGGCGCCAATACGAAGACTATCATTTTCTCAAACTAGAGCATAGTCATTCATGTAATGATGGCCACCTCCGGCGATTCCGGAGGAAATCTTTGGTGAGGGGTCCTTTTTTGTTTTTTTTTTTTTGTGGGGCCCAGGGGTCCAATTCAGCTGAAGAAAGAATCTTCAATGAGTCTTCAGGGATTCTTCGGTGAAGATTTTGGCGCCAATACGAAGACTATCATTTTCTCAAACTAGAGCATAGTCATTCATGTAATGATGGCCACCTCCGGCGATTCCGAAGGAAATCTTTGGTAGGGGTCCTTTTTTTTTTTGTGGGGCCCAGGGGTCCAGTTCAGCTGAAGAAAGAATCTTCAAGGAGTCTTCAGGGATTCTTCGGTGAAGATTTTGGCGCCAATACGAAATCTATCATTCTCTCAAACTAGAGCATAGTCATTCATGTAATGATGGCCACCTCCGGCGATTCCGGAGGAAATCTTTGGTAAAGTGTCCTTTTTTGTTTTTTTTTTTTTGTGGGGCCAGGGGTCCAATTCAGCTGAAGAAAGAATCTTCAAGGAGTCTTCAGGGATTCTTCGGTGAAGATTTTGGAGCCAATACGAAGACTATCATTTTCTCAAACTAGAGCTCAGTCATTCATGTAATGATGGCTACCTCCGGCTATTCCGGAGGAAATCTTTGGTAGGGGTCCTTTTTTTTTTTTGTGGGGCCCAGGGGTCCAGTTCAGCTGAAGAAAGAATCTTCAAGGAGTCTTCAGGGATTCTTCGGTGAAGATTTTGGCGCCAATACGAAGACTATCATTTTCTCAAACTAGAGCATAGTCATTCATGTAATGATGGCCACCTCCGGCGATTCCGGAGGAAATCTTTGGTAAGGGGTACTTTTTTGTTTTTTTTTGTCGGGCCCAGGGGTCCAATTTAGCTGAAGAAAGAATATTCAAGGAGTCTTCAGGGATTCTTCGGTGAAGATTTTGGCGCCAATACGAAGACTATCATTTTCTCAAACTAGAGCATAGTCATTCATGTAATGATGGCCACCTCCGGCGATTCCGGAGGAAATCTTTGGTAAGGTGTCCTTTTTTTTTGGGGGGGGGGGCCAGGGGTCCAATTCAGCTGAAAAAAGAATCTTCAAGGAGTCTTCAGGGATTCTTCGGTGAAGATTTTGGCGCCAATACTAAGACTATCATTTTCTCAAACTAGAGCATAGTCATAAAGGCTACCAGCTATATAAATGGTAGAAATTACCCTTGAAATTGAAAAATGACACCTGTTATACTGCTGTATAAAGAGTCTTCAAGGAGTGTTCAGAGAATCTTGGGTGAGGATTTTGGAGCCAATATGAAGACTATCATTTTCTAAAACTAGAGCATAGTCATTCATGTAATGATGGCCACTTCCGGCGATTCCGGAGGAAATCTTTGGTAAGGGGTCCTTTTTTGTTTTTTTTTGTGGGGCCCAGGGGTCCAATTCAGCTGAAGAAAGAATCTTCAAGGAGTCTTCAGGGATTCTTCGGTGAAGATTTTGGCGCCAATACGAAGACTATCATTTTCTCAAACTAGAGCATAGTCATTCATGTAATGATGGCCACCTCCGGCGATTCCGGAGAAACCTTTGGTAAGGGGTCCTTTTTTTTTTTTTTTTCTGGGGCCCAGGGGTCCAATTCAGCTGAAGAAAGAATCTTCAAGGAGTCTTCAGGGATTCTTCGGTGAAGATTTTGGAGCCAATACGAAGACTATTATTTTCTCAAACTAGAGCATAGTCATTCATGTAATGATGGCCACCTCCGGCGATTCCAGAGGAAAGCTTTGGTAAGGGGTCCTTTTTTTTTTTTTTTTTTTTTGTGGGGCCCAGGGGTCCAGTTCAGCTGAAGAAAGAATCTTCAAGGAGTCTTCAGGGATTCTTCGGTGAAGATTTTGGCGCCAATACGAAGACTATCATTTTCTCAAACTAGAGCATAGTCATTCATGTAATGATGGCTACCTCCGGCGATTCCGGAGGAAATCTTTGGTAATGGGTAGTTTTTTTTTTTTTTGTGGGGCCCAGGAGTCCAATTCAGCTGAAGAAAGAATATTCAAGGAGTCTTCAGGGATTCTTCGGTGAAGATTTTGGCGCCAATACGAAGACTATCATTTTCTCAACCTAGAGCATAGTCATTCATGTAATGATGGCCACCTCCGGCGATTCCGGAGGACATCTTTGGTAAGGGGTCCTTTTTTGTTTTTTTTTTTTTTTGTGGGGCCCAGTGGTCCAATTCAGCTGAAGAAAGAATCTTCAAGGAGTCTTCAGGGATTCTTCGGTGAATATTTTGGAGCCAGTACGAAGACTATCATTTTCTCAAACTAGAGTATAGTCATTCATGTAATTATGGCTACCTCCGGCGATTCCGGAGGAAATCATTGGTAAGGGGTCCTTTTTTGTTTTTTTTTGTGGGGCCCAGGAGTCCAATTCAGCTGAAGAAAGAATATTCAAGGAGTCTTCAGAGATTCTTCGGTGAAGATTTTGGCGCCAATACGAAGACTATCATTTTCTCAAACTAGAGCATAGTCATTCATGTAATGATGGCAACCTCCGGCGATTCCGGAGGAAATCTTTGGTAAGGGGTCCTTTTTTTTTTTTTTTTTGTGGGGCCCAGGGGTCCAGTTCAGCTGAAGAAAGAATCTTCAAGGAGTCTTCAGAGATTCTTCGGTGAAGATTTTGGCGCCAATACGAAGACTATCATTTTCTCAAACTAGAGCTTAGTCATTCATGTAATGATGGCCACATCCGGCGATTCCGGAGGAAATCTTTGGTAAGGGGTCCTTTTTTGTTTTTTTTTTTTTTTGTTGGTCCCAGGGGTCCAATTTAGCTGAAGAAAGAATCTTCAATGAGTCTTCAGGGATTCTTCTGTGAAGATTTTGGCACCAATACGAAGACTATCATTTTCTCAAACTAGAGCATAGTCATTCATGTAATGATGGCTACATCCGGCGATTCCGGAGGAAATCTTTGGTAAGGGGTAGTTTTTTTTTTTTTTGTGGGGCCCAGGAGTCCAATTCAGCTGAAGAAAGAATATTCAAGGAGTCTTCAGGGATTCTTCGGTGAAGATTTTGGCGCCAATACGAAGACTATCATTTTCTCAAACTAGAGCATAGTCATTCATGTAATGGTGGCCACCTCCGGCGATTCAGGAGGAAATCTTTGGTAGGGGGTCCTTTTTTTTTTCGTGGGGCCCAGGGGTCCAGTTTAGCTGAAGAAAGAATCTTCAAGGAGTCTTTAGGGATTCTTCTGAGAAGATTTTGGCGCCAATACGAAGACTATCATTTTCTCAAACTAGAGCTTAGTCATTCATGTAATAATGGCCACCTCCGGCGATTCCGGAGGAAATCTTTGGTAAGGGGTCCTTTTTTGTTTTTTTTCGTCGGGCCCAGGAGTCCAATTCAGCTGAAGAAAGAATATTCAAGGAGTCTTCAGGGATTCTTCGGTGAAGATTTTGGCGCCAATACGAAGACTATCATTTTCTCAAACTAGAGCATAGTCATTCATGTAAAGATGGCCCCCTCCGGCGATTCCGGAGGAAATCTTTGGTAAGGGGTCCTTTTTTGTTTTGTTTTTTTTTGTGGGGCCCAGGGGTCCAGTTCAGCTGAAGAAAGAATCTTCAAGGAGTCTTCAGAGATTCTTCGGTGAAGATTTTGGCGCCAATACGAAGACTATCATTTTCTCAAACTAGAGCTTAGTCATTCATGTAATGATGGCCACCTCCGGCGATTCCGGAGGAAATCTTTGGTAAGGGGTCCTTTTTTGTTTTTTTTTTTTTTTGTTGGGCCCAGGGGTCCAATTCAGCTGAAGAAAGAATCTTCAATGAGTCTTCAGGGATTCTTCGGTGAAGATTTTGGCACCAATACGAAGACTATCATTTTCTCAAACTAGAGCATAGTCATTCATGTAATGATGGCTACATCCGGCGATTCCGGAGGAAATCTTTGGTAAGGGGGAGTTTTTTTTTTTTGTGGGGCCCAGGAGTCCAATTCAGCTGAAGAAAGAATATTCAAGGAGTCTTCAGGGATTCTTCGGTGAAGATTTTGGCGCCAATACGAAGACTATCATTTTCTCAAACTAGAGCATAGTCATTCATGTAATGGTGGCCACCTCCGGCGATTCCGGAGGAAATCTTTGGTAGGGGGTCCTTTTTTTTTTCGTGGGGCCCAGGGGTCCAGTTCAGCTGAAGAAAGAATCTTCAAGGAGTCTTCAGGGATTCTTCTGTGAAGATTTTGGCGCCAATACGAAGACTATCATTTTCTCAAACTAGAGCTTAGTCATTCATGTAATAATGGCCACCTCCGGCGATTCCGGAGGAAATCTTTGGTAAGGGGTCCTTTTTTGTTTTTTTTTGTCGGGCCCAGGAGTCCAATTCAGCTGAAGAAAGAATATTCAAGGAGTCTTCAGGGATTCTTCGGTGAAGATTTTGGCGCCAATACGAAGACTATCATTTTCTCAAACTAGAGCATAGTCATTCATGTAATGATGGCCCCCTCCGGCGATTCCGGAGGAAATCTTTGGTAAGGGGTCCTTTTTTGTTTTGTTTTTTTTGTGGGGCCCAGGGGTCCAGTTCAGCTGAAGAAAGAATCTTCAAGGAGTCTTCAGAGATTCTTCGGTGAAGATTTTGGCGCCAATACGAAGACTATCATTTTCTCAAACTTGAGCATAGTCATTCATGTAATGATGGCCACATCCGGCGATTGCAGAGGAAATCTTTGGTAAGGGGTCCTTTTTTGTTTTTTTTTTTGGGGGGGGCCCAGGGGTCCAATTCAGCTGAAGAAAGAATCTTCAAGGAGTCTTCAGGGATTCTTCGGTGAAGAAATTGGCGCCAATACTAAGACTATCATTTTCTCAAACTAGAGCATAGTCATAAAGGCTACCAGCTATATAAATGGTAGAAATTACCCTTGAAATTGAAAAATGACACCTGTTATACTGCTGAAACAAGAGTCTTTAAGGAGTCTTCAGGGAATCTTGGGTGAGGATTCTGGAGCCAATATGAAGACTATCATTTTCTAAAACTAGAGCATAGTCATTCATGTAATGATGGCCACCTCCGGCGATTCCGGAGGAAATCTGTGGTAAGGGGTTCTTTTTTGTTTTTTTTTTTTTGTGGGGCCCAGGGGTCCAATTCAGCTGAAAAAAGAATCTTCAAAGTGTCTTCAGGGATTCTTTGGTGAAGATTTTGGAGCCAATACGAAGACTATCATTTTCTCAAACTTGAGCATAGTCATTCATGTAATGATGGCCACCTCCGGCGATTCCGGAGGAAATCTTTGGTAAGGGGTCCTTTTTTGTTTTTTGTTTTTTTTGTGGGGCCCAGGGGTCCAGTTCAGCTGAAGAAAGAATCTTCAAGGAGTCTTCAGGGATTCTTCGGTGAAGATTTTGGCGCCAATACGAAGACTATCATTTTCTCAAACTAGAGCATAGTCATTCATGTAATGATGGCCACCTCCGGCGATTCCGGAGGAATTCTTTGGTAAGGGGTCCTTTTTTTTTTTTTTTTGTGGGGCCCAGGGGTCCAATTCAGCTGAAGAAAGAATCTTCAAGGAGTCTTCAGGGATTCTTCGGTGAAGATTTTGGCGCCAATACGAAGACTATCATTTTCTCAAACTAGAGCTTAGTCATTCATGTAATGATGGCCACCTCCGGCGATTCCGGAGGAAATCTTTGGTAAGGGGTCCTTTTTTGTTTTTTTTTTTTTGTGGGGCCCAGGGGTCCAATTCAGCTGAAGAAAGAATCTTCAAGGAGTCTTCAGGGATTCTTCGGTGAAGATTTTGGCGCCAACACGAAGACTATCATTTTCTCAAACTAGAGCATAGTCATTCATGTAATGATGGCCACCTCCGGCGATTCCGGAGGAAATCTTTGGTAGGGGATCCTTTTTTTTTTTTTTTTTTTGTGGGGCCCAGGGGTCCAGTTCAGCTGAAGAAAGAATCTTCAAGGAGTCTTCAGGGATTCTTCAGTGAAGATTTTGGCACCAATACGAAGACTATCATTTTCTCAAATAAGAGCATAGTCATTCATGTAATAATGGCTACCTCCTGCGATTCCGGAGGAAATCTTTGGTAAGGGGTCCTTTTTTTTTTTTTTTTTTGTGGGGCCCAGGGGTCCAATTCAGCTGAAGAAAGAATCTTCAAGGAGTCTTCAGGGATTCTTCGGTGAAGATTTTGGCGCCAATACTAAGACTATCATTTTCTCAAACTAGAGTATAGTCATAAAGGCTACCAGCTATATAAATGGTAGAAATTACCCTTGAAATTGAAAAATGACACCTGTTATACTGCTGAAGAAAGAGTTTTCAAGAGTCTTCAGGGAATCTTGGGTGAGGATTTTGGAGCCAATATGAAGACTATCATTTTCTAAAACTAGAGCATAGTCATTCATGTAATGATGGCCACCTCCGGCGATTCCGGAGGAAATCTTTGGTAAGGGGTCCTTTTTTGTTTTTTTTTGTGGGACCCAGGGGTCCAGTTCAGCTGAAGAGAGAATCTTCAAGGAGTCTTCAGGGAGTCTTCGGTGAAGATTTTGGCGCCAAAACGAAGACTATCATTTTCTCAAACTAAAGCATAGTCATTCATGTAATGATGGCCACCTCCGGCGATTCCGGAGGAAATCTTTGGTAAGGGGTCCTTTTTTTTTTTTTTTTTTGTGGGGCATAGGGGTCCAATTCAGCTGAAGTAAGGATCTTCAAGGAGTCTTCAGGGATTCTTGAGGTGAAGATTTTGGCGCCAATACGAAGACTATCATTTTCTCAAACTAGAGCTTAGTCATTCATGTATTGATTTCCACCTCCGGCGATTCCGGAGGAAATCTTTGGTAAGGGGTCCTTTTTTTTTTTTTTTTTGTCGGGCCCAGGGGTCCAATTCAGCTGAAGAAAGAATCTTCAATGAGTCTTCAGGGATTCTTCGGTGAAGATTTTGGAGCCAATACGAAGAATATCATTTTCTAAAACTAGAGCATAGTCATTCATGTAATGATGGCCACCTCCGGCGATTCCGAAGAAAATCTTTGGTAGGGGGTCCTTTTTTTTTTTTTTTGTGGGGCCCAGGGGTCCAGTTCAGCTGCAGAAAGAATTTTCAAGGAGTCTTCAGGGATTCTTCGGTAAACATTTAGGCGCCAATACGAAGACTATCATTTTCTAAAACTAGAGCATAGTCATTCATGTAATGATGGCCACCTCCGGCGATTCCGGAGGAAATCTTTGGTAAGGGGTCCTTTTTAGTTTTTTTTTGTGGGGCCCAGGGGTCCAATTCAGCTGAAGAAAGAATATTCAAGGAGTCTTCAGGGATTCTTCGGTGAAGATTTTGGCGCCAATACGAAGACTATCATTTTCTCAAACTAGAGCTTAGTCATTCATGTAATAATGGCCACCTCCGGCGATTCCGGAGGAAATCTTATGTAAGGGGTCCTTTTTAGTTTTTTTTTGTCGGGCCCAGGGGTCCAATTCAGCTGAAGAAAGAATATTCAAGGAGTCTTCAGGGATTCTTCGGTGAAGATTTTGGCGCCAATACGAAGACTATCATTTTCTCAAACTAGAGCATAGTCACTTACGAAATGATGGCTACCTCCTGCGATTCCGGAGGAAATCTTTGGTAAGGGGTCCTTTTTTGTTTTTCTTTTTTTTTGTGGGGCCCAGGGGTCCAGTTCAGCTGAAGAAATAATCTTCAAGGAGACTTCAGGGATTCCTCGGTGAAGATTTTGGCACCAATACGAAGACTATCATTTTCTCAAACTAGAGCTTAGTCATTCATGTAATCATGGCCACCTCCGGGGATTCCAGAGGAAATCTTTGGTGAGGGGTCCTTTTTTGTTTTTTTTTTTGTGGGGCCCAGGGGTCCAATTCAGCTGAAGAAAGAATCTTCAAGGAGTCTTCAGGGATTCTTCGGTGAAGATTTTGGCGCCAATACGAAGACTATCATTTTCTCAAACTAGAGCTTAGTCATTCATGTAATGATGGCCACCTCCGGCGATTCCGGAGGAAATCTTTGGTAGGGGGTCGTTTTTTGTTTTTTTTTTGTGGGGCCCAGGGGTCCAATTCAGCTGAAGAAAGAATCTTCAATTAGTCTTCAGGGATTCTTCGGTGAAGATTTTGGCGCCAATACTAAGACTATCATTTTCTCAAACTAGAGCATGGTCATAAAGGCTACCAGTTATATAAATGGTAGAAATTACCCTTGAAATTGAAAAATGACACCTGTTATACTGCTGAAGAAAGAGTTTTCAAGGAGTCTTCAGGGAATCTTGGGTGAGGACTATCATTTTCTAAAACTAGAGCATAGTCATTCATGTAATGATGTCCACCTTGTGCCAGTTGCATAGAACAAACTTGTGCCAGTTGAGTAGAACAAACTTGAGCCAGTTGCGTAGAACAAACTTGTATCAGTTGCATAGAACAAACTTGTGCCAGTTATGTAGAAGAAACTTGTGCCAGTTGCGTCGAACAAACTTGTGCCAGTTGCGTCGAAGAAACTTGTGCTAGTTACGGCGAACCAACTTGTGCCAGTTTCGTCGAGAAAACTTGTGCCAGTTGCGTCAAATAAACTTGTGACAGTTGCGTCAAACAAACTTGTGCCAGTTGCATCAAAGAAACTTGTTCTAGTTGCGTCAAACAAACTTGTCCCAATTGAGTCGAAAAAACTTGTGCCAGTTGCATCGAACAAACTTGTGCCAGTTGCGTCTAACAAACTTGTGCCAGTTGCGTCAAAAAAACTTGGGCCAGTTTCGTCAAACAAACTTGTGCCAGTGGCATCCAACAAACTTGTGCCAGTTGCGTAGAACAAACTTGTGCCAGTTGCGTCAAACAAACTTGTGCCAATTGCATAGAACAAACTTGTGGCAGTTGCATCAAACAAACTCATGCCAGTTGCGTAAAACAAACTAGTGCCAGTTGCACAGAACAAACTTGTGACAGTTGAGTAGAACAAACTTGTGCCCATTGCGCCAAACAAACTTGTGCCAGTTCGTCGAACAAACTTGTGCCAGTTGCAAAGAACAAACTTGTGCCAGTTGCGTCAAACAAACTTGTGCCAGTTGCATTGAACAAACTTGTGCCAGTTGCGTCAAACAAACTTGTGCCAGTTACGGCGAACAAACTTGTGCCACTTGCGTCGAGAAAACTTGTGCCTGTTGCGTCAAATAAACTTGTGCGAGTTGCGTCAAACAAACTTGTGCCAGTTACGGCGAACAAACTTGTGCTAGTTGCGTCAAGAAAAGTTGTGCCAGTTGCGTCAAATAAACTTGTGCCAGTTGCGTCAAACAAACTTGTGCCAGTTGCATCAAACAAACTTGTGCCAGTTGCGTCAAACAAACTTGTGCCAGTTGCGTCAAACAAACTTGTGCCAGTTGATTCGAAAAAACTTGTGCCAGTTGCGTTGAACAAACTTGTGCCAGTTGCGTCTAACAAACTTGTGCCAGTTGCGTCAAACAAACTTGTGCCAGTTGCGTCAAAAAAACTTGGGCCAGTTGCGTCAAACAAACTTGTGCCAGTGGCAACGAACAAACAAGTGCCAGTTGCGTAGAACAAAATTGTGCCTGTTGCGTCAAGCAAACTTGTGCCAGTTGCGTAGAACAAACTTGTGCCAGTTGCGTAGAACAACCTTGTGCCAGTTGCGTCGAACAAACTTGTGCCAGTTGCGTAGAACAAACTTATAGCAGTTGCGTCAAGCAATCTTATGCCAGTTGCGTAGAACAATCTAGTGCCAGTTGCATAGAACAAACTTGTGAAAGTTGCGTCAAACAAACTTGTGCCAATTGCGTCAAACAAACTTGTGCCAGTAGCGTTGAACACACTTGTGCCAGTTGCGTCGAAGAAACTTGTGCCAGTTGCGTCAAACAAACTTCTGCCAGTTGCGTCAAACAAACTTGTGCCAGTTGCATCGAACAAACTTGTGCCAGTTATGGCGAACAAAATTGTGCCAATTGCGTCGAGAAAACTTGTGCCAGTTGCATCAGATAAACTTGTGCCAGTTGCTATAAACTTTTGCCAGTTGCATCAAACAAACTTGTGCCAGTTGCGTCAAACAAACTTGTGCCAGTTGCGTGAAACAAACTTGTGCCAGTTGCGTCAAACAATCTTCTGCCAATTGAGTCGAAAAAACTTGTGCCAATTGCGTCGAACAAACTTTTTCCAGTTGCGTCGAATAAACTTGTGCCAGTTGCATCGAACAAACTAGTGCCAGTTGCATAGAACAAACTTGTTCCAGTTGCGTCAAACAAACTTCTGCCAGTTGCGTAGAACAAACTTGTCCATGTTGCGTAGAACAACCTTGTGCCAGTTGCGTCAAACAAACTTTTGCCAGTTGCGTCAAACAAACTTGTGCCAGTTGCGTCGAACAAACGTGTGCCAGTTGTTTCAAACAAACTTGTGCCAGATGGGTCGAACAAACTTGTGCCAGTTAAGTTAAACAAACTTTTACCAGTTGCGTCGAACAAACTTGTGCCAGTTGCGTCGAACAAACTTGTGGCAGTTGCGTCGAACAAGCTTGCGCCAGTTCCGTCGAACAAACTTGTGCCAGTTGCGTCGAACAAACTTGTGCCAGTTGTGTCAAACAATCTTGTTACAGTTGCGTAGAACAAACTTGTGCCAGTTGTGTAGAACAAACATATCCCAGTTGCGTCAAACAAATATGTGCCAGTTGAGTAGAAGAAACTAGTGCCAGTTGCATAGAACAAACTTGTGCCAGATGCATAGAACAAACTTTTGCCATTTGCGTAGAACAAACTTGTGTCAGTTGTGTCAAACAACCTTGTGCCAGTTGTGTCAAACAAACTTGTGCCAGTTGTGTAGAACAAACTTGTAAGAGTTGCGTAGAACAAACTTGTGCCAGTTGCGTAGAACAAACTTGTGCCAGTTGCGTAGAACAAACTTGTTCCAGTTGCGTCAAACAAACTTGTGCCAGTTGCATAGAACAAATTTGTGCCAGTTGCGTAGAACAAACTTGTGCCAGTTGCGTCAAACAAACTTGTGCCAGTTGCGTCAAACAAACTTGTGCCAGTTGCGTCGAACAAACTTGTGCCAGTTGCGTCGAACAAACTTGTGCCAGTTGCGTCGAACAAACTTGTGCCAGTTGCGTCGAACAAACTTGTGCCAGTTGCATCGAACAATCTTGTGTCAGTTGCGTCAAACAAACTTGTGCCAGTTGCGTCAAACAAACTTGTGCCAATTGAGTCGAAAAAACTTGTGCCAGTTGCGTCGAACAAACTTGTGCCAGTTGTGTCAAACAAACTTGTGCAGTTGCATCGAACAAACTTGTGCCAGTTGCATCGAACAAACTTCTGCCAAATGCATAGAACAAACTTGTGCCAGTTGCGTCAAACAAACTTGTGCCAGTTGCGTAGAACAAACTTGTGCCAGTTGCGTAGAACAACCTTGTGCCAGTTGCGTCAAACAAACTTGTGCCAGTTGCGTCAAACAAACTTGTGCCAGGTGGTTCGAACAAACTTGTGCTAGTTGCGTCCAACAAACTTGTACTTTTTGCGTCAAACAAACTTGTGACAGTTGCGTCGAACAAACTTGTGCCAGTTGCGTAGAACAAAGTTGTGCCAATTGCGTCAAACAAACTTTTGCCAGTTGCATAGAACAAACTAGTGCCAGTTGCATAGAACAAATTTGTGCCAGTTGCGTAGAACAACATTGTGCCCGTTGCGTCGAACAAACTTGTGACAGTAGCGTCGAACAAACTTGTGCCAGTTGAGTCGAACAAACTTGTGCCAGTTGCGTCGAACAAACTTTTGCCAGTTGCGTCGAACAAACTTGTGTCAGTTGCGTCAAACAAACTTGTGCCAGTTACGTCAAACAAACTTGTGCCAATTGAGTCGAAAAAACTTGTGCCAGTTGCGTCAAACAAACTTGTGCCAGTTGCGACTAACAAACTTGTGCCAGTTGCGTCAAACAAACTTGTGCCAGTTGCGTGGAACAAACTTGTGCCAGTTACAACGAACAAACTTGTGCCAGTTGCGTAGAACAACCTTGTGCCAGTTGCGTCAAACAAACTTGTGCCAGTTGCGTCAAACAAACTTGTGCCAATTGCGTAGAACAAACTTGTGCCAGTTGGTTCGAACAAACTTGTGCCAGTTGCGTACAACAAACTTGTACCAGTTGCGTCAAACAAACTTGTGCCAGTTGCGTAGAACAAACTTGTGCTAGTTGCGTAGAACAAACTTGTGGCAGTTGCGTAGAACAAACTTGTGCCAGTTGCGACAAACAAACTTATGCCAGTTGCATAGAACAAACTAGTGCCAGTTGCATAGAACAAACTTGTGCCAGTTGCGTAGAACAAACTTGTGCCAGTTGCGTCAAACAAACTTGTGCCAGTTGCGTCGAAGAAACTTGTGCCTTGCGTCGAAGAAACTTGTGCCAGTTGCTTCAAACAAACATGTACCAGTTGCGTCGAACAAACTTGTGCCAGTTGCGTCGAACAAACTTGTCCCAGATATGGCGAACAAACTTGTGCAAGTTGCGTCGAGAAAACTTGTGCCAGTTGCGTCAAAAAAAACTTGTGCCAGTTGCGTCAAACAAACTTGAGCCAGTTGCGTCAAACAAACTTGTGCCTCTTGCGTCAAACAAATTTGTGCCAGTTGCATCAAACAAACTTGTACCAATTGAGTCGAAAAAACTTGTGCCTGTTACGTCGAACAAACTTGTACCAGTTGCGTCTAACAAACTTGTGCCAGTTGCGTCGAACAAACTTGTGCCAGTTGCGTGAAACAAACTTGTGCCAGTTGCGTTAAACAAACTTGTGCCACTTGCGTCAAACAAACTTGTGCCAGTTGCGTAGAACAGACTTGTGCCAGTTGCGTAGAAGAACTTTGTGCCAGTTGCGTCAAACAAACTTGTGCCAGTAGTGTCAAACAAACTTGTGTCAGTTGGGTAGAACAAATTTGTCCCAGTTGCGTCAAACAAACTTGTGCCAGTTGCGTAGAACAAACTAGTGCCAGTTGCATAGAACAAACTTGTGCCAGATGCGTAGAACAAACTTGTGCCAGTTGCGTCAAACAAACTTGTGCCAGTTGCGTCGAACAAACTTGTCCCAGATATGGCGAAGAAACTTGTGCAAGTTGCGTCGAGAAAACTTGTGGCAGTTGCTTCAAAAAAAACTTGTGCCAGTTGCGTCAAACAAACTTGTGCCAGTTGCGTCAAACAAACTTGTGCCAGTTGCGTAGAACAAACTTGTGCCAGTTGCGTCAAACAAACTTGTGCCAGTTGCGTAGAACAAACTTGTGCCAGTTGCGTAGAAGAACCTTGTGCCAGTTGCGTCAAACAAACTTGTGCCAGTTGCGTCAAACAAACTTGTGCCAGTTGCGTTAAACAAACTTGTGCATGTTGCATCGAACAAACTTTTGCCAGTTGCGTCGATAAAACTTGCGCCAGTTGCGTCGAACAAACTTGTGCCAGTTGCGTCGAAAAAACTTGCGCCAGTTGCGTCGAACAAACTTGTGCCAGTTGCGTTGAACAAACTTCTGCCAATTGAGTTAAACAAACTTGTGTTAGTTGCGTAGAACAAACTTGTGCCAGTTGCGTCGAACAACCTTGCGTCAGTTGGGTAGAACAAATTTGTGCCAGTTGCGTCAAACAAACTTGTGCCAGTTGCGTAGAACAATCTAGTGCCAGTTGCATAGAACAAACTTGTGCCAGATGCGTAGAACAAACTTGTGCCAGTTGTGTAGAACAAACTTGTGCCAGTTGCATAGAACAAACTTGTGCCAGTTATGTAGAACAAACTTGTGCCAGTTGCGTCAAACAAACTTGTGCCAGTTGCGTCGAACAAACTTGTGCCAGTTGCGTCGAACAAACTTGTGTCAGTTGCGTCAAACAAACTTGTGCCAGTTGCGTCAAACAAACTTATGCCAATTGAGTCGAAAAAACTTGTGCCAGTTGCGTCGAACAAACTTGTGCCAGTTGTGTCAAACAAACTTGTGCAGTTGCATCGAACAAACTTGTGCCAGTTGCATCGAACAAACTTCTGCCAATTGCATAGAAGAAACTTGTGCCAGTTGCGTCAAACAAACTTGTGCCAATTGATTAAAAAAAACTTGTGCCAGTTGCGTTGAACAAACTTGTGCCAGTTGCGTCTAACAAACTTGTGCCAGTTTCGTCAAACAAACTTGTGCCAGTTGCGTCGAACAAACTTGTGCCAGTTGCATCGAACACACTAGTGCCAGTTGCATAGAACAAACTTGTGCCAGTTGCGTCAAACAAACTTGTGCCAGTTGCGTAGAACAAACTTGTACATGTTGCGTAGAACAACCTTGTGCCAGTTGCGTCAAAGAAACTTGTGCCAGTTGTGTCAAACAAACTTGTGCCTGTTGGGTCGAACAAACTTGTGCCAGTTGCGTCGAACAAACTTGTGCCAGTTACGTTAAACAAACTTGTTCCAGTTGCGTCGAACAAACTTGTGCCAGTTGCGTCGAACAAACTTGTGCCAGTTCCATCGAACAAACTTGTGCCAGTTGCTTAGAACAAACTTGTGGCAGTTGTGTCAAACAAACTTGTGCCAGTTGCATTAAACAAACTTGTGCCAGTTGCGTAGAACAAACTTTTTCCAGTTGGGTAGAACAAACATGTGCCAGTTGTGTCAAACAAATTTGTGCCAGTTGCGTAGAACACTCTAGTGCCAGTTGCATAGAACAAACTTGTGCCAGATGCGTAGAACAAACATTTGCCATTTGCGTAGAACAAACTTGTGCCAGTTGTGTCAAACAAACCTGTGCCAGTTGTGTACAACAAACTAGTAAGAGTTGCGTAGAACAAAATTGTGCCAGTTGTTTCGAACAAACTTGTGAAAGTTGCGTAGAACAAACTTGTACCAGTTGCGTAAAACAAACTTATGCCAGTTGCATAGAACAAACCAGTGATAGTTACATAGAACAAACTTGTCCCAGTTGCGTAGAACAAACTTGTGCCAGTTGCGTCAAACAAACTTGTGCCAGTTGCGTCGAACAAACTTGTGCCAGTTGCGTCGAAGAAACTTGTGCCAGTTGCGTCAAAAAAACTTGTGCCATTTGCGTCGAACAAACTTGTGCCAGTTGCGTCGAACAAACTTGTGCCAGATATGGCGAACAAACTTGTGCCAGTTGCTTCGAGAAAACTTGTGCTAGTTGCGTAAAAAAGAACTTGTGCCATTTGAATCAAACAAACTTGTGCCAGTTGCGTCAAACAAATTTGTGCCTCTTGCGTCAAACAAACTTGTGCCAGTTGCATCAAACAAACTTGTACCAATTGTGTCGAAAAAACTTGTGCCTGTTACGTCGAACAAACTTGTGCCAGTTGCGTCTAACAAACTTGTGCCAGTTGCGTCAAACAAACTTGTGCCAGTTGCTTCAAAGAAACTTGTGCCAGTTGCGTCAAACAAACTTGTGCCAGTTGCGTAGAACAAACTTGTGCCAGTTGCATCAAACAAACTTGTGCCAGTTGCGTAGAAGAACCTTGTGCCAGTTGCGTCAAACGAACTTGTGCCAGTTGCGTCAAACAAACATGTGCCAGTTGCGTCGAACAAACTTGTGCCAGTTGAGTCAAACAAACTTCTGCCAGTTGGGTCGAACAAACTTGTGCCAGTTGCGTCGAACAAACTTGTGCCAGTTACGTCAAACAAACTTGTGCCAGTTGCGCTGAACAAACTTGTGTCAGTTGCGTAGAACATACTTGTGCCAGTTGCGTCGAACAAACTTGTGTCAGTTGGGTAGAACAAACTTGTGCCAGATACATAGAACAAACTTTTGCCATTTGCATAGAACAAACTTGTGCCAGTTGTGTCAAACAAACTTGTGCCAGTTGTGTCAAACAAACTTGTGCCAGTTGTGTCGAACAAACTTGTAAGAGTTGCGTAGAACAAACTTGTGCCAGTTGCGTAGAACAAACTTGTGCCCGTTGCGTAGAAGAAACTTGTGCCAGTTTCGTCAAATAAACTTGTGCCGGTTGCATAGAATAAATTTGTGCCAGTTGTGTAGAACAAACTTGTGCCAGTTGCGTCAAACAAACTTGTGCCAGTTGCGTCAAACAAACTTTTGCCAGTTGCGTCGAACAAACTTGTGCCAGTTGCGTCGAACACACTTGCGCCAGTTACGTCAAACAAACTTGTGCCAGTTGCGTTGAACAAACTTCTGCCAGTTGTGTCAAACAAACTTGTGTCAGTTGCGTAGAACTAAGTAGTGCCAGTTGCATTGAACATACTTGTGCCAGATGCGTAGAACAAACTTGTGCCAGTTGCGTAGAACAAACTTGGGCCAGTTGCATAGAACAAACTTGTGCCAGTTATGTAGAACAAACTTGTGCCAGTTGCGTTGAACAAACTTGTGCCAGTTGCGTCGAACAAACTTGTGCCAGTTACGGCGAACAAACTTGTGCCAGTTTCGTCGAGAAAACTTGTGCCAGTTGCGTCAAATAAACTTGTGCCAGTTGCGTCAAACAAACTTGTGCCAGTTGCGTCAAACAAACTTGTGCCAGTTGCGTCAAACAAACTTGTTCTAGTTGCGTCAAACAACTTGTGCCAATTGAGTCGAAAAAACTTGTACCAGTTGCGTCGAACAAACTTGTGCCGGTTGCGTCTAACAAACTTGTGCCAGTTGCGTTAAAAAAACTTGGGCAAGTTTTGTCAAACAAACTTGTGCCAGTGGCATCCAACAAACTTGTGCCAGTTGCGTCGAACAAACTTGTGCCAGTTGCGTGAAACAAACTTGTGCCAGTTGCGTAGAACAAACTTGTGCCAGTTGCGTAGAACAACCTTGTGCCAGTTGAGTTGACCAACCTTGTGCTAGTTGGTAGAACAAACTTGTGCCAGTTGCGTCAAACAAACTTATGCCAGTTGCGTAAAACATACTTGTGCCAGTTGCATAGAACAAACTTGTGCCTCGTGAGTAGAACAAACTTGTGCCAATTGCATCAAACAAACTTGTGCCAGTTGCGTCGAACAAACTTGTGCCAGTTGCGTCGAAGAAACTTGTGCCAGTTGCGTCAAACAAACTTGTGCCAGTTGCATAGAATAAATTTGTGCCAGTTGCGTAGAACAAACTTGTGCCAGTTGCGTAGAACAAACTTGTGCCAGTTGCGTCAAAAAAACTTGTGTCAGTTGCATAGAACAAATTTGTGCCAGTTGCATAGAACAAACTTGTGCCAGTTGCATCAAAGAAACTTGTGCCAGTTGCATCAAACAAACTTGTGCCAGTTGCGTCGAACAAACTTGTGCCAGTTGCGTCGAACAAACTTGTGCCAGTTGCGTCGAACAAACTTGTGCCAGTTGCGTCGAACAAACTTGTGCCAGTTGCGTCGAACAAACTTGTGTCAGTTGCGTCAAACAAACTTGTGCCAGTTGCGTCAAACAAACTTGTGCCAATTGAGTCGAAAAAACTTGTGCCAGTTGCGTCGAACAAACTTGTGCCAGTTGCGTCCAACAAACTTGTGCCAGTTGTGTCAAACAAACTTGTGCAGTTGCGTCGAACAAATTTGTGCCAGTTGCATCGAACAAACTTCTGCCAATTGCGTAGAACAAACTTGTGCCAGTTGCGTCAAAGAAACTTGTGCCAGTTGCGTAGAACAAACTTGTGCCAGTTGCGTAGAACAACCTTGTGCCAGTTGCGTCAAACAAACTTGTGCCAGTTGCGTCAAACAAACTTGTGCCAGGTGGTTCGAACAAACTTGTTCTAGTTGCGTCCAACAAACTTGTACTTTTTGCGTCAAACAAACTTGTGACAGTTGCGTTGAACAAACTTGTGCCAGTTGCGTAGAACAAACTTGTGCCAATTGCGTCAAACAAACTTATGCCAGTTGCATAGAACAAACTAGTGCCAGTTGCATAGAACAAATTTGTGCCAGTTGCGTAGAACAACATTGTGCCAGTTGCGTCGAACAAACTTGTGACAGTAGCGTCGAACAAACTTGTGCCAATTGCGTCGAACAAACTTGTGCCAGTTGCGTCGAACAAACTTGTGCCAGTTGCGTCGAACAAACTTGTGTCAGTTGCGTCAAACAAACTTGTGCCAGTTACGTCAAACAAACTTGTGCCAATTGAGTCGAAAAAACTTGTGCCAGTTGCGTCAAACAAACTTGTGCCAGTTGTGTCTAACAAACTGGTGCCAGTTGCGTCAAACAAACTTGTGCCAGTTGCGTGGAACAAACTTGTGTCAGTTGCATAGAACAAACTTGTGCCAGTTGCGTAGAACAAACTTGTACCAGTTGCGTCAAACAAACTTGTGCCAATTGCGTAGAACAAACTTGTGCCAGTTGCGTAGAACAACCTTGTGACAGTTGCGTCAAACAAACTTGTGCCAGTTGCGTCAAACAAATTTGGGCCAGTTGCGTTGAACAAACTTGTGCCAGTTGTGTCAAACAAACTTGTGCCAGTTGGTTCGAACAAACTTGTGCCAGTTGCGTCCAACAAACTTGTACCAGTTGCGTCAAACAAACTTGTGCCAGTTGCGTAGAACAAACTTGTGCCAGTTGCGTAGAACAAACTTGTGCCTGTTGCGTAGAACAAACTTGTGGCAGTTGCGTCAAACAAACTTGTGCCAGTTGCATAGAACAAACTAGTGCCAGTTGCATAGAACAAACTTGTGCTTGTTGCGTAGAACAAACTTGTGCCAGTTGCGTCAAACAAACTTGTGCCAGTTGCGTCAAACAAACTTGTGCCTTGCGTCGAAGAAACTTGTGCCAGTTGCTTCAAACAAACATGTGCCAGTTGCGTCGAACAAACTTGTGCCAGTTGCGTCGAACAAACTTGTCCCAGATATGGCGAACAAACTTGTGCAAGTTGCGTCGAGAAAACTTGTGCCAGTTGCGTCAAAAAAAACTTGTGCCAGTTGCGTCAAACAAACTTGTGCCAGTTGCGTCAAACAAACTTGTGTCAGTTGCGTCAAACAAACTTGTGCCAGTTGCATCAAACAAACTTGTACCAATTGAGTCGAAAAAACTTGTGCCTGTTACGTCGAACAAACTTGTGCCAGTTGCGTCTAACAAACTTGTGCCAGTTACGTCGAACAAACTTGTGCCAGTTGCGTCAAACAAACTTGTGCCAGTTGCGTAGACCAAACTTGTGCCAGTTGCGTCAAACAAACTTGTGCCAGTTGCGTAGAACAGACTTGTGCCAGTTGCGTAGAAGAACATTGTGCCAGTTGCGTCAAACAAACTTGTGCCAGTTGCGTCGAACAAACTTGTTTCAGTTGGGTAGAACAAATTTGTGCCAGTTGCGTCAAACAAACTTGTGCCAGTTGCGTAGAACAAACTAGTGCCAGTTGCATAGAACAAACTTGTGCCAGATGCGTAGAACAAACTTGTGCCAGTTGCGTCGAACAAACTTGTGCCAGTTGCGTCGAACAAACTTCTCCCAGATATGGCGAACAAACTTGTGCAAGTTGCATCGAGAAAACTTGTGCCAGTTGCGTCAAAAATAACTTTTGCCAGTTGCGTCAAACAAAATTGTGCCAGTTGCGTCAAACAAACTTGTGCCTCTTGCGTCAAACAAACTTGTGCCAGTTGCATCAAACAAACTTGTACCAATTGAGTTGAAGAAACTTGTGCCTGTTACGTCTAACAAACTTGTGCCAGTTGCGTCGAAAAAACTTGTGCCAGTTGCGTCAAAAAAACTTGTGCCAGTTGCGTAGAACAAACTTGTGCCAGTTGCGTCAAACAAACTTGTGCCAGTTGCGTAGAACAAACTTGTGCCAGTTGCATAGAAAAACCTTGTGCCAGTTGCGTCAAACAAACTTTTGCCAGTTGCGTCAAACAAACTTGTGCCAGTTGCGTTAAACAAATTTGTGCATGTTGCATCGAACAAACTTTTGCCAGTTGCGTCGATAAAACTTGCGCCAGTTGCGTCGAACAAACTTGTGCCAGTTGCGTCGAAAAAACTTGCGCCAGTTGCGTCGAACAAACTTGTGCCAGTTGCGTTGAACAAACTTCTGCCAATTGTGTTAAACAAACTTGTGTTAGTTGCGTAGAACAAACTTGTGCCAGTTGCATCGAACAAACTTGTGTCAGTTGGGTAGAACAAATTTGTGCCAGTTGCGTCAAACAAACTTGTGCCAGTTGCGTAGAACAAACTAGTGCCAGTTGCATAGAACAAACTTGTGCCAGATGCGTAGAACAAACTTGTGCCAGTTACGTAGAACAAACTTGTGCCAGTTGCATAGAACAAACTTGTGCCAGTTATGTAGAACAAACTTGTGCCAGTTGCGTCAAACAAACTTGTGCCAGTTGCGTTGAACAAACTTCTGCCAGTTGTGTCAAACAAACTTGTGTCAGTTGCATAGAACAAACTAGTGCCAGTTGCATTGAACATACTTGTGCCAGATGCGTAGAACAAACTTGTGCCAGTTGCGTAGAACAAACTTGGGCCAGTTGCATAGAACAAACTTGTGCCAGTTATGTAGAACAAACTTGTGCCAGTTGCGTCGAACAAACTTGTGCCAGTTGTGTCGAACAAACTTGTGCCAGTTACGGCGAACAAACTTGTGCCAGTTTCGTCGAGAAAACTTGTGCCAGTTGCGTCAAATAAACTTGTGCCAGTTGCGTCAAACAAACTTGTGCCAGTTGCGTCAAACAAACTTGTGCCAGTTGCATCAAACAAACTTGTTCTAGTTGCGTCAAACAACTTGTGCCAATTGAGTAAAAAAAACTTGTACCAGTTTCGTCGAACAAAATTGTGCCAGTTGCGTCTAACAAACTTGTGCCAGTTGCGTCAAAAAAACTTGGGCAAGTTTCGTCAAACAAACTTGTGCGAGTGGCATCCAACAAACTTGTGCCAGTTGCGTCGAACAAACTTGTGCCAGTTGCGTGAAACAAACTTGTGCCAGTTGCGTAGAACAAACTTGTGCCAATTGCGTAGAACAACCTTGTGCCAGTTGAGTCGACCAACCTTGTGCTAGTTGGTAGAACAAACTTGTGCCAGTTGCGTCAAACAAACTTATGCCAGTTGCGTAAAACAAACTAGTGCCAGTTGCATAGAACAAACTTGTGCCACTTGAGTAGAACAAACTTGTGCCAATTGCACCAAACAAACTTGTGCCAGTTGCGTCGAACAAACTTGTGCCAGTTGCGTCGAAGAAACTTTTGCCAGTTGCGTCAAACAAACTTGTGCCAGTTGCATAGAATAAATTTGTGCCAGTTGCGTAGAACAAACTTGTGCCAGTTGCGTAGAACAAACTTTTGCCAGTTGCCTCAAACAAACTTGTGCCAGTTGCATAGAACAAATTTGTGCCAGTTGCGTAGAACAAACTTGTGACAGTTGCGTCAAACAAACTTGTGCCAGTTGCGTCAAACAAACTTGTGCCAATTGCGTCGAACAAACTTGTGCCAGTTGCGTCGAACAAACTTGTGCCAGTTGCGTCGAACAAACTTGTGCCAGTTGCGTCGAACAAACTTGTGCCAGTTGCGTCGAACAAACTTGTGCCAGTTGCGTCAAACAAACTTGTGCCAGTTGCGTCAAACAAACTTGTGCCAATTGAGTCGAAAAAACTTGTGCCAGTTGCGTCGAACAAACTTGTGCCATTTGCGTCCAACAAACTTGGGCCAGTTGTGTCAAACAAACTTGTGCAGTTGCGTCGAACAAACTTGTGCCAGTTGCATCTAACAAACCTCTGCCAATTGCGTAGAACAAACTTGTGCCAGTTGCGTCAAACAAACTTGTGCCAGTTACGTAGAACAAACTTGTGCCAGTTGCATAGAACAACCTTGTGCCAGTTGCGCCAAACAAACTTGTGCCAGTTGCGTCAAACAAACTTGTGCCAGCTGGTTCGAACAAACTTGTGCTAGTTGCGTCCAACAAACTTGTACTTTTTGCGTCAAACAAACTTGTGACAGTTGCGTCGAACAAACTTGTGCCAGATGCGTAGAACAAACTTGTGCCAATTGCGTCAAACAAAATTATGCCAGTTGCATAGAACAAACTAGTGCCAGTTGCATAGAACAAATTTGTGCCAGTTGCGTAGAACATCATTGTGCCAGTTGCGTCGAACAAACTTGTGACAGTAGCGTCGAACAAACTTGTGCCAGTTGCGTCGAACAAACTTGTGCCAGTTGCGTCGAACAAACTTGTGCCAGTTGCGTCGAACAAACTTGTGTCAGTTGCGTCAAACAAACTTGTGCCAGTTACGTCAAACAAACTTGTGCCAATTGAGTCGAAAAAACTTGTGCCAGTTGCGTCAAACAAACTTGTGCCAGTTGCGTCTAACAAACTTGTGCCAGTTGCGTCAAACAAACTTGTGCCAGTTGCGTGGAACAAACTTGTGCCAGTTACATTGAACAAACTTGTGCCAGTTGCGTAGAACAAACTTGTGCCAGTTGCGTCAAACAAACTTGTGCCAATTGCGTAGAACAAACTTGTGCCAGTTGCGTAGAACAACCTTGTGCCAGTTGCGTCAAAAAAACTTGTGCCAGTTGCGTCAAACAAATTTGTGCCAGTTGCGTCGAACAAACTTGTGCCAGTAGTGTCAAACAAACTTGTGCCAGTTGGTTCGAACAAACTTCTGCCAGTTGCGTCCAACAAACTTGTACCAGTTGCGTCAAAGAAACTTGTGCCAGTTGCGTAGAACAAACTTGTGCCAGTTGCGTAGAACAAACTTGTGCCAGTTGCGTAGAACAAACTTGTGGTAGTTGTGTCAAACAAACTTATGCCAGTTGCATAGAACAAACTAGTGCCAGTTGCATAGAACAATCTTGTGCCAGTTGCGTAGAACAAACTTGTGCCAGTTGCTTCAAACAAACTTGTGCCAGTTGCGTCAAAGAAACTTGTGCCTTGCGTCGAAGAAACTTGTGCCAGTTGCTTCAAACAAACATGTGCCAGTTGCGTCGAACAAACTTTTGCCAGTTGCGTTGAACAAACTTGTCCCAGATATGGCGAACAAACTTGTGCAAGTTGCGTCGAGAAAACTTGTGCCAGTTGCGTCAAAAAAAACTTGTGCCAGTTGCGTCAAACAAACTTGTGCCAGTTGCGTCAAACAAACTTGTGTCAGTTGCGTCAAACAAACTTGTGCCAGTTGCATCAAACAAACTTGTACCAATTGAGTCGAAAAAACTTGTGCCTGTTACGTCGAACAAACTTGTGCCAGTTGCGTCTAACAAACTTGTGCCAGTTGCGTCGAACAAACTTGTGCCAGTTGCGTCAAACAAACTTGTGCCAGTTGCGTAGACCAAACTTGTGCCAGTTGCGTCAAACAAACTTGTGCCAGTTGCGTAGAACAGACTTGTGCCAGTTGCGTAGAAGAACCTTGTGCCAGTTGCGTCAAACAAACTTGTGCCAGTTGCGTCGAACAAACTTGTTTCAGTTGGGTAGAACAAATTTGTGCCAGTTGCGTCAAACAAACTTGTGCCAGTTGCGTAGAACAAACTAGTGCCAGTTGCATAGAACAAACTTGTGCCAGATGCGTAGAACAAACTTGTGCCAGTTGCGTCGAACAAACTTGTGCCAGTTGCGTCGAACAAACTTGTCCCAGATATGGCGAACAAACTTGTGCAAGTTGCGTCGAGAAAACTTGTGCCAGTTGCATCAAAAAAAACTAGTGCCAGTTGCGTCAAACAAACTTGTGCCAGTTGCGTCAAACAAACTTGTGCCTCTTGCGTCAAACAAACTTGTGCCAGTTGCATCAAACAAACTTGTACCAATTGAGTCGAAAAAACTTGTGCCTGTTACGTCTAACAAACTTGTGCCAGTTGCGTCTAACAAACTTGTGCCAGTTGCGTCGAACAAACTTGTGCCAGTTGCGTCAAACAAACTTGTGCCAGTTGCGTAGAACAAACTTGTGCCAGTTGCGTCAAACAAACTTGTGCCAGTTGCGTAGAACAAACTTGTGCCAGTTGCGTAGAAGAACCTTGTGCCAGTTGCGTCAAACAAACTTGTGCCAGTTGCGTCAAACAAACTTGTGCCAGTTGCGTTAAACAAACTTGTGCATGTTGCATCGAACAAACTTTTGCCAGTTGCGTCGATAAAACTTGCGCCAGTTGCGTCGAACAAACTTGTGCCAGTTGCGTCGAAAAAACTTGCGCCAGTTGCGTCGAACAAACTTGTGCCAGTTGCGTTGAACAAACTTCTGCCAATTGTGTTAAACAAACTTGTGTTAGTTGCGTAAAACAAACTTGTGCCAGTTGTGTCGAACAAACTTGTCAGTTGGGTAGAACAAATTTATGCCAGTTGGTCCAAACAAACTTGTGCCAGTTGCGTAGAACAAACTAGTGCCAGTTGCATAGAACAAACTTGTGCCAGATGCGTAGAACAAACTTGTGCCAGTTTTTAGAACAAACTTGTGCCAGTTGCATAGAACAAACTTGTGCCAGTTATGTAGAACAAACTTGTGCCAGTTGCGTCAAACAAACTTGTGCCAGTTGCGTCGAACAGACTTGTGCCAGTTACGGCGAACAAACTTGTGCCAGTTTTGTCGAGAAAACTTGTGCCAGTTGCGTCAAATAAACTTGTGCCAGTTGTGTCAAAGAAACTTGTGCCAGTTGCGTCAAGCAAACTTGTGCCAGTTGCGTCAAACAAACTTGTTCCAGTTGCGTAGAACAAACTTGGGCCAATTGAGTCGAAAAAACTTGTGCCAGTTGCGTCGAACAAACTTGTGCCAGTTGCGTCTAACAAACTTGTGCCAGTTGCGTCAAAAAAACTTGTGCCAGTTGCGTCAAACAAACTTGTGCCAGTTGCGTCAAACAAACTTGTGCCAATTGATTAAAAAAAACTTGTGCCAGTTGCGTTGAACAAACTTGTGCCAGTTGCGTCTAACAAACTTGTGCCAGTTGCGTCAAACAAACTTGTGCCAGTTGCGTCTAACAAACTTGTGCCAGTTGCGTCAAACAAACTTGTGCCAGTTGCGTCAAACAAACCTGTGCATCTTGCGTCAAACAAACTTGTGCCAGTTGCATCAAACAAACCTGTACCAATTGAGTCGAAAAAACTTGTGCCTGTTACGTCGAACAAACTTGTGCCAGTTGCGTCTAACAAACTTGTGCCAGTTGCGTCGAACAAACTTGTGCCAGTTGCGTCAAACAAACTTGTGCCAGTTGCGTAGAACAAACTTGTGCCAGTTGCGTCAAACAAACTTGTGCCAGTTGCGTAGAACAGACTTGTGCCAGTTGCGTAGAAGAACCTTGTGCCAGTTGCGTCAAACAAACTTGTGCCAGTTGCGTCGAACAAACTTGTTTCAGTTGGGTAGAACAAATTTGTGCCAGTTGCGTCAAACAAACTTGTGCCAGTTGCGTCAAACAAACTAGTGCCAGTTGCATAGAACAAACTTGTGCAAGATGCGTAGAACAAACTTGTGCCAGTTGCGTCGAACAAACTTGTGCCAGTTGCGTCGAACAAACTTGTCCCAGATATGGCGAACAAACTTGTGCAAGTTGCGTCGAGAAAACTTGTGCCAGTTGCGTCAAAAAAAACTAGTGCCAGTTGCGTCAAACAAACTTGTGCCAGTTGCGTCAAACAAACTTGTGCCTCTTGCGTCAAACAAACTTGTGCCAGTTGCATCAAACAAACTTGTACCAATTGAGTCGAAAAAACTTGTGCCTGTTACGTCCAACAAACATGTGCCAGTTGCGTCTAACAAACTTGTGCCAGTTGCGTCGAACAAACTTGTGCCAGTTGCGTCAAACAAACTTGTGCCAGTTGCGTAGAACAAACTTGTGCCAGTTGCGTCAAACAAACTTGTGCCAGTTGCGTAGAACAAACTTGTGCCAGTTGCGTAGAAGAACCTTGTGCCAGTTGCGTCAAACAAACTTGTGCCAGTTGCGTCAAACAAACTTGTGCCAGTTGCGTTAAACAAACTTGTGCATGTTGCATCGAACAAACTTTTGCCAGTTGCGTCGATAAAACTTGCGCCAGTTGCGTCGAACAAACTTGTGCCAGTTGCGTCGAAAAAACTTGCGCCAGTTGCGTCGAACAAACTTGTGCCAGTTGCGTTGAACAAACTTCTGCCAATTGTGTTAAACAAACTTGTGTTAGTTGCGTAGAACAAACTTGTGCCAGTTGTGTCGAACAAACTTGTGTCAGTTGGGTAGAACAAATTTGTGCCAGTTGCGTCAAACAAACTTGTGCCAGTTGCGTAGAACAAAGTAGTGCCAGTTGCATAGAACAAACTTGTGCCAGATGCGTAGAACAAACTTGTGCCAGTTTCGTAGAACAAACTTGTGCCAGTTGCATAGAACAAACTTGTGCCAGTTATGTAGAACAAACTTGTGCCAGTTGCGTCAAACAAACTTGTGCCAGTTGCGTCGAACAAACTTGTGCCAGTTACGGCGAACAAACTTGTGCCAGTTTTGTCGAGAAAACTTGTGCCAGTTGCGTCAAATAAACTTGTGCCAGTTGTGTCAAAGAAACTTGTGCCAGTTGCGTCAAGCAAACTTGTGCCAGTTGCGTCAAACAAACTTGTTCCAGTTGCGTAGAACAAACTTGGGCCAATTGAGTCGAAAAAACTTGTGCCAGTTGCGTCGAACAAACTTGTGCCAGTTGCGTCTAACAAACTTGTGCCAGTTGCGTCAAAAAAACTTGTGCCAGTTGCGTCAAACAAACTTGTGCCAGTTGCGTCAAACAAACTTGTGCCAATTGAGTAAAAAAAACTTGTGCCAGTTGCGTTGAACAAACTTGTGCCAGTTGCGTCTAACAAACTTGTGCCAGTTGCGTCAAACAAACTTGTGCCAGTTGCTTCGAACAAACTTGTGCCAGTTGCATCGAACACACTAGTGCCAGTTGCATAGAACAAACTTGTGCCAGTTGCGTCAAACAAACTTGTGCCAGTTGCGTAGAACAAACTTGTACATGTTGCGTAGAACAACCTTGTGCCAGTTGCGTCAAACAAACTTGTGCCAGTTGTGTCAAACAAACTTGTGCCAGTTAGGTCGAACAAACTTGTGCCAGTTACGTTAAACAAACTTGTTCCAGTTGCGTCGAACAAACTTGTGCCAGTTGCGTCGAACAAACTTGTGCCAGTTCCGTCGAACAAACTTGTGCCAGTTGCTTAGAACAAACTTGTGCCAGTTGTGTCAAACAAACTTGTGCCAGTTGCATCAAACAAACTTGTGCCAGTTGCGTAGAACATACTTGTGCCAGTTGGGTAGAACAAACATGTGCCAGTTGTGTCAAACAAATTTGTGCCAGTTGCGTAGAACACACTACTGCCAGTTGCATGGAACAAACTTGTGCCAGATGCGTAGAACAAACATTTGCCATATGCGTAGAACAAACTTGTGCCAGTTGTGTCAAACAAACCTGTGCCAGTTGTGTACAACAAACTAGTAAGAGTTGCGTAGAACAAAATTGTGCCAGTTGTGTCGAACAAACTTGTGACAGTTGCGTAGAACAAACTTGTACCAGTTGCGTCAAACAAACTTATGCCAGTTGCATAGAACAAACTAGTGCCAGTTACATAGAACAAACTTGTCCCAGTTGCGTAGAACAAACTTGTGCCAGTTGCGTCAAACAAACTTGTGCCAGTTGCGTCGAACAAACTTGTGCCAGTTGCGTCGGAGAAACTTGTGCCAGTTGCGTCAAAAAAACTTGTGCCATTTGCGTCGAACAAACTTGTGCCAGTTGCGTCGAACAAACTTGTGCCAGATATGGCGAACAAACTTGTGCCAGTTGCGTAAAAAAAAACTTGTGCCAGTTGCGTCGAACAAACTTGTGCCAGTAGCGTCAAACAAATTGTGCCTCTTGCGTCAAACAAACTTATGCCAGTTGCATCAAAAAAAACTTGTACCAATTGTCGAAAAAACTTGTGCCTGTTACGTCGAACAAACTTGTGCCAGTTGCGTCTAACAAACTTGTGCCAGTTGCGTCAAACAAACTTGTGTCAGTTGCGTCAAACAAACTTCTGCCAGTTGCGTCAAACAAACTTGTGCCAGTTGCGTAGAACAAACTTGTGCCAGTTGTGTCAAACAAACTTGTGCCAGTTGCGTAGAAGAACCTTGTGCCAGTTGCGTCAAACGAACTTGTGCCAGTTGCGTCAAACAAACATGTGCCAGTTGCGTCGAACAAACTTGTGCCAGTTGAGTCAAACAAACTTCTGCCAGTTGGGTCAAACAAACTTGTGCCAGTTGCGTCGAACAAACTTGCGCCAGTTACGTCAAACAAACTTGTGCCAGTTGCGTTGAAAAAACTTCTGCCAGTTGTGTCAAACAAACTTGAGTCAGTTGCGTAGAACATACTTGTGCCAGTTGCGTCGAACACACTTGTGTCAGTTGGGTAGAACAAACTTGTGCCAGATGCATAGAACAAACTTTTGCCATTTGAGTAGAACAAACTTGTGCCAGTTGTGTCAAACAAACTTGTGCCAGTTGTGTCAAACAAACTTGTGCCAGTTGTGTAGAACAAACTTGTAAGAGTTGCGTAGAACAAACTTGTGCCAGTTGTGTAGAACAAACTTGTGCCAGTTGCGTCAAACAAACTTGTGCCAGTTGCGTCAAATAAACTTGTGCCAGTTGCATAGAATAAATTTGTGCCAGTTGCGTAGAACAAACTTGTGCCAGTTGCGTCAAACAAACTTGTGCCAGTTGCGTCAAACAAACTTTTGCCAGTTGCGTCGAACAAACTTGTGCCAGTTGCGTTGAACACACTTGCGCCAGTTACGTCAAATAAACTTGTGCCAGTTGCGTTGAATAAACTTCTGCCAGTTGTGTCAAACAAACTTGTGTCAGTTGCGTAGAACAAACTAGTGCCAGTTGCAATGAACATACTTGTGCCAGATGCGTAGAACAAACTTGAGCCAGTTGCGTAGAACAAACCTGTGCCAGTTGCATAGAACAAACTTGTGTCAGTTATGTAGAACAAACTTGTGCCAGTTACGGCGAACAAACTTGTGCCAGTTTCGTCGGAAAACTTGTGCCAGTTGCGTCAAATAAACTTGTGCCAGTTGCGTCAAACAAACTTGTGCCAGTTGCGTCAAACAAACTTGTGCCAGTTGCGTCAAACAAACTTGTTCTAGTTGCGTCAAACAACTTGTGCCAATTGAGTCGAAAAAACTTGTACCAGTTGCGTCAAATAAACTTGTGCCAGTTGCGTCAAAAAAACTTGGGCAGGTTTCGTCAAACAAACTTGTGCCAGTGGCATCCAACAAACTTGTGCCAGTTGCGTCGAACAAACTTGTGCCAGTTGCGTGAAACAACTTGTGCCAGTTGCGTAGAACAAACTTGTGCCAGTTGCGTAGAACAACCTTGTGCCAGTTGAGTCAACCAACCTTGTGCTAGTTGGTAGAACAAACTTGTGCCAGTTGCATAAAACAAACTTATGCCAGTTGCGTAAAACAAACTAGTGCCAGTTGCATAGAACAAACTTGTGCCACTTAAGTAGAACAAACTTGTGCCAATTGCATCAAACAAACTTGTGCCAGTTGCGTCGAACAAACTTGTGCCAGTTGCGTCGAACAAACTTGTGCCAGTTGCGTCAAACAAACTTGTGCCAGTTGCGTCGAAGAAACTTGTGCCAGTTGCGTCAAACAAACTTGTGACAGTTACGGCGAACAAACTTGTGCCACTTGCGTTGAGAAAACTTGTGCCAGTTGCGTCAAATAAACTTGTGCCAATTGCGTCAAACAAACTTGTGCTAGTTACGGCGAACAAACTTGTGCCAGTTGCGTCGAGAAAAGTTGTGCCAGTTGCGTCAAACAAACTTGTGCCAGTTGCGTCAAACAAACTTGTGCCAGTTGCGTCAAACAAACTTGTGCCAGTTGCATCAAACAAACTTGTGCCAATTGATTCGAAAAAACTTGTGCCAATTGCGTTCAACAAACTTGTGCCAGTTGCGTCTAACAAACTTGTGCCAGTTGCGTCAAACAAACTTGTGCCAGTTGCATCGAACAAACTTGTGCCAGATATGGCGAACAAACTTATGCTAGTTGCTTCGAGAAAACTTGTGCCAGTTGCGTAAAAAAAAAACTTGTGCCAGTTGCGTCAATCAAACTTGTGCCAGTTGCGTCAAACAAACTTGTGCCTCTTGTGTCAAACAAACTTGTTCCATTTGCGTCAAACAAACTTGTACCAATTGAGTCGAAAAAACTTGTGCCTGTTACGTCGAACAAACTTGTGCCAGTTGCGTCTAACAAACTTGTGCTAGTTGCGTCAAACAAACTTGTGCCAGTTGCGTCAAACAAACTTGTGCCAGTTGCGTCAAACAAACTTGTGCCAGTTGCGTTGAACAAACTTGTGCCAGTTGCGTCAAACAAACTTGTGCCAGTTGCGTAGAAGAACCTTGTGCCAGTTGCGTCAAACGAACTTGTGCCAGTTGGGTCGAACAAACTTGTGCCAGTTGCGTCAGACAAACTTGTGCCAGTTGCATCGAACAAACTTTTGCCAGTTGCGTCGAACAAACTTGTGCCAGTTGCGTCGAACAAACTTGCGCCAGTTACGTCAAACAAACTTGTGTCAGTTGCGTTGAACAAACTTGTGCCAGATGTCTCAAACAAACTTGTGTCAGTTGCGTAGAACAAACTTGTGAGAGTTGCGTCGAACAAACTTATGTCAGTTGGGTAGAACAAACTTGTGCCAGTTGCGTCAAACAAACATGTCCCAGTTGCGTAGAACAAACTAGTGCCAGTTGCATAGAACAAACTTTGCCAGATGCGTAGAACAAACTTGTGCCAGTTGTGTAGAACAAACTTGTGCCAGTTGCGTCGAACAAACTTGTGTTGTTGCGTCGAACAAACTTGTGCCAGTTACTGCGAACAAACTTGTTCCAGTTTCGTCGAGAAACCTTGTGCCAGATGCGTCAAATAAACTTGTGCCAGTTGCGTCAAACAAACTTGTGCCAGTTGCGTCAAACAAACTTGTTCCAATTGCGTCAAACAAACTTGTGCCAGTTGCGTCAAAAAAACTTGGGCCAGTTGCGTTGAACAAACTTCTGCCAGTTGTGTCAAACAAACTTGTGTCAGTTGCGTAGAACAAACTTGTGCCAGTTGCGTCGAACAAACTTGTGTCAGTTGGGTAGAACAAACTTGTGCCAGTTGCGTCAAACAAACATGTCCCAGTTGCGTAGAACAAACTAGTGCCAGTTGCATAGAACAAACTTTGCCAGATGCGTAGAACAAACTTGTGCCAGTTGCCTAGAACAAACTTGTGCCAGTTGCATAGAATAAACTTGTGCCAGTTGCGTCGAACAAACTTGTGCCAGTTACAGCGAACAAACTTGTGCCAGTTTCGTCGAGAAACCTTGTGCCAGTTGCGTCAAATAAACTTGTGCCAGTTGCGTCAAACAAACTTGTGCCAGTTGCGTCAAACAAACTTGTTCCAGTTGCGTCAAACAAAACTTGTGCCAGTTGCGTCAAAAAAACTTGGGCCAGTTTCGTCAAACAAACTTTTGCCAGTTGCATCCAACAAACTTGTGACAGTTGCGTCGAACAAAGTTGTGCCAGTTGCGTCAAACAAACTTGTGCCAGTTGCGTAGAACAAACTTGTGCCAGTTGCGTAGAACAACCTTGTGCCAGTTGAGTCGACCAAACTTTTGCTAGTTGGTAGAACAAACTTGTGCCAGTGGCATTCAACAAACTTGTGCCAGTTGCGTCAAACAAACTTATGCCAGTTGCGTAAAACAAACTAGTGCCAGTTGCATAGAACAAACTTGTGCCAGTTGAGTAGAACAAACTTGTGCCAATTGCATCAAACAAACTTGTGCCAGTTGCGTCAAACAAACTTGTGCCAGTTGCTTCGAAGAAACTTGTGCCAGTTGCGTCGAAGAAACTTGTGCCAGTTGCGTCAAACAAACTTGTGCCAGTTGCGTCAAACAAACTTGTGCCAGTTGCGTCGAAGAAACTTGTGCCAGTTGCGTCAAACAAACTTGTGACAGTTACGGCGAACAAACTTGTGCCACTTGCGTTGAGAAAACTTGTGCCAGTTGCGTCAAATAAACTTGTGCCAATTGCGTCAAACAAACTTGTGCTAGTTACGGCGAACAAACTTGTGCCAGTTGCGTCGAGAAAAGTTGTGCCAGTTGCGTCAAACAAACTTGTGCCAGTTGCGTCAAACAAACTTGTGCCAGTTGCGTCAAACAAACTTGTGCCAGTTGCGTCAAACAAACTTGTGCCAGTTGCATCAAACAAACTTGTGCCAATTGATTCGAAAAAACTTGTGCCAATTGCGTTCAACAAACTTGTGCCAGTTGCGTCTAACAAACTTGTGCCAGTTGCGTCAAACAAACTTGTGCCAGTTGCATCGAACAAACTTGTGCCAGATATGGCGAACAAACTTATGCTAGTTGCTTCGAGAAAACTTGTGCCAGTTGCGTAAAAAAAAAACTTGTGCCAGTTGCGTCAATCAAACTTGTGCCAGTTGCGTCAAACAAACTTGTGCCTCTTGTGTCAAACAAACTTGTTCCATTTGCGTCAAACAAACTTGTACCAATTGAGTCGAAAAAACTTGTGCCTGTTACGTCGAACAAACTTGTGCCAGTTGCGTCTAACAAACTTGTGCTAGTTGCGTCAAACAAACTTGTGCCAGTTGCGTCAAACAAACTTGTGCCAGTTGCGTCAAACAAACTTGTGCCAGTTGCGTTGAACAAACTTGTGCCAGTTGCGTCAAACAAACTTGTGCCAGTTGCGTAGAAGAACCTTGTGCCAGTTGCGTCAAACGAACTTGTGCCAGTTGGGTCGAACAAACTTGTGCCAGTTGCGTCAGACAAACTTGTGCCAGTTGCATCGAACAAACTTTTGCCAGTTGCGTCGAACAAACTTGTGCCAGTTGCGTCGAACAAACTTGCGCCAGTTACGTCAAACAAACTTGTGTCAGTTGCGTTGAACAAACTTGTGCCAGATGTCTCAAACAAACTTGTGTCAGTTGCATAGAACAAACTTGTGAGAGTTGCGTCGAACAAACTTATGTCAGTTGGGTAGAACAAACTTGTGCCAGTTGCGTCAAACAAACATGTCCCAGTTGCGTAGAACAAACTAGTGCCAGTTGCATAGAACAAACTTTGCCAGATGCGTAGAACAAACTTGTGCCAGTTGTGTAGAACAAACTTGTGCCAGTTGCGTCGAACAAACTTGTGCCAGTTGCGTCGAACAAACTTGTGCCAGTAACTGCGAACAAACTTGTTCCAGTTTCGTCGAGAAACCTTGTGCCAGATGCGTCAAATAAACTTGTGCCAGTTGCGTCAAACAAACTTGTGCCAGTTGCGTCAAACAAACTTGTTCCAATTGCGTCAAACAAACTTGTGCCAGTTGCGTCAAAAAAACTTGGGCCAGTTGCGTTGAACAAACTTCTGCCAGTTGTGTCAAACAAACTTGTGTCAGTTGCGTAGAACAAACTTGTGCCAGTTGCGTCGAACAAACTTGTGTCAGTTGGGTAGAACAAACTTGTGCCAGTTGCGTCAAACAAACATGTCCCAGTTGCGTAGAACAAACTAGTGCCAGTTGCATAGAACAAACTTTGCCAGATGCGTAGAACAAACTTGTGCCAGTTGCCTAGAACAAACTTGTGCCAGTTGCATAGAATAAACTTGTGCCAGTTGCGTCGAACAAACTTGTGCCAGTTACAGCGAACAAACTTGTGCCAGTTTCGTCGAGAAACCTTGTGCCAGTTGCGTCAAATAAACTTGTGCCAGTTGCGTCAAACAAACTTGTGCCAGTTGCGTCAAACAAACTTGTTCCAGTTGCGTCAAACAAAACTTGTGCCAGTTGCGTCAAAAAAACTTGGGCCAGTTTCGTCAAACAAACTTTTGCCAGTTGCATCCAACAAACTTGTGACAGTTGCGTCGAACAAAGTTGTGCCAGTTGCGTCAAACAAACTTGTGCCAGTTGCGTAGAACAAACTTGTGCCAGTTGCGTAGAACAACCTTGTGCCAGTTGAGTCGACCAAACTTTTGCTAGTTGGTAGAACAAACTTGTGCCAGTGGCATTCAACAAACTTGTGCCAGTTGCGTCAAACAAACTTATGCCAGTTGCGTAAAACAAACTAGTGCCAGTTGCATAGAACAAACTTGTGCCAGTTGAGTAGAACAAACTTGTGCCAATTGCATCAAACAAACTTGTGCCAGTTGCGTCAAACAAACTTGTGCCAGTTGCTTCGAAGAAACTTGTGCCAGTTGCGTCGAAGAAACTTGTGCCAGTTGCGTCAAACAAACTTGTGCCAGTTGCGTCGAACAAACTTGTGCCAGTTGCATCGAACAAACTTGTGCCAGTTACGGCGAACAAACTTTTGCTACTTGCGTCGAGAAAACTTGTGCCTGTTGAGTCAAATAAACTTGTGCCAGTTGCGTCAAACAAACTTGTGCCAGTTACGTCGAACAAACTTGTGCTAGTTGCGTCGAGAAAAGTTGTGCCAGTTGCGTCAAACAAACTTGTGCCAGTTACGTCAGTCAAACTTGTTTCAGTTGCGTCAAACGAACTTGTGCCAGTTGCGTCAAACAAACTTGTGCCAATTGATTCGGAAAAACTTGTGCCAGTTGCGTTGAACAAACTTGTGCCAGTTGCGTCTAACAAACTTGTGCCAGTTGCGTCACACAAACTTGTGCCAGTTGCGTCAAAAAAACTTGGGCCAGTTGCGCCAAACAAACTTGTGCCAGTGGCATCGAACAAACAAGTGCCAGTTGCGTAGAACAAACTTGTGCCTGTTGTGTCAAGCAAACTTGTGCCAGTTGCGTAGAACAAACTTGTGCCAGTTGCGTAGAACAACCTTGTGCCAGTTGCGTCGAACAAACTTTTGCCAGTTGCATAGAACAAAATTATGCCAGTTGCGTCAAACAAACTTATGCCAGTTGAGTAGAACAATCTAGTGCCAGTTGCGTCTAACAAACTTGTGCCAATTGCGTAGAACAAACTTGTGCAAATTGCGTCAAACAAACTTGTGCCAGTTGCGTTGAACAAACTTGTGCCAGTTGCGTCAAACAAACTTGTGCCAGTTGCGTCAAACAAACTTGTGCCAGTTGCGTCAAACAAACTTGTGCCAGTTGCATTGAACAAACTTGTGCCAGTTGCGTCAAATAAACTTGTGCCAGTTGCTATAAACTTTTGTCAGTTGCATCAAACAAACTTGTGCCAGTTGCGTCAAACAAACTTGTGCCAGTTGCGTCAAACAAACTTGTGCCAGTTGCGTCAAACAAACTTGTGCCAGTTGCGTCAAACAAACTTGTGCCAGTTGCGTCAAACAAACTTGTGGCAATTGAGTCGAAAAAACTTGTGCCAGTTGCGTCAAACAAACTTGTGCCAGTTGCTTAGAACAAACTTGTGCCAGTTGCCCCAAACAAACTTGGGCCAGTTGCATCGAATAAACTTGTGCCAGTTGCATCGAACAAACTAGAGCCAGTTGCATAGAACAAACTTGTGCCAGTTGTGTCAAACAAACTTGTGCCAGTTGCGTAGAACAAACTTGTGCATGTTGAGTAGAACAACCTTGTGCCAGTTGCGTCAAACAAACTTTTGCCAGCTGCGTCAAACAAACTTGTGCCAGTTGCGTCGAACAAACTTGTGCCAGTTGTGTAAAACAAACTTGTGCCAGATCGGTCGAACAAACTTATGCCAGTTACGTTAAACAAACTTGTACCAGTTGCGTCGAACAAACTTATGCCAGTTGCGTTGAACAAACTTGTGCCAGTTGCGTCGAACAAGCTTGCGCCAGTTCCGTCGAACAAACTTGTGCCAGTTGCGTCGAACAAACTTGTGCCAGTTGTGTTAAACAAACTGGTTACAGTTGCGCAGAACAAACTTGTGCCAGTTGCGTCGAACAAAAGTGTGCCAGTTGGGTAGAACAAACAGGTGCCAGTTGCGCCAAACAAATATGTGCCAGTTGCGTAGAAGAAACTAGTGCCAGTTGCATAAAACAAACTTGTGCCAGATGCATAGAACAAACTTTTGCCATTTGCGTAGAACAAACTTGTGCCCGTTGTGTCAAACAAACTTGTGCCAGTTGTGTACAACAAACTTGTAAGAGTTGCGTAGAACAAACTTGTGGCAGTTGCGTAGAACAAACTTGTGCCAGTTGCGTAGAATAAACTTGTGCCAGTTGCGTCAAACAAACTTGTGCCAGTTGCATAGAACAAATTTGTGCCAGTTGCATAGAACAAACTTGTGCCAGTTGCGTCAAACAAACTTGTGCCAGTTCCATCGAACAAACTCGTGCCAGTTGCGTCGAACAAACTTGTGCCAGTTGGGTTGAACAAACTTGTGCCAGTTGCGTAGAACAAATTTTGTCAGTTGCGTAGAACAACCTTGTGCCAGTTGCGTCAAACAAACTTGTGCCAGTTGCGTCACACAAACTTGTGCCAGTTGGTTCGAACAAACTTGTGCCAGTTGCGGCCAACAAACTTGTACCAGTTGCGTCAAACAAACTTGTGACAGTTGCGTCGAACTTACTTGTGCCAGTTGTGTAGAACAAACTTATGCCAGTTGCGTCAAACAAACTTATGCCAGTTACATAGAACAAACTAGAGCCAGTTGCATAGAACAAATTTGTGCCAGTTGCGTAGAACAACATTGTGGCAGTTGCGTCGAAAAACTTGTGACAGTAGCGTCGAACAAACTTGTGCCAGTTGCGTCAAACAAACTTGTGCCAGTTGCGTTGAACAAACTTGTGCCGGTTGCGTCGAACAAACTTGTGTCAGTTGCGTCAAACAAACTTGTGCCAGTTGCGTCAAACAAACTTTTGCCAATTGAGTTGAAAAAACTTGTGCCAGTTGCGTCGAACAAACATGTGCCGGTTGCGTCTAACAAACTTGTGCCAGTTGCGCCAAACAAACTTGTGCCAGTTGCGTGGAACAAACTTGTGCCAGTTACATCGAACAAACTTGTGCCAGTTGCGTAGAACAAACTTGTGCCAGTTGCGTCAAACAAACTTGTGCCAGTTGCGTAGAACAAACTTGTGCCAGTTACGTAGAACAACCTTGTGCCAGTTGCATTAAACAAACTTGTGCCAGTTGCGTCAAACAAACTTGTGCCAGTTGCGTCGAACAAACTTGTGCCAGTTGTGTCAAACAAACTTGTGCCAGTTGGTTCGAACAAACTTGTGCCATTTGCGTCCAACAAACTTGTATCAGTTGCGTCAAACAAACTTCTGCCAGTTGCGTTGAACAAACTTGTGCCAGTTGCGTAGAACAAACTTGTGCCAGTTGCGTCAAACAAACTTATGCCAGTTGCGTAGAAGAACCTTGTGCCAGTTGGGTCGAACAAACTTGTGCCTGTTGCATCAAACAAACTTGTGCCAGTTGCGTCAAACAAACTTTTGCCAGTTGCGTAAAACAAACTAGTGCTAGTTGCATAGAACAAACTTGTGCCAGTTGAGTAGAACAAACTTGTGCCAGATATTGCGAACAAACTTGTATCAGTTGCGTCAAACAAAAATGTCCCAGTTGCGTAGAACAAACTAATGCCAGTTGCATAGAACAAACTTGTGCCAGTTGCGTAGAACAAACTTGTGCCAGTTGCGTCAAACAAACTTGTGCCAGTTGGGTCGAACAAACTTGTGCCAGTTGCGTCAAAGAAACTTGTGCCAGTTGCGTCGAACAAACTTGTGCCAGTTGCGTTGAACAAACTTGTGCCAGATTTTGCGAACAAACTTGTGCAAGTTGCGTCGAATAAACTTGTGCCAGTTGCGTAAAAAAAAACTTGTGCCAGTTGCGTCAAACAAACTTGTGCCAGTTGCGTCAAACGAACTTGTGCCTCTTGCGTCAAACAAACTTGTGCCAGTTGCATCAAACAAACTTGTACCAATTGAATCGAAAAAACTTGTGCCTGTTACGTCGAACAAACTTGTGCCAGTTGCGTCTAACAAACTTGTGCCAGTTGCGTCGAACAAACTTGTGCCAGTTGCGTCAAACAAACTTGTGCCAGTTGCGTAGAACAAACTTGTGCCAGTTGCGTCAAACAAACTTGTGCCAGTTGCGTAGAACAAATTTGTGCCAGTTGCGTAGAAGAACCTTGTGCCAGTTGCGTCAAACAGACTTGTGCCAGTTGCGTCAAACAAACTTGTGCCAGTTGCGTTAAACAAACTTGTGACAGTTGCATCGAACAAACTTTTGCCAGTTGCGTCGAACAAACTTGTGCCAGTTGCGTCGAAAAAACTTGCGCCAGTTGCTTCGAACAAACTTGTGCCAGTTGCGTTGAACAAACTTCTGCCAGTTGTGTCAAACAAACTTGTGTCAGTTACGTAGAACAAACTTGTGCCAGTTGCGTCGAACAAACTTGTGTCAGTTGGGTAGAACAAATTTGTGCCAGTTGCGTCAAACAAACTTATGCCAGTTGCGTAGAACAAACTAGTGCCCGTTGCATAGAACAAACTTATGACAGATGTGTAGAACAAACTTGTGCCAGTTGCGTAGAACAAACTTGTGCCAGTTGCATAGAACAAACTTGTGCCAGTTATGTAGAACAAACTTGTGCCATTTGCGTGAAACAAACTTGTGCCAGTTGCGTCGAACAAAGTTGTGCCCGTTACGGCGAACAAACTTGTGCCAGTTTCGTCGAGAAAACTTGTGCCAGTTGCGTCAAATAAACTTGTGCCAGTTGCGTCAAACAAACTTGTGCCAGTTGCGTCAAACAAACTTGTGCCAGTTGCGTCAAACAAACTTGTGCCAAATGAGTCAAAAAAACTTGTGCCAGTTGCTCGAACAAACTTGTGCCAGTTGCGTCGAACAAACTTGTGCCAGTTGCGTCAAAAAAACTTGGGCCAGTTTCGTCGAACAAACTTGTGTCAGTGGCATCCAACAAACTTGTGCCAGTTGCGTAGAACAAACTTGTGCCAGTTGCGTCAAACAAACTTGTGCCAGTTGCGTAGAACAAACTTGTGCCAGTTGCGTAGAACAACCTTGTGCCAGTTGCATCGAACAAACTTGTGCTAGTTTGTAGAACAAACTTGTGCCAGTTGCGTCAAACAAACTTATGCCAGTTGCGTAAAACAAACTAGTGCCAGTTGCATCGAACAAACTTGTTCCAGTTGAGTAGAACAAACTTGTGCCAATTGCGTCAAACAAACTTGTGCCAGTTCGTCGAACAAACTTTTGCCAGTTGCGTCGAAAAAACTTGTGCCAGTTGCGTCAAACAAACTTGTGCCAGTTGCGTCGAACAAACTAGTGCCAGTTGCGTCGAACAAACTTGTGCCAGATACGGCGAACCAACTTGTGCCACTTGCGTCTAGAAAACTTCTGCCAGTTGCGTCAAATAAACTTGTGCCAGTTGCGTCAAACAAACTTGTGCCAGTTACGGCGAACAAACTTGTGCCAGTTGCGTCGAGAAAAGTTGTGCCAGTTGCGTCAAATAAACTTGTGCCAGTTGCGTCAAACAAACTTGTGCCAGTTGCGTCAAACAAACTTGTGCCAGTTGCGTCAAAGAAACTTGTGCCAGTTGCATCAAACAAACTTGTGCCAATTGATTAAAAAAAACTTGTGCCAGTTGCGTTGTACAAACTTGTGCCAGTTGCATCTAACAAACTTGTGCCAGTTGCGTCAAACAAACTTGTGCCAGTTGCGTCGAACAAACTTGTGCGAGTTGCATCGAACACACTTATGCCAGTTGCATAGAACAAACTTGTGCCAGTTGCGTCAAACAAACTTGTGCCAGTTGCGTAGAACAAACTTGTACATGTTGCGTAGAACAACCTTGTGCCAGTTGCGTCAAACAAACTTGTGCCAGTTGTGTCAAACAAACTTGTGCCAGTTGGGTCGAACAAACTTGTGCCAGTTACGTTAAACAAACTTGTTCCAGTTGCGTCGAACAAACTTGTGCCAGTTGCGTCAAAAAAACTTGTGCCAGATGCGTCGAACAAACTTGCGCCAGTTCCGTCGAACAAACTTGTGCCAGTTGCTTAGAACAAACTTGTGCCAGTTGAGTCAAACAAACTTGTGCCAGTTGCATCAAACAAACTTGTGCCAGTTGCGTCGAACAAACTTGTGCCAGTTGGGTAGAACAAACATGTGCCAGTTGCGTCAAACAAACTTGTGCCAGTTGCGTCAAACAAACTTGTGCCAAATGAGTCAAAAAAACTTGTGCCAGTTGCTCGAACAAACTTGTGCCAGTTGCGTCGAACAAACTTGTGCCAGTTGCGTCAAAAAAACTTGGGCCAGTTTTGTCGAACAAACTTGTGTCAGTGGCATCCAACAAACTTGTGCCAGTTGCGTAGAACAAACTTGTGCCAGTTGCGTCAAACAAACTTGTGCCAGTTGCGTAGAACAAACTTGTGCCAGTTGCGTAGAACAACCTTGTGCCAGTTGCATCGAACAAACTTGTGCTAGTTTGTAGAACAAACTTGTGCCAGTTGCGTCAAACAAACTTATGCCAGTTGCGTAAAACAATCTAGTGCCAGTTGCATCGAACAAACTTGTTCCAGTTGAGTAGAACAAACTTGTGCCAATTGCGTCAAACAAACTTGTGCCAGTTCGTCGTACAAACTTGTGCCAGTTGCGTCGAAAAAACTTGTGCCAGTTGCGTCAAACAAACTTGTGCCAGTTGCGTCGAACAAACTTGTGCCAGTTGCGTCGAACAAACTTGTGCCAGATACGGCGAACCAACTTGTGCCACTTGCGTCTAGAAAACTTCTGCCAGTTGCGTCAAATAAACTTGTGCCAGTTGCGTCAAACAAACTTGTGCCAGTTACGGCGAACAAACTTGTGCCAGTTGCGTCGAGAAAAGTTGTGCCAGTTGCGTCAAATAAACTTGTGCCAGTTGCGTCAAAAAAACTTGTGCCAGTTGCGTCAAACAAACTTGTGCCAGTTGCGTCAAAGAAACTTGTGCCAGTTGCGTCAAACAAACTTGTGCCAATTGATTAAAAAAAACTTTTGCCAGTTGCGTTGTACAAACTTGTGCCAGTTATGTAGAACAAACTTGTGCCATTTGCGTGAAACAAACTTGTGCCAGTTGCGTCGAACAAAGTTGTGCCCGTTACGGCGAACAAACTTGTGCCAGTTTCGTCGAGAAAACTTGTGCCAGTTGCGTCAAATAAACTTGTGCCAGTTGCGTCAAACAAACTTGTGCCAGTTGCGTCAAACAAACTTGTGCCAGTTGCGTCAAACAAACTTGTGCCAAATGAGTCAAAAAAACTTGTGCCAGTTGCTCGAACAAACTTGTGCCAGTTGCGTCGAACAAACTTGTGCCAGTTGCGTCAAAAAAACTTGGGCCAGTTTCGTCGAACAAACTTGTGTCAGTGGCATCCAACAAACTTGTGCCAGTTGCGTAGAACAAACTTGTGCCAGTTGCGTTGAACAAACTTCTGCCAGTTGTGTCAAACAAACTTGTGTCAGTTACGTAGAACAAACTTGTGCCAGTTGCGTCGAACAAACTTGTGTCAGTTGGGTAGAACAAATTTGTGCCAGTTGCGTCAAACAAACTTATGCCAGTTGCGTAGAACAAACTAGTGCCCGTTGCATAGAACAAACTTATGACAGATGTGTAGAACAAACTTGTGCCAGTTGCGTAGAACAAACTTGTGCCAGTTGCATAGAACAAACTTGTGCCAGTTATGTAGAACAAACTTGTGCCATTTGCGTGAAACAAACTTGTGCCAGTTGCGTCGAACAAAGTTGTGCCCGTTACGGCGAACAAACTTGTGCCAGTTTCGTCGAGAAAACTTGTGCCAGTTGCGTCAAATAAACTTGTGCCAGTTGCGTCAAACAAACTTGTGCCAGTTGCGTCAAACAAACTTGTGCCAGTTGCGTCAAACAAACTTGTGCCAAATGAGTCAAAAAAACTTGTGCCAGTTGCTCGAACAAACTTGTGCCAGTTGCGTCGAACAAACTTGTGCCAGTTGCGTCAAAAAAACTTGGGCCAGTTTCGTCGAACAAACTTGTGTCAGTGGCATCCAACAAACTTGTGCCAGTTGCGTAGAACAAACTTGTGCCAGTTGCGTCAAACAAACTTGTGCCAGTTGCGTAGAACAAACTTGTGCCAGTTGCGTAGAACAACCTTGTGCCAGTTGCATCGAACAAACTTGTGCTAGTTTGTAGAACAAACTTGTGCCAGTTGCGTCAAACAAACTTATGCCAGTTGCGTAAAACAAACTAGTGCCAGTTGCATCGAACAAACTTGTTCCAGTTGAGTAGAACAAACTTGTGCCAATTGCGTCAAACAAACTTGTGCCAGTTCGTCGAACAAACTTTTGCCAGTTGCGTCGAAAAAACTTGTGCCAGTTGCGTCAAACAAACTTGTGCCAGTTGCGTCGAACAAACTAGTGCCAGTTGCGTCGAACAAACTTGTGCCAGATACGGCGAACCAACTTGTGCCACTTGCGTCTAGAAAACTTCTGCCAGTTGCGTCAAATAAACTTGTGCCAGTTGCGTCAAACAAACTTGTGCCAGTTACGGCGAACAAACTTGTGCCAGTTGCGTCGAGAAAAGTTGTGCCAGTTGCGTCAAATAAACTTGTGCCAGTTGCGTCAAACAAACTTGTGCCAGTTGCGTCAAACAAACTTGTGCCAGTTGCGTCAAAGAAACTTGTGCCAGTTGCGTCAAACAAACTTGTGCCAATTGATTAAAAAAAACTTGTGCCAGTTGCGTTGTACAAACTTGTGCCAGTTGCATCTAACAAACTTGTGCCAGTTGCGTCAAACAAACTTGTGCCAGTTGCGTCGAACAAACTTGTGCGAGTTGCATCGAACACACTTATGCCAGTTGCATAGAACAAACTTGTGCCAGTTGCGTCAAACAAACTTGTGCCAGTTGCGTAGAACAAACTTGTACATGTTGCGTAGAACAACCTTGTGCCAGTTGCGTCAAACAAACTTGTGCCAGTTGTGTCAAACAAACTTGTGCCAGTTGGGTCGAACAAACTTGTGCCAGTTACGTTAAACAAACTTGTTCCAGTTGCGTCGAACAAACTTGTGCCAGTTGCGTCAAAAAAACTTGTGCCAGTTGCGTCGAACAAACTTGCGCCAGTTCCGTCGAACAAACTTGTGCCAGTTGCTTAGAACAAACTTGTGCCAGTTGAGTCAAACAAACTTGTGCCAGTTGCATCAAACAAACTTGTGCCAGTTGCGTCGAACAAACTTGTGCCAGTTGGGTAGAACAAACATGTGCCAGTTGCGTCAAACAAACTTGTGCCAGTTGCGTCAAACAAACTTGTGCCAAATGAGTCAAAAAAACTTGTGCCAGTTGCTCGAACAAACTTGTGCCAGTTGCGTCGAACAAACTTGTGCCAGTTGCGTCAAAAAAACTTGGGCCAGTTTTGTCGAACAAACTTGTGTCAGTGGCATCCAACAAACTTGTGCCAGTTGCGTAGAACAAACTTGTGCCAGTTGCGTCAAACAAACTTGTGCCAGTTGCGTAGAACAAACTTGTGCCAGTTGCGTAGAACAACCTTGTGCCAGTTGCATCGAACAAACTTGTGCTAGTTTGTAGAACAAACTTGTGCCAGTTGCGTCAAACAAACTTATGCCAGTTGCGTAAAACAATCTAGTGCCAGTTGCATCGAACAAACTTGTTCCAGTTGAGTAGAACAAACTTGTGCCAATTGCGTCAAACAAACTTGTGCCAGTTCGTCGTACAAACTTGTGCCAGTTGCGTCGAAAAAACTTGTGCCAGTTGCGTCAAACAAACTTGTGCCAGTTGCGTCGAACAAACTTGTGCCAGTTGCGTCGAACAAACTTGTGCCAGATACGGCGAACCAACTTGTGCCACTTGCGTCTAGAAAACTTCTGCCAGTTGCGTCAAATAAACTTGTGCCAGTTGCGTCAAACAAACTTGTGCCAGTTACGGCGAACAAACTTGTGCCAGTTGCGTCGAGAAAAGTTGTGCCAGTTGCGTCAAATAAACTTGTGCCAGTTGCGTCAAAAAAACTTGTGCCAGTTGCGTCAAACAAACTTGTGCCAGTTGCGTCAAAGAAACTTGTGCCAGTTGCGTCAAACAAACTTGTGCCAATTGATTAAAAAAAACTTTTGCCAGTTGCGTTGTACAAACTTGTGCCAGTTATGTAGAACAAACTTGTGCCATTTGCGTGAAACAAACTTGTGCCAGTTGCGTCGAACAAAGTTGTGCCCGTTACGGCGAACAAACTTGTGCCAGTTTCGTCGAGAAAACTTGTGCCAGTTGCGTCAAATAAACTTGTGCCAGTTGCGTCAAACAAACTTGTGCCAGTTGCGTCAAACAAACTTGTGCCAGTTGCGTCAAACAAACTTGTGCCAAATGAGTCAAAAAAACTTGTGCCAGTTGCTCGAACAAACTTGTGCCAGTTGCGTCGAACAAACTTGTGCCAGTTGCGTCAAAAAAACTTGGGCCAGTTTCGTCGAACAAACTTGTGTCAGTGGCATCCAACAAACTTGTGCCAGTTGCGTAGAACAAACTTGTGCCAGTTGCGTCAAACAAACTTGTGCCAGTTGCGTAGAACAAACTTGTGCCAGTTGCGTAGAACAACCTTGTGCCAGTTGCATCGAACAAACTTGTGCTAGTTTGTAGAACAAACTTGTGCCAGTTGCGTCAAACAAACTTATGCCAGTTGCGTAAAACAAACTAGTGCCAGTTGCATCGAACAAACTTGTTCCAGTTGAGTAGAACAAACTTGTGCCAATTGCGTCAAACAAACTTGTGCCAGTTCGTCGAACAAACTTTTGCCAGTTGCGTCGAAAAAACTTGTGCCAGTTGCGTCAAACAAACTTGTGCCAGTTGCGTCGAACAAACTAGTGCCAGTTGCGTCGAACAAACTTGTGCCAGATACGGCGAACCAACTTGTGCCACTTGCGTCTAGAAAACTTCTGCCAGTTGCGTCAAATAAACTTGTGCCAGTTGCGTCAAACAAACTTGTGCCAGTTACGGCGAACAAACTTGTGCCAGTTGCGTCGAGAAAAGTTGTGCCAGTTGCGTCAAATAAACTTGTGCCAGTTGCGTCAAACAAACTTGTGCCAGTTGCGTCAAACAAACTTGTGCCAGTTGCGTCAAAGAAACTTGTGCCAGTTGCGTCAAACAAACTTGTGCCAATTGATTAAAAAAAACTTGTGCCAGTTGCGTTGTACAAACTTGTGCCAGTTGCATCTAACAAACTTGTGCCAGTTGCGTCAAACAAACTTGTGCCAGTTGCGTCGAACAAACTTGTGCCAGTTGCATCGAACACACTTATGCCAGTTGCATAGAACAAACTTGTGCCAGTTGCGTCAAACAAACTTGTGCCAGTTGCGTAGAACAAACTTGTACATGTTGCGTAGAACAACCTTGTGCCAGTTGCGTCAAACAAACTTGTGCCAGTTGTGTCAAACAAACTTGTGCCAGTTGGGTCGAACAAACTTGTGCCAGTTACGTTAAACAAACTTGTTCCAGTTGCGTCGAACAAACTTGTGCCAGTTGCGTCAAAAAAACTTGTGCCAGTTGCGTCGAACAAACTTGCGCCAGTTCCGTCGAACAAACTTGTGCCAGTTGCTTAGAACAAACTTGTGCCAGTTGAGTCAAACAAACTTGTGCCAGTTGCATCAAACAAACTTGTGCCAGTTGCGTCGAACAAACTTGTGCCAGTTGGGTAGAACAAACATGTGCCAGTTGCGTCAAACAAACTTGTGCCAGTTGCGTCAAACAAACTTGTGCCAAATGAGTCAAAAAAACTTGTGCCAGTTGCTCGAACAAACTTGTGCCAGTTGCGTCGAACAAACTTGTGCCAGTTGCGTCAAAAAAACTTGGGCCAGTTTTGTCGAACAAACTTGTGTCAGTGGCATCCAACAAACTTGTGCCAGTTGCGTAGAACAAACTTGTGCCAGTTGCGTCAAACAAACTTGTGCCAGTTGCGTAGAACAAACTTGTGCCAGTTGCGTAGAACAACCTTGTGCCAGTTGCATCGAACAAACTTGTGCTAGTTTGTAGAACAAACTTGTGCCAGTTGCGTCAAACAAACTTATGCCAGTTGCGTAAAACAATCTAGTGCCAGTTGCATCGAACAAACTTGTTCCAGTTGAGTAGAACAAACTTGTGCCAATTGCGTCAAACAAACTTGTGCCAGTTCGTCGTACAAACTTGTGCCAGTTGCGTCGAAAAAACTTGTGCCAGTTGCGTCAAACAAACTTGTGCCAGTTGCGTCGAACAAACTTGTGCCAGTTGCGTCGAACAAACTTGTGCCAGATACGGCGAACCAACTTGTGCCACTTGCGTCTAGAAAACTTCTGCCAGTTGCGTCAAATAAACTTGTGCCAGTTGCGTCAAACAAACTTGTGCCAGTTACGGCGAACAAACTTGTGCCAGTTGCGTCGAGAAAAGTTGTGCCAGTTGCGTCAAATAAACTTGTGCCAGTTGCGTCAAACAAACTTGTGCCAGTTGCGTCAAACAAACTTGTGCCAGTTGCGTCAAAGAAACTTGTGCCAGTTGCGTCAAACAAACTTGTGCCAATTGATTAAAAAAAACTTGTGCCAGTTGCGTTGTACAAACTTGTGCCAGTTGCATCTAACAAACTTGTGCCAGTGGCGTCAAACAAACTTGTGCCAGTTGCGTCGAACAAACTTGTGCCAGTTGCATCGAACACACTTATGCCAGTTGCATAGAACAAACTTGTGCCAGTTGCGTCAAACAAACTTGTGCCAGTTGCGTAGAACAAACTTGTACATGTTGCGTAGAACAACCTTGTGCCAGTTGCGTCAAACAAACTTGTGCCAGTTGCGTCAAACAAACTTGTGCCAGTTGGGTCGAACAAACTTGTGCCAGTTACGTTAAACAAACTTGTTCCAGTTGCGTCGAACAAACTTGTGCCAGTTGCATCAAACAAACTTGTGCCAGTTGCATCGAACAAACTTGCGCCAGTTCCGTCGAACAAACTTGTGCCAGTTGCTTAGAACAAACTTGTGCCAGTTGAGTCAAACAAACTTGTGCCAGTTGCATCAAACAAACTTGTGCCAGTTGCGTCGAACAAACTTGTGCCAGTTGGGTAGAACAAACATGTGCCAGTTGTGTCAAACAAACTTGTGCCAGTTGAGTCAAACAAACTTCTGCCAGTTGGGTCGAACAAACTTGTGCCAGTTGCGTCGAACAAACTTGCGCCAGTTACGTCAAACAAACTTGTGCCAGTTGCGTTGAAAAAACTTCTGCCAGTTGTGTCAAACAAACTTGTGTCAGTTGCGTAGAACATACTTGTGCCAGTTCCGTCGAACAAACTTGTGTCAGTTGGGTAGAACAAACTTGTGCCAGATGCATAGAACAAACTTTTGCCATTTGAGTAGAACAAACTTGTGCCAGTTGTGTCAAACAAACTTGTGCCAGTTGTGTCAAACAAACTTGTGCCAGTTGTGTAGAACAAACTTGTGCCAGTTGCGTAGAACAAACTTGTGCCAGTTGCGTAGAACAAACTTGTGCCAGTTGCGTCAAACAAACTTGTGCCAGTTGCGTCAAATTAACTTGTGCCAGTTGCATAGAATAAATTTGTGCCAGTTGCGTAGAACAAACTTGTGCCAGTTGCGTCAAACAAACTTGTGCCAGTTGCGTCAAACAAACTTTTGCCAGTTGCGTCGAACAAACTTGTGCCAGTTGCGTTGAACACACTTGCGCCAGTTATGTCAAACAAACTTTTGCCAGTTGCGTTGAATAAACTTCTGCCAGTTGTGTCAAACAAACTTGTGTCAGTTGTGTAGAACAAACTAGTGCCAGTTGCATTGAACATACTTGTGCCAGATGTGTAGAACAAACTTGTGCCAGTTGCGTAGAACAAACTTGTGCCAGTTGCATAGAACAAACTTGTGCCAGTTATGTAGAACAAACTTGTGCCAGTTACGGCGAACAAACTTGTGCCAGTTTCGTCGAGAAAACTTGTGCCAGTTGCGTCAAATAAACTTGTGCCAGTTGCGTCAAACAAACTTGTGCCAGTTGCGTCAAACAAACTTGTGCCAGTTGCGTCAAACAAACTTGTTCTAGTTGCGTCAAACAATTTGTGCCAATTGAGTCGAAAAAACTTGTACCAGTTGCGTCAAATAAACTCGTGCCAGTTGCGTCTAACAAACTTGTGCCAGTTGCGTCAAAAAAACTTGGGCAAGTTTCGTCAAACAAACTTGTGCCAGTGGCATCCAACAAACTTGTGCCAGTTGCATCGAACAAACTTGTGCCAGTTGCGTGAAACAAACTTGTGCCAGTTGCGTAGAACAAACTTGTGCCAATTGCGTAGAACAACCTTGTGCCAGTTGAGTCGACCAACCTTGTGCTAGTTGGTAGAACAAACTTGTGCCAGTTGCGTCAAACAAACTTATGCCAGTTGCGTAAAACAAACTAGTGCCAGTTGCATAGAACAAACTTGTGCCACTTGAGTAGAACAAACTTGTGCCAATTGCATCAAACAAACTTGTGCCAGTTGCGTCGAACAAACTTGTGCCAGTTGCGTCGAAGAAACTTGTGCCAGTTGCGTCAAACAAACTTGTGCCAGTTGCGTCGAAGAAACTTGTGCCAGTTGCGTCGAACAAACTTGTGACAGTTACGGCGAACAAACTTGTGCCACTTGCGTTGAGAAAACTTGTGCCAGTTGCTTCAAATAAACTTGTGCCAATTGCGTCAAACAAACTTGTGCTAGTTACGGCGAACAAACTTGTGCCAGTTGCGTAGAACAAACTTGTGCCAGTTGCGTCAAACAAACTTGTGCCAGTTGCGTCAAACAAACTTGTGCCAGTTGCGTCGAACAAACTTGTGCCAGTTGCGTCAAACAAACTTGTGCCAGTTGCATCAAACAAACTTGTGCCAATTGATTCGAAAAAACTTGTGCCAGTTGCGTTCAACAAACTTGTGCCAGTTGCGTCTAACAAACTTGTGCCAGTTGCGTCAAACAAACTTGTGCCAGTTGCATCGAACAAACTTGTGCCAGATATGGCGAACAAACTTGTGCCAGTTGCTTCGAGAAAACTTGTGCCAGTTGCGTAAAAAAAAAAACTTGTGCCAGTTGCGTCAAACAAACTTGTGCCAGTTGCGTCAAACAAACTTGTGCCTCTTGCGTCAAACAAACTTGTTCCATTTGCGTCAAACAAACTTGTACCAATTGAGTCGAAAAAACTTGTGCCTGTTACGTCGAACAAACTTGTGCCAATTGCGTCTAACAAACTTGTGCTAGTTGCGTCAAACAAACTTGTGCCAGTTGCGTCAAACAAACTTGTGCCAGTTGCGTCAAACAAACTTGTGCCAGTTGCGTTGAACAAACTTGTGCCAGTTGCGTCAAACAAACTTGTGCCAGTTGAGTCAAACAAACTTGTGCCAGTTGCGTAGAACAAACTTGTGCCAGTTGCGTCAAACGAACTTGTGCCAGTTGCGTCAAACAAACTTGTGCCAGTTGCGTCAGACAAACTTGTGCCAGTTGAGTCAAACAAACTTATGCCAGTTGGGTCGAACAAACTTGTGCCAGTTGCGTCAAACAAACTTGTGCCAGTTGCATCGAACAAACTTTTGCCAGTTGCGTCGAACAAACTTGTGCCAGTTGAGTCGAACAAACTTGCGCCAGTTACGTCAAACAAACTTGTGCCAGTTGCGTTGAACAAACTTGTGCCAGATGTCTCAAACAAACTTGTGTCAGTTGCGTAGAACAAACTTGTGAGAGTTGCGTCGAACAAACTTATGTCAGTTGGGTAGAACAAACTTGTGCCAGTTGCGTCAAACAAACATGTCCCAGTTGCGTAGAACAAACTAGTGCCAGTTGCATAGAACAAACTTTGCCAGATGCGTAGAACAAACCTGTGCCAGTTGCGTAGAACAAACTTGTGCCAGTTGCATAGAATAAACTTGTGCCAGTTGCGTCGAACAAACTTGTGCCAGTTACGGCGAACAAACTTGTGCCAGTTTCGTCGAGAAACCTTGTGCCAGTTGCGTCAAATAAACTTGTGCCAGTTACGTCAAACAAACTTGTGCCAGTTGCGTCAAACAAACTTGTTCCAGTTGCGTCAAACAAAGCTTGTGCCAGTTGCGTCAAAAAAACTTGGGCCAGTTTCGTCAAACAAACTTTTGCCAGTTGCATCCAACAAACTTGTGATAGTTGCGTCGAACAAAGTTGTGCCAGTTGCGTCAAACAAACAAACTTGTGCCAGTTGCGTAGAACAAACTTGTGCCAGTTGCGTAGAACAACCTTGTGCCAGTTGAGTCGACCAAAATTTTGCTAGTTGGTAGAACAAACTTGTGCCAGTGTCATTCAACAAACTTGTGCCAGTTGCGTCAAACAAACTTATGCCAGTTGCGTAAAACAAACTAGTGCCAGTTGCATAGAACAAACTCGTGCCAGTTGAGTAGAACAAACTTGTGCCAATTGCATCAAACAAACTTGTGCCAGTTGCGTCGAACAAACTTGTGCCAGTTGCTTCGAAGATACTTGTGCCAGTTGTGTCGAAGAAACTTGTGCCAGTTGCGTCAAACAAACTTGTGCCAGTTGCGTCGAACAAACTTGTGCCAGTTGCGTCGAACAAACTTGTGCCAGTTACGGCGAACAAACTTTTGCCACTTGCGTCGAGAAAACTTGTGCCTGTTGCGTCAAATAAACTTGTGCCAGTTGCGTCAAACAAACTTGTGCCAGTTACGGCGAACAAACTTGTGCTAGTTGCGTCGAGAAAAGTTGTGCCAGTTGCGTCAAACAAACTTGTGCCAGTTGCGTCAATCAAACTTGTGGCAGTTGCGTCAAACGAACTTATGCCAGTTGCGTCAAACAAACTTGTGCCAATTGATTCGGAAAAACTTGTGCCAGTTGCGTCGAACAAACATGTGCCGGTTGCGTCTAACAAACTTGTGCCAGTTGCGTCACACAAACTTGTGCCAGTTGCGTCAAAAAAACTTGGGCCAGTTGCGCCAAACAAACTTGTGCCATTGGCATCGAACAAACAAGTGCCAGTTGCGTAGAACAAACTTGTGCCTGTTGTGTCAAGCAAACTTGTGCCAGTTGCGTAGAACAAACTTGTGCCAGTTGCGTAGAACAACCTTGTGCCAGTTGCGTCGAACAAACTTTTGCCAGTTGCATAGAACAAACTAATGCCAGTTGCGTCAAACAAACTTATGCCAGTTGAGTAGAACAATCTAGTGCCAGTTGCATCTAACAAACTTGTGCCAGTTGCGTTAAACAAACTTGTGCCAATTGCGTCAAACAAACTTGTGCCAGTTGCTTCGAACAAACTTATGCCAGTTGCGTCGAAGAAACTTGTCCCAGTTGCGTCAAACAAACTTGTGCCAGTTGCGTCAAACAAACTTGTGCCAGTTGCGTTGAACAAACTTGTGCCAGTTGCGTCAAATAAACTGGTGCAGTTGCTATAAACTTTTGCCAGTTGCATCAAACAAACTTGTGCCAGTTGCGTCAAACAAACTTGTGCCAGTTGCGTCAAACAAACTTGTGCCAGTTGCGTCAAACAAACTTGTGCCAGTTGCGTCAAACAAACTTGTGCCAGTTGCGTCAAACAAACTTGTGGCAATTGAGTCGAAAAAACTTGTGCCAGTTGCATCGAACAAACTTGTGCCAGTTGCTTAGAACAAACTTGTGCCAGTTGCCTCAAACAAACTTGGGCCAGTTGCGTCGAATAAACTTGTGCCAGTTGCATCGAACAAACTAGAGCCAGTTGCATAGAACAAACTTGTGCCAGTTGCGTCAAACAAACTTGTGCCAGTTGCGTAGAACAAACTTGTGCATGTTGAGTAGAACAACCTTGTGCCAGTTGCGTCAAACAAACTTTTGCCAGTTGCGTCAAACAAACTTGTGCCAGTTGCGTCGAACAAACTTGTGCCAGTTGTGTCAAACAAACTTGTGCCAGATGGGTAGAACAAACTTATGCCAGTTACGTTAAACAAACTTGTACCAGTTGCGTCGAACAAACTTATGCCAGTTGCGTTGAACAAACTTGTGCCAGTTGCGTCGAACAAGCTTGCGCCAGTTCCGTCGAACAAACTTGTGCCAGTTGCGTTGAACAAACTTGTGCCAGTTGTGTTAAACAAACTGGTTACAGTTGCGCAGAACAAACTTGTGCCAGTTGCGTCGAACAAAAGTGTGCCAGTTGGGTAGAACAAACAGGTGCCAGTTGCGCCAAACAAATATGTGCCAGTTGCGTAGAAGAAACTAGTGCCAGTTGCATAGAACAAACTTGTGCCAGATGCAACAAACTTTTGCCATTTGCGTAGAACAAACTTGTGCCCGTTGTGTCAAACAAACTTGTGCCAGTTGTGTACAACAAACTTGTAAGAGTTGCGTAGAACAAACTTGTGCCAGTTGCGTAGAACAAACTTGTGCCAGTTGCGCAGAATAAACTTGTGCCAGTTGCGTCAAACAAACTTGTGCCAGTTGCATAGAACAAATTTGTGCCAGTTGCGTAGAACAAACTTGTGCCAGTTGCGTCAAACAAACTTGTGCCAGTTCCATCGAACAAACTCGTGCCATTTGCGTTGAACAAACTTGGGCCAGTTGCGTTGAACAAACTTGTGCCAGTTGCGTCAAACAAACTTGTGCCAGTTGCGTCAAACAAATTTGTGCCAGTTGCGTAGAACAAACTTGTGCCAGTTGCGTAGAACAAACTTGTGCCAGTTGCGTTGAACAAACTTGTGCCAGTTGCGTCAAACAAACTTGTGCCAGTTGCGTCAAACAAACTTGTGCCAGTTGCGTAGAACAAACTTTTGCCAGTTGCGTAGAACAACCTTGTGCCAGTTGCGTCAAACAAACTTGTGCCAGTTGCGTCACACAAACTTGTGCCAGTTGGTTCGAACAAACTTGTGCCAGTTGCGGCCAACAAACTTGTACCAGTTGCGTCAAACAAACTTGTGACAGTTGCGTCGAACTTACTTGTGCCAGTTGCGTAGAACAAACTTATGCCAGACGCGTCAAACAAACTTATGCCAGTTACATAGAACAAACTAGAGCCAGTTGCATAGAACAAATTTGTGCCAGTTGAGTAGAACAACATTGTGCCAGTTGCGTCGAAAAACTTGTGACAGTAGCGTCGAACAAACTTGTGCCAGTTGCGTCGAACAAACTTGTGCCAGTTGCGTTGAACAAACTTGTGCCAGTTGCGTCGAACAAACTTGTGTCAGTTGCGTCAAAAAAACTTGTGCCAGTTGCGTCAAACAAACTTTTGCCAATTGAGTCGAAAAAACTTGTGCCACTTGCGTCAAACAAACATGTGCCGGTTGCGTCTAACAAACTTGTGCCAGTTGCGCCAAACAAACTTGTGCCAGTTGCGTGGAACAAACTTGTGCCAGTTACATCGAACAAACTTGTGCCAGTTGCGTAGATCAAACTTGTGCCAGTTGCGTCAAACAAACTTGTGCCAGTTGCATAGAACAAACTTGTGCCAGTTACGTAGAACAACCTTGTGCCAGTTGCGTTAAACAAACTTGTGCCAGTTGCGTCAAACAAACTTGTGCCAGTTGCGTCGAACAAACTTGTGCCAGTTGTGTCAAACAAACTTGTGCCAGTTGGTTCGAACAAACTTGTGCCATTTGCGTCCAACAAACTTGTATCAGTTGCGTCAAACAAACTTGTGCCAGTTGCGTTGAACAAACTTGTGCCAGTTGCGTAGAACAAACTTGTGCCAGTTGCATCAAACAAACTTATGCCAGTTGCATAGAACAAACTAGTGCCAGTTGCATAGAACAAACTTGTGCCAGTTGCGTAGAACAAACTTGTGCCAGTTGCGTCAAACAAACTTGTGCCAGTTGGGTCGAACAAACTTGTGCCAGTTGGGTTGAACAAACTTGTGCCAGTTGTGTTAAACAAACTTGTGCCAGTTGTATCGAACAAACTTGTGCCAGTTGCCTCGAACAAACTTGTGCCAGTTGCGTCGAACAAACTTGTGCCAGATATTGTGAACAAACTTGTGCAAGTTGCGTCGAATAAACTTGTGCCAGTTGCGTCAAAAAAAACTTTTGCCAGTTGCGTCAAACAAACTTGTGCCAGTTGCGTCAAACGAACTTGTGCCTCTTGCGTCAAACAAACTTGTGCCAGTTGCATCAAACAAACTTGTACCAATTGAATCGAAAAAACTTGTGCCTGTTACGTCGAACAAACTTGTGCCAGTTGCGTCTAACAAACTTGTGCCAGTTGCGTCGAACAAACTTGTGCCAGTTGCGTCAAACAAACTTGTGCCAGTTGCGTCAAACAAACTTGTGCCAGTTGCGTTAAACAAACTTGTGACAGTTGCATTGAACAAACTTTTGCCAGTTGCGTCGAACAAAATTGTGCCAGTTGCGTCGAACAAACTTGCGCCAGTTGCGTCGAACAAACTTGTGAGAGTTGCGTTGAACAAACTTCTGCCAGTTGTGTCAAACAAACTTGTGTCAGTTACGTAGAACAAACTTGTGCCAGTTGCGTCGAACAAACTTGTGTCAGTTGGGTAGAACAAATTTGTGCCAGTTGCGTCAAACAAACTTGTGCCAGTTGCGTAGAACAAACTAGTGCCCGTTGCATAGAACAAACTTGTGACAGATGCGTAGAACAAACTTGTGCCAGTTGCGTAGAACAAACTTGTGCCAGTTGCATAGAACAAACTTGTGCCAGTTATGTAGAACAAACTTGTGCCATTTGCGTGAAACAAACTTGTGCCAGTTGCGTCGAACAAAGTTGTTCCCGTTACAGCGAACAAACTTGTGCCAGTTTCGTCGAGAAAACTTGTGCCAGTTGCGTCAAATAAACTTGTGCCAGTTGCGTAGAACAAACTTGTGCCAGTTGCGTAGAACAAACTTGTGCCAGTTGCGTAGAATAAACTTGTGCCAGTTGCGTCAAACAAATTTGTGCCAGTTGCTTAGAACAAATTTGTGCCAGTTGCGTAGAACAAACTTGTGCCAGTTGCGTCAAACAAACTTGTGCCAGTTCCAACGAACAAACTCGTGCCAGTTGCGTCGAACAAACTTGTGCCAGTTGCGTTGAACAAACTTGTGCCAGTTGCGTCAAACAAACTTGTGCCAGTTGCGTCAAACAAACTTGTGCCAGTTGCGTATAACAAACTTGTGCCAGTTGCATAGAACAAACTTGTGCCAGTTGCGTTGAAAAAACTTGTGCCAGTTGCGTCAAACAAACTTGTGCCAGTTGCGTCAAACAAACTTGTGCCAGTTGCGTAGAACAAACTTTTGCCAGTTGCGTAGAACAACCTTGTGCCAGTTGCGTCAAACAAACTTGTGCCAGTTGCGTCACACAAACTTGTGCCAGTTGGTTCGAACAAACTTGTGCCAGTTGCGGCCAACAAACTTGTACCAGTTGAGTCAAACAAACTTGTGACAGTTGCGTAGAACAAACTTATGCCAGTTGCGTCAAACAAACTTATGCCAGTTACATAGAACAAACTAGAGCCAGTTGCATAGAACAAATTTGTGCCAGTTGCGTAGAACAACATTGTGCCAGTTGCGTCGAAAAACTTGTGACAGTAGCGTCGAACAAACTTGTGCCAGTTGCGTCGAGCAAACTTGTGCCAGTTGCGTTGAACAAACTTGTGCCAGTTGCGTCGAACAAACTTGTGTCAGTTGCGTCAAACAAACTTGTGCCAGTTGCGTCAAACAAATTTTTGCCAATTGAGTCGAAAAAACATGTGCCAGTTGTGTCGAACAAACATGTGCCGGTTGCGTCTAACAAACTTGTGCCAGTTGCGCCAAACAAACTTGTGCCAGTTGCGTGGAACAAACTTGTGCCAGTTACATCGAACAAACTTGTGCCAGTTGCGTAGAACAAACTTGTGCCAGTTGCGTCAAACAAACTTGTGCCAGTTGCGTAGAACAAACTTGTGCCAGTTACGTAGAACAACCTTGTGCCAGTTGCGTTAAACAAACTTGTGCCAGTTGCGTCAAACAAACTTGTGCCAGTTGCGTCGAACAAACTTGTGCCAGTTGTGTCAAACAAACTTGTGCCAGTTGGTTCGAACAAACTTGTGCCATTTGCGTCCAACAAACTTGTATCAGTTGCGTCAAACAAACTTGTGCCAGTTGCGTTGAACAAACTTGTGCCAGTTGCGTAGAACAAACTTGTGCGAGTTGCGTCAAACAAACTTATGCCAGTTGCATAGAACAAACTAGTGCCAGTTGCATAGAACAAACTTGTGCCAGTTGCATAGAACAAACTTGTGCCAGTTGCGTCAAACAAACTTGTGCCAGTTGGGTCGAACAAACTTGTGCCAGTTGCGTCTAAGAAACTTGTGCCAGTTGCGTAGAACAAACTTGTGCCAGTTGCGTCGAACAAACTTGTGCCAGATATTGCGAACAAACTTGTGCAAGTTGCGTCGAATAAACTTGTGCCAGTTGCGTCAAAAAAAACTTGTGCCAGTTGCGTCAAACAAACTTGTGCCAGTTGCGTCAAATGAACTTGTGCCTCTTGCGTCAAACAAACTTGTGCCAGTTGCATCAAACAAACTTGTACCAATTGAATCGAAAAAACTTGTGCCTGTTACGTCGAACAAACTTGTGCCAGTTGCGTCTAACAAACTTGTGCCAGTTGCGTCGAACAAACTTGTGCCAGTTGCATCAAACAAACTTGTGCCAGTTGCTTCAAACAAACTTGTGCCAGTTGCTTCAAACAAACTTGTGCCAGTTGCGTCAAACAACCTTGTGCCAGTTGCGTCAAACGAACTTGTGCCTGTTGCGTCAAACGAACTTGTGTCAGTTGCGTCAAACAAACTTGTGCCAGTTGCATAGAACAAACTTGTGCCAGTTGAGTCAAACAAACTTGTGCCAGTTGGGTCGAACAAACTTGTGCTAGTTGCGCCCAACAAACTTGTATCAGTTGCGTCAAACAAACTTATGCCAGTTGTGTTAAACAAACTTGTTACAGTTGCGTAGAACAAACTTGTGCCAGTTGCGTCGAACAAAAGTGTGCCAGTTGGGTAGAACAAACAGGTGCCAGCTGCGTCAAACAAATATGTGCCAGTTGCGTAGAAGAAAATAGTGCCAGTTGCATAGAACAAACTTGTGCCAGATGCATAGAACAAACTTTTGCCATTTGCGTAGAACAAACTTGTGCCAGTTGCGTCAAACAAACTTGTGCCAGTTGTGTACAACAAACTTGTAAGAGTTGCGTAGAACAAACTTGTGCCAGTTGCGAAGAACAAACTTGTGCCAGTTGCGTAGAATAAACTTGTGCCAGTTGCGTCAAACAAACTTGTGCCAGTTGCATAGAACAAATTTGTGCCAGTTGCGTAGAACAAACTTGTGCCAGTTGTGTCAAACAAACTTGTGCCGGTTGCGTCAAACAAACTTGTGCCAGTTCCATCGAACAAACTTGTGCCAGTTGCGTCGAACAAACTTGTGCCAGTTGCGTTGAACAAACTTGTGCCAGTTGTGTAGAACAAACTTGTGCCAGTTGCGTAGAACAACCTTGTGCCAGTTGCGTCAAACAAACTTGTGCCATTTGCGTCACACAAACTTGTGCCAGTTGGTTCAAACAAACTTGTGCCAGTTGCGCCCAACAAACTTGTACCAGTTGCGTCAAACAAACTTGTTCTAGTTGCGTCAAACAACTTGTGCCAATTGAGTCGAAAAAACTTGTACCAGTTGCGTCAAATAAACTTGTGCCAGTTGCGTCTAACAAACTTGTGCCAGTTGCGTCAAAAAAACTTGGGCAAGTTTCGTCAAACAAACTTGTGCCAGTGGCATCCAGCAAACTTGTGCCAGTTGCGTCGAACAAACTTGTGCCAGTTGCGTGAAACAAACTTGTGCCAGTTGCATAGAACAAACTTGTGCCAGTTGCGTAGAACAATCTTGTGCCAGTTGAGTCGACCAACCTTGTGCTAGTTGGTAGAACAAACTTGTGCCAGTTGCATCAAACAAACTTATGCCAGTTGCGTAAAACAAACTAGTGCCAGTTGCATAGAACAAACTTGTGCCACTTGAGTAGAACAAACTTGTGCCAATTGCATCAAACAAACTTGTGCCAGTTGCGTCGAACAAACTTGTGCCAGTTGCGTCGAAGAAACTTGTGCCAGTTGCGTCAAACAAACTTGTGCCAGTTGCGTCGAAGAAACTTGTGCCAGTTGCGTCGAACAAACTTGTGACAGTTACGGCGAACAAACTTGTGCCACTTGAGTTGAGAAAACTTGTGCCAGTTGCGTCAAATAAACTTGTGCCAATTGCGTCAAACAAACTTGTGCTAGTTACGGCGAACAAACTTGTGCCAGTTGCGTCGAGAAAAGTTGTGCCAGTTGCGTCAAACAAACTTGTGCCAGGTGCGTCAAACAAACTTGTGCCAGTTGCGTCAAACAAACTTGTGCCAGTTGCGTCAAACAAACTTGTGCCAGTTGCATCAAACAAACTTGTGCCAATTGATTCGAAAAAACTTGTGCCAGTTGCGTTCAACAAACTTGTGCCAGTTGCGTCTAACAAACTTGTGCCAGTTGCGTCAAACAAACTTGTGCCAGTTGCATCGAACAAACTTGTGCCAGATATGGCGAACAAACTTGTGCCAGTTGCTTCGAGAAAACTTGTGCCAGTTGCGTAAAAAAAAAACTTGTGCCAGTTGCGTCAAACAAACTTGTGCCAGTTGCGTCAAACAAACTTGTGCCTCTTGCGTCAAACAAACTTGTTCCATTTGCGTCAAACAAACTTGTACTAATTGAGTCGAAAAAACTTGTGCCTGTTACGTCGAACAAACTTGTGCCAGTTGCGTCTAACAAACTTGTGCTAGTTGCGTCAAACAAACTTGTGCCAGTTGCGTCAAACAAACTTGTGCCAGTTGCGTCAAACAAACTTGTGCCAGTTGCGTTGAACAAACTTGTGCCAGTTGCGTCAAACTTGTGCCAGTTGCGTAGAAGAACCTTGTGCCAGTTGCGTCAAACGAACTTGTGCCAGTTGCGTCAAACAAAATTGTGCCAGTTGCGTCAGACAAACTTGTGCCAGTTGAGTCAAACAAACTTATGCCAGTTGGGTCGAACAAACTTGTGCCAGTTGCGTCAAACAAACTTGTGCCAGTTGCATCGAACAAACTTTTGCCAGTTGCGTCGAACAAACTTGTGCCAGTTGCGTCGAACAAACTTGCGCCAGTTACGTCAAACAAACTTGTGCCAGTTGTGTTGAACAAACTTGTGCCAGATGTCTCAAACAAACTTGTGTCAGTTGCGTAGAACAAACTTGTGCGAGTTGCATCGAACAAACTTATGTCAGTTGGGTAGAACAAACTTGTGCCAGTTGCGTCAAACAAACATGTCCCAGTTGCGTAGAACAAACTAGTGCCAGTTGCATAGAACAAACTTTGCCAGATGCGTAGAACAAACTTGTGCCAGTTGTGTAGAACAAACTTGTGCCAGTTGCGTCACACAAACTTGTGCCAGTTGCGTCGAACAAACTTGTGCCAGTTACTGCGAACAAACTTGTTCCAGTTTCGTCGAGAAACCTTGTGCCAGTTGCGTCAAATAAACTTGTGCCAGTTGCGTCAAACAAACTTGTGCCAGTTGCGTCAAACAAACTTGTTCCAATTGCGTCAAACAAACTTGTGCCAGTTGCGTCAAAAAAACTTGGGCCAGTTGCGTTGAACAAACTTCTGCCAGTTGTGTCAAACAAACTTGTGTCAGTTGCGTAGAACAAACTTGTGCCAGTTGCGTCGAACAAACTTGTGTCAGTTGGGTAGAACAAACTTGTGCCAGTTGCGTCAAACAAACATGTCCCTGTTGCGTAGAACAAACTAGTGCCAGTTGCATAGAACAAACTTTGCCAGATGCGTAGAACAAACTTGTGCCAGTTGCGTAGAACAAACTTGTGCCAGTTGCATAGAATAAACTTGTGCCAGTTGCGTCGAACAAACTTGTGCCAGTTACGGCGAACAAACTTGTGCCAGTTTCGTCGAGAAACCTTGTGCCAGTTGCGTCAAATAAACTTGTGCCAGTTGCATCAAACAAACTTGTGCCAGTTGCGTCAAACAAACTTGTTCCAGTTGCGTCAAACAAAACTTGTGCCAGTTGCGTCAAAAAAACTTGGGCCAGTTTCGTCAAACAAACTTTTGCCAGTTGCATCCAACAAACTTGTGACAGTTGCGTCGAACAAAGTTGTGCCAGTTGCGTCAAACAAACTTGTGCCAGTTGCGTAGAACAAACTTGTGCCAGTTGCGTAGAACAACCTTGTGCCAGTTGAGTCGACCAAACTTTTGCTAGTTGGTAGAACAAACTTGTGCCAGTGGCATTCGACAAACTTGTGCCAGTTGCGTCAAACAAACTTATGCCAGTTGCGTAAAACAAACTAGTGCCAGTTGCATAGAACAAACTTGTGCCAGTTGAGTAGAATAAACTTGTGCCAATTGCATCAAACAAACTTGTGCCAGTTGCGTCGAACAAACTTGTGCCAGTTGCGTCGAAGAAACTTATGCCAGTTGCGTCGAAGAAACTTGTGCCAGTTGCGTCAAACAAACTTGTGCCAGTTGCGTCGAACAAACTTGTGCCAGTTGCGTCGAACAAACTTGTGCCAGTTACGGCGAACAAACTTTTGCCACTTGCGTCGAGAAAACTTGTGCCTGTTGCGTCAAATAAACTTGTGCCAGTTGCGTCAAACAAACTTGTGCCAGTTACGGCGAACAAACTTGTGCTAGTTGCGTCGAGAAAAGTTGTGCCAGTTGCGTCAAACAAACTTGTGCCAGTTGCGTCAATCAAACTTGTGGCAGTTGCGTCAAACGAACTTGTGCCAGTTGCATCAAACAAACTTGTGCCAATTGATTCGGAAAATCTTGTGCCTGTTGCGTCGAATAAACATGTGCCGGTTGCGTCTAACAAACTTGTGCCAGTTGCGTCACACAAACTTGTGCCAGTTGCGTCAAAAAAACTTGGGCCAGTTGCGCCAAACAAACTTGTGCTAGTGGCATCGAACAAACAAGTGCCAGTTGCGTAAAACAAACTTGTGCCTGTTGTGTCAAGCAAACTTGTGCCAGTTGCGTAGAACAAACTTGTGCCAGTTGCGTAGAACAACCTTGTGCCAGTTGCGTCGAACAAACTTTTGCCAGTTGCATAGAACAATCTAATGCCAGTTGCGCCAAACAAACTTATGCCAGTTGAGTAGAACAATCTAGTGCTAGTTGCGTCGAAGAAACTTGTGCCAGTTGCGTAGAACAAACTTGTGCCAATTGTGTCAAACAAACTTGTGCCAGTTGCGTCGAACAAACTTGTGCCAGTTGCGTCGAAGAAACTTGTGCCAGTTGCGTCAAACAAACTTGTGCCAGTTGCGTCAAACAAACTTGTGCCAGTTGCGTTGAACAAACTTGTGCCAGTTGCGTCAAATAAACTTGTGCCAGTTGCTATAAACTTTTGCCAGTTGCATCAAACAAACTTGTGCCAGTTGCGTCAAACAAACTTGTGCCAGTTGCGTCAAACAAACTTATGCCAGTTGCGTCAAACAAACTTGTGCCAGTTGCGTCAAACAAACTTGTGGCAATTGAGTCGAAAAAACTTGTGCCAGTTACGTCGAACAAACTTGTGCCAGTTGCTTAGAACAAACTTGTGCCAGTTGCCTTAAACAAACTTGGGCCAGTTGCGTCGAATAAACTTGTGCCAGTTGCATCGAACAAACTAGAGCCAGTTGCATAGAACAAACTTGTGCCAGTTGCGTCAAACAAACTTGTGCCAGTTGCGTAGAACAAACTTGTGCATGTTGAGTAGAACAACCTTGTGCCAGTTGCGTCAAACAAACTTTTGCCAGTTGCGTCAAACAAACTTGTGCCAGTTGCGTCGAACAAACTTGTGCCAGTTGTGTCAAACAAACTTGTGCCAGATGGGTCGAACAAACTTATGCCAGTTACGTTAAACAAACTTGTACCAGTTGCGCCGAACAAACTTATTCCAGTTGCGTTGAACAAACTTGTGCCAGTTGCGTTGAACAAGCTTGCGCCAGTTACGTTGAACAAACTTGTGCCAGTTGCGTCGAACAAACTTGTGCCAGTTGTGTTAAACAAACTGGTTACAGTTGCGCAGAACAAACTTGTGCCAGTTGCGTCGAACAAAAGTGTGCCAGTTGGGTAGAACAAACAGGTGCCAGTTGCGCCAAACAAATATGTGCCAGTTGCGTAGAAGAAACTAGTGCCAGTTGCATAGAACAAACTTGTGCCAGATGCATAGAACAAACTTTTGCCATTTGCGTAGAACAAACTTGTGCCCGTTGTGTCAAACAAACTTGTGCCAGTTGTGTACAACAAACTTGTAAGAGTTGCGTAGAACAAACTTGTGCTAGTTGCGTAGAACTAACTTGTGCCAGTTGCGTAGAATAAACTTGTGCCAGTTGCGTCAAACAAACTTGTGCCAGTTGCATAGAACAAATTTGTGCCAGTTGCGTAGAACAAACTTGTGCCAGTTGCGTCAAACAAACTTGTGCCAGTTCCATCGAACAAACTCGTGCCAGTTGCGTCGAACAAACTTGTGCCAGTTGCGTTGAACAAACTTATGCCAGTTGCGTCAAACAAACTTGTGCCAGTTGCGTCAAACAAACTTGTGCCAGTTGCGTAGAACAAACTTGTGCCAGTTGCGTAGAACAAACTTGTGCCAGTTGCGTTGAACAAACTTGTGCCAGTTGCGTCAAACAAACTTGTGCCAGTTGCGTCAAACAAACTTGTGCCAGTTGCGTAGAACAAACTTTTGCCAGTTGCGTAGAACAACCTTGTGCCAGTTGCGTCAAACAAACTTGTGCCAGTTGCGTCACACAAACTTGTGCCATTGGTTCGAACAAACTTGTGCCAGTTGCGGCCAACAAACTTGTACCAGTTGCGTCAAACAAACTTGTGACAGTTGCGTCGAACTTACTTGTGCCAGTTGCGTAGAACAAACTTATGCCAGATGCGTCAAACAAACTTATGCCAGTTACATAGAACAAACTAGAGCCAGTTGCATAGAACAAATTTGTGCCAGTTGCGTAGAACAACATTCTGCTAGTTGCGTCGAAAAACTTGTGACAGTAGCGTCGAACAAACTTGTGCCAGTTGCGTCGAACAAACTTGTGCCAGTTGCGTTGAACAAACTTGTGCCAGTTGCGTCGAACAAACTTGTGTCAGTTGCGTCAAACAAACTTGTGCCAGTTGCGTCAAACAAACTTTTGCCAATTGAGTCGAAAAAACTTGTGCCAGTTGCGTCGAACAAACATGTGCCGGTTACGTCTAACAAACTTGTGCCAGTTGCGCCAAACAAACTTGTGCCAGTTGCGTGGAACAAACTTGTGCCAGTTACATCGAACAAACTTGTGCCAGTTGCGTAGAACAAACTTGTGCCAGTTGCGTCAAACAAACTTGGGCCAGTTGCGGTGAACAAACTTGTGCCAGTTACGTAGAACAACCTTGTGCCAGTTGCGTTAAACAAACTTGTGCCAGTTGCGTCAAACAAACTTGTGCCAGTTGCGTCGAACAAACTTGTGCCAGTTGTGTCAAACAAACTTGTGCCAGTTGGTTCGAACAAACTTGTGCCACTTGCGTCCAACAAACTTGTATCAGTTGCGACAAACAAACTTGTGCCAGTTGCGTTGAACAAACTTGTGCCAGTTGCGTAGAACAAACTTGTGCCAGTTGCGTCAAACAAACTTATGCCAGTTGCATAGAACAAACTAGTGCCAGTTGCATAGAACAAACTTGTGCCAGTTGCGTAGAACAAACTTGTGCCAGTTGCGTCAAACAAACTTTTGCCAGTTGGATCGAACAAACTTGTGCCAGTTGCGTCGAACAAACTTGTGCCAGATATTGCGAACAAACTTGTGCAAGTTGCGTTGAATAAACTTGTGCCAGTTGCGTCAAAAAAAACTTGTGCCAGTTGCGTCAAACAAACTTGTGCCAGTTGCGTCAAACGAAGTTGTGCCTCTTGCGTCAAACAAACTTGTGCCAGTTGCATCAAACAAACTTGTACCAATTGAATCGAAAAAACTTGTGCCAGTTGCGTAGAACAAATTTGTGCCAGATGCGTAGAAGAACCTTGTGCCAGTTGCGTCAAACAAACTTGTGCCAGTTGCGTCAAACAAACTTGTGCCAGTTGCGTTAAACAAACTTGTGCCAGTTGCGTAGAACAAACTTGTGCCAGTTGCGTAGAACAACCTTGTGCCAGTTGAGTCGACCAAACTTTTGCTAGTTGGTAGAACAAACTTGTGCCAGTGGCATTCAACAAACTTGTGCCAGTTGCATCAAACAAACTTATGCCAGTTGCGTAAAACAAACTAGTGCCAGTTGCATAGAACAAACTTGTGCCAGTTGAGTAGAATAAACTTGTGCCAATTGCATCAAACAAACTTGTGCCAGTTGCGTCGAACAAACTTGTGCCAGTTGGTTCGAAGAAGCTTGTGCCAGTTGCGTCGAAGAAACTTGTGCCAGTTGCGTCAAACAAACTTGTGCCAGTTGCGTCGAACAAACTTGTGCCAGTTGCGTCGAACAAACTTGTGCCAGTTACGGCGAACAAACTTTTGCCACTTGCGTCGAGAAAACTTGTGCCTGTTGCGTCAAATAAACTTGTGCCAGTTGCGTCAAACAAACTTGTGCCAGTTACGGCGAACAAACTTGTGCTAGTTGCGTCAAACAAACTTGTGCCAGTTACGGCGAACAAACTTGTGCTAGTTGCGTCGAGAAAAGTTGTGCCAGTTACGTCAAACAAACTTTTGCCAGTTGCGTCAATCAAACTTGTGGCAGTTGCGTCAAACAAACTTGTGCCAGTTGCATCAAACAAACTTGTGCCAATTGATTCGGAAAAACTTGTGCCAGTTGCGTCGAATAAACATGTGCCGGTTGCGTCTAACAAACTTGTGCCAGTTGCGTCACAGAAACTTGTGCCAGTTGCGTCAAAAAAACTTGGGCCAGTTGCGCCAAACAAACTTGTGCCAGTGGCATCGAACAAACAAGTGCCAGTTGCGTAGAACAAACTTGTGGCTGTTGTGTCAAGCAAACTTGTGCCAGTTGCGTAGAACAAACTTGTGCCAGTTGCGTAGAACAACCTTGTGCCAGTTGCGTCGAACAAACTTTTGCCAGTTGCATAGAACAAACTAATGCCAGTTGCGTCAAACAAACTTATGCCAGTTGAGTAGAACAATCTAGTGCCAGTTGCGTCGAAGAAACTTGTGCCAGTTGTGTAGAACAAACTTGTGCCAATTGCGTCAAACAAACTTGTGCCAGTTGCGTCGAACAAACTTGTGCCAGTTGCGTCGAAGAAACTTGTGCCAGTTGCGTCAAACAAACTTGTGCCAGTTGCGTCAAACAAACTTGTGCCAGTTGCGTTGAACAAACTTGTGCCAGTTGTGTCAAATAAACTTGTGCCAGTTGCTATAAACTTTTGCCAGTTGCATCAAACAAACTTGTGCCAGTTGCGTCAAACAAACTTGTGCGAGTTGCGTCAAACAAACTTATGCCAGTTGCGTCAAACAAACTTGTGCCAGTTGCGTCAAACAAACTTGTGGCAATTGAGTCGAAAAAACTTGTGCCAGTTGCGTCGAACAAACTTGTGCCAGTTGCTTAGAACAAACTTGTGCCAGTTGCCTCAAACAAACTTGGGCCAGTTGCGTCGAATAAACTTGTGCCAGTTGCATCGAACAAACTAGAGCCAGTTGCATAGAACAAACTTGTGCCAGTTGCGTCAAACAAACTTGTGCCAGTTGCGTAGAACAAACTTGTGCATGTTGAGTAGAACAACCTTTTGCCAGTTGCGTCAAACAAACTTTTGCCAGTTGCGTCAAACAAACTTGTGCCAGTTGCGTCGAACAAACTTGTGCCAGTTGTGTCAAACAAACTTGTGCCAGATGGGTCGAACAAACTTATGCCAGTTACGTTAAACAAACTTGTACCAGTTGCGTCGAACAAACTTATGCCAGTTGCGTTGAACAAACTTGTGCCAGTTGCGTCGAACAAGCTTGCGCCAGTTCTGTTGAACAAACTTGTGCCAGTTGCGTCGAACAAACTTGTGCCAGTTGTGTTAAACAAACTGGTTACAGTTGCGCAGAACAAACTTGTGCCAGTTGCGTCGAACAAAAGTGTGCCAGTTGGGTAGAACAAACAGGTGCCAGTTGCGCCAAACAAATATGTGCCAGTTGCGTAGAAGAAACTAGTGCCAGTTGCATAGAACAAACTTGTGCCAGATGCATAGAACAAACTTTTGCCATTTGCGTAGAACAAACTTGTGCCCGTTGTGTCAAACAAACTTGTGCCAGTTGTGTACAACAAACTTGTAAGAGTTGCGTAGAACAAACTTGTGCCAGTTGCGTAGAACTAACTTGTGCCAGTTGCGTACAATAAACTTGTGCCAGTTGCGTCAAACAAACTTGTGCCAGTTGCATAGAACAAATTTGTGCCAGTTGCGTAGAACAAACTTGTGCCAGTTGCGTCAAACAAACTTGTGCCAGTTCCATCGAACAAACTCGTGCCAGTTGCGTCGAACAAACTTGTGCCAGTTGCGTTGAACAAACTTATGCCAGTTGCGTCAAACAAACTTGTGCCAGTTGCGTCAAACAAACTTGTGCCAGTTGCGTAGAACAAACTTGTGCCAGTTGCGTAGAACAAACTTGTGCCAGTTGCGTTGAACAAACTTGTGCCAGTTGCGTCAAACAAACTTGTGCCAGTTGCGTCAAACAAACTTGTGCCAGTTGCGTAGAACAAACTTTTGCCAGTTGCGTAGAACAACCTTGTGCCAGTTGCGTCAAACAAACTTGTGCCAGTTGCGTCACACAAACTTGTGCCAGTTGGTTCGAACAAACTTGTGCCAGTTGCGGCCAACAAACTTGTACCAGTTGCGTCAAAGAAACTTGTGACAGTTGCGTCGAACTTAATTGTGCCAGTTGCGTAGAACAAACTTATGCCAGATGCGTCAAACAAACTTATGCCAGTTACATAGAACAAACTAGAGCCAGTTGCATAGAACAAATTTGTGCCAGTTGCGTAGAACAACATTCTCCCAGTTGCGTCGAAAAACTTGTGACAGTAGCGTCGAACAAACTTGTGCCAGTTGCGTCGAACAAACTTGTGCCAGTTGCGTTGAACAAACTTGTGCCAGTTGCGTCGAACAAACTTGTGTCAGTTGCGTCAAACAAACTTGTGCCAGTTGCGTCAAACAAACTTTTGCCAATTGAGTCGAAAAAACTTGTGCCAGTTGCGTCGAACAAACATGTGCCGGTTGCGTCTAACAAACTTGTGCCAGTTGCGCCAAACAATCTTGTGCCAGTTGCGTGGAACAAACTTGTGCCAGTTACATCGAACAAACTTGTGCCAGTTGCGTAGAACAAACTTGTGCCAGTTGCGTCAAACAAACTTGGGCCAGTTGCGGTGAACAAACTTGTGCCAGGTACGTAGAACAACCTTGTGCCAGTTGCGTTAAACAAACTTGTGCCAGTTGCGTCAAACAAACTTGTGCCAGTTGCGTCGAACAAACTTGTGCCAGTTGTGTCAAACAAACTTGTGCCAGTTGGTTCGAACAAACTTGTGCCATTTGCGTCCAACAAACTTGTATCAGTTGCGTCAAACAAACTTGTGCCAGTTGCGTTGAACAAACTTGTGCCAGTTGCGTAGAACAAACTTGTGCCAGTTGCGTCAAACAAACTTATGCCAGTTGCATAGAACAAGCTAGTGCCAGTTGCATAGAACAAACTTGTGCCAGTTGCGTAGAACAAACTTGTGCCAGTTGCGTCAAACAAACTTGTGCCAGTTGGGTCGAACAAACTTGTGCCAGTTGCGTCGAACAAACTTGTGCCAGATATTGCGAACAAACTTGTGCAAGTTGCGTCGAATAAACTTGTGCCAGTTGCGTCAAAAAAAACTTGAGCCAGTTGCGTCAAACAAACTTGTGCCAGTTGCGTCAAACGAACTTGTGCCTCTTGCGTCAAACAAACTTGTGCCAGTTGCATCAAGCAAACTTGTACCAATTGAATCGAAAAAACTTGTGCCAGTTGTGTAGAACAAATTTGTGCCAGTTGCGTAGAAGAACCTTGTGCCAGTTGCGTCAAACAAACTTGTGCCAGTTGCGTCAAACAAACTTGTGCCAGTTGCGTTAAACAAACTTGTGACAGTTGCATCGAACAAACTTTTGCCAGTTGCGTCGAACAAACTTGTGCCAGTTGCGTCGAAAAAACTTGCGCCAGTTGCGTCGAACAAACTTGTGCCAGTTGCGTTGAACAAACTTCTGCCAGTTGTGTCAAAGAAACTTGTGTCAGTTACGTAGAACAAACTTGTGCCAGTTGCGTCGAACAAACTTGTGTCTGTTGGGTAGAACAAATTTGTGCCAGTTGCGTCAAACAAACTTGTGCCAGTTGCGTAGAACAAACTAGTGCCCGTTGCATAGAACAAACTTGTGACAGATGCGTAGAACAAACTTGTGCCAGTTGCGTAGAACAAACTTGTGCCAGTTGCATAGAACAACCTTGTGCCAGTTATGTAGAACAAACTTGTGCCATTTGCGTGAAACAAACTTGTGCCAGTTGCGTCGAACAAAGTTGTGCCCGTTACGGCGAACAAACTTGTGCCAGTTTCGTCGAGAAAACTTGTGCCAGTTGCGTCAAATAAACTTGTGCCAGTTGCGTCAAACAAACTTGTGCCAGTTGCGTCAAACAAACTTGTGCCAGTTGTGTACAACAAACTTGTAATAGTTGCGTAGAACAAACTTGTGCCAGTTGCGTAGAACAAACTTGTGCCAGTTGCGTAGAATAAACTTGTGCCAGTTGCGTCAAACAAACTTGTGCCAGTTGCATAGAACAAATTTGTGCCAGTTGCGTAGAACAAACTTGTGCCAGTTGCGTCAAACAAACTTGTGCCAGTTCCATCGAACAAACTCGTGCCAGTTGCGTCGAACAAACTTGTGCCAGTTGCGTTGAACAAACTTGTGCCAGTTGCATCAAACAAACTTGTGCCAGTTGCATCAAACAAACTTGTGCCAGTTGCGTAGAACAAACTTGTGCCAGTTGCGTAGAACAAACTTGTGCCAGTTGCGTTGAAGAAACTTGTGCCAGTTGCGTCAAACAAACTTGTGCTAGTTGCGTCAAACAAACTTGTGCCAGTTGCGTAGAACAAACTTTTGCCAGTTGCGTAGAACAACCTTGTGCCAGTTACGTCAAACAAACTTGTGCCAGTTGCGTCACACAAACTTGTGCCAGTTGGTTCGAACAAACTTGTGCCAGTTGCGGCCAACAAACTTGTACCAGTTGCGTCAAACAAACTTGTGACAGTTGCGTCGAACTTACTTGTGCCAGTTGCGTAGAACAAACTTATGCCAGTTGCGTCAAACAAACTTATGCCAGTTACATAGAACAAACTAGAGCCAGTTGCATAGAACAAATTTGTGCCAGTTGCGTAGAACAACATTGCGCCAGTTGCGTCGAAAAACTTGTGACAGTAGCGTCGAACAAACTTGTGCCAGTTGCGTCGAACAAACTTGTGCCAGTTGCGTTGAACAAACTTGTGCCAGTTGCGTCGAACAAACTTGTGTCAGTTGCGTCAAACAAACTTGTGCCAGTTGCGTCAAACAAACTTTTGCCAATTGAGTCGAAAAAACTTGTGCCAGTTGCGTCGAACAAACATGTGCCGGTTGCGTCTAACAAACTTGTGTCAGTTGCGCCAAACAAACTTGTGCCAGTTGCGTGGAACAAACTTGTGCCAGTTACATCGAACAAACTTGTGCCAGTTGCGTAGAACAAACTTGTGCCAGTTGCTTAGAACAAACTTGTGCCAGTTACGTAGAACAACCTTGTGCCAGTTGCGTTAAACAAACTTGTGCCAGTTGCGTCAAACAAACTTGTGCCAGTTGCGTCGAACAAACTTGTGCCAGTTGTGTCAATCAAACTTGTGCCAGTAGGTTCGAACAAACTTGTGCCATTTGCGTCCAACAAACTTGCATCAGTTGCGTCAAACAAACTTGTGCCAGTTGCGTTGAACAAACTTGTGCCAGTTGCGTAGAACAAACTTGTGCCAGTTGCGTCAAACAAACTTATGCCAATTGCATAGAACAAACTAGTGCCAGTTGCATAGAACAAACTTGTGCCAGTTGCGTAGAACAAACTTGTGCCAGTTGCGTCAAACAAACTTGTGCCAGTTGCTTAGAACAAACTTGTGCCAGTTGCCTCAAACAAACTTGGGCCAGTTGCGTCAAAGAAACTTGTGCCAGTTGCGTCGAACAAACTTGTGCCAGTTGCGTCGAACAAACTTGTGCCAGATATTGCGAACAAACTTGTGCAAGTTGCGTCAAAAAAAACTTGTGCCAGTTGCGTCAAACAAACTTGTGCCAGTTGCGTCAAACGAACTTGTGCCAGTTGCATCAAACAAACTTGTACCAATTGAATCGAAAAAACTTGTGCCTGTTACGTTGAACAAACTTGTGCCAGTTGCGTCGAACAAACTTGTGCCAGTTGCGTCGAACAAACTTGTGCCAGTTGCGTAGAACAAACTTGTGCCAGTTGCGTAGAACAAACTTGTGCCAGTTGCGTAGAACAAACTTGTGCCAGTTGCGTCAAACAAACTTGTGCCAGTTGCATCAAACAAACTTGTACCAATTGAATCGAAAAAACTTGTGCCTGTTACGTTGAACAAACTTGTGCCAGTTGCGTCTAACAGACTTGTGCCAGTTGCGTCGAACAAACTTGTGCCAGTTGCGTAGAACAAACTTGTGCCAGTTGCGTAGAACAAACTTGTGCCAGTTGCGTCAAACAAACTTGTGCCAGTTGCGTAGAACAAATTTGTGCCAGTTGCGTAGAAGAACCTTGTGCCAGTTGCGTCAAACAAACTTGTGCCAGTTGCGTCAAACAAACTTGTGCCAGTTGCGTTAAACAAACTTGTGACAGTTGCATCGAACAAACTTTTGCCAGTTGCGTCGAACAAACTTGTGCCAGTTGCGTCGAAAAAACTTGCGCCAGTTGCGTCGAACAAACTTGTGCCAGTTGCGTTGAACAAACTTCTGCCAGTTGTGTCAAACAAACTTGTGTCAGTTACGTAGAACAAACTTGTGCCAGTTGCGTCGAACAAACTTGTGTCAGTTGGGTAGAACAAATTTGTGCCAGTTGCGTCAAACAAACTTGTGCCAGTTGCGTAGAACAAACTAGTGCTCGTTGCATAGAACAAACTTGTGACAGATGCGTAGAACAAACTTGTGCCAGTTGCGTAGAACAAACTTGTGCCAGTTGCATAGAACAAACTTGTGCCAGTTATGTAGAACAAACTTGTGTCATTTGCGTGAAACAAACTTGTGCCAGTTGCGTCAAACAAAGTTGTGCCCGTTACGGCGAACAAACTTGTGCCAGTTTCGTCGAGAAAACTTGTGCCAGTTGCGTCAAATAAACTTGTGCCAGTTGCGTCAAACAAACTTGTGCCAGTTGCGTCAAACAAACTTGTGCCAGTTGCGTCGAACAAACTTGTTCCAGTTGCGTCAAACAAACTTGTACCAAATGAGTCGAAAAAACTTGTGCCAGTTGCTCGAATAAACTTGTGCCAGTTGCGTCGAACAAACTTGTGCCAGTTGCGTCAAAAAAACTTGGGCCAGTTTCGTCGAACAAACTTGTGTCAGTGGCATCCAACAAACTTGTGCCAGTTGCGTAGAACAAACTTGTGCCAGTTGCGTCAAACAAACTTGTGCCAGTTGCGTAGAACAAACTTGTGCCAGTTGCGTAGAACAACCTTGTGCCAGTTGCATCGAACAAACTTGTGCTAGTTTGTAGAACAAACTTGTGCCAGGTACGTCAAACAAACTTATGCCAGTTGTGTAAAACAAACTAGTGCCAGTTGCATCGAACAAACTTGTTCCAGTTGAGTAGAACAAACTTGTGCCAATTGCGTCAAACAAACTTGTGCCAGTTCGTCGAACAAACTTGTGCCAGTTGCGTCGAAGAAACTTGTGCCAGTTGCGTCAAACAAACTTGTGCCAGTTGCGTCGAACAAACTTGTGCCAGTTGCGTCGAACATACTTGTGCCAGATACGTCGAACCAACTTGTGCCACTTGCGTCGAGAAAACTTGTGCCAGTTGCGTCAAATAAACTTGTGCCAGTTGCGTCAAACAACCTTGTGCCAGTTACGGCGAACAAACTTGTGCCAGTTGCGTCGAGAAAAGTTGTGCCAGTTGCGTCAAATAAACTTGTGCCAGTTGCGTCAAACAAACTTGTGCCAGTTGCGTCAAACAAACTTGTGCCAGTTGCGTCAAACAAACTTGTGCCAGTTGCGTCAAACAAACTTGTGCCAATTGATTAAAAAAAACTTGTGCCAGTTGCGTTGAACAAACTTGTGCCAGTTGCATCTAACAAACTTGTGTCAGTTGCGTCAAACAAACTTGTGCCAGTTGCGTCGAACAAACTTGTGCCAGTTGCATCGAACACACTTATGCCAGTTGCATAGAACAAACTTGTGCCAGTTGCGTCAAACAAACTTGTGCCAGTTGCGTAGAACAAACTTGTACATGTTGCGTAGAACAACCTAGTGCCAGTTGCGTCAAACAAACTTGTGCCAGATGTGTCAAACAAACTTGTGCCAGTTGGGTCGAACAAACTTGTGCCAGTTACGTTAAACAAACTTGTTCCAGTTGCGTCGAACAAACTTGTGCCAGTTGCGTCAAACAAACTTGTGCCAGTTGCGTCGAACAAACTTGCGCCAGTTCCGTCGAACAAACTTGTGCCAGTTGCTTAGAACAAACTTGTGCCAGTTGAGTCAAACAAACTTGTGCCAGTTGCATCAAACAAACTTGTGCCAGTTGCGTCGAACAAACTTGTGCCAGTTGGGTAGAACAAACATGTGCCAGTTGTGTCAAACAAATTTGTGCCAGTTGCGTAGTACACACTAGTGCCAGTTGCATAGAACAAACTTGTGCCACATGCGTAGAACAAACATTTGCCATTTGCGTAGAACAAACTTGTGCCAGTTGTGTCAAACAAACCAGTGCCAGTTGTGTACAACAAACTAATAAGAGTTGCGTAGAACAAACTTGTGCCAGTTGTGTCGAACAAACTTGTGCCAGTTGCGTAGAACAAACTTGTACCAGTTGCGTCAAACAAACTTATGCCAGTTGCATAGAACAAACTAGTGCCAGTTGCATAGAACAAACTTGTGCCAGTTGCGTAGAACAAACTTGTGCCAGTTGCGTCAAACAAACTTGTGCCAGTTGCGTCGAATAAACTTGTGCCAGTTGCGTCGAAGAAACTTGTGCCAGTTGCGTCAAACAAACTTGTGCCATTTACGTCGAACAAACTTGTGCCAGTTGCGTCGAACAAACTTGTGCCAGATATGGCGAACAAACTTTTGCCAGTTGCTTCGAGAAAACTTGTGCCAGTTGCGTAAAAAAAAACTTGTGCCAGTTGCGTCAAACAAACTTGTGTCAGTTGCTTCGAACAAACTTGTGCCTCTTGCGTCAAACAAACTTGTGCCAGTTGCGTCAAACAAACTTGTACCAATTGAGTCGAAAAAACTTGTGCCTGTTACGTCTAACAAACTTGTGCCAGTTGCGTCTAACAAACTTGTGCCAGTTGCGTAGAACAAACTTGTGCCAGTTGCGTCAAACAAACTTGTGCCAGTTGCGTCAAACTTGTGCCAGTTGCGTAGAACAAACTTGTGCCAGTTGCGTCAAACAAACTTGTGCCAGTTTGCGTCAAACGAACTTGTCCCTGTTGCGTCAAACGAACTTGTGCCAGTTGCGTCAAACAAACTTGTGCCAGTTGCATAGAACAAACTTGTGCCAGTTGAGTCAAACAAACTTGTGCCAGTTGGGTCGAACAAACTTGTGCCAGTTGTGCCCAACAAACTTGTATCAGTTGCGTCAAACAAACTTATGCCAGTTGTGTTAAACAAACTTGTTACAGTTGCGTAGAACAAACTTGTGCCAGTTGCGTCGAACAAAAGTGTGCCAGTTGGGTAGAACAAACAGGTGCCAGTTGCGTCAAACAAATATGTGCCAGTTGCGTAGAAGAATCTAGTGCCAGTTGCATAGAACAAACTTGTGCCAGATGCATAGAACAAACTTTTGCCATTTGCGTAGAACAAACTTGTGCCCGTTGTGTCAAACAAATTTGTGCCAGTTGTGTACAACAAACTTGTAAGAGTTGCGTAGAACAACCTTGTGCCAGTTGCGTAGAACAAACTTGTGCCAGTTGCGTAGAATAAACTTGTGCCAGTTGCGTCAAACAAACTTGTGCTAGTTGCATAGAACAAATTTGTGCCAGTTGCGTAGAACAAACTTGTGCCAGTTGTGTCAAACAAACTTGTGCCGGTTGCGTCAAACAAACTTGTGCCAGTTCCATCGAACAAACTTGTGCCAGTTGCGTCGAGCAAACTTGTGCCAGTTGCGTTGAACAAACTTGTGCCAGTTGTGTAGAACAAACTTGTGCCAGTTGCGTAGAACAACCTTGTGCCAGTTGCGTCAAACAAACTTGTGCCAGTTGCGTCACACAAACTCGTGCCAGTTGGTTCAAACAAACTTGTGCCAGTTGCGCCCAACAAACTTGTACCAGTTGCGTCAAACAAACTTGTGACAGTTGCGTCGAACTTACTTGTGCCAATTGAGTCGAAAAAACTTGTGCCAGTTGCGTCGAACAAACTTGTGCCGGTTGCGTCTAACAAACTTGTGCCAGTTGCGTCAAACAAACTTGTGCCAGTTGCGTGGAACAAACTTGTGCCAGTTACATCGAACAAACTTGTGCCAGTTGCGTAGAACAAACTTGTGCCAGTTGCGTCAAACAAACTTGTGCCAGTTGCGTAGAACAAACTTGTGCCAGTTACATAGAACAACCTTGTGCCAGTTGCGTCTAACAAACTTGTGCCAGTTGCGTCAAACATACTTGTGCCAGTTGCGTCGAACAAACTTGTGCCAGTTGTGTCAAACAAACTTGTGCCAGTTGTTTCGAACAAACTTGTGCCAGTTGCGTCCAACAAACTTGTACCAGTTGCGTCAAACAAACTTGTGCCAGTTGCGCTGAACAAACTTGTGCCAGTTGCGTAGAACAAACTTGTGCCAGTTTCGTCAAACAAACTTATGCCAGTTGCATAGAACAAACTAATGCCAGTTGCATAGAACAAACTAGTGCCAGTTGCATAAAACAAACTTATGCCAGTTGCGTAGAACAAACTTGTGCCAGTTGCGTCAAACAAACTTGTGCCAGTTGCGTCGAACAAACTTGTGCCAGTTGCGTCGAAGAAACTTGTGCCAGTTGCGTCAAACAAACATGTGCCAGTTGCGTCGAACAAACTTGTGCCAGTTGCGTCGAACAAACTTGTTCCAGATACTGCGAACAAACTTGTGCAAGTTGTGTCGAATAAACTTGTGCCAGTTGCATCAAACAAACTTGTGCCAGTTTCGTCAAACAAACTTGTGCCTCTTGCGTCAAACAAACTTGTGCCAGTTGCATCAAACAAACTTGTACCAATTGAATCGAAAAAACTTGTGCCTGTTACGTCGAACAAACTTGTGCCAGTTGCGTCTAACAAACTTGTGCCAGTTGCGTCGAACAAACTTGTGCCAGTTGCGTCAAACAAACTTGTGCCAGTTGCGTAGAACAAACTTGTGCCACTTGGGCCAAATAAACTTGTGCCAGTTGCGTAGAACAAATTTGTGCCAGTTGCGTAGAAGAACCTTATGCCAGTTGCGTCAAACAAACTTGTGCAAGTTGCGTCAAACGAACTTGTGCCAGTTGCATTAAACAAACTTGTGACAGTTACATCGAACAAACTTTTGCCAGTTGCGTCGAACAAACTTGTGCCAGTTGCGTCGAAAAAACTTGCGCCAGTTGCGTCGAACAAACTTGTGCCAGTTGCGTTGAACAAACTTCTGCCAGTTGTGTCAAACAAACTTGTGTCAGTTACGTAGAACAAACTTGTGCCAGTTGCGTCGAACAAACTTGTGTCAGTTGGGTAGAACAAATTTGTGCCAGTTACGTCAAACAAACTTGTGCCAGTTGCGTAGAACAAACTAGTGCCCGTTGCATAGATCAAACTTGTGCCAGATGTGTAGAACAAACTTGTGCCAGTTGCGTAGAACAAACTTGTGCCAGTTGCATAGAACAAACTTGTGCCAGTTATGTAGAACAAACTTGTGCCATTTGCGTGAAACAAACTTGTGCCAGTTGCGTCGAACAAACTTGTGCCAGTTACGGCGAACAAACTTGTGCCAGTTTCGTCGAGAAAACTTGTGCCAGTTGCGTCAAATAAACTTGTGCCAGTTGCGTCAAACAAACTTGTGCCAGGTGCGTCAAACAAACTTGTGCCAGTTGCGTCAAACAAACTTGTTCCAGTTGCGTTAAACAAACTTGTGCCAATTGAGTCGAAAAAACTTGTGCCAGTTGCGTCGAACAAACTTGTGCCTGTTGCGTCTAACAAACTTGTGCCAGTTGCGTCAAAAAAAACTTGGGCCACTTTCGTCGAACAAACTTGTGTCAGTGGCATCCAACAAAATTGTGCCAGTTGCGTAGAACAAACTTGTGCCAGTTGCGTCAAACAAACTTGTCCCAGTTGCGTAGAACAAACTTGTGCCAGTTGCGTAGAACAACCTTGTGCCAGTTGCATCGAACAAACTTGTGCTACTTTGTAGAACAAACTTGTGCCAGTTGCGTCAAACAAACTTATGCCAGTTGCGTAAAACAAACTAGTGCCAGTTGCATCGAACAAACTTGTACCAGTTGAGTAGAACAAACTTCTGCCAATTGCGTCAAACAACCTTGTGCCAGTTCGTCGAACAAACTTGTGCCAGTTGCGTCGAAGAAACTTGTGCCCGTTGCGTCAAACAATCTTGTGCCAGTTGCGTCGAACAAACTTGTGCCAGTTGCGTCGAACAAACTTGTGCCAGATACGGCGAACCAACTTGTGCCACTTGCGTCGAAAAAACTTGTGCCAGTTGCGTCAAATAAACTTGTGCCAGTTGCGTGAAACAAACTTGTGCCAGTTACAGCGAACAAACTTGTGCCAGTTGCGTCGAGAAAAGTTGTGCCAGTTGCGTCAAATAAACTTGTGCCAGTTGCGTCAAACAAACTTGTGCCAGTTGCGTCGAAAAAACTTGTGCCAGTTGCGTCAAACAAACTTGTGCCAGTTGCATCAAAAAAACTTGTGCCAATTGATTAAAAAACACTTGTGCCAGTTGCGTTGAACAAACTTGTGCCAGTTGCGTCTAACAAATTTGTGCCAGTTGCGTCAAACAAACTTGTGCCAGTTGCGTCGAACAAAGTTGTGCCAGTTGCATCGAACACACTTATGCCAGTTGCATAGAACAAACTTGTGCCAGTTGCGTCAAACAAACTTGTGCCAGTTGCGTAGAACAAACTTGTACATGTTGCGTAGAACAACCTTGTGCCAGTTGCGTCAAACAAACTTGTGCCAGTTGTGTCAAACAAACTTGTGCCAGTTGGGTCGAACAAACTTGGGCCAGTTACGTTAAACAAACTTGTTCCAGTTGCGTCGAACAAACTTGTGCCAGTTGCGTCAAACAAACTTGTGCCAGTTGCGTCGAACAAACTTGCGCCAGTTCCGTCGAACAAACTTGTGCCAGTTGCTTAGAACAAACTTGTGCTAGTTGTGTCAAACAAACTTGTGCCAGTTGCATCAAACAAACTTGTGCCAGTTGCATCGAACACACTTGTGCCAGTTGGGTAGAACAAACATGTGCCAGTTGTGTCAAACAAATTTGTGTCAGTTGCGTAGAACACACTAGTGCCAGTTGCATAGAACAAACTTGTGCCACATGCGTAGAACAAACATTTTCCATTTGCGTAGAACAAACTTATGCCAGTTGTGTCAAACAAACCTGTGCCAGTTGTGTACAACAAACTAGTAAGAGTTGCGTAGAACAAACTTGTGCCAGTTGTGTCGAACAAACTTGTGCCAGTTGCGTAGAACAAACTTGTACCAGTTGCGTCAAACAAACTTATGCCAGTTGCATAGAACAAACTAGTGCCAGTTGCATAGAACAAACTTGTCCCAGTTGCGTAGAACAAACTTGTGCCAGTTGCGTCAAACAAACTTGTGCCAGTTGCGTCGAAGAAACTTGTGCCAGTTGCGTCGAAGAAATTGTGCCAGTTGCGTCAAACAAACTTGTGCCAGTTGCGTCGAACAAACTTGTGCCAGTTGCGTCGAACAAACTTGTGCCAGATATGGCGAACAAACTTGTGCCAGTTGCTTCGAGAAAACTTGTGCCAGTTGCGTAAAAAAAAACTTGTGCCAGTTGCGTCAAACAAACTTGTGCCAGTTGCGTCAAACAAACTTTTGCCTCTTGCGTCAAACAAACTTGTGCCAGTTGGGTCAAACAAACTTGTACCAATTGAGTCGAAAAAACTTGTGCCTGTTACGTCGAACAAACTTGTGCCTGTTGCGTCTAACAAACTTGTGCCAGTTGCGTCAAACAAACTTGAGCCAGTTGCGTCAAACAAACTTGTGCCAGTTGCGTCAAACAAACTTGTGCCAGTTGCGTAGAACAAACTTTTGCCAGTTGCGTCAAACAAACTTGTGCCAGTTGCGTCAAACGAACTTGTGCCAGTTGCGTCAAACGAACTTGTGCCAGTTGCGTCAAACAAACTTGTGCCAGTTGCATAGAACAAACTTGTGCCAGTTGAGTCAAACAAACTTGTGCCAGTTGGGTCGAACAAACTTGTGCCAGTTGCGTTAAACAAACTTGTGCCAGTTGCATCGAAAAAACTTTTGCCAGTTGCGTCGAACAAACTTGTGCCAGTTGCGTCGAACAAATTTGCGCCAGTTACGTCAAACAAACTTGTGCCAGTTGCGTTGAACAAACTTCTGCCAGTTGTGTCAAACAAACTTGTGTCAGTTGCGTAGAACAAACTTGTGCCAGTTGTGTCGAACAAACTTGTGTCAGTTGGGTAGAACAAACTTGTGCCAGTTGCATCAAACAAACATGTCCCAGTTGCGTAGAAAAAACTAGTGCCAGTTGCATAGAACAAACTTGTGCCAGATGCGTAGAACAAACTTGTGCCAGTTGCGCAGAACAAACTTGTGCCAGTTGCATAGAACAAACTTGTGCCAGTTATGTAGAACAAACTTGTGCCAGTTGCGTCGAACAAACTTGTGCCAGTTGCGTCGAACAAACTTGTGCCAGTTGCGTCGAAGAAACTTGTGCCAGTTGCGTCAAACAAACTTGTGCCAGTTGCGTCGAACAAACTTGTGCCAGTTGCGTAGAACAACCTTGTGCCAGTTGAGTCGAACAAACTTGTGCTAGTTGGTAGAACAAACTTTTGCCAGTTGCATAAAACAAACTAGTGCCAGTTGCATAGAACAAACTTGTGCCAGTTGAGTAGAACAAACTTGTGCCAATTGCATCAAACAAACTTGTGCCAGTTGCGTCGAACAAACTTGTGCCAGTTGCGTCGAAGAAACTTGTGCCAGTTGCGTCAAACAAACTTGTGCCAGTTGCGTCGAACAAACTTGTGCCAGTTGCGTCGAACAAACTTGTGCCAGTTACGGCGAACAAACTTGGGCCACTTGCTTCGAAAAAACTTGTGCCAGTTGTGTCAAATAAACTTGTGCCAGTTGCGTCAAACAAACTTGTGCCAGTTACGGCGAACAAAACTTGTGCCAGCTGCGTCGAGAAAAGTTGTGCCAGTTGCGTCAAATAAACTTGTGCCAGTTGCGTCAAACAAACTTGTGCCAGTTGCGTCAAACAAACTTGTGCCAGTTGTGTCAAACAAACTTGTGCCAATTAATTCGAAAAAACTTGTGCCAGTTGCGTTGAACAAACTTGTGCCAGTTGCGTCTAACAAACTTGTGCCGTTGCGTCAAAAAAAACCTGTGCCAGTTGCGTCGAACAAACTTGTGCCAGATATGACGAACAAACTTGTGCCAGTTGCTTCGAGAAACCTTGTGCCAGTTGCGTAAAAAAAAACTTGTGCCAGTTGCGTCAAACAAACTTGTGCCAGTTGCGTCAAACAAACTTGTGCCTCTTGCGTCAAACAAACTTGTGTCAGTTGCGTCAAACAAACTTGTACCAATTGAGTTGAAAAAACTTGAGCCTGTTACGTCGAACAAACTTGTGCCAATTGCGTCTAACAAACTTGTGCCAGTTGCGTCAAAAAAAACTTGTGCCAGTTGCGTCAAACAAACTTGTGCCAGTTGCGTCAAACAAACTTGTGCCAGTTGCGTCAAACAAACTTGTGCCAGTTGCGTCAAACAAACTTGTGCCAGTTGCGTAGAAGAACCTTGTGCCAGTTGCGTCAAACGAACTTGTGCCAGTTGCGTCAAACAAACTTTTGCCAGTTGCGTCAAACAAACTTGTGCCAGTTGAGTCAAACCAACTTCTGCCAGTTGGGTAGAACAAACTTGTGCCAGTTGCGTTAAACAAACTTGTGCCAGTTGCATCGAACAAACTTTTGCCAGTTGAGTCGAACAAACTTGTGCCAGTTGCGTCGAACAAACTTGCGCCAGTTACGTCAAACAAACTTGTGCCAGTTGCGTTGAACAAATTTCTGCCAGTTGTGTCAAACAAACTTATGTCAGTTGTGTAGAACAAACATTTGCCATTTGCGTAGAACAAACTTGTGCAAGTTGTGTCAAACAAACCTGTGCCAGTTGTGTACAACAAACTAGTAAGAGTTGCGTAGAACAAACTTGTGCCAGTTGTGTCGAACAAACTTGTGCCAGTTGCGTAGAACAAACTTGTACCAGTTGCGTCAAACAAACTTATGCCAGTTGCATAGAACAAACTAGTGCCAGTTGCATAGAACAAACTTGTGCCAGTTGCGAAGAACAAACTTGTGCCAGTTGCGTCAAACAAACTTGTGCCAGTAGCGTCGAACAAACTTGTGCCAGTTGCGTCGAAGAAACTTGTGCCAGTTGCGACAAACAAACTTGTGCCATTTGCGTTGAACAAACTTGTGCCAGTTGCGTCGAACAAACTTGTGCCAGATATGGCGAACAAATTGTGCCAGTTGCTTCGAGAAAACTTGTGCCAGTTGCGTTGAAAAACCTTGTGCCAGTTGAGTCGAACAAACTTGTGCTAGTTGGTAGAACCAACTTGTGCCAGTTGCGTCAAACAAACTTATGCCAGTTGCGTTAAACAAACTAGTGCAAGTTGCATAGAACAAACTTGTGCCAGTTGAGTAGAACAAACTTGTGCCAATTGCATCAAACAAACTTGTGCCAGTTGCGTCGAACAAACTTGTGCCAGTTGCGTCGAAGAAAGTTGTGCCAGTTGCGTCAAACAAACTTGTGCCAGTTGCGTCGAACAAACTTGTGCCAGTTGCGTCGAACAAACTTGTGCCTGTTACGCCGAAAAAACTTGTGCCACTTGCGTCGAGAAAACTTGTGCCAGTTGCGTCAAATAAACTTGTGCCAGTTGCGTCAAACAAACTTGTGCCAGTTACGGCAAACCAACTTGTGCCAGTTGCGTCGAAAAAAGTGGTGCCAGTTGCGTCAAATTAACTTGTGCCAGTTGCGTCAAAACAAACTTGTGCCAGTTGCGTCAAACAAACTTGTGCCAGTTGCGTCAAACAAACTTGTGCCAGTTGCGTCAAACAAACTTGTGCCAATTGATTCGAAAAAACTTGTGCCAGTTGCGTTGAACAAACTTGTGCCAGTTGCGTCTAACAAACTTGTGCCAGTTGCGTCAAACAAACTTGTGCCAGTTGCGTCGAACAAACTTGTGCCAGATATGGCAAACAAACTTGTGCCAGTTGCTTCGAGAAAACTTGTGCCAGTCGCGTAAAAAAAAACTTGTGCCAGTTGCGTCAAAAAAACTTGTGCCAGTTGTGTCAAACAAACTTGTGCCTCTTGCGTCAAACAAACTTGTGCCAGTTGCATCAAACAAACTTGTACCAATTGAGTCGAAAAAACTTGTGCCTGTTACGTCGAATAAACTTGTGCCAGTTGCGTCTAACAAACTTGTGCCAGTTACGTCGAACAAACTTGTGCCAGTTGCGTCAAACAAACTTGTGCCAGTTGCGTAGAACAAACTTGTGCCAGTTGCGTAGAAGAACCTTGTGCCAGTTGCGTCAAACAAACTTGTGCCAGTTGCGTCAAACAAACTTGTGCCAGTTGCGTTAAACAAACTTGTGAAAGTTGCATCGAACAAACTTGTGCCAGTTGCGTCAAACAAACTTGTGCCAGTTGCGTAGAAGAACCTTGTGCCAGTTGTGTCAAACAAACTTGTGCCAGTTGCGTTAAACAAACTTGTGCCAGATGCGTCGAACAACTTGTGCCAGTTGAGTCAAACAAACTTGTACCAGTTAGGTCGAACAAACTTGTGCCAGTTGCGTTAAACAAACTTGTGCCAGTTGCATCGAACAAACTTTTGCCAGTTGCGTCGAACAAACTTGTGACAGTTGCGTTGAACAAACTTCTGCCAGTTGTGTCAAACAAACTTGTGTCAGTTGCGTAGAACAAACTTGTGCCAGTTGCGTCGTACAAACTTATGTCAGTTGGGTAAAACAAACTTGTGCCAGTTGCGTCAAACAAACTAGTGCCAGTTGCGTCGAACAAACTTGTGCCAGTTGCGTCAAACAAACTTGTGCCAGTTACGGCGAACAAACTTATGTCAGTTTGGTAAAACAAACTTGTGCCAGTTGCGTCAAACAAACTAGTGCCAGTTGCGTAGAACAAACTTATGTCAGTTGGGTAAAACAAACTTGTGCCAGTTGCGTCGAACAAACTTATGTCAGTTGGGTAAAACAAACTTGTGCCAGTTGCGTCAAACAAACTAGTGCCAGTTGCGTAGAACAAACTAGTGCCAGTTGCATAGAACAAACTTGTGCCAGATGCGTAGAACAAACTTCTGCCAGTTGCGTAGAACAAACTTGTGCCAGTTGCATAGAACAAACTTGTGCCAGTTATGTAGAACAAACTTGTGCCAGTTGCGTTGAACAAACTTGTGCCAGATGCGTCAAACAAACTTGTGCCAGTTACGGCGAACAAACTTATGCCAGTTGCGTCAAATAAACTTGTGCCAGTTGCGTCAAACAAACTTGTGCCAGTTGCGTCAAACAAACTTGTGCCACTTGCGTCAAACAAACTTGTTCCAGTTGCGTCAAACAAAGTTGTGCCACTTGAGTCGAAAAAACTTGTGCCAGTTGCGTCGAACAAACTTGTGCCAGTTGCATCTAACAAACTTGTGCCAGTTGCGTCAAACAAACTAGTGCCAGTTGCGTAGAACAAACTAGTGCCAGTTGCATAGAACAAACTTGTGCCAGATGCGTAGAACAAACTTCTGCCAGTTGCGTAGAACAAACTTGTGCCAGTTGCATAGAACAAACTTGTGCCAGTTATGTAGAACAAACTTGTGCCAGTTGCGTTGAACAAACTTGTGCCAGTTGCGTCAAACAAACTTGTGCCAGTTACGGCGAACAAACTTATGCCAGTTGCGTCAAATAAACTTGTGCCAGTTGCGTCAAACAAACTTGTGCCAGTTGCGTCAAACAAACTTGTGCCAGTTGCGTCAAACAAACTTGTTCCAGTTGCGTCAAACAAAGTTGTGCCACTTGAGTCGAAAAAACTTGTGCCAGTTGCGTCGAACAAACTTGTGCCAGTTGCATCTAACAAACTTGTGCCAGTTGCGTCAAAAAAACTTGTGCCAGTTTCATCAAACAAACTTGTGCCAGTGGCACCCAACAAACTTGTGCCAGTTGCGTCGAACAAACTTGTGCCAGTTGCGTCAAACAAACTTGTGCCAGTTGAGAAGAACAAACTTGTGCCAGTTGCGTAGAACAACCTTGTGCCAGTTGAGTCGAACAAACTTATGCTAGTTGGTAGAACAAACTTGTGCCAGTTGCGTCAAACAAACATATGCCAGTTGCGTAAAACAAACTAGTGCCAGTTGCATAGAACAAACTTGTACCAGTTGAGTAGAACAAACTTGTGCCAATTGCATCAAACAAACTTGTGACAGATGCGTCGAAAAAACTTGTGCCAGTTGCGTCGAAGAAACTTGTGCTAGTTGCGTCAAACAAACTTGTGCCAGTTGCGTCGAACAAACTTGTGCCAGTTGCGTCGAACAAACTTGTGCCAGTTACGGCGAACAAACTTGTGCCAATTGCGTCGAGAAAACTTGTGCCAGTTGCGTCAAATAAACTTGTGCCAGTTGCGTCAAACAAACTTGTGCCAGTTACGGCGAACAAACTTGTGCCAGCTGCGTCGAGAAAAGTTGTGCCAGTTGCGTCAAATAAACTTGTGCCAGTTGCGTCAAACAAACTTGTGCCAGTTGCGTCAAACAAACTTGTGCCAGTTGCGTCAAACAAACTTGTGCCAGTTGCGTCAGACAAACTTGTGCCGATTGATTCGAAAAAACTTGTGCCAGTTGCGTCAAACAAACTTGTGCCAGTTGCGTAGAACAAACTTGTGCCAGTTGCGTAGAACAACCTTGTGCCAGTTGAGTCGAACAAACTTGTGCTAGTTGGTAGAACAAACTTGTGCCAGTTGCGTCAAACAAACATATGCCAGTTGCGTAAAACAAACTAGTGCCAGTTGCATAGAACAAACTTGTACCAGTTGAGTAGAACAAACTTGTGCCAATTGCATCAAACAAACTTGTGACAGATGCGTCGAAAAAACTTGTGCCAGTTGCGTCGAAGAAACTTGTGCCAGTTGCGTCAAACAAACTTGTGCCAGTTGCGTCGAACAAACTTGTGCCAGTTGAGTCGAACAAACTTGTGCCAGTTACGGCGAACAAACTTGTGCCACTTGCGTCGAGAAAACTTGTGCCAGTTGCGTCAAATAAACTTGTGCCAGTTGCGTCAAACAAACTTGTGCCAGTTACGGCGAACAAACTTGTGCCAGCTGCGTCGAGAAAAGTTGTGCCAGTTGCGTCAAATAAACTTGTGCCAGTTGCGTCAAACAAACTTGTGCCAGTTGCGTCAAACAAACTTGTGCCAGTTGCGTCAAACAAACTTGTGCCAGTTGCGTCAAACAAACTTGTGCCAATTGATTCGAAAAAACTTGTGCCAGTTGCGTTGAACAAACTTTTGCCAGTTGCGTCTAACAAACTTGTGCCAGTTGCGTCAAACAAACTTGTGCCAGTTGCGTCGAACAAACTTGTGCCAGATATGGCGAACAAACTTGTGCCAGTTGCTTCAAGAAAACTTGTGCCAGTTGCGTAAAACAAACTTGTGCCAGTTGCGTCAAACAAACTTGTGCCAGTTGCGTCAAACAAACTTGTGCCTCTTGCGTCAAACAAACTTGTGCCAGTTGCGTCAAACAAACTTGTACCAATTGAGTCGAAAAAACTTGTGCCTGTTACGTCGAACAAACTTGTGCCAGTTGCGTCTAACAAACTTGTGCCAGTTGCATCAAAAAAAACTTGTGCCAGTTGCGTCAAACGAACTTGTGCCAGTTGCGTCAAACAAACTTTTGCCAGTTGCGTCATACAAACTTGTGCCAGTTGCATCAAACAAACTTGTACCAATTGAGTCGAAAAAACTTGTGTCTGTTTTGTCGAATAAACTTGTGCCAGTTGCGTCTAACAAACTTGTGCCAGTTGCGACGAACAAACTTGTGCCAGTTGCGTGTAACAAACTTGTGCCAGTTGCATAGAACAAACTTATGCCAGTTGCGTAGAAGAACCTTGTGCCAGTTGCGTCAAACAAACTTTTGCCAGTTGCGTCAAACAAACTTGTGCCAGTTGCGTTAAACAAACTTGTGCCAGTTGCATCGAACAAACTTGTGCCAGTTGCGTCAAACAAACTTGTGCCAGTTGCGTAAAAGAACCTTGTGCCAGTTGCGTCAAACGAACTTGTGCCAGTTGCGTCAAACAAACTTGTGCCAGTTGCGTCGAACACACTTGTGGCAGTTGAGTCAAACAAACTTGTGCCAGTTGGGTCGAACAAACTTGTGCCAGTTGCGTTAAACAAACTTGTGCCAGTTGCATCGAACAAACTTTTGCCAGTTGCGTCGAACAAACTTGTGACAGTTGCGTTGAAAAAACTTGCGCCAGTTACGTCAAACAAACTTGTGCCAGTTGCGTTGAACAAACTTCTGCCAGTTGTGTCGAACAAACTTGTGTCAGTTGCGTAGAACAAACTTGTGCCAGTTGCGTCGAACAAACTTGTGCCAGTTGTGTCAAACAAACCTGTGCCAGTTGTGTACAACAAACTAGTAAGAGTTGCGTAGAACAAACTTGTGCCAGTTGCGTCAAACAAACTTGTGTCAGTTGCGTTAAACAAACTTGTGCCAGTTGCGTCGAACAAACTAGTGCCAGATATGGCGAACAAACTTGTGCCAGTTGCTTCGAGAAAACTTGTGCCAGTTGCGTAAAAAAAAACTTGTGCCAGTTGCGTCAAACAAACTTGTGCCAGTTGCGTCAAACAAACTTGTGCCTCTTGCGTCAAACAAACTTGTGCCAGTTGCGTCAAACAAACTTGTACCAACTGAGTCGAAAAAACTTGTGCCTGTTACGTCGAACAAAGTTGTGCCAGTTGCGTCTAACAAACTTGTGCCAGTTGCATCAAAAAAAACTTGTGCCAGTTGCGTCAAACAAACTTGTGCCAGTTGCGTCAAACAAACTTGTGCCAGTTGTGTCAAACAAACTTGTGCCAGTTGCGTCAAACAAACTTGTGCCAGTTGCGTAGAAGAACCTTGTGCCAGTTGCATCAAACGAACTTGTGCCAGTTGCGTCAAACAAAAACTTTTGCCAGTTGCGTCAAACAAACTTGTGCCAGTTGAGTCAAACAAACTTGTGCCAGTTGGGTCGAACAAACTTGTGCCAGTTGCGTTAAACAAACTTGTGCCAGTTGCATCGAACAAACTTGTGCCAGTTGCGTCGAACAAACTTGTGCCAGTTGCGTCGAACAAACTTGCGCAAGTTACGTCAAACAAAACTTGTGCCAGTTGCGTTGAACAAAGTTCTGCCAGTTGTGTCAAACAAACTTGTGTCAGTTGCGTAGAACAAACATTTGCCATTTGCGTAGAACAAACTTGTGCCAGTTGTGTCAAACAAACCTGTGCCAGTTGTGTACAACAAACTAGTAAGAGTTGCGTAGAACAAACTTGTGCCAGTTGTGTCGAACAAACTTGTGCCAGTTGTGTAGAACAAACTTGTACCAGTTGCGTCAAACAAACTTATGCCAGTTGCATAGAACAAACTAGTGCCAGTTGCATAGAACAAACTTGTGCCACTTGCGTAGAACAAACTTGTGCCAGTTGCGTCAAACAAACTTGTGCCAGTTGCGTCGAACAAACTTGTGCCAGTTGCGTCGAAGAAACTTGTGCCAGTTGCGTCAAACAAACTTGTGCCATTTGCGTTGAACAAACTTGTGCCAGTTGTGTCGAACAAACTTGTGCCAGTTGCGTAGAACAAACTTGTACCAGTTGCGTCAAACAAACTTATGCCAGTTGCATAGAACAAACTAGTGCCAGTTGCATAGAACAAACTTGTGCCAGTTGCGTAGAACAAACTTGTGCCAGTTGCGTCAAACAAACTTGTGCCAGTTGCGTCGAACAAACTTGTGCCAGTTGCATAGAAAAAACTTGTGCCAGTTGCGTCAAACAAACTTGTGCCATTTGCCTTGAACAAACTTGTGCCAGTTGCGTCGAACAAACTTGTGCCAGATATGGCGAACAAACTTGTGCCAGTTGCTTCAAGAAAACTTGTGCCAGTTGCGTAGAACAACCTTGTGCCAGTTGAGTCGAACAAACTTGTGCTAGTTGGTAGAACAAACTTGTGCCAGTTGCGTCAAACAATCTTATGCCAGTTGCGTAAAACAAACTAGTGCCAGTTACATAGAACAAACTTGTGCCAGTTGAGTAGAACAAACTTGTGCCAATTGCATCAAACAAACTTGTGCCAGTTGCGTCGAACAAACTTGTGCCAGTTGCGTCGAAGAAACTTGAGCCAGTTGCGTCAAACAAACTTGTGCCAGTTGCGTCGAACAAACTTGTGCCAGTTGCGTCGAACAAACTTGTGCCAGTTACGGCGAACAAACTTGTGCCACTTGCGTCGAGAAAACTTGTGCCAGTTGCGTCAAATAAACTTGTGCCAGTTGTGTCAAACAAACTTGTGCCAGTTACGGCGAACCAACTTGTGCCAGTTGCGTCGAGAAAAGTTGTGCCAGTTGCGTCAAATAAACTTGTGCCAGTTGCGTCAAACAAACTTGTGCCAGTTGCGTCAAACAAACTTGTGCCAGTTGCGTCAAACAAACTTGTGCCAGTTGTGTCAAACAAACTTGTGCCAGTTGCGTCAAACAAACTTGTGCCAGTTGCGTCAAACAAACTTGTGCCAATTGATTCGAAAAAACTTGTGCCTGTTGCGTTGATCAAACTTGTGCCAGTTGCGTCTAACAAACTTGTGCCAGTTGCGTCAAACAAACTTGTGCCAGTTGCGTCGAACAAACTTGTGCCAGATATGGCAAACAAACTTGTGCCAGTTGCTTCGAGAAAACTTGTGCCAGTCGCATAAAAAAAAACTTGTGCCAGTTGCGTCAAACAAACTTGTGTTAGTTGTGTCAAACAAACTTGTGCCTCTTGCGTCAAACAAACTTGTGCCAGTTGCATCAAACAAACTTGTACCAATTGGGTCGAAAAAACTTGTGCCTGTTATGTCGAACAAACTTGTGCCAGTTGCGTCTAACAAACTTGTGCCAGTTGCGTCGAACAAACTTGTGCCAGTTGCGTCAAACAAACTTGTGCCAGTTGCGTAGAACAAACTTGTGCCAGTTGCATTGAAGAACCTTGTGCCAGTTGCGTCAAACAAACTTGTGCCAGTTGCGTCAAACAAACTTGTGCCAGTTGCGTTAAACAAACTTGTGCCAGTTGCATCGAACAAACTTGTGCCAGTTGCGTCGAAAAACTTGCGCCAGTTGCGTCGAACAAACTTGTGCCAGTTGTGTTGAACAAACTTCTGCCAATTGTGTCAAACAAACTTGTGTCAGTTGCGTAGAACAAACTTGTGCCAGTTGCGTCGAACAAACTTATGTCAGTTGGGTAGAACAAATTTGCGCCAGTTATGTAGAACAAACTTGTGCCATTTGCGTCAAACAAACTTGTGCCAGTTGCGTCGAACAAACTTGTGCCAGTTACGGCGAACAAACTTGTGCCAGTTGCGTGAAACAAACTTGTGCTAGTTGCGTAGAACAAACTAGTGCCAGTTGCATAGAACAAACTTGTGCCAGATGCGTAGAACAAACTTGTGCCAGTTGCGTAGAACAAACTTGTGCCAGTTGCATAGAACAAACTTGTGCCAGTTATGTAGAACAAACTTGTGCCATTTGCGTCAAACAAACTTGTGCCAGTTGCGTCGAACAAACTTGTGCCAGTTACGGCGAACAAACTTGTGCCAGTTTCGTCGAGAAAACTTGTGCCAGTTGCGTCAAATAAACTTGTGCCAGTTGCGTCAAACAAACTTGTGCCAGTTGCGTCAAACAAACTTGTGCCAGTTGCGTCAAACAAACTTGTTCCAGTTGCGTCAAACAAACTTGTGCCATATGAGTCGAAAAAACTTGTGCCAATTGAGTCGAAAAAACTTGTGCCAGTTGCATCGAACAAACTTGTGCCAGTTGCGTCAAAAAAACTTGGGCCAGTTTCGTCGAACAAACTTGTGTCAGTGGCATCCAACAAACTTGTGCCAGTTGCGTAGAACAAACTTGTGCCAGTTGCGTCAAACAAACTTGTGCCAGTTGCGTAGAACAAACTTGTGCCAGTTGCGTAGAACAACCTTGTGCCGGTTGCGTTGAACACACTTGTGCTAGTTTGTAGAACAAACTTGTGCCAGTTGCGTCAAACAAACTTATGCCAGTTGCGTAAAACAAACTAGTGCCAGTTGCATAGAACAAACTTGTTCCAGTTGAGTAGAACAAACTTGTGCCAATTGCGTCAAACAAACTTGTGCCAGTTCGTCGAACAAACTTGTGCCAGTTACGTCGAAGAAATTTGTGCCAGTTGCGTCACACAAACTTGTGCCAGTTATGTCGAACAAACTTGTGCCAGTTGCGTCGAACAAACTTGTGCCAGTTACGGCGAACCAACTTGTGCCACTTGCGTCGAGAAAACTTTTGCCAGTTGCGTCAAATAAACTTGTGCCAGTTGCGTCAAACAAACTTGTGCCAGCTACGGCGAACAAACTTGTGCCAGTTGCGTCGAGAAAAGTTGTGCCAGTTGCGTCAAATAAACTTGTGACAGTTGCTTCAAACAAACTTGTGCCTCTTGCGTCAAACAAACTTGTGCCAGTTGTGTCAAACAAACTTCTGCCAGTTGCGTCAAACAAACTTGTGCCAATTGATTAAAAAAAACTTGTGCCAGTTGCGTTGAACAAACTTGTGCCAGTTGCGTCTAAGAAACTTGTGCCAGTTGCGTCAAACAAACTTGTGCCAGTTGCGTCGAACAAACTTGTGCCAGTTGCATCGAACACACTAGTGCCAGTTGCATAGAACAAACTTGTGCCAGTTGCGTCAAACAAACTTGTGCCAGTTGCGTAGAACAAACTTGTACATGTTGCGTAGAACAACCTTGTGCCCTTTGCGTCAAACAAACTTGTGCCAGTTGTGTCAAACAAACTGGTGCCACTTGGTTCGAACAAACATGTGCCAGTTACGTTAAACAAACTTGTTCCAGTTGCGTTGAACAAAATTGTGTCAGTTGCGTCAAACAAACTTGTGCCAGTTGCGTCGAACAAACTTAAGCCAGTTCCGTCGAACAAACTTGTGCCAGTTGCTTAGAACAAACTTGTGCCAATTGTGTCAAACAAACTTGTGCCAGTTGCATCAAACATACTTGTGCCAGTTGCGTCGAACAAACTTGTGCCAGTTGGGTAGAACAAACATGTGCCAGTTGTGTCAAACAAATTTGTGCCGGTTGCGTAGAACACACTAGTGCCAGTTGCATAGAACAAACTTTTGCCACATGCGTAGAACAAACATTTGCCATTTGCGTAGAACAAACTTGTGCCAGTTGTGTCAAACAAACCTGTGCCAGTTGTGTACAACAAACTAGTAAGAGTTGCGTAGAACAAACTTGTGCCAGTTGTGTCAAACAAACCTGTGCCAGTTTGTACAACAAACTAGTAAGAGTTGCGTAGAACAAACTTGTGCCAGTTGTGTTGAACAAACTTGTGCCAGTTGCGTAGAACAAACTTGTACCAGTTGCGTCAAACAAACTTATGCCAGTTGCATAGAACAAACTAGTGCCAGTTGCATAGAACAAACTTGTCCCAGTTGCGTAGAACAAACTTGTGCCAGTTGCGTCGAACAAACTTGTGCCAGTTGCGTCGAAGAAACTTGTGACAGTTGCGTCAAACAAACTTGTGCCATTTGCGTTGAACAAACTTGTGCCAGTTGCGTCGAACAAACTTGTGCCAGGTGCGTCAAACAAACTTGTGCCTCTTGCGTCAAACAAACTTGTGCCAGTTGTGTAAAAAAAAACTTGTGCCAGTTGCGTCAAACAAACTTGTGCCAGTTGCGTCAAACAAACTTGTGCCTCTTGCGTCAAACAAACTTGTGCCAGTTGCGTCAAACAAGCTTGTGCCAATTGATTCGAAAAAACTTGTGACAGTTGCGTTGAACAAACTTGTTCCAGTTGCGTCTAACAAACTTGTGCCAGTTGCGTCAAAAAAAACTTGTGCCAGTTGCGTCGAACAAACTTGTGCCAGATATGGCGAACAAACTTGTGCCAGTTGCTTCGAGAAAACTTGTGGCAGTTGCGTAAAAAAAAACTTGTGCCAGTTGCGTCAAACAAACTTGTGCCTCTTGCGTCAAACAAACTTGTGCCAGTTGCGTCAAACAAACTTGTACCAATTGAGTCGAAAAAACTTGTGCCCGTTACATCGAACAAACTTGTGCCAGTTGCGTCTAACAAACTTGTGCCAGTTGCGTCAAAAAAAAACTTGTGCCAGTTGCGTCAAACAAACTTGTGCCAGTTGCGTCAAACAAACTTGTGCCAGTTGCGTCAAACAAACTTGTGCCAGTAGCGTCAAATAAACTTGTGCCAGTTGCGTAGAAGAACCTTGTGCCAGTTGCGTCAAACGAACTTGTGCCAGTTGCGTCAAACAAACTTGTGTCAGTGGCATCCAACAAACTTGTGCCAGTTGCGTAGAACAAACTTGTGCCAGTTGCGTAGAACAAACTTGTGCCAGTTGCGTCAAACAAACTTGTGCCAGTTGCGTAGAACAAACTTGTGCCAGTTGCGTAGAACAACCTTGTGCCAGTTGCGTCGAACAAACTTGTGCTAGTTTGTAGAACAAACTTGTGCCAGTTGCGTCAAACAAACTTATGCCAGTTGCGAAAATCAAACTAGTGCCAGTTGCATAGAACAAACTTGTTCCAGTTGAGTAGAACAAACTTGTGCCAATTGCGTCAAACAAACTTGTGCCAGTTCGTCGAACAAACTTGTGCCAGTTGCGTCGAAGAAATTTGTGCCAGTTGCGTCACACAAACTTGTGCCAGTTATGTCGAACAAACTTGTGCCAGTTGCGTCGAACAAACTTGTGCCAGTTACGGCGAACCAACTTGTGCCACTTGCGTCGAGAAAAGTTGTGCCAGTTGCGTCAAATAAACTTGTGCCAGTTGCGTCAAACAAACTTGTGCCAGTTACGGCGAACAAACTTGTGCCAGTTGCGTCGAGAAAAGTTGTGCCAGTTGCGTCAAATAAACTTGTGCCAGTTGCGTCAAACAAACTTGTGCCTCTTGCGTCAAACAAACTTGTGCCAGTTGTGTCAAACAAACTCCTGCCAGTTGCGTCAAACAAACTTGTGCCAATTGATTAAAAAAACTTGTGCCAGTTGCGTTGAACAAACTTGTGCCAGTTGCGTCTAAGAAACTTGTGCCAGTTGCGTCAAACAAACTTGTGCCAGTTGCGTCGAACAAACTTGTGCCAGTTGCATCGAACACACTAGTGCCAGTTGCATAGAACAAACTTGTGCCAGTTGCGTCAAACAAACTTGTGCCAGTTGCGTAGAACAAACTTGTACATGTTGCGTAGAACAACCTTGTGCCCTTTGCGTCAAACAAACTTGTGCCAGTTGTGTCAAACAAACTGGTGCCAGTTGGTTCGAACAAACTTGTGCCAGTTACGTTAAACAAACTTGTTCCAGTTGCGTTGAACAAAATTGTGTCAGTTGCGTCAAACAAACTTGTGCCAGTTGCGTCGAACAAACTTGCGCCAGTTCCGTCGAACAAACTTGTGCCAGTTGCTTAGAACAAACTTGTGCCAGTTGTGTCAAACAAACTTGTGCCAGTTGCATCAAACATACTTGTGCCAGTTGCGTCGAACAAACTTGTGGCAGTTGGGTAGAACAAACATGTGCCAGTTGTGTCAAACAAATTTGTGCCGGTTGCGTAGAACACACTAGTGCCAGTTGCATAGAACAAACTTTTGCCACATGCGTAGAGCAAACATTTGCCATTTGCGTAGAACAAACTTGTGCCAGTTGTGTCAAACAAACCTGTGCCAGTTGTGTACAACAAAATAGTAAGAGTTGCGTAGAACAAACTTGTGCCAGTTGTGTCAAACAAACCTGTGCCAGTTTGTACAACAAACTAGTAAGAGTTGCGTAGAACAAACTTGTGCCAGTTGTGTCGAACAAACTTGTGCCAGTTGCGTAGAACAAACTTGTACCAGTTGCGTCAAACAAACTTATGCCAGTTGCATAGAACAAACTAGTGCCAGTTGCATAGACCAAACTTGTCCCAGTTGCGTTGAACAAACTTGTGCCAGTTGCGTCAAACAAACTTGTGCCAGTTGCGTCGAACAAACTTTTACCAGTTGCGTCGAAGAAACTTGTGACAGTTGCGTCAAACAAACTTGTGCCATTTGCGTTGAACAAACTTTTGCCAGTTGCGTCGAACAAACTTGTGCCAGGTGTGTCAAACAAACTTGTGCCTCTTGCGTCAAACAAACTTGTGCCAGTTGTGTAAAAAAAAACTTGTGCCAGTTGCGTCAAACAAACTTGTGCCAGTTGCGTCAAACAAACTTGTGCCTCTTGCGTCAAACAAACTTGTGCCAGTTGCGTCAAACAAACTTGTGCCAGTTGCGTAGAACAAACTAGTGCTCGTTGCATAGAACAAACTTGTTCCAGTTGAGTAGAACAAACTTGTGCCAATTGCGTCAAACAAACTTGTGCCAGTTCGTCGAACAAACTTGTGCCAGTTGCGAAAATCAAACTAGTGCCAGTTGCATAGAACAAACTTGTTCCAGTTGAGTAGAACAAACTTGTGCCAATTGCGTCAAACAAACTTGTGCCAGTTCGTCGAACAAACTTGTGCCAGTTGCGTCGAAGAAATTTGTGCCAGTTGCGTCACACAAACTTGTGCCAGTTATGTCGAACAAACTTGTGCCAGTTGCGTCGAACAAACTTGTGCCAGTTACGGCGAACCAACTTGTGCCACTTGCGTCGAGAAAAGTTGTGCCAGTTGCGTCAAATAAACTTGTGCCAGTTGCGTCAAACAAACTTGTGCCAGTTACGGCGAACAAACTTGTGCCAGTTGCGTCGAGAAAAGTTGTGCCAGTTGCGTCAAATAAACTTGTGCCAGTTGCGTCAAACAAACTTGTGCCTCTTGCGTCAAACAAACTTGTGCCAGTTGTGTCAAACAAACTCCTGCCAGTTGCGTCAAACAAACTTGTGCCAATTGATTAAAAAAACTTGTGCCAGTTGCGTTGAACAAACTTGTGCCAGTTGCGTCTAAGAAACTTGTGCCAGTTGCGTCAAACAAACTTGTGCCAGTTGCGTCGAACAAACTTGTGCCAGTTGCATCGAACACACTAGTGCCAGTTGCATAGAACAAACTTGTGCCAGTTGCGTCAAACAAACTTGTGCCAGTTGCGTAGAACAAACTTGTACATGTTGCGTAGAACAACCTTGTGCCCTTTGCGTCAAACAAACTTGTGCCAGTTGTGTCAAACAAACTGGTGCCAGCTGGTTCGAACAAACTTGTGCCAGTTACGTTAAACAAACTTGTTCCAGTTGCGTTGAACAAAATTGTGTCAGTTGCGTCAAACAAACTTGTGCCAGTTGCGTCGAACAAACTTGCGCCAGTTCCGTCGAACAAACTTGTGCCAGTTGCTTAGAACAAACTTGTGCCAGTTGTGTCAAACAAACTTGTGCCAGTTGCATCAAACATACTTGTGCCAGTTGCGTCGAACAAACTTGTGCCAGTTGGGTAAAACAAACATGTGCCAGTTGTGTCAAACAAATTTGTGCCGGTTGCGTAGAACACACTAGTGCCAGTTGCATAGAACAAACTTTTGCCACATGCGTAGAGCAAACATTTGCCATTTGCGTAGAACAAACTTGTGCCAGTTGTGTCAAACAAACCTGTGCCAGTTGTGTACAACAAAATAGTAAGAGTTGCGTAGAACAAACTTGTGCCAGTTGTGTCAAACAAACCTGTGCCAGTTTGTACAACAAACTAGTAAGAGTTGCGTAGAACAAACTTGTGCCAGTTGTGTCGAACAAACTTGTGCCAGTTGCGTAGAACAAACTTGTACCAGTTGCGTCAAACAAACTTATGCCAGTTGCATAGAACAAACTAGTGCCAGTTGCATAGACCAAACTTGTCCCAGTTGAGTTGAACAAACTTGTGCCAGTTGCGTCAAACAAACTTGTGCCAGTTGCGTCGAACAAACTTTTACCAGTTGCGTCGAAGAAACTTGTGACAGTTGCGTCAAACAAACTTGTGCCATTTGCGTTGAACAAACTTTTGCCAGTTGCGTCGAACAAACTTGTGCCAGGTGTGTCAAACAAACTTGTGCCTCTTGCGTCAAACAAACTTGTGCCAGTTGTGTAAAAAAAAACTTGTGCCAGTTGCGTCAAACAAACTTGTGCCAGTTGCGTCAAACAAACTTGTGCCTCTTGCGTCAAACAAACTTGTGCCAGTTGCGTCAAACAAACTTGTGCCAGTTGCGTAGAACAAACTAGTGCTCGTTGCATAGAACAAACTTGTGACAGATGCGTAGAACAAACTTGTGCCAGTTGCGTAGAACAAACTTGTGCCAGTTGCATAGAACAAACTTGTGCCAGTTATGTAGAACAAACTTGTGTCATTTGCGTGAAACAAACTTGTGCCAGTTGCGTCAAACAAAGTTGTGCCCGTTACGGCGAACAAACTTGTTCCAGTTTCGTCGAGAAAACTTGTGCCAGTTGCGTCAAATAAACTTGTGCCAGTTGCGTCAAACAAACTTGTGCCAGTTGCGTCAAACAAACTTGTGCCAGTTGCGTCAAACAAACTTGTTCCAGTTGCGTCAAACAAACTTGTACCAAATGAGTCGAAAAAACTTGTGCCAGTTGCTCGAACAAACTTGTGCCAGTTGCGTCGAACAAACTTGTGCCAGTTGCGTCAAAAAAACTTGGGCCAGTTTCGTCGAACAAACTTGTGTCAGTGGCATCCAACAAACTTGTGCCAGTTGCGTAGAACAAACTTGTGCCAGTTGCGTCAAACAAACTTGTGCCAGTTGCGTAGAACAAACTTGTGCCAGTTGCGTAGAACAACCTTGTGCCAGTTGCATCGAACAAACTTGTGCTAGTTTGTAGAACAAACTTGTGCCAGGTACGTCAAACAAACTTATGCCAGTTGTGTAAAACAAACTAGTGCCAGTTGCATCGAACAAACTTGTTCCAGTTGAGTAGAACAAACTTGTGCCAATTGCGTCAAACAAACTTGTGCCAGTTCGTCGAACAAACTTGTGCCAGTTGCGTCGAAGAAACTTGTGCCAGTTGCGTCAAACAAACTTGTGCCAGTTGCGTCGAACAAACTTGTGCCAGTTGCGTCGAACATACTTGTGCCAGATACGTCGAACCAACTTGTGCCACTTGCGTCGAGAAAACTTGTGCCAGTTGCGTCAAATAAACTTGTGCCAGTTGCGTCAAACAACCTTGTGCCAGTTACGGCGAACAAACTTGTGCCAGTAGCGTCGAGAAAAGTTGTGCCAGTTGCGTCAAATAAACTTGTGCCAGTTGCGTCAAACAAACTTGTGCCAGTTGCGTCAAACAAACTTGTGCCAGTTGCGTCAAACAAACTTGTGCCAGTTGCGTCAAACAAACTTGTGCCAATTGATTAAAAAAAACTTGTGCCAGTTGCGTTGAACAAACTTGTGCCAGTTGCATCTAACAAACTTGTGTCAGTTGCGTCAAACAAACTTGTGCCAGTTGCGTCGAACAAACTTGTGCCAGTTGCATCGAACACACTTATGCCAGTTGCATAGAACAAACTTGTGCCAGTTGCGTCAAACAAACTTGTGCCAGTTGCGTAGAACAAACTTGTACATGTTGCGTAGAACAACCTAGTGCCAGTTGCGTCAAACAAACTTGTGCCAGATGTGTCAAACAAACTTGTGCCAGTTGGGTCGAACAAACTTGTGCCAGTTACGTTAAACAAACTTGTTCCAGTTGCGTCGAACAAACTTGTGCCAGTTGCGTCAAACAAACTTGTGCCAGTTGCGTCGAACAAACTTGCGCCAGTTCCATCGAACAAACTTGTGCCAGTTGCTTAGAACAAACTTGTGCCAGTTGAGTCAAACAAACTTGTGCCAGTTGCATCAAACAAACTTGTGCCAGTTGCGTCGAACAAACTTGTGCCAGTTGGGTAGAACAAACATGTGCCAGTTGTGTCAAACAAATTTGTGCCAGTTGCGTAGTACACACTAGTGCCAGTTGCATAGAACAAACTTGTGCCACATGCGTAGAACAAACATTTGCCATTTGCGTAGAACAAACTTGTGCCAGTTGTGTCAAACAAACCAGTGCCAGTTGTGTACAACAAACTAATAAGAGTTGCGTAGAACAAACTTGTGCCAGTTGTGTCGAACAAACTTGTGCCAGTTACGTAGAACAAACTTGTACCAGTTGCGTCAAACAAACTTATGCCAGTTGCATAGAACAAACTAGTGCCAGTTGCATAGAACAAACTTGTGCCAGTTGCGTAGAACAAACTTGTGCCAGTTGCATCAAACAAACTTGTGCCAGTTGCGTCGAATAAACTTGTGCCAGTTGCGTCGAAGAAACTTGTGCCAGTTGCGTCAAACAAACTTGTGCCATTTACGTCGAACAAACTTGTGCCAGTTGCGTCGAACAAACTTGTGCCAGATATGGCGAACAAACTTTTGCCAGTTGCTTCGAGAAAACTTGTGCCAGTTGCGTAAAAAAAAACTTGTGCCAGTTGCGTCAAACAAACTTGTGTCAGTTGCTTCAAACAAACTTGTGCCTCTTGCGTCAAACAAACTTGTGCCAGTTGCGTCAAACAAACTTGTACCAATTGAGTCGAAAAAACTTGTGCCTGTTACGTCGAACAAACTTGTGCCAGTTGCGTCTAACAAACTTGTGCCAGTTGCGTAGAACAAACTTGTGCCAGTTGCGTCAAACAAACTTGTGCCAGTTGCGTCAAACTTGTGCCAGTTGCGTAGAACAAACTTGTGCCAGTTGCGTCAAACAAACTTGTGCCAGTTTGCGTCAAACGAACTTGTTCCTGTTGCGTCAAACGAACTTGTGCCAGTTGCGTCAAACAAACTTGTGCCAGTTGCATAGAACAAACTTGTGCCAGTTGAGTCAAACAAACTTGTGCCAGTTGGGTCGAACAAACTTGTGCCAGTTGTGCCCAACAAACTTGTATCAGTTGCGTCAAACAAACTTATGCCAGTTGTGTTAAACAAACTTGTTACAGTTGCGTAGAACAAACTTGTGCCAGTTGCGTCGAACAAAAGTGTGCCAGTTGGGTAGAACAAACAGGTGCCAGTTGCGTCAAACAAATATGTGCCAGTTGCGTAGAAGAAACTAGTGCCAGTTGCATAGAACAAACTTGTGCCAGATGCATAGAACAAACTTTTGCCATTTGCGTAGAACAAACTTGTGCCCGTTGTGTCAAACAAATTTGTGCCATTTGTGTACAACAAACTTGTAAGAGTTGCGTAGAACAACCTTGTGCCAGTTGCGTAGAACAAACTTGTGCCAGTTGCGTAGAATAAACTTGTGCCAGTTGCGTCAAACAAACTTGTGCTAGTTGCATAGAACAAATTTGTGCCAGTTGCGTAGAACAAACTTGTGCCAGTTGTGTCAAAGAAACTTGTGCCAGTTGCGTCAAACAAACTTGTGCCAGTTGTGTCGAACAAACTTGTGCCAGTTGCGTCGAACAAACTTGTGCCAGTTGCGTTGAACAAACTTGTGCCAGTTGTGTAGAACAAACTTGTGCCAGTTGCGTAGAACAACCTTGTGCCAGTTGCGTCAAACAAACTTGTGCCAGTTGCGTCACACAAACTCGTGCCAGTTGGTTCAAACAAACTTGTGCCAGTTGCGCCCAACAAACTTGTACCAGTTGCGTCAAACAAACTTGTGACAGTTGCGTCGAACTTACTTGTGCCAATTGAGTCGAAAAAACTTGTGCCAGTTGCGTCGAACAAACTTGTGCCGGTTGCGTCTAACAAACTTGTGCCAGTTGCGTCAAACAAACTTGTGCCAGTTGCGTGGAACAAACTTGTGCCAGTTACATCGAACAAACTTGTGCCAGTTGCGTAGAACAAACTTGTGCCAGTTGCGTCAAACAAACTTGTGCCAGTTGCGTAGAACAAACTTGTGCCAGTTACGCAGAACAACCTTGTGCCAGTTGCGTCTAACAAACTTGTGCCAGTTGCGTCAAACAAACTTGTGCCAGTTGCGTCGAACAAACTTGTGCCAGTTGTGTCAAACAAACTTGTGCCAGTTGTTTCGAACAAACTTGTGCCAGTTGCGTCCAACAAACTTGTACCAGTTGCGTCAAACAAACTTGTGCCAGTTGCGCTGAACAAACTTGTGCCAGTTGCGTAGAACAAACTTGTGCCAGTTTCGTCAAACAAACTTATGCCAGTTGCATAGAACAAACTAATGCCAGTTGCATAGAACAAACTAGTGCCAGTTGCATAAAACAAACTTATGCCAGTTGCGTAGAACAAACTTGTGCCAGTTGCGTCAAACAAACTTGTGCCAGTTGCGTCGAACAAACTTGTGCCAGTTGCGTCGAAGAAACTTGTGCCAGTTGCGTCAAACAAACATGTGCCAGTTGCGTCGAACAAACTTGTTCCAGATACTGCGAACAAACTTGTGCAAGTTGTGTCGAATAAACTTGTGCCAGTTGCATCAAACAAACTTGTGCCAGTTTCGTCAAACAAACTTGTGCCTCTTGCGTCAAACAAACTTGTGCCAGTTGCATCAAACAAACTTGTACCAATTGAATCGAAAAAACTTGTGCCTGTTACGTCGAACAAACTTGTGGCAGTTGCGTCTAACAAACTTGTGCCAGTTGCGTCGAACAAACTTGTGCCAGTTGCGTCAAACAAACTTGTGCCAGTTGCGTAGAACAAACTTGTGCCACTTGGGCCAAATAAACTTGTGCCAGTTGCGTAGAACAAATTTGTGCCAGTTGCGTAGAAGAACCTTATGCCAGTTGCGTCAAACAAACTTGTGCAAGTTGCGTCAAACGAACTTGTGCCAGTTGCGTTAAACAAACTTGTGACAGTTACATCGAACAAACTTTTGCCAGTTGCGTCGAACAAACTTGTGCCAGTTGCGTCGAAAAAACTTGCGCCAGTTGCGTCGAACAAACTTGTGCCAGTTGCGTTGAACAAACTTCTGCCAGTTGTGTCAAACAAACTTGTGTCAGTTACGTAGAACAAACTTGTGCCAGTTGCGTCGAACAAACTTGTGTCAGTTGGGTAGAACAAATTTGTGCCAGTTACGTCAAACAAACTTGTGCCAGTTGCGTAGAACAAACTAGTGCCCGTTGCATAGATCAAACTTGTGCCAGATGTGTAGAACAAACTTGTGCCAGTTGCGTAGAACAAACTTGTGCCAGTTGCATAGAACAAACTTGTGCCAGTTATGTAGAACAAACTTGTGCCATTTGCGTGAAACAAACTTGTGCCAGTTGCGTCGAACAAACTTGTGCCAGTTACGGCGAACAAACTTGTGCCAGTTTCGTCGAGAAAACTTGTGCCAGTTGCGTCAAATAAACTTGTGCCAGTTGCGTCAAACAAACTTGTGCCAGGTGCGTCAAACAAACTTGTGCCAGTTGCGTCAAACAATCTTGTTCCAGTTGCGTTAAACAAACTTGTGCCAATTGAGTCGAAAAAACTTGTGCCAGTTGCGTCGAACAAACTTGTGCCTGTTGCGTCTAACAAACTTGTGCCAGTTGCGTCAAAAAAAACTTGGGCCACTTTCGTCGAACAAACTTGTGTCAGTGGCATCCAACAAAATTGTGCCAGTTGCGTAGAACAAACTTGTGCCAGTTGCGTCAAACAAACTTGTCCCAGTTGCGTAGAACAAACTTGTGCCAGTTGCGTAGAACAACCTTGTGCCAGTTGCATCGAACAAACTTGTGCTACTTTGTAGAACAAACTTGTGCCAGTTGCGTCAAACAAACTTATGCCAGTTGCGTAAAACAAACTAGTGCCAGTTGCATCGAACAAACTTGTTCCAGTTGAGTAGAACAAACTTCTGCCAATTGCGTCAAACAACCTTGTGCCAGTTCGTCGAACAAACTTGTGCCAGTTGCGTCGAAGAAACTTGTGCCCGTTGCGTCAAACAATCTTGTGCCAGTTGCGTCGAACAAACTTGTGCCAGTTGCGTCGAACAAACTTGTGCCAGATACGGCGAACCAACTTGTGCCACTTGCGTCGAAAAAACTTGTGCCAGTTGCGTCAAATAAACTTGTGCCAGTTGCGTGAAACAAACTTGTGCCAGTTACGGCGAACAAACTTGTGCCAGTTGCGTCGAGAAAAGTTGTGCCAGTTGCGTCAAATAAACTTGTGCCAGTTGCGTCAAACAAACTTGTGCCAGTTGCGTCGAAAAAACTTGTGCCAGTTGCGTCAAACAAACTTGTGCCAGTTGCATCAAAAAAACTTGTGCCAATTGATTAAAAAACACTTGTGCCAGTTGCGTTGAACAAACTTGTGCCAGTTGCGTCTAACAAATTTGTGCCAGTTGCGTCAAACAAACTTGTGCCAGTTGCGTCGAACAAAGTTATGCCAGTTGCATCGAACACACTTATGCCAGTTGCATAGAACAAACTTGTGCCAGTTGCGTCAAACAAACTTGTGCCAGTTGCGTAGAACAAACTTGTACATGTTGCGTAGAACAATCTTGTGCCAGTTGCGTCAAACAAACTTGTGCCAGTTGTGTCAAACAAACTTGTGGCAGTTGGGTCGAACAAACTTGTGCCAGTTACGTTAAACAAACTTGTTCCAGTTGCGTCGAACAAACTTGTGCCAGTTGCGTCAAACAAACTTGTGCCAGTTGCGTCGAACAAACTTGCGCCAGTTCCGTCGAACAAACTTGTGCCAGTTGCTTAGAACAAACTTGTGCTAGTTGTGTCAAACAAACTTGTGCCAGTTGCATCAAACAAACTTGTGCCAGTTGCATCGAACACACTTGTGCCAGTTGGGTAGAACAAACATGTGCCAGTTGTGTCAAACAAATTTGTGTCAGTTGCGTAGAACACACTAGTGCCAGTTGCATAGAACAAACTTTTGCCACATGCGTAGAACAAACATTTTCCATTTGCGTAGAACAAACTTATGCCAGTTGTGTCAAACAAACCTGTGCCAGTTGTGTACAACAAACTAGTAAGAGTTGCGTAGAACAAACTTGTGCCAGTTGTGTCGAACAAACTTGTGCCAGTTGCGTAGAACAAACTTGTACCAGTTGCGTCAAACAAACTTATGCCAGTTGCATAGAACAAACTAGTGCCAGTTGCATAGAACAAACTTGTCCCAGTTGCGTAGAACAAACTTGTGCCAGTTGCGTCAAACAAACTTGTGCCAGTTGCGTCGAAGAAACTTGTGCCAGTTGCGTCGAAGAAATTGTGCCAGTTGCGTCAAACAAACTTGTGCCAGTTACGTCGAACAAACTTGTGCCAGTTGCGTCGAACAAACTTGTGCCAGATATGGCGAACAAACTTGTGCCAGTTGCTTCGAGAAAACTTGTGCCAGTTGCGTAAAAAAAAAACTTGTGCCAGTTGCGTCAAACAAACTTGTGCCAGTTGCGTCAAACAAACTTTTGCCTCTTGCGTCAAACAAACTTGTGCCAGTTGGGTCAAACAAACTTGTACCAATTGAGTCGAAAAAACTTGTGCCTGTTACGTCGAACAAACTTGTGCCTGTTGCGTCTAACAAACTTGTGCCAGTTGCGTCAAACAAACTTGAGCCAGTTGCGTCAAACAAACTTGTGCCAGTTGCGTCAAACAAACTTGTGCCAGTTGCGTAGAACAAACTTGTGCCAGTTGCGTCAAACAAACTTGTGCCAGTTGCGTCAAACGAACTTGTGCCAGTTGCGTCAAACGAACTTGTGCCAGTTGCGTCAAACAAACTTGTGCCAGTTGCATAGAACAAACTTGTGCCAGTTGAGTCAAACAAACTTGTGCCAGTTGGGTCGAACAAACTTGTGCCAGTTGCGTTAAACAAACTTGTGCCAGTTGCATCGAAAAAACTTTTGCCAGTTGCGTCGAACAAACTTGTGCCAGTTGCGTCGAACAAACTTGCGCCAGTTACGTCAAACAAACTTGTGCCAGTTGCGTTGAACAAACTTCTGCCAGTTGTGTCAAACAAACTTGTGTCAGTTGCGTAGAACAAACTTGTGCCAGTTGTGTCGAACAAACTTGTGTCAGTTGGGTAGAACAAACTTGTGCCAGTTGCATCAAACAAACATGTCCCAGTTGCGTAGAAAAAACTAGTGCCAGTTGCATAGAACAAACTTGTGCCAGATGCGTAGAACAAACTTGTGCCAGTTGCGCAGAACAAACTTGTGCCAGTTGCATAGAACAAACTTGTGCCAGTTATGTAGAACAAACTTGTGCCAGTTGCGTCGAACAAACTTGTGCCAGTTGCGTCGAACAAACTTGTGCCAGTTGCGTCGAAGAAAGTTGTGCCAGTTGCGTCAAACAAACTTGTGCCAGTTGCGTCGAACGAACTTGTGCCAGTTGCGTAGAACAACCTTGTGCCAGTTGAGTCGAACAAACTTGTGCTGGTTGGTAGAACAAACTTTTGCCAGTTGCATAAAACAAACTTGTGCCAGTTGCATAGAACAAACTTGTGCCAGTTGAGTAGAACAAACTTGTGCCAATTGCATCAAACAAACTTGTGCCAGTTGCGTCGAACAAACTTGTGCCAGTTGCGTCGAAGAAACTTGTGCCAGTTGCGTCAAACAAACTTGTGCCAGTTGCGTCGAACAAACTTGTGCCAGTTGCGTCGAACAAACTTGTGCCAGTTACGGCGAACAAACTTGGGCCACTTGCTTCGAAAAAACTTGTGCCAGTTGCGTCAAATAAACTTGTGCCAGTTGCGTCAAACAAACTTGTGCCAGTTACGGCGAACAAAACTTGTGCCAGCTGCGTCGAGAAAAGTTGTGCCAGTTGCGTCAAATAAACTTGTGCCAGTTGCGTCAAACAAACTTGTGCCAGTTGCGTCAAACAAACTTGTGCCAGTTGTGTCAAACAAACTTGTGCCAATTGATTCGAAAAAACTTGTGCCAGTTGCGTTGAACAAACTTGTGCCAGTTGCGTCTAACAAACTTGTGCCGTTGCGTCAAAAAAAACCTGTGCCAGTTGCGTCGAACAAACTTGTGCCAGATATGACGAACAAACTTGTGCCAGTTGCTTCGAGAAACCTTGTGCCAGTTGCGTAAAAAAAAACTTGTGCCAGTTGCGTCAAACAAACTTGTGCCAGTTGCGTCAAACAAACTTGTGCCTCTTGCATCAAACAAACTTGTGCCAGTTGCGTCAAACAAACTTGTACCAATTGAGTTGAAAAAACTTGAGCCTGTTACGTCGAACAAACTTGTGCCAATTGCGTCTAACAAACTTGTGCCAGTTGCGTCAAAAAAAACTTGTGCCAGTTGCGTCAAACAAACTTGTGCCAGTTGCGTCAAACAAACTTGTGCCAGTTGCGTCAAACAAACTTGTGCCAGTTGCGTCAAACAAACTTGTGCCAGTTGCGTAGAAGAACCTTGTGCCAGTTGCGTCAAACGAACTTGTGCCAGTTGCGTCAAACAAACTTTTGCCAGTTGCGTCAAACAAACTTGTGCCAGTTGAGTCAAACCAACTTGTGCCAGTTGGGTAGAACAAACTTGTGCCAGTTGCGTTAAACAAACTTGTGCCAGTTGCATCGAACAAACTTTTGCCAGTTGAGTCGAACAAACTTGTGCCAGTTGCGTCGAACAAACTTGCGCCAGTTACGTCAAACAAACTTGTGCCAGTTGCGTTGAACAAATTTCTGCCAGTTGTGTCAAACAAACTTATGTCAGTTGTGTAGAACAAACATTTGCCATTTGCGTAGAACAAACTTGTGCAAGTTGTGTCAAACAAACCTGTGCCAGTTGTGTACAACAAACTAGTAAGAGTTGCGTAGAACAAACTTGTGCCAGTTGTGTCGAACAAACTTGTGCCAGTTGCGTAGAACAAACTTGTACCAGTTGCGTCAAACAAACTTATGCCAGTTGCATAGAACAAACTAGTGCCAGTTGCATAGAACAAACTTGTGCCAGTTGCGAAGAACAAACTTGTGCCAGTTGCGTCAAACAAACTTGTGCCAGTAGCGTCGAACAAACTTGTGCCAGTTGCATCGAAGAAACTTGTGCCAGTTGCGACAAACAAACTTGTGCCATTTGCGTTGAACAAACTTGTGCCAGTTGCGTCGAACAAACTTGTGCCAGATATGGCGAACAAATTGTGCCAGTTGCTTCGAGAAAACTTGTGCCAGTTGCGTTGAAAAACCTTGTGCCAGTTGAGTCGAACAAACTTGTGCTAGTTGGTAGAACCAACTTGTGCCAGTTGCGTCAAACAAACTTATGCCAGTTGCGTTAAACAAACTAGTGCAAGTTGCATAGAACAAACTTGTGCCAGTTGAGTAGAACAAACTTGTGCCAATTGCATCAAACAAACTTGTGCCAGTTGCGTCGAACAAACTTGTGCCAGTTGCGTCGAAGAAAGTTGTGCCAGTTGCGTCAAACAAACTTGTGCCAGTTGCGTCGAACAAACTTGTGCCAGTTGCGTCGAACAAACTTGTGCCTGTTACGCCGAAAAAACTTGTGCCACTTGCGTCGAGAAAACTTGTGCCAGTTGCGTCAAATAAACTTGTGCCAGTTGCGTCAAACAAACTTGTGCCAGTTACGGCAAACCAACTTGTGCCAGTTGCGTCGAAAAAAGTGGTGCCAGTTGCGTCAAATTATCTTGTGCCAGTTGCGTCAAACAAACTTGTGCCAGTTGCGTCAAACAAACTTGTGCCAGTTGCGTCAAACAAACTTGTGCCAGTTGCGTCAAACAAACTTGTGCCAATTGATTCGAAAAAACTTGTGCCAGTTGCGTTGAACAAACTTGTGCCAGTTGCGTCTAACAAACTTGTGCCAGTTGCGTCAAACAAACTTGTGCCAGTTGCGTCGAACAAACTTGTGCCAGATATGGCAAACAAACTTGTGCCAGTTGCTTCGAGAAAACTTGTGCCAGTCGCGTAAAAAAAAACTTGTGCCAGTTGCGTCAAAAAAACTTGTGCCAGTTGTGTGAAACAAACTTGTGCCTCTTGCGTCAAACAAACTTGTGCCAGTTGCATCAAACAAACTTGTACCAATTGAGTCGAAAAAACTTATGCCTGTTACGTCGAATAAACTTGTGCCAGTTGCGTCTAACAAACTTGTGCCAGTTACGTCGAACAAACTTGTGCCAGTTGCGTCAAACAAACTTGTGCCAGTTGCGTAGAACAAACTTGTGCCAGTTGCGTAGAAGAACCTTGTGCCAGTTGCGTCAAACAAACTTGTGCCAGTTGCGTCAAACAAACTTGTGCCAGTTGCGTTAAACAAACTTGTGCCAGTTGCATCGAACAAACTTGTGCCAGTTGCGTCAAACAAACTTGTGCCAGTTGCGTAGAAGAACCTTGTGCCAGTTGTGTCAAACAAACTTGTGCCAGTTGCGTCAAACAAACTTGTGCCAGATGCGTCGAACAACTTGTGCCAGTTGAGTCAAACAAACTTGTACCAGTTAGGTCGAACAAACTTGTGCCAGTTGCATCGAACAAACTTTTGCCAGTTGCGTCGAACAAACTTGTGACAGTTGCGTTGAACAAACTTCTGCCAGTTGTGTCAAACAAACTTGTGTCAGTTGCGTAGAACAAACTTGTGCCAGTTGCGTCGTACAAACTTATGTCAGTTGGGTAAAACAAACTTGTGCCAGTTGCGTCAAACAAACTAGTGCCAGTTGCGTCGAACAAACTTGTGCCAGTTGCGTCAAACAAACTTGTGCCAGTTAGGGCGAACAAACTTATGTCAGTTGGGTAAAACAAACTTGTGCCAGTTGCGTCAAACAAACTAGTGCCAGTTGCGTAGAACAAACTTATGTCAGTTGGGTAAAACAAACTTGTGCCAGTTGCGTCGAACAAACTTATGTCAGTTGGGTAAAACAAACTTGTGCCAGTTGCGTCAAACAAACTAGTGCCAGTTGCGTAGAACAAACTAGTGCCAGTTGCATAGAACAAACTTGTGCCAGATGCGTAGAACAAACTTCTGCCAGTTGCGTAGAACAAACTTGTGCCAGTTGCATAGAACAAACTTGTGCCAGTTATGTAGAACAAACTTGTGCCAGTTGCGTTGAACAAACTTGTGCCAGATGCGTCAAACAAACTTGTGCCAGTTACGGCAAACAAACTTATGCCAGTTGCGTCAAATAAACTTGTGCCAGTTGCGTCAAACAAACTTGTGCCAGTTGCGTCAAACAAACTTGTGCCACTTGCGTCAAACAAACTTGTTCCAGTTGCGTCAAACAAAGTTGTGCCACTTGAGTTGAAAAAACTTGTGCCAGTTGCGTCGAACAAACTTGTGCCAGTTGCATCTAACAAACTTGTGCCAGTTGCGTCAAACAAACTAGTGCCAGTTGCGCAGAACAAACTAGTGCCAGTTGCATAGAACAAACTTGTGCCAGATGCGTAGAACAAACTTCTGCCAGTTGCGTAGAACAAACTTGTGCCAGTTGCATAGAACAAACTTGTGCCAGTTATGTAGAACAAACTTTTGCCAGTTGCGTTGAACAAACTTGTGCCAGTTGCGTCAAACAAACTTGTGCCAGTTACGGCGAACAAACTTATGCCAGTTGCGTCAAATAAACTTGTGCCAGTTGCGTCAAACAAACTTGTGCCAGTTGCGTCAAACAAACTTGTGCCAGTTGCGTCAAACAAACTTGTTCCAGTTGCGTCAAACAAAGTTGTGCCACTTGAGTCGAAAAAACTTGTGCCAGTTGCGTCGAACAAACTTGGGCCAGTTGCATCTAACAAACTTGTGCCAGTTGCGTCAAAAAAACTTGTGCCAGTTTCATCAAACAAACTTGTGCCAGTGGCACCCAACAAACTTGTGCCAGTTGCGTCGAACAAACTTGTGCCAGTTGCGTCAAAGAAACTTGTGACAGTTGCGTAGAACAAACTTGTGCCAGTTGCGTAGAACAACCTTGTGCCAGTTGAGTCGAACAAACTTATGCTAGTTGGTAGAACAAACTTGTGCCAGTTGCGTCAAACAAACATATGCCAGTTGCGTAAAACAAACTAGTGCCAGTTGCATAGAACAAACTTGTACCAGTTGAGTAGAACAAACTTGTGCCAATTGCATCAAACAAACTTGTGACAGATGCGTCGAAAAAACTTGTGCCAGTTGCGTCGAAGAAACTTGTGCTAGTTGCGTCAAACAAACTTGTGCCAGTTGCGTCGAACAAACTTGTGCCAGTTGCGTCGAACAAACTTGTGCCAGTTACGGCGAACAAACTTGTGCCACTTGCGTCGAGAAAACTTGTGCCAGTTGCGTCAAATAAACTTGTGCCAGTTGCGTCAAACAAACTTGTGCCAGTTACGGCGAACAAACTTGTGCCAGCTGCGTCGAGAAAAGTTGTGCCAGTTGCGTCAAATAAACTTGTGCCAGTTGCGTCAAACAAACTTGTGCCAGTTGCGTCAAACAAACTTGTGCCAGTTGCGTCAAACAAACTTGTGCCAGTTGCGTCAGACAAACTTGTGCCAATTGATTCGAAAAAACTTGTGCCAGTTGCGTCAAACAAACTTGTGCCAGTTGCGTAGAACAAACTTGTGCCAGTTGCGTAGAACAACCTTGTGCCAGTTGAGTAGAACAAACTTGTGCTAGTTGGTAGAACAAACTTGTGCCAGTTGCGTCAAACAAACATATGCCAGTTGCGTAAAACAAACTAGTGCCAGTTGCATAGAACAAACTTGTACCAGTTGAGTAGAACAAACTTGTGCCAATTGCATCAAACAAACTTGTGACAGATGCGTCGAAAAAACTTGTGCCAGTTGCGTCGAAGAAACTTGTGCCAGTTGCGTCAAACAAACTTGTGCCAGTTGCGTCGAACAAACTTGTGCCAGTTGAGTCGAACAAACTTGTGCCAGTTACGGCGAACAAACTTGTGCCACTTGCGTCGAGAAAACTTGTGCCAGTTGCGTCAAATAAACTTGTGCCAGTTGCGTCAAACAAACTTGTGCCAGTTACGGCGAACAAACTTGTGCCAGCTGCGTCGAGAAAAGTTGTGCCAGTTGCGTCAAATAAACTTGTGCCAGTTGCGTCAAACAAACTTGTGCCAGTTGCGTCAAACAAACTTGTGCCAGTTGCGTCAAACAAACTTGTGCCAGTTGCGTCAAACAAACTTGTGCCAATTGATTCGAAAAAACTTGTGCCAGTTGCGTTGAACAAACTTTTGCCAGTTGCGTCTAACAAACTTGTGCCAGTTGCGTCAAACAAACTTGTGCCAGTTGCGTCGAACAAACTTGTGCCAGATATGGCGAACAAACTTGTGCCAGTTGCTTCGAGAAAACTTGTGCCAGTTGCGTAAAAAAAACTTGTGCCAATTGCGTCAAACAAACTTGTGCCAGTTGCGTAAAAAAAACTTGTGCCAATTGCGTCAAACAAACTTGTGCCAGTTGCGTCAAACAAACTTTTGCCAGTTGCGTCATACAAACTTGTGCCAGTTGCGTAAAAAAAACTTGTGCCAATTGCGTCAAACAAACTTGTGCCAGTTGCATCAAAAAAAACTTGTGCCAGTTGCGTCAAACGAACTTGTGCCAGTTGCGTCAAACAAACTTTTGCCAGTTGCGTCATACAAACTTGTGCCGGTTGCATCAAACAAACTTGTACCAATTGAGTCGAAAAAACTTGTGTCTGTTTTGTCGAATAAACTTGTGCCAGTTGCGTCTAACAAACTTGTGCCAGTTGCGACGAACAAACTTGTGCCAGTTGCGTGAAACAAACTTGTGCCAGTTGCATAGAACAAACTTGTGCCAGTTGCGTAGAAGAACCTTGTGCCAGTTGCGTCAAACAAACTTTTGCCAGTTGCGTCAAACAAACTTGTGCCAGTTGCGTTAAACAAACTTGTGCCAGTTGCATCGAACAAACTTGTGCCAGTTGCGTCAAACAAACTTGTGCCAGTTGCGTAAAAGAACCTTGTGCCAGTTGCGTCAAACGAACTTGTGCCAGTTGCGTCAAACAAACTTGTGCCAGTTGCGTCGAACACACTTGTGGCAGTTGAGTCAAACAAACTTGTGCCAGTTGGGTCGAACAAACTTGTGCCAGTTGCGTTAAACAAACTTGTGCCAGTTGCATCAAACAAACTTTTGCCAGTTGCGTCGAACAAACTTGTGACAGTTGCGTTGAAAAAACTTGCGCCAGTTACGTCAAACAAACTTGTGCCAGTTGCGTTGAACAAACTTCTGCCAGTTGTGTCGAACAAACTTGTGTCAGTTGCGTAGAACAAACTTGTGCCAGTTGCGTCGAACAAACTTGTGCCAGTTGTGTCAAACAAACCTGTGCCAGTTGTGTACAACAAACTAGTAAGAGTTGCGTAGAACAAACTTGTGCCAGTTGCGTCAAACAAACTTGTGTCAGTTGCGTTAAACAAACTTGTGCCAGTTGCGTCGAACAAACTAGTGCCAGATATGGCGAACAAACTTGTGCCAGTTGCTTCGAGAAAACTTGTGCCAGTTGCGTAAAAAAAAACTTGTGCCAGTTGCGTCAAACAAACTTGTGCCAGTTGCGTCAAACAAACTTGTGCCTCTTGCGTCAAACAAACTTGTGCCAGTTGCGTCAAACAAACTTGTACCAACTGAGTCGAAAAAACTTGTGCCTGTTACGTCGAACAAAGTTGTGCCAGTTGCGTCTAACAAACTTGTGCCAGTTGCATCAAAAAAAACTTGTGCCAGTTGCGTCAAACAAACTTGTGCCAGTTGCGTCAAACAAACTTGTGCCAGTTGTGTCAAACAAACTTGTGCCAGTTGCGTCAAACAAACTTGTGCCAGTTGCGTAGAAGAACCTTGTGCCAGTTGCATCAAACGAACTTGTGCCAGTTGCGTCAAACAAAAACTTTTGCCAGTTGCGTCAAACAAACTTGTGCCAGTTGAGTCAAACAAACTTGTGCCAGTTGGGTCGAACAAACTTGTGCCAGTTGCGTTAAACAAACTTGTGCCAGTTGCATCGAACAAACTTGTGCCAGTTGCGTCGAACAAACTTGTGCCAGTTGCGTCGAACAAACTTGCGCCAGTTACGTCAAACAAAACTTGTGCCAGTTGCGTTGAACAAAGTTCTGCCAGTTGTGTCAAACAAACTTGTGTCAGTTGCGTAGAACAAACATTTGCCATTTGCGTAGAACAAACTTGTGCCAGTTGTGTCAAACAAACCTGTGCCAGTTGTGTACAACAAACTAGTAAGAGTTGCGTAGAACAAACTTGTGCCAGTTGTGTCGAACAAACTTGTGCCAGTTGTGTAGAACAAACTTGTACCAGTTGCGTCAAACAAACTTATGCCAGTTGCATAGAACAAACTAGTGCCAGTTGCATAGAACAAACTTGTGCCACTTGCGTAGAACAAACTTGTGCCAGTTGCGTCAAACAAACTTGTGCCAGTTGCGTCGAACAAACTTGTGCCAGTTGCGTCGAAGAAACTTGTGCCAGTTGCGTCAAACAAACTTGTGCCATTTGCGTCGAACAAACTTGTGCCAGTTGTGTCGAACAAACTTGTGCCAGTTGCGTAGAACAAACTTGTACCAGTTGCGTCAAACAAACTTATGCCAGTTGCATAGAACAAACTAGTGCCAGTTGCATAGAACAAACTTGTGCCAGTTGCGTAGAACAAACTTGTGCCAGTTGCGTCAAACAAACTTGTGCCAGTTGCGTCGAACAAACTTGTGCCAGTTGCATAGAAAAAACTTGTGCCAGTTGCGTCAAACAAACTTGTGCCATTTGCCTTGAACAAACTTGTGCCAGTTGCGTCGAACAAACTTGTGCCAGATATGGCGAACAAACTTGTGCCAGTTGCTTCAAGAAAACTTGTGCCAGTTGCGTAGAACAACCTTGTGCCAGTTGAGTCGAACAAACTTGTGCTAGTTGGTAGAACAAACTTGTGCCAGTTGCGTCAAACAATCTTATGCCAGTTGCGTAAAACAAACTAGTGCCAGTTACATAGAACAAACTTGTGCCAGTTGAGTAGAACAAACTTGTGCCAATTGCATCAAACAAACTTGTGCCAGTTGCGTCGAACAAACTTGTGCCAGTTGCGTCGAAGAAACTTGAGCCAGTTGCGTCAAACAAACTTGTGCCAGTTGCGTCGAACAAACTTGTGCCAGTTGCGTCGAACAAACTTGTGCCAGTTACGGCGAACAAACTTGTGCCACTTGCGTCGAGAAAACTTGTGCCAGTTGCGCCAAATAAACTTGTGCCAGTTGTGTCAAACAAACTTTGCCAGTTACGGCGAACCAACTTGTGCCAGTTGCGTCGAGAAAAGTTGTGCCAGTTGCGTGAAATAAACTTGTGCCAGTTGCGTCAAACAAACTTGTGCCAGTTGCGTCAAACAAACTTGTGCCAGTTGCGTCAAACAAACTTGTGCCAGTTGCGTCAAACAAACTTGTGCCAGTTGCGTCAAACAAACTTGTGCCAATTGATTCGAAAAAACTTGTGCCTGTTGCGTTGAACAAACTTGTGCCAGTTGCGTCTAACAAACTTGTGCCAGTTGCGTCAAACAAACTTGTGCCAGTTGCGTCGAACAAACTTGTGCCAGATATGGCAAACAAACTTGTGCCAGTTGCTTCGAGAAAACTTGTGCCAGTCGCATAAAAAAAAACTTGTGCCAGTTGCGTCAAACAAATTTGTGTTAGTTGTGTCAAACAAACTTGTGCCTCTTGCGTCAAACAAACTTGTGCCAGTTGCATCAAACAAACTTGTACCAATTGAGTCGAAAAAACTTGTGCCTGTTACGTCGAACAAACTTGTGCCAGTTGCGTCTAACAAACTTGTGCCAGTTGCGTCGAACAAACTTGTGCCAGTTGCGTCAAACAAACTTGTGCCAGTTGCGTAGAACAAACTTGTGCCAGTTGCGTTGAAGAACCTTGTGCCAGTTGCGTCAAACAAACTTGTGCCAGTTGCGTCAAACAAACTTGTGCCAGTTGCGTTAAACAAACTTGTGCCAGTTGCATCGAACAAACTTGTGCCAGTTGCGTCGAAAAACTTGCGCCAGTTGCGTCGAACAAACTTGTGCCAGTTGTGTTGAACAAACTTCTGCCAATTGTGTCAAACAAACTTGTGTCAGTTGCGTAGAACAAACTTGTGCCAGTTGCGTCGAACAAACTTGTGTCAGTTGGGTAGAACTAATTTGTGCCAGTTATGTAGAACAAACTTGTGCCATTTGCGTCAAACAAACTTGTGCCAGTTGCGTCGAACAAACTTGTGCCAGTTACGGCGAACAAACTTGTGCCAGTTGCGTGAAACAAACTTGTGCTAGTTGCGTAGAACAAACTAGTGCCAGTTGCATAGAACAAACTTGTGCCAGATGCGTAGAACAAACTTGTGCCAGTTGCGTAGAACAAACTTGTGCCAGTTGCATAGAACAAACTTGTGCCAGTTATGTAGAACAAACTTGTGCCATTTGCGTCAAACAAACTTGTGCCAGTTGCGTCGAACAAACTTGTGCCAGTTACGGCGAACAAACTTGTGCCAGTTTCGTCGAGAAAACTTGTGCCAGTTGCGTCAAATAAACTTGTGCCAGTTGCGTCAAACAAACTTGTGCCAGTTGCGTCAAACAAACTTGTGCCAGTTGCGTCAAACAAACTTGTTCCAGTTGCGTCAAACAAACTTGTGCCATATGAGTCGAAAAAACTTGTGCCAATTGAGTCGAAAAAACTTGTGCCAGTTGCATCGAACAAACTTGTGCCAGTTGCGTCAAAAAAACTTGGGCCAGTTTCGTCGAACAAACTTGTGTCAGTGGCATCCAACAAACTTGTGCCAGTTGCGTAGAACAAACTTGTGCCAGTTGCGTCAAACAAACTTGTGCCAGTTGCAGAGAACAAACTTGTGCCAGTTGCGTAGAACAACCTTGTGCCGGTTGCGTTGAACAAACTTGTGCTAGTTTGTAGAACAAACTTGTGCCAGTTGCGTCAAACAAACTTATGCCAGTTGCGTAAAACAAACTAGTGCCAGTTGCATAGAACAAACTTGTTCCAGTTGAGTAGAACAAACTTGTGCCAATTGCGTCAAACAAACTTGTGCCAGTTCGTCGAACAAACTTGTGCCAGTTACGTCGAAGAAATTTGTGCCAGTTGCGTCACACAAACTTGTGCCAGTTATGTCGAACAAACTTGTGCCAGTTGCGTCGAACAAACTTGTGCCAGTTACGGCGAACCAACTTGTGCCACTTGCGTCGAGAAAAGTTTTGCCAGTTGCGTCAAATAAACTTGTGCCAGTTGCGTCAAACAAACTTGTGCCAGTTACGGCGAACAAACTTGTGCCAGTTGCGTCGAGAAAAGTTGTGCCAGTTGCGTCAAATAAACTTGTGCCAGTTGCTTCAAACAAACTTGTGCCTCTTGCGTCAAACAAACTTGTGCCAGTTGTGTCAAACAAACTTCTGCCAGTTGCGTCAAACAAACTTGTGCCAATTGATTAAAAAAAACTTGTGCCAGTTGCGTTGAACAAACTTGTGCCAGTTCCGTCTAAGAAACTTGTGCCAGTTGCGTCAAACAAACTTGTGCCAGTTGCGTCGAACAAACTTGTGCCAGTTGCATCGAACACACTAGTGCCAGTTGCATAGAACAAACTTGTGCCAGTTGCGTCAAACAAACTTGTGCCAGTTGCGTAGAACAAACTTGTACATGTTGCGTAGAACAACCTTGTGCCCTTTGCGTCAAACAAACTTGTGCCAGTTGTGTCAAACAAACTGGTGCCACTTGGTTCGAACAAACATGTGCCAGTTACGTTAAACAAACTTGTTCCAGTTGCGTTGAACAAAATTGTGTCAGTTGCGTCAAACAAACTTGTGCCAGTTGCGTCGAACAAACTTAAGCCAGTTCCGTCGAACAAACTTGTGCCAGTTGCTTAGAACAAACTTGTGCCAGTTGTGTCAAACAAACTTGTGCCAGTTGCATCAAACATACTTGTGCCAGTTGCGTCGAACAAACTTGTGCCAGTTGGGTAGAACAAACATGTGCCAGTTGTGTCAAACAAATTTGTGCCGGTTGCGTAGAACACACTAGTGCCAGTTGCATAGAACAAACTTTTGCCACATGCGTAGAACAAACATTTGCCATTTGCGTAGAACAAACTTGTGCCAGTTGTGTCAAACAAACCTGTGCCAGTTGTGTACAACAAACTAGTAAGAGTTGCGTAGAACAAACTTGTGCCAGTTGTGTCAAACAAACCTGTGCCAGTTTGTACAACAAACTAGTAAGAGTTGCGTAGAACAAACTTGTGCCAGTTGTGTTGAACAAACTTGTGCCAGTTGCGTAGAACAAACTTGTACCAGTTGCGTCAAACAAACTTATGCCAGTTGCATAGAACAAACTAGTGCCAGTTGCATAGAACAAACTTGTCCCAGTTGCGTAGAACAAACTTGTGCCAGTTGCGTCAAACAAACTTGTGCCAGTTGCGTCGAACAAACTTGTGCCAGTTGCGTCGAAGAAACTTGTGACAGTTGCGTCAAACAAACTTGTGCCATTTGCGTTGAACAAACTTGTGCCAGTTGCGTCGAACAAACTTGTGCCAGGTGCGTCAAACAAACTTGTGCCTCTTGCGTCAAACAAACTTGTGCCAGTTGTGTAAAAAAAAACTTGTGCCAGTTGCGTCAAACAAACTTGTGCCAGTTGCGTCAAACAAACTTGTGCCTCTTGCGTCCAACAAACTTGTGCCAGTTGCGTCAAACAAGCTTGTGCCAATTGATTCGAAAAAACTTGTGACAGTTGCGTTGAACAAACTTGTGCCAGTTGCGTCTAACAAACTTGTGCCAGTTGCGTCAAAAAAAACTTGTGCCAGTTGCGTCGAACAAACTTGTGCCAGATATGGCGAACAAACTTGTGCCAGTTGCTTCGAGAAAACTTGTGGCAGTTGCGTAAAAAAAAACTTGTGCCAGTTGCGTCAAACAAACTTGTGCCTCTTGCGTCAAACAAACTTGTGCCAGTTGCGTCAAACAAACTTGTACCAATTGAGTCGAAAAAACTTGTGCCTGTTACATCGAACAAACTTGTGCCAGTTGCGTCTAACAAACTTGTGCCAGTTGCGTCAAAAAAAACTTGTGCCAGTTGCGTCAAACAAACTTGTGCCAGTTGCGTCAAACAAACTTGTGCCAGTTGCGTCAAACAAACTTGTGCCAGTAGCGTCAAACAAACTTGTGCCAGTTGCGTAGAAGAACCTTGTGCCAGTTGCGTCAAACGAACTTGTGCCAGTTGCGTCAAACAAACTTGTGTCAGTGGCATCCAACAAACTTGTGCCAGTTGCGTAGAACAAACTTGTGCCAGTTGCGTAGAACAAACTTGTGCCAGTTGCGTCAAACAAACTTGTGCCAGTTGCGTAGAACAAACTTGTGCCAGTTGCGTAGAACAACCTTGTGCCAGTTGCGTCGAACAAACTTGTGCTAGTTTGTAGAACAAACTTGTGCCAGTTGCGTCAAACAAACTTATGCCAGTTGCGTAAAACAAACTAGTGCCAGTTGCATAGAACAAACTTGTTCCAGTTGAGTAGAACAAACTTGTGCCAATTGCGTCAAACAAACTTGTGCCAGTTCGTCGAACAAACTTGTGCCAGTTGCGTCGAAGAAATTTGTGCCAGTTGCGTCACACAAACTTGTGCCAGTTATGTCGAACAAACTTGTGCCAGTTGCGTCGAACAAACTTGTGCCAGTTACGGCGAACCAACTTGTGCCACTTGCGTCGAGAAAAGTTGTGCCAGTTGCGTCAAATAAACTTGTGCCAGTTGCGTCAAACAAATTTGTGCCAGTTACGGCGAACAAACTTGTGCCAGTTGCGTCGAGAAAAGTTGTGCCAGTTGCGTCAAATAAACTTGTGCCAGTTGCGTCAAACAAACTTGTGCCTCTTGCGTCAAACAAACTTGTGCCAGTTGTGTCAAACAAACTCCTGCCAGTTGCGTCAAACAAACTTGTGCCAATTGATTAAAAAAAACTTGTGCCAGTTGCGTTGAACAAACTTGTGCCAGTTGTGTCTAAGAAACTTGTGCCAGTTACGTCAAACAAACTTGTGCCAGTTGCGTCGAACAAACTTGTGCCAGTTGCATCGAACACACTAGTGCCAGTTGCATAGAACAAACTTGTGCCAGTTGCGTCAAACAAACTTGTGCCAGTTGCGTAGAACAAACTTGTACATGTTGCGTAGAACAACCTTGTGCCCTTTGCGTCAAACAAACTTGTGCCAGTTGTGTCAAACAAACTGGTGCCAGTTGGTTCGAACAAACTTGTGCCAGTTACGTTAAACAAACTTGTTCCAGTTGCGTTGAACAAAATTGTGTCAGTTGCGTCAAACAAACTTGTGCCAGTTGCGTCGAACAAACTTGCGCCAGTTCCGTCGAACAAACTTGTGCCAGTTGCTTAGAACAAACTTGTGCCAGTTGTGTCAAACAAACTTGTGCCAGTTGCATCAAACATACTTGTGCCAGTTGCGTCGAACAAACTTGTGCCAGTTGGGTAGAACAAACATGTGCCAGTTGTGTCAAACAAATTTGTGCCGGTTGCGTAGAACACACTAGTGCCAGTTGCATAGAACAAACTTTTGCCACATGCGTAGAGCAAACATTTGCCATTTGCGTAGAACAAACTTGTGCCAGTTGTGTCAAACAAACCTGTGCCAGTTGTGTACAACAAAATAGTAAGAGTTGCGTAGAACAAACTTGTGCCAGTTGTGTCAAACAAACCTGTGCCAGTTTGTACAACAAACTAGTAAGAGTTGCGTAGAACAAACTTGTGCCAGTTGTGTCGAACAAACTTGTGCCAGTTGCGTAGAACAAACTTGTACCAGTTGCGTCAAACAAACTTATGCCAGTTGCATAGAACAAACTAGTGCCAGTTGCATAGACCAAACTTGTCCCAGTTGCGTTGAACAAACTTGTGCCAGTTGCGTCAAACAAACTTGTGCCAGTTGCGTCGAACAAACTTTTACCAGTTGCGTCGAAGAAACTTGTGACAGTTGCGTCAAACAAACTTGTGCCATTTGCGTTGAACAAACTTTTGCCAGTTGCGTCGAACAAACTTGTGCCAGGTGTGTCAAACAAACTTGTGCCTCTTGCGTCAAACAAACTTGTGCCAGTTGTGTAAAAAAAAACTTGTGCCAGTTGCGTCAAACAAACTTGTGCCAGTTGCGTCAAACAAACTTGTGCCTCTTGCGTCAAACAAACTTGTGCCAGTTGCGTCAAACAAACTTGTGCCAATTGATTCAAAAAAACTTGTGACAGTTGCGTTGAACAAACTTGTGCCAGTTGCGTCTAACAAACTTGTGCCAGTTGCGTCAAAAAAAACTTGTGCCAGTTGCGTCGAACAAACTTGTGCCAGATATGGCGAACAAACTTGTGCCAGTTGCTTCGAGAAAACTTGTGGCAGTTGCGTAAAAAAAAACTTGTGCCAGTTGCGTCAAACAAACTTGTGCCAGTTGCGTCAAACAAACTTGTGCCTCTTGCGTCAAACAAACTTGTGCCAGTTGCATCAAACAAACTTGTACCAATTGAGTCGAAAAAACTTGTGCCTGTTGCGTCGAACAAACTTGTGCCAGTTGCGTCTAACAAACTTGTGCCAGTTGCATAAAAAAAAACTTGTGCCAGTTGCGTCAAACAAACTTGTGCCAGTTGCGTCAAACAAACTTGTGCCAGTTGCGTCAAACAAACTTGTGCCAGTAGCGTCAAACAAACTTGTGCCAGTTGCGTAGAAGAACCTTGTGCCAGTTGCATCAAATGAACTTGTGCCAGTTGCGTCAAACAAACTTTTGCCAGTTGCGTCAAACAAACTTGTGCCAGTTGAGTCAAACAAACTTTTGCCAGTTGGGTCGAACAAATTTGTGCCAGTTGCGTTAAACAAACTTGTGCCAGTTGCATCGAACAAACTTTTGCCAATTGCGTCGAACAAACTTGTGCCAGTTGCGTCAAACAAACTTGCGCCAGTTACGTTAAACAAACTTGTGCCAGTTGCGTTGAACAAATTTCTGCCAGTTGTGTCAAACAAACTTGTGTCAGTTGCGTAGAACAAACATTTGCCATTTGCGTAGAACAAACTTGTGTCAGTTGTGTCAAACAAACCTGTGCCAGTTGTGTACAACAAACTAGTAAGAGTTGCGTAGAACAAACTTGTGCCAGTTGTGTCGAACAAACTTGTGCCAGTTGCGTAGAACAAACTTGTACCAGTTGCGTCAAACAAACTTATGCCAGTTGCATAAAACAAACTAGTGCCAGTTGCATAGAACAAATTTGTGCCAGTTGCGTATAACAAACTTGTGCCAGTTGCGTCAAACAAACTTGTGCCAGTTGCGTCGAACAAACTTGTGCCAGTTGCGTCGAAGAAACTTGTGCCAGTTGCGACAAACAAACTTGTGCCATTTGCGTTGAACAAACTTGTGCCAGTTGCGTCGAACAAACTTGTGCCAGATATGGCGAACAAACTTGTGCCAGTTGCTTCGAGAAAACTTGTGCCAGTTGCGTAGAACAACCTTGTGCCAGTGGAGTCGAACAAACTTGTGCTAGTTGGTAGAACAAACTTGTGCCAGTTGCGTCAAACAAACTTATGCCAGTTGCGTAAAACAAACTAGTGCCAGTTGCATAGAACAAACTTGTGCCAGTTGAGTAGAACAAACTTGTGACAATTGCATCAAACAAACTTGTGCCAGTTGCGTCGAACAAACTTGTGCCAGTTGCGTCGAAGAAACTTGTGCCAGTTGCGTCAAACAAACTTGTGCCAGTTGCATCGAACAAACTTGTGCCAGTTGCGTCGAACAAACTTGTGCCAGTTACGGCGAACAAACTTGTGCCACTTGCGTCGTGAAAACTTGTGCCAGTTGCGTCAAATAAACTTGTGCCAGTTGCGTCAAACAAACTTGTGCCAGTTACGGCAAACCAACATGTGCCAGTTACGTCGAGAAAAGTTGTGCCAGGTGCGTCAAATAAACTTGTGCCAGTTGCGTCAAACAAACTTGTGCCAGTTGCGTCAAACAAACTTGTGCCAGTTGCGTCAAACAAACTTGTGCCAATTGATTCGAAAAAACTTGTGCCAGTTGCGTTGAACAAACTTGTGCCAGTTGCGTCTAACAAACTTGTGCCAGTTGCGTCAAACAAACTTGTGCCAGTTGCGTCGAACAAACTGGTGCCAGATATGGCAAACAAACTTGTGCCAGTTGCTTCGAGAAAACTTGTGCCAGTCGCGTAAAAAAAAACTTGTGCTAGTTGCGTCAAACAAACTTGTGCCCGTTGTGTCAAACAAACTTGTGCCTCTTGCGTCAAACAAACTTGTGCCAGTTGCATCAAACAAACTTGTACCAATTGAGTCGAAAAAACTTGTGCCTGTTACGTCGAATAAACTTGTGCCAGTTGCGTCTAATAAACTTGTGCCAGTTGCGTCGAACAAACTTGTGCCAGTTGCGTCAAACAAACTTGTGCCAGTTGCGTAGAACAAACTTGTGCCAGTTGCGTAGAACAACCTTGTGCCAGTTGGGTAGAAGTACCTTGTGCCAGTTGCGTCAAACAAACTTGTGCCAGTTGCGTTAAACAAACTTGTGCCAGTTGCATAGAACAAAATTGTGCCAGTTGCGTCAACCAAACTTCTGCCAGTTGCGTAGAAGAACCTTGTGCCAGTTGCGTCAAACAAACTTGTGCCAGTTGCGTCGAACACACTTGTGCCAGTTGAGTCAAACAAACTTGTGCCAGTTGGGTCGAACAAACTTGTGCCAGTTGCGTTAAACAAACTTGTGCCAGTTGCATCGAACAAACTTTTGCCAGTTGCGTCGAACAAACTTGTGACAGTTGCGTTGAACAAACTTGCGCCAGTTACGTCAAACAAACTGGTGCCAGTTGCGTTGAACAAACTTCTGCCAGTTGTGTCAAACAAACTTGTGTCAGTTACGTAGAACAAACCTGTGCCAGTTGCGTCGAACAAACTTATGCCAGTTGGGTAGAACAAATTTCTGCCAGTTGCGTCAAACTAACATGTCCCAGTTGCGTAGAACAAACTAGTGCCAGTTGCATAGAACAAACTTGTGCCAGATGCGTAGAACAAACTTGTGCCAGTTGAGTAGAACAAACTTGTGCCAATTGCATCAAACAAACTTGTGCCACTTGCGTCGAACAAACTTGTGCCAGTTGCGTCGAACAAACTTGTGTTAGTTGCGTCAAACAAACTTGTGCCAGTTACGGCGAACAAACATACTTGTGCCAGTTGCGTCGAACAAACTTGTGCCAGTTGCGTCAAACAAACTTGTGCCAGTTGCGTCAAACAAACTTGTGCCAGTTGCGTCAAACAAACTTGTTCCAGTTGCGTCAAACAAACTTGTGCCACTTGAGTCGAAAAAACTTGTGTCAGTTGCGTCGAACAAACTTGTGCCAGTTGCGTCTAACAAACTTGTGCCAGTTGCATCAAAAAAACTTGTGCCAGTTTCGTCAAACAAACTTGTGCCAGTGGCATCTAGCAAACTTGTGCCAGTTGTGTCGAACAAACTTGTGCCAGTTGCGTCAAACAAACTTGTGCCAGTTGCGTAGAACAGACTTGTGCCAGTTGAGTCAAACAAACTTGTGCTAGTTGGTAGAACAAACTTGTGCCAGTTGCGTCAAACAAACATATGCCAGTTGCGTAAAACAAACTAGTGCCAGTTGCATAGAACAAACTTGTGCCAGTTGAGTAGAACAAACTTGTGCCAATTGCATCAAACAAACTTGTGCCACTTGCGTCGAACAAACTTGTGCCAGTTGCTTAGAACAAACTTGTGCCAGTTGTGTCAAACAAACTTGTGCCAGTTGTATCAAACATACTTGTGCCAGTTGCGTCGAACAAAATTGTGCCAGTTGGGTAGAACAAACATGTGCCAGTTGTGTCAAACAAAATTGTGCCAGTTGCGTAGAACACACTAGTGCCAGTTGCATAGAACAAACTTGTGCCACATGCGTAGAACAAACATTTGCCATTTGCGTAGAACAAACCTGTGCCAATTGTGTCAAGCAAACCTGTGCCAGTTGTGTACAACAAACTAGTAAGAGTTGCGTAGAACAAACTTGTGCCATTTGTGTCAAACAAACCTGTACCAGTTTGTACAACAAACTAGTAAGAGTTGCGTAGAACAAACTTGTGCCAATTGTGTCGAACAAACTTGTGCCAGTTGCGTAGAACAAACTTGTACCAGTTGCGTCAAACAAACTTATGCCCGTTGCATAGAACAAACTAGTGCCAGTTGCATAGAACAAACTTGTCCCAGTTGCATCAAACAAACTTGTGCCAGTTGCGTCGAACAAACTTGTGCCAGTTGCGTCGAAGAAACTTGTCACAGTTGCGTCAAACAAACTTGTGCCATTTGCGTTGAACAAACTTGTGCCAGTCGCTTCGAACAAACTTGTGCCAGGTGCGTCAAACAAACTTGTGCCTCTTGCGTCAAACAAACTTGTGCCAGTTGTGTAAAAAAAAACTTGTGCCAGTTGCGTCAAACAAACTTGTGCCAGTTGCGTCAAACAAACTTGTGTCTCTTGCGTCAAACAAACTTGTGCCAATTGATTCGAAAAAACTTGTGCCAGTTGCGTTGAACAAACTTGTGCCAGTTGCGTCTAACAAACTTGTGCCAGTTGCGTCACAAAAAACTTATGCCAGTTGCATAGAACAAACTAGTGCCAGTTGCATAGAACAAACTTGTCCCAGTTGCGTCAAACAAACTTGTGCCAGTTGCGTCGAACAAACTTGTGCCAGTTGCGTCGAAGAAACTTGTCACAGTTGCGTCAAACAAACTTGTGCCATTTGCGTTGAACAAACTTGTGCCAGTTGCTTCGAGAAAACTTGTGCCAGTTGCGTAAAAAAAAACTTGTGCCAGTTACGTCAAACAAACTTGTGCCAGTTGCGTCAAACAAACTTGTGCCTCTTGCGTCAAACAAACTTGTGCCAGTTGCGTCAAACAAACTTGTACCAATTGAGTCGAAAAAACTTGTGCCTGTTACGTCGAACTAACTTGTGCCAGTTGCGTCTAACAAACTTGTGCCAGTTGCGTCAAAAAAAAACTTGTGCCAGTTGCGTCTAACAAACTTGTGCCAGTTGCATCAAAAAAAACTTGTGCCGGTTGCGTCAAACAAACATGTGCCAGTTGCGTCAAACAAACTTGTGCCAGTTGCGTCAAACAAACTTGTGCCAGTAGCGTCAAACAAACTTGTGCCAGTTGCGTAGAAGAACCTTGTGCCAGTTGCGTCAAACGAACTTGTGCCAGTTGCGTCAAACAAACTTTTGCCAGTTGCGTCAAACAAACTTGTGCCAGTTGAGTCAAACAAACTTTTGCCAGTTGGGTCGAACAAACTTATGCCAGTTGCGTTAAACAAACTTGTGCCAGTTGCATCGAACAAACTTTTGCCAGTTGCGTCGAACAAACTTGTGCCAGTTGCGTCAAACAAACTAGTCCCAGTTGCGTAGAACAAACTTGTGCAAGTTGCGTCAAACAAACTTGTGCCACTTGCGTCAAATAAACTTGTGCCAGTTGCGTCAAACAAACTTGTGCCAGTTGCGTCAAACAAACTTGTGCCAGTTGCGTCAAACAAACTTGTGCCAGTTGCGTCAAACAAACTTGTGCCAATTGATTCGAAAAAACTTGTGCCAGTTGCGTTGAACTAACTTGTGCCAGTTGCGTCTAACAAACTTGTGCCAGTTGCGTCAAACAAACTTGTGCCAGTTGCGTCGAACAAACTTGTGCCAGATATGGCAAACAAACTTGTGCCAGTTGCTTCGAGAAAACTTGTGCCAGTCGTGTAAAAAAAAACTTGTGCCAGTTGTGTGAAACAAACTTGTGCCCGTTGTGTCAAACAAACTTGTGCCTCTTGCGTCAAACAAACTTGTGCCAATTGCATCAAACAAACTTGTATCAATTGAGTTGAAAAAACTTGTGCCTGTTACGTCGAATAAACTTGTGCCAGTTGCGTCTAACAAACTTGTGCCAGTTGCGTCGAACAAATTTGTGCCAGTTGCTTCAAACAAACTTGTGCCAGTTGCGTAGAACAAACTTGTGCCAGTTGCGTAGAAGAACCTTGTGCCAGTTGCGTAGAAGAACCTTGTGCCAGTTGCGTCAAACAAACTTGTGCCAGTTGCGTTAAACAAACTTGTGCCAGTTGCATCGAACAAACTTGTGCCAGTTGCGTCAAACAAACTTGTGCCAGTTGCGTCGAACAAACTTGTGACAGTTGCGTCGAACAAACTTGCGCCAGTTACGTCAAACAAACTTGTGCCAGTTGAGTTGAACAAACTTCTGCCAGTTGTGTCAAACAAACTTGTGTCAGTTGCGTAGAACAAACTTGTGCCAGTTGCGTCGAACAAACTTATGTCAGTTGGGTAGAACAAACTTATGCCAGTTGCGTCAAACTAACATGTCCCAGTTGCGTAGAACAAACTAGTGCCAGATGCGTAGAACAAACTTGTGCCAGATGCGTAGAACAAACTTGTGCCAGTTGCGTAGAACAAACTTGAGCCAGTTGCATAGAACAAACTTGTGCCAGTTATGTAGAACAAACTTGTGCCAGTTGCGTCGAACAAACTTGTGCCAGTTGCGTCAAACAAACTTGTGCCAGTTACGGCGAACAAACTTATGCCAGTTGGGTCAAATAAACTTGTGCCAGTTGCGTCAAACAAAATTGTGCCAGTTGCGTCAAACAAACTTGTGCCAGTTGCGTCAAACAAACTTGTTCCAGTTGCGTCAAACAAACTTGTGCCACTTGAGTCGAAAAAACTTGTGCCAGTTGCGTCGAACAAACTTGTGCCAGTTGCGTCTAACAAACTTGTGCCAGTTGCATCAAAAAAACTTGTGCCAGTTTCGTCAAACAAACTTGTGCCAGTGGCATCCAACAAACTTGTGCCAGTTGCGTCGAACAAACTTGTGCCGGTTGCGTCAAACAAACTTGTGCCAGTTGCGTAGAACAGACTTGTGCCAGTTGCGTAGAACAACCTTGTGCCAGTTGAGTCGAACAAACTTGTGCCAGTTGGTAGAACAAACTTGTGCCAGTTGCGTCAAACAAACATATGCCAGTTGCGTAAAACAAACTAGTGCCAGTTGCATAGAACAAACTTGTGCCAGTTGAGTAGAACAAACTTGTGCCAATTGCATCAAACAAACTTGTGCCAGTTGCGTCGAACAAACTTGTGCCAGTTGCGTCGAAGAAACTTGTGCCAGTTGAGTAGAACAAACTTGTGGCAGTTGCGTCGAACAAACTTGTGCCAGTTGCGTCGAACAAACTTGTGCCAGTTGCGTCGAAGAAACTTGTGCCAGTTGCGTCGAGAAAACTTGTGCCAGTTGCGTCAAATAAACTTGTGCCAGTTGCGCCAAACAAACTTGTGCCAGTTACGGCGAACAAACTTGTGCCACTTGCGTCGAGAAAACTTGTACCAGTTGCGTCAAATAAACTTGTGCCAGTTGCATAGAACAAACTTGTGCCAGTTGCGTCAAACAAACTTTTGCCAGTTGCGTCAAACAAACATGTGCCAGTTGCGTCAAACAAACTTATGCCAATTGATTCGAAAAAACTTGTGCCAGTTGCGTCAAACAAACTTGTGCCAGTTGCGTCAAACAAACATGTGCCAGTTGCGTCAAACAAACTTGTGCCAATTGATTAGAAAAAACTTGTGCCAGTTGCGTTGAACAAACTTGTGCCAGTTGCATCTAACAAACTCGTGCCAGTTGCGTCAAACAAACTTGTGCCAGTTGCGTCGAACAAACTTGTGCCAGTTGCTTTGAGAAAACTTGTTCCAGTTGCGTATAAAAAAACTTGTGCCAGTTGCATCAAACAAACTTGTGCCTCTTGCGTCAAACAAACTTGTGCCTCTTGCGTCAAACAAACTTGTGCCTCTTGCGTCAAACAAACTTGTGCCTCTTGCGTCAAACAAACTTGTGCCAGTTGCGTCAAACAAACTTATACCAATTGAGTCGAAAAAACTTGTGCCTGTTACGTCGATGAAACTTGTGCCAGTTGCGTCTAACAAACTTGTGCTAGTTGCATAAAAAAAAACTTGTGCCAGTTGCGTCAAACAAACTTGTGCCAGTTGCGTCAAACAAACTTGTGCCAGTTGCGTCAAACAAACTTGTGCCAGTTACGTAGAAGAACCTTGTGCCAGTTGCATCAAACGAACTTGTGCCAGTTGCGTCAAACAAACTTTTGCCAGTTGCGTCAATCAAACTTGTGCCAGTTGAGTCAAACAAACTTGTGCCAGTTGGGTCGAACAAACTTGAGCCAGTTGCGTTAAACAAACTTGTGCCAGTTGCATCGAACAAACTTTTGCCAGTTGCGTCGAACAAACTCGTGCCAGTTGCGTCGAACAAACTTGCGCCAGTTACGTCAAACAAACTTGTGTCAGTTGCGTTGAACAAACTTCTGCCAGTTGTGTCAAACAAACTTGTGTCAGTTGCGTAGAACAAACATTTGCCATTTGCGTAGAACAAACTTGTGCCAGTTGTGTCAAACAAACCTGAGCCAGTTGTGTACAACAAACTAGTAAGAGTTGCGTAGAACAAACTTGTGCCAGTTGTGTCGAACAAACTTGTGCCAGTTGCGTAGAACAAACTTGTACCAGTTGCGTCAAACAAACTTATGCCAGTTGCATAGAACAAACTAGTGCCAGTTGCATAGAACAAACTTGTGCCAGTTGTGTAGAACAAACTTGTGCCAGTTGCGTCAAACAAACTTGTGCCAGTTGCATAGAACAAACTTGTGCCAGTTGCGTCGAAGAAACTTGTGCCAGTTGCGTCAAACAAACTTGTGCCATTTGCGTTGAACAAACTTGTGTCAGTTGCGTCGAACAAACTTGTGCCAGATATGGCGAACAAACTTGTGCCAGTTGCTTCGAGAAAACTTGTGCCAGTTGCTTCGAGAAAACTTGTGCCAGTTGCATAGAACAACCTTGTGCCAGTTGAGTCGAACAAACTTGTGCTAGTTGGTAGAACAAACTTGTGCCAGTTGCGTCAAACAAACTTATGCCAGTTGCGTAAAACAAACTAGTGCCAGTTGCATAGAACAAACTTATGCCAGTTGAGTAGAACAAACTTGTGCCAATTGCATCAAACAAACTTGTGCCAGTTGTGTCGAACAAACTTGTGCCAGTTGCGTCGAAGAAACTTGTGCCAGTTGCGTCAAACAAACTTGTGCCAGTTACGTCGAACAAACTTGTGCCAGTTGCGTCGAACAAACTTGTGCCAGTTACGGCGAACAAACTTGTGCCACTTGCGTCGAGAAAACTTGTGCCAGTTGCGTCAAATAAGCTTGAGCCAGTTGCGTCAAACAAACTTGTGCCAGTTACGGCGAACCAACTTGTGCCAGTTGCGTCGAGAAAAGTTGTGCCAGTTGCGTCAAATAAACTTGTGCCAGTTGCGTCAAACAAACTTGTGGCAGTTGCGTCAAACAAACTTGTGCCAGTTGCGTCAAACAAACTTGTGCCAGTTGCGTCAAACAAACTTGTGCCAATTGATTCGAAAAAACTTGTGCCAGTTGCGTTGAACAAACTTGTGCCAGTTGCGTCTAACAAACTTGTGCCAGTTGCGTCAAACAAACTTGTGCCAGTTGCGTCGAACAAACTTGTGCCAAATATGGCAAACAAACTTGTGCCAGTTGCTTCGAGAAAACTTGTGCCAGTATCGTAAAAAAAAATTGTGCCAGTTGCGTCAAACAAACTTGTGTCAGTTGCGTCAAACAAACTTGTGCCTCTTGCTTCAAACAAACTTGTGCCAGTTGCATCAAACAAACTTGTACCAATTGAGTCGAAAAAACTTGTGCCTGTTACGTTGAACAAACTGTGCCAGTTGCGTCGAGCAAACTTGTGCCAGTTGCGTCAAACAAACTTGTGCCAGTTGCGTAGAACAAACTTGTGCCAGTTGCGTAGAAGAACCTTGTGCCAGTTGAGTCAAACAAACTTCTGCCAGTTGCGTCAAACAAACTTGTGCCAGTTGCGTTAAACAAACTTGTGCCCGTTGCCTCGAACAAACTTTTGCCAGTTGCGTCGAACAAACTTGTGCCAGTTGCGTCGAAAAAACTTGCGCCAGTTGCGTCGAACAAACTTGTGCCAGTTGTGTCTAACAAACTTGTGCCAGTTGCATCAAAAAAAACTTGTGCCAGTTGAGTCAAACAAACTTGTGCCAGTTGCGTCAAACAAACTTGTGCCAGTTGCGTCAAACAAACTTCTGCCAGTTGCGTCAAAGAAACTTGTGCCAGTTGCGTAGAAGAACCTTGTGCCAGTTGCATCAAACGAACTTGTGCCAGTTGCGTCAAACAAACTTTTGCCAGTTGCGTCAAACAAACTTGTGCCAGTTGAGTCAAACAAACTTGTGCCAGTTGGGTCGAACAAACTTGTGCCCGTTGCGTTAAACAATCTTGTGCCTGTTGCATCGAACAAACTTTTGCCAGTTGCGTCGAACAAACTTGTGCCAGTTGCGTCGAACAAACTTGCGCCAGTTACGTCAAACAAACTTGTGCCAGTTGCGTTGAACAAACTTGTGTCAGTTGGGTAGAACAAATTTGTGCCAGTTGCGTCAAACAAACTTGTGCCAGTTGCGTAGAACAAACTAGTGCCAGTTGCATAGAACAAACTTGTGCCAGATGCGTAGAACAAACTTGTGCCAGTTGCGTAGAACAAACTTGTGCCAGTTCCATAGAACAAACTTGTGCCAGTTATGTAGAACAAACTTGTGCCATTTGCGCCAAACAAACTTGTGCCAGTTGCGTCAAACAAACTTCTGCCAGTTTCGTCGAGAAAACTTGTGCCAGTTGCGTCAAATAAACTTGTGCCAGTTGCGTCAAACAAACTTGTGCCAGTTGCGTCAAACAAACTTGTGCCAGTTGCGTCAAACAAACTTGTTCCAGTTGCGTCAAACAAACTTGTTACAGTTGCATCAAACAAACTTGTGCCAATTGAGTCGAAAAAACTTGTGCCAGTTGTATCGATCAAACTTGTGCAAGTTGCGTCTAACAAACTTGTGCCAGTTGCGTCAAAAAAACTTGGGGCAGTTTCGTCGAACAAACTTGTGTCAGTGGCATCCAACAAACTTGTGCCAGTTGCGTAGAACAAACTTGTGCCAGTTGCGTCAAACAAACTTGTGCCAGTTGCGTCAAACAAACTTGTGCCAGTTGCGTAGAACAACCTTTTGCCAGTTGCGTCGAACAAACTTGTGCTAGTTTGTAGAACAAACTTGTGCCAGTTGCGTCAAACAAACTTATGCCAGTTGCGTAAAACAAACTAGTGCCAGTTGCATAGAACAAACTTGTTCCAGTTGAGTAGAACTAACTTGTGCCAATTGCGTCAAACAAAGTTGTGCCAGTTCGTCGAACAAACTTGTGCCAGTTGCATCGAAGAAATTTGTGCCAGTTGCATCGAAGAAATTTGTGCCAGTTGCGTCACACAAACTTGTGCCAGTTGCGTCGAACAAACTTGTGCCAGTTGCGTCGAACAAACTTGTGCCAGTTACGGCGAACCAACTTGTGCCACTTGCGTCGAGAAAAGTTGTGCCAGTTGCGTCAAATAAACTTGTGCCAGTTGCGTCAAACAAACTAGTGCCAGTTGCGTCAAACAAACTTGTGCCAGTTGCGTCAAACAAACTTGTGCCAGTTGATTCGAAAAAACTTGTGCCAGTTGCGTTGAACAAACTTGTGCCAGTTGCGTCTATCAAACTTGTGCCAGTTGCATCAAACAAACTTGTGCCAGTTGCGTCGAACAAACTTGTGCCAGATATGGCAAACAAACTTGTGCCAGTTGCTTAGAGAAAACTTGTGCCAGTCGCGTAAAAAAAAACTTGTGCCAGTTGCGTCAAACAAACTTGTGTCAGTTGCGTCAAACAAACTTGTGCCTCTTGCGTCAAACAAACTTGTACCAGTTGCATCAAACAAACTTGTACCAATTGAGTCGAAAAAACTTGTGCCTGTTACGTCGAACAAACTTGTGCCAGTTGCGTCTAACAAACTTGTGCCAGTTGCGTCGAACAAACTTGTGCCTTTTGCGTCAAACAAACTTGTGCCAGTTGCGTAGAACAAACTTGTGCCAGTTGCGTAGAAGAACCTTGTGCCAGTTGCGTCAAACAAACTTCTGCCAGTTGCGTCAAACAAACTTGTGCCAGTTGCGTTAAACAAACTTGTGCCAGTTGCATCGAACAAACTTTTGCCACTTGCGTCGAACAAACTTGTGCCAGTTGCGTCGAAAAAACTTGCGCCACTTGCGTCGAACAAACTTGTGCCAGTTGCGTCGTACAAACTTCTGCCAATTGTGTCAAACAAACTTGTGTCAGTTGCGTAGAACAAACTTGTGCCAGTTGCGTCGAACAAACTTGTGTCAGTTGGGTAGAACAAATTTGTGCCAGTTGCTGTCAAACAAACTTGTGCCAGTTGCGTAGAAAAAACTAGTGCCAGTTGCATAGAACAAACTTGTGCCAGATGCGTAGAACAAACTTGTGCCAGTTGCGTAGAACAAACTTGTGCAGGTTGTATAGAACAAACTTGTGCCAGTTATGTAGAACAAACTTGTGCCATTTGCGTCAAACAAACTTGTGCCAGTTGCGTCGAACAAACTTGTGCCAGTTACGGCGAACAAACTTGTGCCAGTTTCGACGAGAAAACTTGTGCCAGTTGCGTCAAATAAACTTGTGCCAGTTGCGTCAAATAAACTTGTGCCAGTTGCGTCAAACAAACTTGTGCCAGTTGCGTCAAACAAACTTGTTCCAGTTGCGTCAAACAAACTTGTTCCAGTTGCATCAAACAAACTTGTTCCAGTTGCGTCAAACAAACTTGTGCCAATTGAGTCGAAAAAACTTGTGCCAGTTGCGTCGAACAAACTTGTGCCAGTTGCGTATAACAAACTTGTGCCAGTTGCGTCAAAAAAACTTGGGCCAGTTTCGTCGAACAAACTTGTGTCAGTGGCATCCAACAAACTTGTGCCAGTTGCGTAGAACAAACTTGTGCCAGTTGCGTCAAACAAACTTGTGCCAGTTGCGTAGAACAAACTTGTTCCAGTTGTGTAGAACAACCTTGTGCCAGTTGCGTCGAACAAAATTGTGCTAGTTTGTAGAACAAACTTGTGCCAGTTGCGTCAAACAAACTTATGCCAGTTGCGTAAAACAAACTAGTGCCAGTTGCATAGAACAAACTTTTTCCAGTTGATTAGAACATACTTGTGCCAATTGCGTCAAACAAACTTGTGCCAGTTGCATCGAAGAAAATTGTGCCAGTTGCGTCACACAAACTTGTGCCAGTTGCGTCGAACAAACTTGTGCCAGTTGCATCGAACAAACTTGTGCCAGTTGCGTCAAACAAACTTGTGCCAGTTGCGTCAAACAAACTTGTGCCAGTTGCATAGAACAAACTTGTGCCAATTGATTCGAATAAACTTGTGCCAGTTGCATTGAACAAACTTGTGCCAGTTGCGTTAAACAAACTTCTGCCAGTTGCGTCGAACAAACTTGTGCCAGATATGGCAAACAAACTTGTGCCAGTTGCTTCGAGAAAACTTGTGCCAGTCGCGTAAAAAAAAACTTGTGCCAGTTGCGTCAAACAAACTTGTGTCAGTTGCGTCAAACAAACTTGTGCCTCTTGCGTCAAACAAACTTGTGCCAGTTGCATCAAACAAACTTGTACCAATTGAGTCGAAAAACCTTGTGCCTGTTACGTCGAACAAACTTGTGCCAGTTGCGTCTAACAAACTTGTGCCAGTTGCGTCGAACAAACTTGTGCCAGTTGCGTCAAACAAACTTGTGCCAGTTGCGTAGAACAAACTTGTGCCAGTTGCGTAGAAGAACCTTGTGCCAGTTGCGTCAAACAAACTTCTGCCAGTTGCGTCAAACAAACTTGTGCCAGTTGCGTTAAACAAACTTGTGCCAGTTGCATCGAACAAACTTTTGCCAGTTGCGTCGAACAAACTTGTGCCAGTTGCGTCGAAATACTTGCGCCAGTTCCGTCGAACAAACTTGTGCCAGTTGCGTTGAACATACTTCTGCCAATTGTGTCAAACAAACTTGTGTCAGTTGCGTAGAACAAACTTGTGCCAGTTGTGTCGAACAAACTTGTGCCAGTTGCGTAGAACAAACTTGTACCAGTTGCGTCAAACAAACTTATGCCAGTTGCATAGAACAAACTAGTGCCAGTTGCATAGAACAAACTTGTGCCAGTTGCGTAGAACAAACTTGTGCCAGTTGCGTCAAACAAACTTGTGCCAGTTGCATAGAACAAACTTGTGCCAGTTGCGTCGAAGAAACTTGTGCCAGTTGCGTCAAACAAACTTGTGCCATTTGCGTTGAACAAACTTGTGTCAGTTGCGTCGAACAAACTTGTGCCAGATATGGCGAACAAACTTGTGCCAGTTGCTTCGAGAAAACTTGTGCCAGTTGCATAGAACAACCTTGTGCCAGTTGAGTCGAACAAACTTGTGCTAGTTGGTAGAACAAACTTGTGCCAGTTGCGTCAAACAAACTTATGCCAGTTGCGTAAAACAAACTAGTGCCAGTTGCATAGAACAAACTTATGCCAGTTGAGTAGAACAAACTTGTGTCAATTGCATCAAACAAACTTGTGCCAGTTGTGTCGAACAAACTTGAGCCAGTTGCGTCGAAGAAACTTGTGCCAGTTGCGTCAAACAAACTTGTGCCAGTTACGTCGAACAAACTTGTGCCAGTTGCGTCGAACAAACTTGTGCCAGTTACGGCGAACAAACTTGTGCCACTTGCGTCGAGAAAACTTGTGCCAGTTGCGTCAAATAAGCTTGAGCCAGTTGCGTCAAACAAACTTGTGCCAGTTACGGCGAACCAACTTGTGCCAGTTGCGTCGAGAAAAGTTGTGCCAGTTGCGTCAAATAAACTTGTGCCAGTTGCGTCAAACAAACTTGTGGCAGTTGCGTCAAACAAACTTGTGCCAGTTGCGTCAAACAAACTTCTGCCAGTTGCGTCAAACAAACTTGTGCCAATTGATTCGAAAAAACTTGTGCCAGTTGCGTCTAACAAACTTGTGCCAGTTGCGTCTAACAAACTTGTGCCAGTTGCGTCAAACAAACTTGTGCCAGTTGCGTCGAACAAACTTGTGCCAAATATGGCAAACAAACTTGTGCCAGTTGCTTCGAGAAAACTTGTGCCAGTATCGTAAAAAAAACTTGTGCCAGTTGCGTCAAACAAACTTGTGTCAGTTGCGTCAAACAAACTTGTGCCTCTTGCTTCAAACAAACTTGTGCCAGTTGCATCAAACAAACTTGTACCAATTGAGTCGAAAAAACTTGTGCCTGTTACGTTGAACAAACTGTGCCAGTTGCGTCGAGCAAACTTGTGCCAGTTGCGTCAAACAAACTTGTGCCAGTTGCGTAGAACAAACTTGTGCCAGTTGCGTAGAAGAACCTTGTGTCAGTTGAGTCAAACAAACTTCTGCCAGTTGCGTCAAACAAACTTGTGCCAGTTGCGTTAATCAAACTTGTGCCCGTTGCATCGAACAAACTTTTGCCAGTTGCGTCGAACAAACTTGTGCCAGTTGCGTCGAAAAAACTTGCGCCAGTTGCGTCGAACAAACTTGTGCCAGTTGTGTCTAACAAACTTGTGCCAGTTGCATCAAAAAAAACTTGTGCCAGTTGAGTCAAACAAACTTGTGCCAGTTGCGTCAAACAAACTTGTGCCAGTTGCGTCAAACAAACTTCTGCCAGTTGCGTCAAAGAAACTTGTGCCAGTTGCGTAGAAGAACCTTGTGCCAGTTGCATCAAACGAACTTGTGCCAGTTGCATCAAACAAACTTTTGCCAGTTGCGTCAAACAAACTTGTGCCAGTTGAGTCAAACAAACTTGTGCCAGTTGGGTCGAACAAACTTGTGCCCGTTGCGTTAAACAATCTTGTGCCTGTTGCATCGAACAAACTTTTGCCAGTTGCGTCGAACAAACTTGTGCCAGTTGCGTCGAACAAACTTGCGCCAGTTACGTCAAACAAACTTGTGCCAGTTGCGTTGAACAAACTTGTGTCAGTTGGGTAGAACAAATTTGTGCCAGTTGCGTCAAACAAACTTGTGCCAGTTGCGTAGAACAAACTAGTGCCAGTTGCATAGAACAAACTTGTGCCAGATGCGTAGAACAAACTTGTGCCAGTTGCGTAGAACAAACTTGTGCCAGTTCCATAGAACAAACTTGTGCCAGTTATGTAGAACAAACTTGTGCCATTTGCGCCAAACAAACTTGTGCCAGTTGCGTCAAACAAACTTGTGCCAGTTACGGCGAACAAACTTCTGCCAGTTTCGTCTAGAAAACTTGTGCCAGTTGCGTCAAATAAACTTGTGCCAGTTGCGTCAAACAAACTTGTGCCAGTTGCGTCAAACAAACTTGTGCCAGTTGCGTCAAACAAACTTGTTCCAGTTGCGTCAAACAAACTTGTTACAGTTGCATCAAACAAACTTGTGCCAATTGAGTCGAAAAAACTTGTGCCAGTTACATCGATCAAACTTGTGCAAGTTGCGTCTAACAAACTTGTGCCAGTTGCGTCAAAAAAACTTGGGGCAGTTTCGTCGAACAAACTTGTGTCAGTGGCATCCAACAAACTTGTGCCAGTTGCGTAGAACAAACTTGTGCCAGTTGCGTCAAACAAACTTGTGCCAGTTGCGTAGAACAAACTTGTGCCAATTGCGTAGAACAACCTTTTGCCAGTTGCGTCGAACAAACTTGTGCTAGTTTGTAGAACAAACTTGTGCCAGTTGCGTCAAACAAACTTATGCCAGTTGCGTAAAACAAACTAGTGCCAGTTGCATAGAACAAACTTGTTCCAGTTGAGTAGAACAAACTTGTGCCAATTGCGTCAAACAAAGTTGTGCCAGTTCGTCGAACAAACTTGTGCCAGTTGCATCGAAGAAATTTGTGCCAGTTGCATCGAAGAAATTTGTGCCAGTTGCGTCACACAAACTTGTGCCAGTTGCGTCGAACAAACTTGTGCCAGTTGCGTCGAACAAACTTGTGCCAGTTACGGCGAACCAACTTGTGCCACTTGCGTCGAGAAAAGTTGTGCCAGTTGCGTCAAATAAACTTGTGCCAGTTGCGTCAAACAAACTAGTGCCAGTTGCGTCAAACAAACTTGTGCCAGTTGCGTCAAACAAACTTGTGCCAATTGATTCGAAAAAACTTGTGCCAGTTGCGTTGAACAAACTTGTGCCAGTTGCGTCTAACAAACTTGTGCCAGTTGCATCAAACAAACTTGTGCCAGTTGCGTCGAACAAACTTGTGCCAGATATGGCAAACAAACTTGTGCCAGTTGCTTAGAGAAAACTTGTGCCAGTCGCGTAAAAAAAAACTTGTGCCAGTTGCGTCAAACAAACTTGTGTCAGTTGCGTCAAACAAACTTGTGCCTCTTGCGTCAAACAAACTTGTACCAGTTGCATCAAACAAACTTGTACCAATTGAGTCGAAAAAACTTGTGCCTGTTACGTCGAACAAACTTGTGCCAGTTGCGTCTAACAAACTTGTGCCAGTTGCGTCGAACAAACTTGTGCCTTTTGCGTCAAACAAACTTGTGCCAGTTGCGTAGAACAAACTTGTGCCAGTTGCGTAGAAGAACCTTGTGCCAGTTGCGTCAAACAAACTTCTGCCAGTTGCGTCAAACAAACTTGTGCCAGTTGCGTTAAACAAACTTGTGCCAGTTGCATCGAACAAACTTTTGCCACTTGCGTCGAACAAACTTGTGCCAGTTGCGTCGAAAAAACTTGCGCCACTTGAGTCGAACAAACTTGTGCCAGTTGCGTCGTACAAACTTCTGCCAATTGTGTCAAACAAACTTGTGTCAGTTGCGTAGAACAAACTTGTGCCAGTTGCGTCGAACAAACTTGTGTCAGTTGGGTAGAACAAATTTGTGCCAGTTGCTGTCAAACAAACTTGTGCCAGTTGCGTAGAAAAAACTAGTGCCAGTTGCATAGAACAAACTTGTGCCAGATGCGTAGAACAAACTTGTGCCAGTTGCGTAGAACAAACTTGTGCAGGTTGTATAGAACAAACTTGTGCCAGTTATGTAGAACAAACTTGTGCCATTTGCGTCAAACAAACTTGTGCCAGTTGCGTCGAACAAACTTGTGCCAGTTACGGCGAACAAACTTGTGCCAGTTTCGACGAGAAAACTTGTGCCAGTTGCGTCAAATAAACTTGTGCCAGTTGCGTCAAATAAACTTGTGCCAGTTGCGTCAAACAAACTTGTGCCAGTTGCGTCAAACAAACTTGTTCCAGTTGCGTCAAACAAACTTGTGCCAGTTGCATCAAACAAACTTGTTCCAGTTGCGTCAAACAAACTTGTGCCAATTGAGTCGAAAAAACTTGTGCCAGTTGCGTCGAACAAACTTGTGCCAGTTGCGTATAACAAACTTGTGCCAGTTGCGTCAAAAAAACTTGGGCCAGTTTCGTCGAACAAACTTGTGTCAGTGGCATCCAACAAACTTGTGCCAGTTGCGTAGAACAAACTTGTGCCAGTTGCGTCAAACAAACTTGTGCCAGTTGCGTAGAACAAACTTGTTCCAGTTGTGTAGAACAACCTTGTGCCAGTTGCGTCGAACAAACTTGTGCTAGTTTGTAGAACAAACTTGTGCCAGTTGCGTCAAACAAACTTATGCCAGTTGCGTAAAACAAACTAGTGCCAGTTGCATAGAACAAACTTTTTCCAGTTGATTAGAACATACTTGTGCCAATTGCGTCAAACAAACTTGTGCCAGTTCGTCGAACAAACTTGTGCCAGTTGCATCGAAGAAAATTGTGCCAGTTGCGTCACACAAACTTGTGCCAGTTGCGTCGAACAAACTTGTGCCAGTTGCATCGAACAAACTTGTGCCAGTTGCGTCAAACAAACTTGTGCCAGTTGCGTCAAACAAACTTGTGCCAGTTGCGTCAAACAAACTTGTGCCAATTGATTCGAATAAACTTGTGCCAGTTGCGTGGAACAAACTTGTGCCAGTTGCGTTAAACAAACTTCTGCCAGTTGCGTCGAACAAACTTGTGCCAGATATGGCAAACAAACTTGTGCCAGTTGCTTCGAGAAAACTTGTGCCAGTCGCGTAAAAAAAAACTTGTGCCAGTTGCGTCAAACAAACTTGTGTCAGTTGCGTCAAACAAACTTGTGCCTCTTGCGTCAAACAAACTTGTGCCAGTTGCATCAAACAAACTTGTACCAATTGAGTCGAAAAACCTTGTGCCTGTTACTTCGAACAAACTTGTGCCAGTTGCGTCTAACAAACTTGTGCCAGTTGCGTCGAACAAACTTGTGCCAGTTGCGTCAAACAAACTTGTGCCAGTTGCGTAGAACAAACTTGTGCCAGTTGCGTAGAAGAACCTTGTGCCAGTTGCGTCAAACAAACTTCTGCCAGTTGCGTCAAACAAACTTGTGCCAGTTGCGTTAAACAAACTTGTGCCAGTTGCATCGAACAAACTTTTGCCAGTTGCGTCGAACAAACTTGTGCCAGTTGCGTCGAAAAACTTGCGCCAGTTGCGTCGAACAAACTTGTGCCAGTTGCGTTGAACATACTTCAGCCAATTGTGTCAAACAAACTTGTGTCAGTTGCGTAGAACAAACTTGTGCCAGTTGCGTCGAACAAACTTGCGTCAGTTGGGTAGAACAAATTTGTGCCAGTTGCGTCAAACAAACTTGTGCCAGTTGCGTTAAACAAACTAGTGCCAGTTGCATAGAACAAACTTGTGCCGGATGCCTAGAACAAACTAGTGCCAGTTGCATAGAACAAACTTGTGCCGGATGCCTAGAACAAACTTGTGCCAGTTGCGTAGAACAAACTTGTGCCAGTTGCATAGAACAAACTTGTGCCAGTTATGTAGAACAAACTTGTGCCATTTGCGTCAAACAAACTTGTGCCAGTTGCGTCGAACAAACTTGTGCCAGTTACGGCGAACAAACTTGTGCCAGTTTCGTCGAAAAAACTTGTGCCAGTTGCGTCAAATAAACTTGTGCCAGTTGCGTCAAACAAACTTGTGCCAGTTGCGTCAAACAAACTTGTGCCAGTTGCATCAAACAAACTTGTGCCAGTTGCGTCGAACAAACTTGTTCCAGTTGTGTCAAACAAACTTGTGCCAATTGAGTCGAAAAAACTAGTGCCAGTTGCGTCGAACAAACTTGTGCCAGTTGCGTCTAACAAACTTGTGCCAGTTGCATAGAACAAACTTGTGCCAGTTGCGTAGAACAACCTTGTGCCAGTTGCGTCAAACAAACTTGTGCCAGTTGCGTCGAACAAACTTGTGCCAGTTGCGTCAAACAAACTTGTGCCAGTTGCGTCGAACAAACTTGTGCCAGTTGCGTCAAACAAACTTGTGCCAGTTGCGTTAAACAAACTTGTGCCAGTTGCATCGAACAAACTTTTGCCAGTTGCGTCGAACAAACTTGTGCCAGTTGCGTCGAAAAAACTTGCGCCAGTTGCGTCGAACAAACTTGTGCCAGTTGCGTCTAACAAACTTGTGCCAGTTGCATCAAAAAAAACTTTTGCCAGTTGCGTCAAACATTCTTGTGCCAGTTGCGTCAAACAAACTTGTGCCAGTTGCTTAGAAGAACCTTGTGCCAGTTGCTTAGAAGAACCTTGTGCCAGTTGCATCAAACGAACTTGTGCCAGTTGCGTCAAACAAACTTTTGCCAGTTGCGTCAAACAAACTTGTGCCAGTTGAGTCAAACAAACTTGTGCCAGTTGGGTCGAACAAACTTGTGCCAGTTGCGTTAAACAAACTTGTGCCAGTTGCATCGAACAAAATTTTGCCAGTTGCGTCGAACAAACTTGCGCCAGTTACGTCAAACAAACTTGTGCCAGTTGCGTTGAACAAACTTGTGCCAATTGTGTCAAACAAACTTGTGTCAGTTGGGTAGAACAAATTTGTCCCAGTTGCGTCAAACAAACTTGTGCCAGTTGCGTAGAACAAACTATGGCCAGTTGCATAGAACAAACTTGTGCCAGTTATGTAGAACAAACTTGTGCCATTTGCGTCAAACAAACTTGTGCCAGTTGCGTCGAACAAACTTGTGCCATTTACGGCGAACAAACTTGTGCCAGTTTCGTTGAAAAAACTTGTGCCAGATGCGTCAAATAAACTTGTGCCAGTTGCGTCAAACAAACTTGTGCCAGTTGCATCAAACAAACTTGTGCCAGTTGCGTCAAACAAACTTGTTCCAGTTGCGTCAAACAAACTTGTTCCAGTTGCGTCAAACAAACTTGTGCCAATTGAGTCGAAAAAACTTGTGCCAGTTGCGTCGAACAAACTTGTGCCAGTTGCGTCTAACAAACTAGTGCCAGTTGCGTCAAAAAAACTTGGGCCAGTTTCGTCGAACAAACTTGTGTCAGTGGCATCCAACAAACTTGTGCCAGTTGCGTAGAACAAACTTGTGCCAGTTGCGTCAAACAAACTTGTGCCAGTTGCGTAAAACAAACTTGTGCCAGTTGCGTAGAAGAACCTTGTGCCAGTTGCGTCGAACAAACTTGTGCTAGTTTGTAGAACAAACTTGTGCCAGTTGCGTCAAACAAACTTATGCCAGTTGCGTAAAACAAACTAGTGCCAGTTGCATAGAACAAACTTGTTCCAGTTGAGTAGAACAAACTTGTGCCAACTGCGTCAAACAAACTTGTGCCAGTTCGTCGAACAAACTTGTGCCAGTTGCATCGAAGAAATTTGTGCCAGTTGCGTCACACAAACTTGTGCCAGTTGCGTCGAACAAACTTGTGCCAGTTGCGTCGAACAAACTTGTGACAGTTACGGCGAACCAACTTGTGCCACTTGTGTCGAGAAAACTTGTGCCAGTTGCGTCAAATAAACTTGTGACAGTTGCGTCAAACAAACTTGTGCCAGTTACGGCGAACAAACTTGTGCCAGTTGTGTCGAGAAAAGTTGTGCCAGTTGCGTCAAATAAACTTGTGCCAGTTGCGTCAAACAAACTTGTGCCAGTTGCGTCAAACAAACTTGTGCCAGTTGCGTTGAACAAACTTGTGCCAGTTGCGTCAAACAAACTTGTGCCAATTGATTCGAAAAAACTTGTGCCAGTTGCGTTGAACAAACTTGTGTCAGTTGCGTCAAACAAACTTGTGCCTCTTGCGTCAAACAAACTTGTGCCAGTTGCGTTAAACAAACTTGTGCCAGTTGCATCGAACAAACTTTTGCCAGTTGCGTCGAACAAACTTGTGCCAGTTGCGTCGAAAAAACTTGCGCCAGTTGCGTCGATCAAACTTGTGCCAGATTGCGTTGAACAAACTTCTGCCAATTGTGTCAAACAAACTTGTGTCAGTTACGTAGAACAAACTTGTGCCAGTTGCGTCGAACAAACTTGTGTCAGTTGGGTAGAACAAATTTGTGCCAGTTGCGTCAAACAAACTTGTGTCAGTTGGGTAGAACAAATTTGTGCCAGTTGCGTCAAACAAACTTGTGCCAGTTGCGTAGAACAAACTAGTGCTAGTTGCATAGAACAAACTTGAGCTGGATGCGTAGAACAAACTTGTGCCAGTTGCGTAGAACAAACTTGTGCCAGTTGCATAGAACAAACTTGTGCCAGTTATGTAGAACAAACTTGTGCCAGTTGCGTCGAACAAACTTGTGCCAGTTGTGTCGAACAAACTTGTGCCAGTTGCGTAGAACAAACTTGTGCCAGTTGCGTCAAACAAACTTATATCAGTTGCATAGAACAAACTAGTGCCAGTTGCATAGAACAAACTTGTGCCAGTTGCGTCGAAGAAACTTGTGCCAGTTGCGTCGAAGAAACTTATGACAGTTGCGTCAAACAAACTTGTGCCATTTGTGTTGAACAAACTTGTGCCAGTTGTGTCGAACAAACTTGTGCCAGTTGCGTCAAACAAACTTGTGCCAGTTGCGTCAAACAAACTTGTGCCAATTGATTAAAAAAAACTTGTGCCAGTTGCGTTGAACAAACTTGTGCCAGTTGCGTCTAAGAAACTTGTGCCAGTTGCGTCAAACAAACTTGTGCCAGTTGCGTCGAACAAACTTGTGCCAGTTGCATCGAACACACTAGTGCCAGTTGCATAGAACAAACTTGTGCCAGTTGCGTCAAACAAACTTGTGCCAGTTGCGTAGAACAAACTTGTACATGTTGCGTAGAACAACCTTGTGCCAGTTGCGTCAAACAAACTTGTGCCAGTTGTGTCAAACAAACTTGTGCCAGTTGGTTCGAACAAACTTGTGCCAGTTACATTAAAGAAACTTCTTCCAGTTGCGTTGTACAAACTTGTGCCATTGGGTCAAACAAACTTGTGCCAGTTGGTTCGAACAAACTTGTGCCAGTTACGTTAAACAAACTTGTTCCAGTTGCGTTGAACAAACTTGTGCCAGTTGCGTCAAACAAACTTGTGCCAGTTGCGTCGAACAAACTTGCGCCAGTTCTGTCGAACAAACTTGTGCCAGTTGCTTAAAACAAACTTGTGCCAGTTGTGTCAAACAAACTTGTGCCAGTTGCATCAAACAAACTTGTGCCAGTTGCGTCGAACAAACTTGTGCCAGTTGGGTAGAACAAACATGTGCCAGTTGTGTCAAACAAATTTGTGCCAGTTGCGTAGAACACACTAGTGCCAGTTGCATAGAACAAACTTGTGCCACATGCGTAGAACAAACATTTGCCATTTGCGTAGAACAAACTTGTGCCAGTTGTGTCAAACAAACCTGTGCCAGTTGTGTACAACAAACTAGTAAGAGTTGCGTAGAACAAACTTGTGCCAGTTGTGTCAAACAAACCTGTGCCAGTTATGTACAACAAACTAGTAAGAGTTGCGTAGAACAAACTTGTGCCAGTTGTGTCGAACAAACTTGTGCCAGTTGCGTAGAACAAACTTGTACCAGTTGCGTCAAACAAACTTATATCAGTTGCATAGAACAAACTAGTGCCAGTTGCATAGAACAAACTTGTCCCAGTTGCGTAGAAAAAACTTGTGCCAGTTGCGTCAAACAAACTTGTGCCAGTTGCGTCGAAGAAACTTGTGCCAGTTGCGTCGAAGAAACTTGTGACAGTTGCGTCAAACAAACTTGTGCCATTTGTGTTGAACAAACTTGTGCCAGTTTTGTCGAACAAACTTGTGCCAGTTGCGTCAAACAAACTTGTGCCTCTTGCGTCAAACAAACTTGTACCAATTGAGTCGAAAAAACTTGTGTCTGTTACGTCGAACAAACTTGTGCCAGTTGCTTCTAACAAACTTGTGCCAGTTGCATCAACCAAAATTGTGGCAGTTGCGTCAAACAAACTTGTGCCAGTTGCGTCGAACAAACTTGTGCCAGTTGCGTCAAACAAACATGTCCCAGTTGCGTAGAACAAACTAGTGCCAGTTGCATAGAACAAACTTGTGCCAGATGCGTAGAACAAACTTGTGTCAGTTGCGAAGAACAAACTTGTGCCAGTTGCATAGAACAAACTTGTGCCAGTTATGTAGAACAAACTTGTGCCAGTTGCGTCGAAGAAACTTGTGCCAGTTGCGTCGAAGAAACTTGTGTCAGTTACGGCGAACAAACTTGTGCCAGTTTCGTCGAGAAAACTTGTGCCAGTTGCGTCAAATAAACTTGTGCCAGTTGCGTCAAACAAACTTGTGCCAGTTGCGTCAAACAAACTTGTGCCAGTTGCGTCAAACAAACTTGTTCTAGTTGCATCAAACAAACTTGTGCCACTTGAGTCGAAAAAACGTGTGACAGTTGCGTCGAACAAACTTGTGCCAGTTGTGTCTAACAAACTTGTGCCAGTTGCGTCAAAAAAACTTGTGCCAGTTTCGTCAAACAAACTTGTCCCAGTGGCATCCAACAAACTTGTGCAAGTTGCGTCGAACAAACTTGTGCTAGTTGCGTCAAACAAACTTGTGCCAGTTGCGTAGAACAAACTTGTGCCAGTTGCGTAGAACAACCTTGTGCCAGTTGAGTCGAACAAATTTGTGCTAGTTGGTAGAACAAACTTGTGCCAGTTGCGTCAAACAAACTTATGCCAGTTGCGTAAAACAAACTAGTGCCAGTTGCATAGAACAAATTGTGCCAGTTGAGTAGAACAAACTTGTGCCAATTGCATTACACAAACTTGTGCCAGTTGCGTCGAACAAACTTGTGCCAGTTGCGTCGAAGAAACTTGTGCCAGTTGCGTCAAACAAACTTGTGTCAGTTGCGTCGAACAAACTTGTGCCAGTTGCGTCAAACAAACTTGTGCCAGTTACGGCGAACAAACTTATGCCACTTGCGGCGAGAAAACTTGTGCCAGTTGCATCAAATAAACTTGTGCCAGTTGCGTCAAACAAACTTGTGCCAGTTGCGTCGAAGAAACTTGTGCCAGTTGCGTCGAAGAAACTTGTGACAGTTGCGTCAAACAAACTTGTGCCATTTGTGTTGAACAAACTTGTGCCAGTTGTGTCGAACAAACTTGTGCCAGTTGCGTCAAACAAACTTGTGCCTCTTGCGTCAAACAAACTTGTGCCAGTTGCGTAAAAAAAAACTAGTGCCAGTTGCGTCAAACAAACTTGTGCCAGTTGCGTCAAACAAACTTGTGCCTCTTGCGTCAAACAAACTTGTGCCAGTTGCGTCAAACAAACTTGTACCAATTGAGTCGAAAAAACTTGTGTCTGTTACGTCGAACAAACTTGTGCCAGTTGCTTCTAACAAACTTGTGCCAGTTGCGTCAACCAAAATTGTGAAAGTTGCGTCAAACAAACTTGTGCCAGTTGCGTAGAACAAACTTGTGCCAGTTGCGTCAAACAAACTTGTGCCACTTGCGTACAAGAACCTTGTGCCAGTTGCGTCAAACAAACTTGTGCCAGTTGCGTCGAACAAACTTGTGCCAGTTGAGTCAAACAAACTTGTGCCAGTTGGGTCTAACAAACTTGTGCCAGTTGTGTAAAACAAACTTGTGCCAGTTGCATCGAACAAACTTTTCCCAGTTGCGTCGAACAAACTTGTGCCAGTTGAGTTGAACAAACTTCTGCCAGTTGTGTCAAACAAACTTTTGTCAGTTGCGTAGAACAAACTTGTGCCAGTTGCGTCGAACAAACTTGTGTCAGTTGGGTAGAACAAACTTGTGCCAGTTGCGTCAAACAAACATGTCCCAGTTGCGTAGAACAAACTAGTGCCAGTTGCATAGAACAAACTTGTGCCAGATGCGTAGAACAAACTTGTGTCAGTTGCGAAGAACAAACTTGTGCCAGTTGCATAGAACAAACTTGTGCCAGTTATGTAGAACAAACTTGTGCCAGTTGCGTCGAACAAACATGTGCCAGTTGCGTCGAAGAAACTTGTGTCAGTTACGGCGAACAAACTTGTGCCAGTTTCGTCGAGGAAACTTGTGCCAGTTGCGTCAAATAAACTTGTGCCAGTTGCGTCAAACAAACTTGTGCCAGTTGCGTCAAACAAACTTGTGCCAGTTGCGTCAAACAAACTTGTTCTAGTTGCATCAAACAAACTTGTGCCACTTGAGTCGAAAAAACGTGTGCCAGTTGCGTCGAACAAACTTGTGCCAGTTGTGTCTAACAAACTTGTGCCAGTTGCGTAGAAGAACCTCGTGCCAGTTTCGTCAAACAAACTTGTGCCAGTGGCATCCAACAAACTTGTGCAAGTTGCGTCGAACAAACTTGTGCTAGTTGCGTCAAACAAACTTGTGCCAGTTGCGTAGAACAAACTTGTGCCAGTTGCGTAGAACAACCTTGTGCCAGTTGAGTCGAACAAATTTGTGCTAGTTGGTAGAACAAACTTGTGCCAGTTGCGTCAAACAAACTTATGCCAGTTGCGTAAAACAAACTAGTGCCAGTTGCATAGAACAAATTGTGCCAGTTGAGTAGAACAAACTTGTGCCAATTGCATTACACAAACTTGTGCCAGTTTCGTCGAACAAACTTGTGCCAGTTGCGTCGAAGAAACTTGTGCCAGTTGCGTCAAACAAACTTGTGCCAGTTGCGTCGAACAAACTTGTGCCAGTTGCGTCGAACAAACTTGTGCCAGTTACGGCGAACAAACTTGTGCCACTTGCGGCGAGAAAACTTGTGCCAGTTGCATCAAATAAACTTGTGCCAGTTGCGTCAAACAAACTTGTGCCAGTTGCGTCGAAGAAACTTGTGCCAGTTGCGTCGAAGAAACTTGTGACAGTTGCGTCAAACAAACTTGTGCCATTTGTGTTGAACAAACTTGTGCCAGTTGTGTCGAACAAACTTGTGCCAGTTGCATCAAACAAACTTGTGCCTCTTGCGTCAAACAAACTTGTGCCAGTTGCGTAAAAAAAACTAGTGCCAGTTGCGTCAAACAAACTTGTGCCAGTTGCGTCAAACAAACTTGTGCCTCTTGCGTCAAACAAACTTGTGCCAGTTGCGTCAAACAAACTTGTACAATTGAGTCGAAAAAACTTGTGTCTGTTACGTCGAACAAACTTGTGCCAGTTGCTTCTAACAAACTTGTGCCAGTTGCGTCAACCAAAATTGTGCCAGTTGCGTCAAACAAACTTGTGCCAGTTGCGTCGAACAAACTTGTGCCAGTTGCATCGAACAAACTTGTGCCAGTTACGGCGAACAAACTTGTGCCACTTGCGGCGAGAAAACTTGTGCCAGTTGCATCAAATAAACTTGTGCCAGTTGCGTCAAACAAACTTGTGCCAGTTACGGCGAACAAACTTGTGCCAGCTGCGTCTAGAAAAGTTGTGCCAGTTGCGACAAACAAACTTGTGCCAGTTGCGTCAAACAAACTTGTGCCAGTTGCGTCAAACAAACTTGTGCCAGTTGCGTCAAACAAAATTGTGCCAGTTGCATCAAACAAACTTGTGCCAATTGATTCGAAAAAACTTGTGCCAGTTGCGTTGAACAAACTTGTGCCAGTTGCGTCGAACAAACTTGTGCCAGTTGCGTCAAACAAACTTGTGCCAGTTGCGTCAAACAAACTTGTGCCAGATATGGCGAACAAACTTGTGCCAGTTGCTTTGAGAAAACTTGTGCCAGTTGCGTAAAAAAAAACATGTGCCAGTTGCGTCAAACAAACTTGTGCCAGATATGGCGAACAAACTTGTGCCAGTTGCTTCGAGAAAACTTGTGCCAGTTGCGTAAAAAAAAACTTGTGCCAGTTGCGTCAAACAAACTTGTGCCAGTTGCGTCAAACAAACTTGTGCCTCTTGCGTCAAACAAACTTGTGCCAGTTGCGTCAAACAAACTTGTACCAATTGAGTCGAAAAAACTTGTGCCTGTTACGTCGAACAAACTTGTGCCAGTTGCGTCTAACAAACTCGTGCCAGTTGCGTCAAAAAAAACTTGTGCCAGTTGCGTCAAACAAACTTGTGCCAGTTGCGTCAAACAAACTTGTGCCAGTTGCGTAGAACAAACTTGTGCCAGTTGCGTCAAACAAACTTGTGCCAGTTGCGTAGAAGAACCTTGTGCCAGTTGCGTCAAACGAACTTGTGCCAGTTGCGTCAAACAAACTTTTGCCAGTTGCGTCAAACAAACTTGTGCCAGTTGAGTCAAAAAACTTGTGCCAGTTGGGTAGAACAAACTTGTGCCAGTTGCGTTAAACAAACTTGAGCCAGTTGCATCGAACAAACTTTTACTAGTTGCGTCGAACAAACTTGTGCCAGTTGCGTTGAACAAACTTCTGCCAGTTGTGTCAAACAAACTTGTGCCAGTTGCATAGAACAAACATTTGCCATTTGCGTAGAACAAACTTGTGCCAGTTGTGGCAAACAAACCTGTGCCAGTTGTGTACAACAAACTAGTAAGAGTTGCGTAGAACAAACTTGTGCCAGTTGTGTCGAACAAACTTGTGCCAGTTGCGTAGAACAAACTTGTACCAGTTGTGTCAAACAAACTTATGCCAGTTGCATAGAACAAACTAGTGCTAGTTGCATAGAACTAACTTGTCCCAGTTGCGTAGAACAAACTTGTGCCAGTTGCGTCAAACAAACTTGTGCCAGTTGTGTCGAACAAACTTGTGCCAGTTGCGTCGAAGAAACTTGTGCCAGTTGCGTCAAACAACCTTGTGCCATTTGCGTCGAACAAACTTGTGCCAGTTGCGTCGAACAAACTTGTGCCAGATATGGCGAACAAACTTGTGCCAGTTGCTTCGAGAAAACTTGTGCCAGTTGCGTAAAAAAAAATTTGTGCCAGTTGCGTCAAACAAACTTGTGCCAGTTGCGTCAAACAAACTTGTGCCTCTTGCGTTAAACAAACTTGTGCCAGTTCCGTAAAACAAACTTGTACCAATTCAGTCGAAAAAACTTGTGCCAGTTACGTCGAACAAACTTGTGCCAGTTACGTCTAACAAACTTGTGCCAGTTGCGTCAAACAAACTTGTGCCAGTTGCGTAGAACAAACTTGTGCCAGTTGCGTAGAAGAACCTTGTGCCAGTTGAGTCAAACGAACTTGTGCCAGTTGCGTCAAACAAACTTGTGCCAGTTGCGTTAAACAAACTTGTGCCAGTTGCATCGAACAAACTTGTGCCAGTTGCGTCAAACAAACTTGTGCCAGTTGCGTAGAAGAACCTTGTGCCAGTTGCGTCAAACGAACTTGTGCCAGTTGCGTCAAACAAACTTTTGCCAGTTGCGTCGAACACACTTGTGCCAGTTGAGTCAAACAAACTTGTGCCAGTTGGGTCGAACAAACTTGTGCCAGTTGCGTTAAACAAACTTGTGCCAGTTGCATCGAACAAACTTTTGCCAGTTGCGTCGAACAAACTTGTGACAGTTGTGTCGAACAAACTTGCGCCAGTTACGTCAAACAAACTTGTGCCAGTTGCGTTGAACAAACTTCTGCCAGTTGTGTCAAACAAACTTCTGTCAGTTGGGTAGAACAAACCTGTGCCAGTTGCGTCAAACAAACATGTCCCAGTTGCGTAGAACAAACTAGTGCCAGTTGCATAGAACAAACTTGTGCCAGATGCATAGAACAAACTTGTGCCAGTTGCGTAGAACAAACTAGTGCCAGATGCATAGAACAAACTTGTGCCAGATGCGTAGAACAAACTTGTGCCAGTTGCGTAGAACAAACTTGTGCCAGTTGCATAGAACAAACTTGTGCCAGTTATGTAGAACAAACTTGTGCCAGTTGCGTCGAACAAACTTGTGCCAGTTACGGCGAACAAACTTGTGCCAGTTTCGACGAGAAAACTTGTGCCAGTTGCGTCAAATAAACTTGTGCCAGTTGCGTCAAACAAACTTGTGCCAGTTGTGTCAAACAAACTTGTGCCAGTTGCGTCAAACAAACTTGTTCCAGTTGCGTCAAACAAACTTGTTCCAGTTGCGTCAAGCAAACTTGTGCCAATTGAGTCGAAAAAACTTGTGCCAGTTGCGTCGAACAAACTTGTGCCAGTTGCGTCTAACAAACTTGTGCCAGTTGCGTCAAAAAAACTTGGGCCAGTTTCGTCGAACAAACTTGTGTCAGTGCTATCCAACAAACTTGTGCCAGTTGCGTAGAACAAACTTGTGCCAGTTGCGTCAAACAAACTTGTGCCAGTTGCGTAGAACAAACTTGTGCCAGTTGCGTAGAACAACCTTGTGCCAGTTGCGTCGAACAAACTTGTGCTAGTTTGTAGAACAAACTTGTGCCAGTTGCGTCAAACAAACTTATGCCAGTTGCGTAAAACAAACTAGTGCCAGTTGCATAGAACAAACTTGTTCCAGTTGAGTAAAACAAACTTTTGCCAATTGCATCAAACAAACTTGTGCCAGTTCGTCGAACAAACTTGTGCAAGTTGCATCGAAGAAATTTGTGCCAGTTGCGTCACACAAACTTGTGCCAGTTGCGTCGAACAAACTTGTGCCAGTTGCGTCGAACAAACTTGTGCCAGTTACGGCGAACCAACTTGTGCCACTTGCGTCGAGAAAACTTGTGCCAGTTGCGTCAAATAAACTTGTGCCAGTTGCGTCAAACAAACTTGTGCCAGTTACGGCGAACAAACTTGTGCCAGTTGCGTCGAGAAAAGTTGTGCCAGTTGCGTCAAATAAACTTGTGCCAGTTGTGTCAAACAAACTTGTGCCAGTTGCGTCAAACAAACTTGTGCCAGTTGCGTCAAACAAACCTGTGGCAATTGATTCGAATAAACTTGTGCCAGTTGCGTTGAATAAACTTGTGCCAGTTGCGTCTAACAAACTTGTGCCAGTTGCGTCAAACAAACTTGTGCCAGTTGCGTCGAACAAACTTGTGCCAGATATGGCAAACAAACTTGTGCCAGTTGCTTCGAGAAAACTTGTGCCAGTCGCGTAAAAAAAAACTTGTGCCAGTTGCGTCAAACAAACTTGTGTCAGTTGCGTCAAACAAACTTGTGCCTCTTGCGTCAAACAAACTTGTGCCAGTTGCATCAAACAAACTTGTGCCAATTGAGTCGAAAAAACTTGTGCCAGTTGCGTCGAACAAACTTGTGCCAGTTGCGTCTAACAAACTTGTGCCAGTTGTGTCGAACAAACTTGTGCCAGTTGCGTCAAAGAAACTTGTGCCAGTTGCGTAGAAGAACCTTGTGCCAGTTGCATCAAACGAACTTGTGCCAGTTGCGTCAAACAAACTTTTGCCAGTTGCGTCAAACAAACTTGTGCCAGTTGCGTTAAACAAACTTTTGCCAGTTGCATCGAACAAACTTTTGCCAGTTGCGTCGAACAAACTTGTGCAAGTTGCGTCGAAAAAACTTGCACCAGTTGCGTCGAACAAACTTGTGCCAGTTGCGTTGAACAAACTTCTGCCAACTGTGTCAAACAAACTTGTGTCAGTTGCGTAGAACAAACTTGTGCCAGTTGCGTCGAACAAACTTGTGTCAGTTGGGTAGAACAAATTTGTGCCAGTTGCGTCAAACAAACTTGTGCCAGTTGCGTAGAACAAACTAGTGCCAGTTGCATAGAACAAACTTGTGCCGGATGCGTAGAACAAACTTGTGCCAGTTGCGTAGAACAAACTTGTGCCAGTTGCATAGAACAAACTTGTGCCAGTTATGTAGAACAAACTTGTGCCATTTGCGTCAAACAAACTTGTGCCAGTTGCGTCGAACAAACTTGTGCCAGTTACGGCAAACAAACTTGTGCCAGTTTCGTCGAAAAAAACTTGTGCCAGTTGCGTCAAATAAACTTGTGCCAATTGCGTCAAACAAACTTGTGCCAGTTGCGTCAAACAAACTTGTGCCAGTTGCGTCAAACAAACTTGTTCCAGTTGCGTCAAACGAACTTGTTCCAGTTGCGTCAAACAAACTTGTGCCAATTGAGTCGAAAAAACTTGTGCCAGTTGCGTTGAACAAACTTGTGCCAGTTGCGTCTAACAAACTTTTGCCAGTTGCGTAGAACAAACCTGTGCCAGTTGCGTAGAACAACCTTGTGCCAGTTGCGTTAAACAAACTTGTGCCACTTGCGTCGAACAAACTTGTGCCAGTTGCGTCAAACAAACTTGTGCCAGTTGCGTAGGACAAACAACTTGTGCCAGTTGCGTAGAAGAACCTTGTGCCAGTTGCGTCAAACAAACTTCTGCCAGTTGCGTCAAACAAACTTGTGCCAGTTGCGTTAAACAAACTTGTGCCAGTTGCATCGAACAAACTTTTGCCAGTTGCATCGAACAAACTTGTGCCAGTTGCGTCGAAAAAACTTGCGCCAGTTGCGTCGAACAAACTTGTGCCAGTTGCGTCTTACAAACTTGTGCCAGTTGCATCAAAAAAAACTTTTGCTAGTTGCGTCAAACAAACTTGTGCCAGTTGCGTCAAACAAACTTGTGCCAGTTGCGTCAAACAAACTTGTGCCAGTTGCGTCAAACAAACTTGTGCCAGTTGCATCAAACGAACTTGTGCCAGTTGCGTCAAACAAACTTTTGCCAGTTGCGTCAAACATACTTGTGCCAGTTGAGTCAAACAAACTTGTGCCAGTTGGGTCGAACAAACTTGTGCCAGTTGCGTTAAACAAACTTGTGCCAGTTGCATCGAACAAACTTTTGCCAGTTGCGTCGAACAAACTTGTGCCAGTTGCGTCGAACAAACTTGCGCCAGTTACGTCAAACAAACTTGTGCCAGTTGCATTGAACAAACTTGTGCCAGTTGCATCGAACAAACTTGTGTCAATTGGGTAGAACAAATTTGTGCCAGTTGCGTCAAACAAACTTGTGCCAGTTGCGTAGAACAAACTAGTGCCAGTTGCATAGAACAAACTTGTGCCGGATGCGTAGAACAAACTTGTGCCAGTTGCGTAGAACAAACTTGTGCCAGTTGCATAGAACAAACTTGTGCCAGTTATGTAGAACAAACTTGTGCCATTTGCGTCAAACAAACTTGTGCCAGTTGCGTCGAACAAACTTGTGCCAGTTACGGCAAACAAACTTGTGCCAGTTTCGTCGAAAAAAACTTGTGCCAGTTGCGTCAAATAAACTTGTGCCAATTGCGTCAAACAAACTTGTGCCAGTTGCGTCAAACAAACTTGTGCCAGTTGCGTCAAACAAACTTGTTCCAGTTGCGTCAAACGAACTTGTTCCAGTTGCGTCAAACAAACTTGTGCCAATTGAGTCGAAAAAACTTGTGCCAGTTGCGTTGAACAAACTTGTGCCAGTTGCGTCTAACAAACTTTTGCCAGTTGCGTAGAACAAACCTGTGCCAGTTGCGTAGAACAACCTTGTGCCAGTTGCGTTAAACAAACTTGTGCCACTTGCGTCGAACAAACTTGTGCCAGTTGCGTCAAACAAACTTGTGCCAGTTGCGTAGGACAAACAACTTGTGCCAGTTGCGTAGAAGAACCTTGTGCCAGTTGCGTCAAACAAACTTCTGCCAGTTGCGTCAAACAAACTTGTGCCAGTTGCGTTAAACAAACTTGTGCCAGTTGCATCGAACAAACTTTTGCCAGTTGCATCGAACAAACTTGTGCCAGTTGCGTCGAAAAAACTTGCGCCAGTTGCGTCGAACAAACTTGTGCCAGTTGCGTCTTACAAACTTGTGCCAGTTGCATCAAAAAAAACTTTTGCTAGTTGCGTCAAACAAACTTGTGCCAGTTGCGTCAAACAAACTTGTGCCAGTTGCGTCAAACAAACTTGTGCCAGTTGCGTCAAACAAACTTGTGCCAGTTGCATCAAACGAACTTGTGCCAGTTGCGTCAAACAAACTTTTGCCAGTTGCGTCAAACATACTTGTGCCAGTTGAGTCAAACAAACTTGTGCCAGTTGGGTCGAACAAACTTGTGCCAGTTGCGTTAAACAAACTTGTGCCAGTTGCATCGAACAAACTTTTGCCAGTTGCGTCGAACAAACTTGTGCCAGTTGCGTCGAACAAACTTGCGCCAGTTACGTCAAACAAACTTGTGCCAGTTGCATTGAACAAACTTGTGCCAGTTGCATCGAACAAACTTGTGTCAATTGGGTAGAACAAATTTGTGCCAGTTGCGTCAAACAAACTTGTGCCAGTTGCGTAGAACAAACTAGGGCCAGTTGCATAGAACAAACTTGTGCCAGATGCGTAGAACAAACTTGTGCCAGTTACGTAGAACAAACTTGTGCCAGTTGCATAGAACAAACTTGTGCCAGTTATGTAGAACAAACTTATGCCATTTGCTTCAAACAAACTTGTGCCAGTTGCGTCGAACAAACTTGTGCCAGTTACGGCGAACAAACTTGTACCAGTTTCGTCGAGAAAACTTGTGCCAGTTGCGTCAAATAAACTTGTGCCAGTTGCGTTAAACAAACCTGTGCCAATTGCATCAAACAAACTTGTGCCAGTTGCGTCAAACAAACTTGTTCCAGTTGCATCAAACAAACTTGTTCCAGGTGCGTCAAACAAACTTGTGCCAATTGAGTCGAAAAAACTTGTGCCAGTTGCATCGAACAAACTTGTGCCAGTTGCGTCTAACAAACTTGTGCTAGTTGCGTCAAAAAAACTTGGGCCAGTTTCGTCGAACAAACTTGTGTCAGTGGCATCCAACAAACTTGTGCCAGTTGCGTAGAACAAACTTGTGCCAGTTGCGTCAAACAAACCTATGCCAGTTGCGTAGAATAAACTTGTGCCAGTTGCGTAGAAGAACCTTGTGCCAGTTGCGTCGAACAAACTTGTGCTAGTTTGTAGAACAAACTTGTGCCAGTTGCGTCAAACAAACTTATGCCAGTTGCGTAAAACAAACTAGTGCCAGTTGCATAGAACAAACTTGTTCCAGTTGAGTAAAACAAACTTGTGCCAATTGCGTCAAACAAACTTGTGCCAGTTCGTCGAACAAACTTGTGCCAGTTGCATCGAAGAAATTTGTGCCAGTTGCGTCACACATACTTGTGCCAGTTGCGTCGAACAAACTTGTGCCAGTTGCGTCGAACAAACTTGTGCCAGTTACGGCGAACCAACTTGTGCCACTTGCGTCGAGAAAACTTGTGCCAGTTGCGTCAAATAAACTTGTGACAGTTGCGTCAAACAAAATTTTGCCAGTTACGGCGAACAAACTTGTGCCAGTTGCGTCGAGAAAAGTTGTGCCAGTTGCGTCAAATAAACTTGTGCCAGTTGTGTCGAACAAACTTGTGCCAGTTGCGTCAAACAAACTTGTGCCAGTTGCGTCAAACAAACTTGTGCCAGTTGCGTCAAACAAACTTGTGCCAATTGATTTGAAAAAACTTGTGCCAGTTGCGTTGAACAAACTTGTGTCAGTTGCGTCAAACAAACTTGTGCCTCTTGCGTCAAACAAACTTGTGCCAGTTGCGTTAAACAAACTTGTGCCAGTTGCATCGAACAAACTTTTGCCAGTTGCGTCGAACAAACTTGTGCCAGTTGCGTCGAAAAAAACTTGTGACAGTTGCGTCGAACAAACTTGTGCCAGTTGCGTTGAACAAACTTATGCCAATTGTGTCAAACAAACTTGTGTCAGTTGCGTAGAACAAACTTGTGCCAGTTGCGTTGAACAAACTTGTGTCAGTTGGGTAGAACAAATTTGTGCCAGTTGCGTCAAACAAACTTGTGCCAGATATGGCAAACAAACTTGTGCCAGTTGCTTCGAGAAAACTTGTGCCAGTCGCGTAAAAAAAAACTTGTGCCAGTTGCGTCAAACAAACTTGTGTCAGTTGCGTCAAACAAACTTGTGCCTCTTGTGACAAACAAACTTGTGCCAGTTGCATCAAACAAACTTGTGCCAATTGAGTCGAAAAAACTTGTGCCAGTTGCGTCGAACAAACTTGTGCCAGTTGCATCTAACAAACTTGTGCCAGTTGCGTCAAAAAAACTTGGGCCAGTTTCGTCGAACAAACTTGTGTCAGTGGCATCTAACAAACTTGTGCCAGTTGCGTAGAACAAATTTGTGCCAGTTGCGTCAAACAAACTTGTGCCAGTTGCGTAGAACAAACTTGTGCCAGTTGCGTAGAACAACCTTGTGCCAGTTGCGTCGAACAAACTTGTGCAAGTTTGTAGAACAAACTTGTGCCAGTTGCATCAAACAAACTTATGCCAGTTGCGTAAAACAAACTAGTGCCAGTTGCATAGAACAAACTTGTTCCAGTTGAGTAGAACAAACTTGTGCCAATTGCGTCAAACAAACTTGTGCCAGTTCGTCGAACAAACTTCTGACAGTTGCATCGAAGAAATTTGTGCCAGTTGCGTCACACAAACTTGTGCCAGTTGCATCGAACAAACTTGTGCCAGTTGCGTCAAACAAAGTTGTGCCAGTTAAGGCGAACCAACTTGTGCCACTTGCGTCGAGAAAACTTGTGCCAGTTGCGTCAAATAAACTTGTGCCAGTTGCGTCAAACAAACTTGTGCCAGTTACGGCGAACAAACTTGTGCCAGTTGCGTCGAGAAAAGTTGTGCCAGTTGCGTCAAATAAACTTGTGCCAGTTGCGTCAAACAAACTTGTGCCTCTTGCGTCAGACAAACTTGTCCCAGTTGCGTCAAACAAACTTGTGCCAGTTGCGTCAAACAAACTTGTGCCAATTGATTAAAAAAAACTTGTGCCAGTTGCGTTGAACAAACTTGTGCCAGTTGCGTCTAAAACTTGTTCCAGTTGCGTTGAACAAACTTGTGCCAGTTGTGTCAAACAAACTTGTGCCAGTTGGTTCGAACAAACTTGTGCCAGTTACGTTAAACAAACTTGTTCCAGTTGCGTTGAACAAACTTGTGCCAGTTGCGTCAAACAAACTTGTGCCAGTTGCGTCGAACAAACTTGCGCCAGTTCCGTCGAACAAACTTGTGCCAGTTCCTTAGAACAAACTTGTGCCAGTTGTGTCAAACAAACTTGTGCCAGTTGCATCAAACAAACTTGTGCCAGTTGCGTCGAACAAACTTGTGCCAGTTGGGTAGAACAAACATGTGCCAGTTGTGTCAAACAAATTTGTGCCAGTTGCGTAGAACACACTAGTGCCAGTTGCATAGAACAAATTTGTGCCACATGCGTAGAACAAACATTTGCCATTTGCGTAGAACAAACTTGTGCCAGTTGTGTCAAACAAACCTGTGCCAGTTGTGTACAACAAACTAGTAAGAGTTGCGTAGAACAAACTTGTGCCAGTTGTGTCAAACAAACCTGTGCCAGTTGTGTACAACAAACTAGTAAGAGTTGCGTAGAACAAACTTGTGCCAGTTGTGTCGAACAAACTTGTGCCAGTTGCGTAGAACAAATTTGTACAAGTTGCGTCAAACAAACTTATATCAGTTGCATAGAACAAACTAGTGCCAGTTGCATAGAACAAACTTGTCCCAGTTGCGTAGAACAAACTTGTGCCAGTTGCGTCAAACAAACTTGTGCCAGTTGCGTCGAAGAAACTTGTGCCAGTTGCGTCGAAGAAACTTGTGACAGTTGCGTCAAACAAACTTGTGCCATTTGCGTTGAACAAACTTGTGCCAGTTGCGTCGAACAAACTTGTGCCAGTTGCGTCAAACAAACTTGTGCCTCTTGCGTCAAACAAACTTGTGCCAGTTGCGTAAAAAAAAACTTGTGCCAGTTGCGTCAAACAAACTTGTGCCAGTTGCGTCAAACAAACTTGTGCCTCTTGCCTCAAACAAACTTGTGCCAGTTGCGTCAAACAAACTTGTACCAATTGAGTCGAAAAAACTTGTGTCTGTTACGTCGAACAAACTTGTGCCAGTTGCGTCTAACAAACTTGTGCCAGTTGCGTCAACCAAAATTGTGCCAGTTGCGTCAAACAAACTTGTGCCAGTTGCGTCAAACAAACTTGTGATAGTTGCGCCAAACAAACTTGTGCCATTTGCGTACAAGAACCTTGTGCCAGTTGCCTCAAACGAACTTGTGCCAGTTGCGTCAAACAAACTTGTGCCAGTTGCGTCGAACAAACTTGTGCCAGTTGAGTCAAACAAAGTTGTGCCAGTTGGGTCTAACAAACTTGTGCCAGTTGTGTTAAACAAACTTGTGCCATTTGCATCGAACAAACTTTTCCCAGTTGCGTCGAACAAACTTGTGCCAGTTGCGTTGAACAAACTTCTGCCAGTTGTGTCAAAGAAACTTGTGTCAGTTGCGTAGAACAAACTTGTGCCAGTTGAGTCGAACAAACTTGTGTCAGTTGGGTAGAACAAACTTGTGCTAGTTGCGTCAAACAAACATGTCCCAGTTGCGTAGAACAAACTAGTGCCAGTTGCATAGAACAAACTTGTGCCAGATGCGTAGAACAAACTTGTGTCAGTTGCGAAGAACAAACTTGTGCCAGTTGCATAGAACAAACTTGTGCCAGTTATGCAGAACAAACTTGTGCCAGTTGCGTCGAACAAACTTGTGCCAGTTGCGTCGAACAAACTTGTGTCAGTTACAACGAACAAACTTGCGCCAGTTTCGTCGAGAAAACTTGTGCCAGTTGCGTCAAAGAAACTTGTGCCAGTTGCGTCAAACAAACTTGTGCCAGTTGCGTCAAACAAACTTGTGCCAGTTGCGTCAAACAAACTTGTTCTAGTTGTGTCAAACAAACTTGTGCCACTTGTGTCGAAAAAACTTGTGCCAGTTGCGTCGAACAAACTTGTGCCAGTTGTGTCTAACAAACTTGTGCCAGTTGCGTCAAAAAAACTTGTGCCAGTTTCGTCAAACAAACTTGTGCCAGTGGCATCCAACAAACTTGTGCCAGTTGCGTCGAACAAACTTGTGCCAGTTGCGTCAAACAAACTTGTGCCAGTTGCGTAGAACAAACTTGTGCCAGTTGCGTAGAACAACCTTGTGCCAGTTGAGTCGAACAAACTTGTGCTAGTTGGTAGAACAAACTTGTGCCAGTTGCGCCAAACAAACTTATGCCAGTTGCGTAAAACAAACTAGTGCCAGTTGCATAGAACAAATTGTGCCAGTTGAGTAGAACAAAATTGTGCCAATTGCATCACACAAACTTGTGCCAGTTGCGTCGAAGAAACTTGTGCCAGTTGCGTCGAAGAAACTTGTGCCAGTTGCGTCAAACAAAATTGTGCCAGTTGCGTCGAACAAACTTGTGCCAGTTACGGAGAACAAACTTGTGCCACTTGCGGCGAGAAAACTTGTGCCAGTTGCATCAAATAAACTTGTGCCAGTTGCGTCAAACAAACTTGTGCCAGTTACGACGAACAAACTTGTGCCAGCTGCGTCGAGAAAAGTTGTGCCAGTTGCGTCAAATAATATTCTGCCAGTTGCGTCAAACAAACTTGTGCCAGTTGCGTCAAACAAACTTGTGCCAGTTGCGTAAAACAAACTTGTGCCAGTTGCATCAAACAAACTTGTGCCAATTGATTCGAAAAAACTTGTGCCAGTTGCGTTGAACAAACTTGTGCCAGTTGCGTCTAACAAACTTGTGCCAGTTGCATCAAACAAACGTGTGCCAGTTGTGTCAAACAAACTTTTGCCAGATATGGCGAACAAACTTGTGCCAGTTGCTTCGAGAAAACTTGTGCCAGTTGCGTAAAAAAAAACTTGTGCCAGTTGCGTCAAACAAACTTGTGCCAGTTGCGTCAAACAAACTTGAGCCTCTTGCGTCAAACAAACTTGTGCCAGTTGCGTCAAACAAACTTGTACCAATTGAGTCGAAAAAACTTGTGCCTGTTACGTCGAACAAACTTGTGCCAGTTGCGTCTAACAAACTTGTGCCAGTTGCGTCAAAAAAAACTTGTGCCAGTTGCGTCAAACAAACTTGTGCCAGTTGCGTCAAACAAACTTGTGCCAGTTGCGTAGAACAAACTTGTGCCAGTTGCGTCAAACAAACTTGTGCCAGTTGCGTAGAAGAACCTTGTGCCAGTTGCGTCAGACGAACTTGTGCCAGTTGCGTCAAACAAACTTTTGCCGGTTGCGTCAAACAAACTTGTTCCAGTTGAGTCAAAAAACTTGTGCCAGTTGGGTAGAACAAACTTGTGCCAGTTGCGTTAAACAAACTTGTGCCAGTTGCATCGAACAAACTTTTGCTAGTTGCGTCGAACAAACTTGTGCCAGTTTTGTCGAACAAACTTGCGCCAGTTACGTCAAACAAACTTGTGCCAGTTGGGTTGAACAAACTTCTGCCAGTTGTGTCAAACAAACTTGTGTCAGTTGCATAGAACAAACATTTGCCATTTGCGTAGAAGAAACTTGTGCCAGTTGTGTCAAACAAACCTGTGCCAGTTGTGTACAACAAACTAGTAAGAGTTGCGTAGAACAAACTTGTGCCAGTTGTGTCGAACAAACTTGTGCCAGTTGCGTAGAACAAACTTGTACCAGTTGTGTCAAACAAACTTATGCCAGTTGCATAGAACAAACTAGTGCCAGTTGCATAGAACTAACTTGTCCCAGTTGCGTAGAACAAACTTGTGCCAGTTGCGTCAAACAAACTTGTGCCAGTTGCGTCGAAGAAACTTGTGCCAGTTGCGTCGAAGAAACTTGTGCCAGTTGCGTCAAACAAACTTGTGCCATTTGCGTCGAACAAACTTGTGCCAGTTGAGTCGAACAAACTTGTGCCAGATATGGGGAACAAACTTGTGCCAGTTGCGTCGAACAAACTTGTGCCAGTTGCGTCGAAGAAACTTGTGCCAGTTGCGTCAAACAAACTTGTGCCAGTTGCGTCGAACAAACTTGTGCCAGTTGCGTCGAACAAACTTGTGCCAGTTATGGCGAACAAACTTGTGCCACTTGCGTCAAGGAAACTTGTGCCAGTTGCGTCAAATAAACTTGTGCCAGTTACGTCAAACAAACTTGTGCCAGTTACAGCAAACCAACTTGTGCCAGTTGCGTCGAGAAAAGTTGTGCCAGTTGCGTCAAATAAACTTGTGCCAGTTGCGTCAAACAAACTTGTGCCAGTTGCGTCAAACAAACTTGTGCCAGTTGCGTCAACCAAACTTGTGCCAGTTGCGTCAAACAAACTTGTGCTAGTTGCGTCAAACAAACTTGTGCCAATTGATTCGAAAAAACTTGTGCCAGTTGCGTTGAACAAACTTGTGCCAGTTGCGTCTAACAAACTTGTGCCAGTTGCGTCAAACAAACTTATGCCAGTTGCATAGAACAAACTAGTGCCAGTTGCATAGAACTAACTTGTCCCAGTTGCGTAGAACAAACTTGTGCCAGTTGCGTCAAACAAACTTGTGCCAGTTGCGTCGAAGAAACTTGTGCCAGTTGCGTCGAAGAAACTTGTGCCAGTTGCGTCAAACAAACTTGTGCCATTTGCGTCGAACAAACTTGTGCCAGTTGAGTCGAACAAACTTGTGCCAGATATGGGGAACAAACTTGTGCCAGTTGCGTCGAACAAACTTGTGCCAGTTGCGTCGAAGAAACTTGTGCCAGTTGCGTCAAACAAACTTGTGCCAGTTGCGTCGAACAAACTTGTGCCAGTTGCGTCGAACAAACTTGTGCCAGTTATGGCGAACAAACTTGTGCCACTTGCGTCAAGGAAACTTGTGCCAGTTGCGTCAAATAAACTTGTGCCAGTTACGTCAAACAAACTTGTGCCAGTTACAGCAAACCAACTTGTGCCAGTTGCGTCGAGAAAAGTTGTGCCAGTTGCGTCAAATAAACTTGTGCCAGTTGCGTCAAACAAACTTGTGCCAGTTGCGTCAAACAAACTTGTGCCAGTTGCGTCATCCAAACTTGTGCCAGTTGCGTCAAACAAACTTGTGCTAGTTGCGTCAAACAAACTTGTGCCAATTGATTCGAAAAAACTTGTGCCAGTTGCGTTGAACAAACTTGTGCCAGTTGCGTCTAACAAACTTGTGCCAGTTGCGTCAAACAAACTTGTGCCAGTTGCGTCGAACAAACTTGTGCCAGATATGGCAAACAAACTTGTGCCAGTTGCTTCGAGAAAACTTGTGCCAGTCGCGTAAAAAAAAACTTGTGCCATTTGCGTCAAACAAACTTGTGCCAGTTGCGTCAAACAAACTTGTGCCTCTTGCGTCAAACAAACTTGTGCCAGTTGCAACATTAAACTTGTACCAATTGAGTCGAAAAAACTTGTGCCTGTTACGTCAAATAAAGTTGTGCCAGTTGCGTCTAACAAACTTGTGCCAGTTGCGTCGAACAAACTTGTGCCAGTTGCGTCAAACAAACTTGTGCCAGTTGCGTAGAACAAACTTGTGCCAGTTGCGTAGAAGAACCTTGTGCCAGTTGAGTCAAACAAACTTGTGCCAGTTGCGTCAAACAAACTTGTGCCAGTTGCGTTAAACAAACTTGTGCCAGTTGCATCGAACAAACTTGTGCCAGTTGCGTCAAACAAACTTGTGCCAGTTGCGTAGAAGAACCTTGTGCCAGTTGCGTCAAACGAACTTGTGCTAGTTGCGTCAAACAAACTTTTGCCAGTTGCGTCGAACACACTTGTGCCTGTTGAGTCAAACAAACTTGTGCCAGTTGGGTCGAACAAACTTGTGCCAGTTGCGTTAAACAAACTTGTGCCTGTTGCATCGAACAAACTTTTGCCAGTTGCGTCGAACAAACTTGTGACAGTTGCGTCGAACAAACTTGCGCCAGTTACGTCAAACAAACTTGTGCCAGTTGCATTGAACAAACTTCTGCCAGTTGTGTCAAACAAACTTGTGTCAGTTGCGTAGAACAAACTTGTGCCAGTTGCGTCGAACCAACTTATGTCAGTTAGGTAGAACAAACTTGTGCCAGTTGCATCAAACAAACATGTCCCAGTTGCGTAGAACAAACTAGTGCCAGTTGCATAGAACAAACTTGTGCCAGATGCGTAGAACAAACTTGTGCCAGTTGCGTAGAACAAACTTGTGCCAGTTATGTAGAACAAACTTGTGCCAGTTGCGTAGAACAAACTAGTGCCAGTTGCATAGAACAAACTTGTGCCAGATGCGTAGAACAAACTTGTGCCAGTTGCGTAGAACAAACTTGTGCCAGTTGCATAGAACAAACTTGTGCCAGTTATGTAGAACAAACTTGTGCCATTTGCGTCAAACAAACTTGTGCCAGTTGCGTCGAACAAACTTGTGCCAGTTACGGCGAACAAACTTGTGCCAGTTTCGACGAGAAAACTTGTGCCAGTTGCGTCAAATAAACTTGTGCCAGTTGCGTCAAACAAACTTGTGCCAGTTGCGTCAAAAAAAAACTTGTGCCAGTTGCGTCAAACAAACTTGTTCCAGTTGCGTCAAACAAACTTGTTCCAGTTGCGTCAAACAAACTTTTGCCAATTGAGTCGAAAAAACTTGTGCCAGTTGCGTCGAACAAACTTTTGCCAGCTGCGTCTAACAAACTTGTGCCAGTTGCGTCAAAAAAACTTGGGCCAGTTTCGTCGAACAAACTTGTGTCAGTGGCATCCAACAAACTTGTGCCAGTTGCGTAGAACAAACTTGTGCCAGTTGCGTCAAACAAACTTGTGCCAGTTGCGTAGAACAAACTTGTGCCAGTTGCGTTGAACAACCTTGTGCCAGTTGCGTCGAACAAACTTCTGCTAGTTTGTAGAACAAACTTGTGCCAGTTGCGTCAAACAAACTTATGCCAGTTGCGTAAAAAAAACTAGTGCCAGTTGCATAGAACAAACTTGTTCCAGTTGAGTAGAACAAACTTGTGCCAATTGCGTCAAACAAACTTGTGCCAGTTCGTCGAACAAACTTGTGCCAGTTGCATCGAAGAAATTTGTGCAAGTTGCGTCACACAAACTTGTGCCAGTTGCGTCGAACAAACTTGTGCCAGTTGCGTCGAACAAACTTGTGCCAGTTACGGCGAACCAACTTGTGCCACTTGCGTCGAGAAAACTTGTGCCAGTTGCGTCAAATAAACTTGTGCCAGTTGCGTCAAACAAACTTGTGCCAGTTACGGCGAACAAACTTGTGCCAGTTGCGTCGAGAAAAGTTGTGCCAGTTGCGTCAAATAAACTTGTGCCAGTTGTGTCAAACAAACTTGTGCCAGTTGCGTCAAACAAATTTGTGCCAGTTGCGTCAAACAAACCTGTGGCAATTGATTCGAATAAACTTGTGCCAGTTGCGTTGAACAAACTTGTGCCAGTTGCGTCTAACAAACTTGTGCCAGTTGCGTCAAACAAACTTGTGCCAGTTGCGTCGAACAAACTTGTGCCAGATATGGCAAACAAACTTGTGCCAGTTGCTTCGAGAAAACTTGTGCCAGTCGCGTAAAAAAAAACTTGTGCCAGTTGCGTCAAACAAACTTGTGTCAGTTGCGTCAAACAAACTTGTGCCTCTTGCGTCAATCAAACTTGTGCCAGTTGCATCAAACAAACTTGTACCAATTGAGTCGAAAAAACTTGTGCCTGTTACGTCGAACAAACTTGTGCCAGTTGCGTCTAACAAACTTGTGCCAGTTGTGTCGAACAAACTTGTGCCAGTTGCGTCAAACAAACTTGTGCCAGTTGCGTAGAACAAACTTGTGCCAGTTGCGTATAAGAACCTTGTGCCAGTTGCGTCAAACAAACTTCTGCCAGTTGCGTCAAAGAAACTTGTGCCAGTTGCGTTAAACAAACTTGTGCCAGTTGCATCGAACAAACTTTTGCCAGTTGCGTCGAACAAACTTGTGCCAGTTGCATCGAAAAAACTTGCACCAGTTGCGTCGAACAAACTTGTGCCAGTTGCGTTGAACAAACTTCTGCCAATTGTGTCAAACAAACTTGTGTCAGTTGTGTAGAACAAACTTGTGCCAGTTGCGTCGAACAAACTTGTGTCAGTTGGGTAGAACAAATTTGTGCCAGTTGCGTCAAACAAACTTGTGCCAGTTGCGTAGAACAAACTAGTGCCAGTTGCATAGAACAAACTTGTGCCGGATGCGTAGAACAAACTTGTGCCAGTTGCGTAGAACAAACTTGTGCCAGTTGCATAGAAGAAACTTGTGCCAGTTATGTAGAACAAACTTGTGCCATTTGCGTCAAACAAACTTGTGCCAGTTGCGTCGAACAAACTTGTGCCAGTTACGGCAAACAAACTAGTGCCAGTTTCGTCGAAAAAACTTGTGCCAGTTGCGTCAAATAAACTTGTGCCAGTTGCGTCAAACAAACTTGTGCCAGTTGCGTCAAACAAACTTGTGCCAGTTGCGTCAAACAAACTTGTTCCAGTTGCGTCAAACAAACTTGTTCCAGTTGCATCAAACAAACTTCTGCCAATTGAGTCGAAAAAACTTGTGCCAGTTGCGTCGAACAAACTTGTGCCAGTTGCATCTAACAAACTTTTGCCAGTTGCGTAGAACAAACCTGTGCCAGTTGCGTAGAACAACCTTGTGCCAGTTGCGTCAAACAAACTTGTGCCACTTGCGTCGAACAAACTTGTGCCAGTTGCGTCAAACAAACTTGTGCCAGTTGCGTAGGACGAACTCGTGCCAGTTGCGTAGAAGAACCTTGTGCCAGTTGCGTCAAACAAACTTGTGCCAGTTGCGTCAAACAAACTTGTGCCAGTTGCGTTAAACAAACTTGTGCCAGTTGCATCGAACAAACTTTTGCCAGTTGCGTCGAACAAACTTGTGCCAGTTGCGTCGAAAAAACTTGCGCCAGTTGCGTCGAACAAACTTGTGCCAGTTGCGTCTAAAACTTGTGCCAGTTGCATCAAAAAAAACTTTTGCCAGTTGCGTCAAACAAACTTGTGCCAGTTGCGTCAAACAAACTTGTGCCAGTTGCGTCAAACAAACTTGTGCCAGTTGCGTCAAACAAACTTGTGCCAGTTGCGTAGAAGAACCTTGTGCCAGTTGCATCAAACGAACTTGTGCCAGTTGCGTCAAACAAACTTTTGCCAGTTGCGTCAAACAAACTTGTGCCAGTTGAGTCAAACAAACTTGTGCCAGTTGGGTCGAACAAACTTGTGCCAGTTGCGTTAAAAAAACTTGTGCCAGTTGCATCGAACAAACTTTTGCCAGTTGCGTCGAACAAACTTGTGCCAGTTGCGTCAAACAAACTTGCGCCAGTTATGTCAAACAAACTTGTGCCAGTTGCATTGAACAAACTTGTGCCAGTTGCGTCGAACAAACTTGTGTCAGTTGGGTAGAACAAATTTGTGCCAGTTGCGTCAAACAAACTTGTGCCAGTTGCGTAGAACAAACTAGGGCCAGTTGCATAGAACAAACTTGTGCCAGTTGCGTAGAACAATCTTGTGCCAGTTGCGTCAAACAAACTTGTGCCAGTTGCGTAGAACAAACTATGGCCAGTTGCATAGAACAAACTTGTGCCAGTTGCGTAGAACAAACTTGTGCCAGTTGCATAGAACAAACTTGTGCCAGTTATGTAGAACAAACTTGTGCCATTTGCGTCAAACAAACTTGTGCCAGTTGCGTCGAACAAACTTGTGCCAGTTACGGCGAACAAACTTGTGCCAGTTTCGTCGAGAAAATTGTGCCAGTTGCGTCAAATAAACTTGTGCCAGTTGCGTCAAACAAACTTGTGCCAGTTGCGACAAACAAACTTGTGCCAGTTGCGTCAAACAAACTTGTTCCAGTTGCGTCAAACAAACTTGTTCCAGTTGCGTCAAACAAACTTGTGCCAATTGAGTCGAAAAAACTTGTGCCAGTTGCATCGAACAAACTTGTGCCAGTTGCGTCTAACAAACTTGTGCCAGTTGCGTCATAAAAACTTGGGCCAGTTTCGTCGAACAAACTTGTGTCAGTGGCATCCAACAAACTTGTGCCAGTTGCGTAGAACAAACTTGTGCCAGTTGCGTCAAACAAACTTATGCCAGTTGCGTAGAACAAACTTGTGCCAGTTGCGTAGAACAACCTTGTGCCAGTTGAGTCGAACAAACTTGTGCTAGTTTGTGGAACAATCTTGTGCCAGTTGCGTCAAACAAACTTATGCCAGTTGCGTAAAACAAACTAGTGCCAGTTGCATAGAACAAACTTGTTCCAGTTGAGTAGAACAAACTTATTCCAATTGAGTCAAACAAACTTGTGCCAGTTTATCGAACAAACTTCTGCCAGTTGCATCGAAGAAATTTGTGCCAGTTGCGTCACACAAACTTGTGCCAGTTGCGTCGAACAAACTTGTGCCAGTTGCGTCGAACAAACTTGTGCCAGTTACGGCGAACCAACTTGTGCCACTTGCGTCGAGAAAACTTGTGCCAGTTGCGTCAAATAAACTTGTGACAGTTGCGTCAAAAAACTTCTGCCAGTTACGTCGAACAAACTTGTGCCAGTTGCGTCGAGAAAAGTTGTGCCAGTTGCGTCAAATAAACTTGTGCCAATTGCGTCGAACAAACTTTTGCCAGTTGCGTCAAACAAACTTGTGTCAGTTGCATCAAACAAACTTGTGCCAGTGGCGTCAAACAAACTTGTGCCAATTGATTTGAAAAAACTTGTGCCAGTTGCGTTGTACAAACTTGTGCCAGTTGCATCAAACAAACTTGTGCCTCTTGCGTCAAACTTGTGCCAGTTGCGTTAAACAAACTTGTGCCAGTTGCATCGAACAAACTTTTGCCAGTTGCGTCGAACAAACTTGTGCCAGTTGCGTCGAAAAAACTTGCGCCAGTTGCGTCGAACAAACTTGTGCCAGTTGCGTTGAACAAACTTCTGCTAATTGTGTCAAACAAACTTGTGTCAGTTGCGTAGAACAAACTTGTGCTAGTTGCGTCGAACAAACTTGTGTCAGTTGGGTAGAACAAATTTGTGCCAGTTGCGTCAAACAAACTTGTGCCAGTTACGTAGAACAAACTAGTGCCAGTTGCATAGAACAAACTTGTGCCGGATGCGTAGAACAAACTTGTGCCAGTTGCGTAGAACAAACTTGTGCCAGTTGCAAAGAACAAACTTGTGCCAGTTATTTAGAACAAACTTGTGCCATTTATGTCAAACAAACTTGTGCCAGTTGCGTCGAACAAACTTGTGCCAGTTACGGCGAACAAACTTGTGCCAGTTTCGTTGAAAAAACTTGTGCCAGTTGCGTCAAATAAACTTGTGCCAGTTGCGTCAAACAAACTTGTGCCAGTTGCGTCAAACAAACTTGTGCCAGTTGCGTCAAACAAACTTGTTCCAGTTGCGTCAAACAAACTTGTTCCAGTTGCGTCAAACAAACTTGTGCCAATTGAGTCGAAAAAACTTGTGCCAGTTGCGTCGAACAAACTTGTGCCAGTTGCGTCTAACAAACTTGTGCCAGTTGCGTCAAAAAAACTTGGGCCAGTTTCGTCGAACAAACTTGTGTCAGTGGCATCCAACAAACTTGTGCCAGTTGCGTAGAACAAACTTGTGCCAGTTGCGTCAAACAAACTTGTGCCAGTTGCGTAGAACAAACTTGTGCCAGTTGCGTAGAACATCCTTGTGCCAGTTGCGTCGAACAAACTTGTGCTAGTTTGTAGAACAAATTTGTGCCAGTTGCATCAAACAAACTTATACCAGTTGCGTAAAACAAACTAGTGCCAGTTGCATAGAACAAACTTGTTCCAGTTGAGTAGAACAAACTTGTGCCAATTGCGTCAAACAAACTTGTGCCAGTTCGTCGAACAAACTTGTGCCAGTTGCATCGATGAAATTTGTGCCAGTTGCGTCACACAAACTTGTGCCAGTTGCATCGAACAAACTTGTGCCACTTGCGTCGAGAAAACTTGTGCCAGTTGCGTCAAATAAACTTGTGCCAGTTGCGTCAAACAAACTTGTGCCAGTTACGGCGTACAAACTTGAGCCAGTTGCGTCGAGAAAAGTTGTGCCAGTTGCGTCAAATAAACTTGTGCCAGTTGCGTCAAACAAACTTGTGCCTCTTGCGTCAGACAAACTTGTGCCAGTTGCGTCAAACAAACTTGTGCCAGTTGCGTCAAACAAACTTGTGCCAATTGATTAAAAAAAACGTGTGCCAGTTGCGTTGAACAAACTTGTGCCAGTTGCGTCTAAGAAACTTGTGCCAGTTGCGTCAAACAAACTTGTGCCAGTTGCGTCGAACAAACTTGTGCCAGTTGCATCGAACACACTAGTGCCAGTTGCATAGAACAAACTTGTGCCAGTTGCGTCAAACAAACTTGTGCCAGTTGCGTAGAACAAGCTTGTACATGTTGCGTAGAACAACCTTGTGCCAGTTGCGTCAAACAAACTTGTGCCAGTTGTGTCAAACAAACTTGTGCCAGTTGGTTCGAACAAACTTGTGCCAGTTACGTTAAACAAACTTGTTCCAGTTGCGTTGAACAAACTTGTGCCAGTTGTGTTAAACAAACTTGTGCCAGTTCTTTCGAACAAACTTGTGTCAGTTACGTTAAACAAACTTGTTCCAGTTGCGTTGAACAAACTTGTGCCAGTTGCGTCAAACAAACTTGTGCCAGGTGCGTCGAACAAACTTGCGCCAGTTCCGTCGAACAAAGTTGTTCCAGTTGCTTAGAACAAACTTGTGCCAGTTGTGTCAAACAAACTTGTGCCAGTTGCATCAAACAAACTTGTGCCAGTTGCGTCGAACAAACTTGTGCCAGTTGGGTAGAACAAACATGTGCCAGTTGTGTCAAACAAATTTGTGCCAGTTGCGTAGAACACACTAGTGCCAGTTGCATAGAACAAACTTGTGCCACATGCGTAGAACAAACATTTGCCATTTGCGTAGAACAAACTTGTGCCAGTTGTGACAAACAAACCTGTGCCAGTTGTGTACAACCAACTAGTAAGAGTTGCGTAGAACAAACTTGTGCCAGTTGTGTCAAACAAACCTGTGCCAGTTGTGTACAACAAACTAGTAAGAGTTGCATAGAAAAAACTTGTGCCAGTTGTGTCGAACAAACTTGTGCCAGTTGCATAGAACAAACTTGTACCAGTTGCATCAAACAAACTTATATCAGTTGCATAGAACAAACTAGTGTCAGTTGCACAGAACAAACTTGTCCCAGTTGCGTAGAACAAACTTGTGCCAGTTGCGTCAAACAAACTTGTGCCAGTTGCGTCGAAGAAACTTGTGCCAGTTGCGTCGAAGAAACTTGTGCCAGTTGCGTCAAACAAACTTGTGCCAGTTGCGTCAAACAAACTTGTGCCAGTTGCGTAGAACAAACTTGTGCCAGTTGCGTAGAAGAACTTTGTGCCAGTTGAGTCAAACAAACTTTTGCCAGTTGCGTCAAACAAACTTGTGCCAGTTGCGTTAAACAAAATTGTGCCAGTTGCATCGAACAAACTTGTGCCAGTTGCGTCAAACAAACTTGTGCCAGTTGCGTAGAAGAACCTTGTGCCAGTTGCGTCAAACGAACTTGTGCCAGTTGCGTCAAACAAACTTTTGCCAGTTATGTCGAACACACTTGTGCCAGTTGAGTCAAACAAACTTGTGCCAGTTGGGTCGAACAAACTTGTGCCAGTTGCGTTAAACAAACTTGTGCCAGTTGCATCGAACAAACTTTTGCCAGTTGCGTCGAACAAACTTGTGACAGTTGCGTCGAACAAACTTGCGCCAGTTACGTCAAACAAACTTGTGCCAGTTGCGGTGAACAAACTTCTGCCAGTTGTGTCAAACAAACTTGTGTCAGTTGCGTAGAACAAACTTGTGCCAGTTGCGTCGAACAAACTTATGTCAGTTGGGTAGAACAAACTTGTGCCAGTTGCGTCAAACAAACATGTCCCAGTTGCGTAGAACAAACTAGTGCCAGTTGCATAGAACAAACTTGTGCCAGATGCGTAGAACAAACTTGTGCCAGTTGCGTAGAACAAACTTGTGCCAGTTGCATAGAACAAACTTGTGCCAGTTGCGTAGAACAAACTAGTGCCAGTTGCATAGAACAAACTTGTGCCAGATGCGTAGAACAAACTTGTGCCAGTTGCGTAGAACAATCTTGTGCCAGTTGCATAGAACAAACTTGTGCCAGTTATGTAGAACAAACTTGTGCCATTTGCGTCAAACAAACTTGTGCCAGTTGCGTCGAACAAACTTGTGCCAGTTACGGCGAACAAACTTGTGCCAGTTTCGACGAGAAAACTTGTGCCAGTTGCGTCAAATAAACTTGTGCCAGTTGCGTCAAACAAACTTGTGCCAGTTGCGTCAAAAAAAACTTGTGCCAGTTGCGTCAAACAAACTTGTCCAGTTGCGTCAAACAAACTTGTTCCAGTTGCGTCAAACAAACTTATGCCAATTGAGTCGAAAAAACTTGTGCCAGTTTCGTCGAGCAAACTTGTGTCAGTGGCATCCAACAAACTTGTGCCAGTTGCGTAGAACAAACTTGTGCCAGTTGCGTCAAACAAACTTGTGCCAGTTGGGTAGAACAAACTTGTGCCAGTTGCGTAGAACAACCTTGTGCCAGTTGCGTCGAACAAACTTGTGCTAGTTTGTAGAACAAACTTGTGCCAGTTGCGTCAAACAAACTTATGCCAGTTGCGTAAAAAAAACTAGTGCCAGTTGCATAGAACAAACTTGTTCCAGTTGAGTAGAACAAACTTGTGCCAATTGCGTCAAACAAACTTGTGCCAGTTCGTCGAACAAACTTGTGCCAGTTGCATCGAAGAAATTTGTGCCAGTTGCATCACACAAACTTTTGCCAGTTGCGTCGAACAAACTTATGCCAGTTGCGTCGAACAAATTTGTGCCAGTTACGGCGAACCAACTTGTGCCACTTGCATCGAGAAAACTTGTGCCAGTTGCGTCAAATAAACTTGTGCCAGTTGCGTCAAACAAACATGTGCCAGTTACGGCGAACAAACTTGTGCCAGTTGCGTCGAGAAAAGTTGTGCCAGTTGCGTCAAATAAACTTGTACCAGTTGTGTCAAACAAACTTGTGCCAGTTGCGTCAAACAAACTTGTGCCAGTTGCGTCAAACAAACCTGTGGCAATTGATTCGAATAAACTTGTGCCAGTTGCGTTGAACAAACTTGTGCCAGTTGCGTCTAACAAACTTATGCCAGTTGCGTCAAACAAACTTGTGCCAGTTGCGTCGAACAAACTTGTGCCAGATATGGCAAACAAACTTGTGCCAGTTGCTTCGAGAAAACTTGTGCCAGTCGCGTAAAAAAAAACTTGTGCCAGTTGCGTCAAACAAACTTGTGTCAGTTGCGTCAAACAAACTTGTGCCTCTTGCGTCAAACAAATTTGTGCCAGTTGCATCAAACAAACTTGTACCAATTGAGTCGAAAAAACTTGTGCCTGTTACGTCGAACAAACTTGTGCCAGTTGCGTCTAACAAACTTGTGCCAGTTGTGTCGAACAAACTTGTGCCAGTTGCGTCAAACAAACTTGTGCCAGTTGCGTAGAACAAACTTGTGCCAGTTGCGTAGAAGAACCTTGTGCCAGTTGCGTCAAACAAACTTGTGCTGGATGCGTAGAACAAACTTGTGCCAGTTGCGTTAAACAAACTTGTGCCAGTTGCATCGAACAAACTTTTGCCAGTTGCGTCGAACAAACTTGTGCCAGTTGCATCGAAAAAACTTGCACCAGTTGCGTCGAACAAACTTGTGCCAGTTGCGTTGAACAAACTTCTGCCAATTGTGTCAAACAAACTTGTGTCAGTTGCGTAGAACAAACTTGTGCCAGTTGCGTCGAACAAACTTGTGTCAGTTGGGTAGAACAAATTTGTGCCAGTTGCGTCAAACAAACTTGTGCCAGTTGCGTAGAACAAACTAGTGCCAGTTGCATAGAACAAACTTGTGCCGGATGCGTAGAACAAACTTGTGCCAGTTGCGTAGAACAAACTTGTGCCAGTTGCATAGAACAAACTTGTGCCAGTTATGTAGAACAAACTTGTGCCATTTGCGTCAAACAAACTTGTGCCAGTTGCGGCGAACAAACTTGTGCCAGTTATGGCAAACAAACTTGTGCCAGTTTCGTCGAAAAAACTTGTGCCAGTTGCGTCAAATAAACTTGTGCCAGTAGCGTCAAACAAACTTGTGCCAGTTGCGTCAAACAAACTTGTGCCAGTTTCGTCAAACAAACTTGTTCCAGTTGCGTCAAACAAACTTGTTCCAGTTGCGTCAAACAAACTTGTGCCAATTGAGTCGAAAAAACTTGTGCCAGTTGCGTCGAACAAACTTGTGCCAGTTGCATCTAACAAACTTTTGCCAGTTGCGTAGAACAAACCTGTGCCAGTTGCGTAGAACAACCTTGTGCCAGTTGCGTCAAACAAACTTGTGCCACTTGCGTCGAACAAACTTGTGCCAGTTGCGTCAAACAAACTTGTGCCAGTTGCGTAGGACGAACTTGTGCCAGTTGCGTAGAAGAACCTTGTGCCAGTTGCGTCAAACAAACTTCTGCTAGTTGCGTCAAACAAACTTGTGCCAGTTGCGTTAAACAAACTTGTGCCAGTTGCATCGAACAAACTTTTGCCAGTTGCGTCGAACAAACTTGTGCAAGTTGCGTCGAAAAAACTTGCGCCAGTTGCGTCGAACAAACTTGTGCCAGTTGCGTCTAAAACTTGTGCCAGTTGCATCAAAAAAAACTTTTGCCAGTTGCGTCAAACAAACTTGTGCCAGTTGCGTCAAACAAACTTGTGCCAGTTGCGTCAAACAAACTTGTGCCAGTTGCGTCAAACAAACTTGTGCCAGTTGCGTAGAAGAACCTTGTGCCAGTTGCATCAAACGAACTTGTGCCAGTTGCGTCAAACAAACTTTTGCCAGTTGCGTCAAACAAACTTGTGCCAGTTGAGTCAAACAAACTTGTGCCAGTTGGGTCGAACAAACTTGTGCCAGTTGCGTTAAACAAACTTGTGCCAGTTGCATCGAACAAACTTTTGCCAGTTGCGTCGAACAAACTTGTGCCAGTTGCGTCAAACAAACTTGCGCCAGTTACGTCAAACAAACTTGTGCCAGTTGCATTGAACAAACTTGTGCCAGTTGCGTCGAACAAACTTGTGTCAGTTGGGTAGAACAAATTTGTGCCAGTTGCGTCAAACAAACTTGTGCCAGTTGCGTAGAACAAACTAGGGCCAGTTGCATAGAACAAACTTGTGAGAGATGCGTAGAACAAACTTGTGCCAGTTGCGTAGAACAAACTTGTGCCAGTTGCATAGAACAAACTTGTGCCAGTTATGTAGAACAAACTTGTGCCATTTGCGTCAAACAAACTTGTGCCAGTTGCGTCGAACAAACTTGTGCCAGTTACGGCGAACAAACTTGTGCCAGTTTCGTCGAGAAAACTTGTGCCAGTTGCGTCAAATAAACTTGTGCCAGTTGCGTCAAACAAACTTGTGCCAGTTGCGACAAACAAACTTGTGCCAGTTGCGTCAAACAAACTTTTTCCAGTTGCGTCAAACAAACTTGTTCCAGTTGCGTCAAACAAACTTGTGCCAATTGAGTCGAAAAAACTTGTGCCAGTTGCATCGAACAAACTTGTGCCAGTTGCGTCTAACAAACTTGTGCCAGTTGCGTCATAAAAACTTGGGCCAGTTGCATAGAACAAACTTGTTCCAGTTGAGTAGAACAAACTTGTGCCAATTGAGTCAAACAAACTTGTGCCAGTTCATCGTACAAACTTGTGCCAGTTGCATCGAAGAAATTTGTGCCAGTTGCGTCACACAAACTTGTGCCAGTTGCGTCGAACAAACTTGTGCCAGTTGCGTCGAACAAACTTGTGCCAGTTACGGCGAACCAACTTGTGCCACTTGCGTCGAGAAAACTTGTGCCAGTTGCGTCAAATAAACTTGTGACAGTTGCGTCAAACAAACTTGTGCCAGTTACGTCGAACAAACTTGTGCCAGTTGCGTCGAGAAAAGTTGTGCCAGTTGCGTCAAATAAACTTGTGCCAGTTGCGTCGAACAAACTTGTGCCAGTTGCGTCAAACAAACTTGTGCCAGTTGCGTCAAACAAACTTGTGCCAGTGGCGTCAAACAAACTTGTGCCAATTGATTCGAAAAAACTTGTGCCAGTTGCGTTGAACAAACTTGTGTCAGTTGCGTCAAACAAACTTGTGCCTCTTGCGTCAAACTTGTGCCAGTTGCGTTAAACAAACTTTTGCCAGTTGCATCGAACAAACTTTTGCCAGTTGCGTCGAACAAACTTGTGCCAGTTGTGTCGAAAAAACTTGCGCCAGTTGCGTCGAACAAACTTGTGCCAGTTGCGTTGAACAAACTTCTGCTAATTGTGTCAAACAAACTTGTGTCAGTTGCGTAGAACAAACTTGTGCCAGTTGCGTCGAACAAACTTGTGTCAGTTGGGTAGAACAAATTTGTGCCAGTTGCGTCAAACAAACTTGTGCCAGTTGTGTTTGAACAAACTAGTGCCAGTTGCATAGAACAAACTTGTGCCGGATGCATGGAACAAACTTGTGCCAGTTGCGTAGAACAAACTTGTGCCAGTTGCATAGAACAAACTTGTGCCAGTTATGTAGAACAAACTTGTGCCATTTGTGTCAAACAAACTTGTGCCAGTTGCGTCGAACAAACTTGTGCCAGTTACGGCGAACAAACTTGTGCCAGTTTCGTTGAAAAAACTTGTGCCAGTTGCGTCAAATAAACTTGTGCCAGTTGCGTCAAACAAACTTGTGCCAGTTGCGTCAAACAACTTGTGCCAGTTGCGTCAAACAAACTTGTTCCAGTTGCGTCAAACAAACTTGTTCTAGTTGCGTCAAACAAACTTGTGCCAATTGAGTCGAAAAAACTTGTGCCAGTTGCGTCGAACAAACTTGTGCCAGTTGCGTCTAACAAACTTGTGCCAGTTGCGTCAAAAAAAACTTGGGCCAGTTTCGTCGAACAAACTTGTGTCAGTGGCATCCAACAAACTTGTGCCAGTTGCATAGAAGAAACTTGTGCCAGTTGCGTCAAACAAACTTGTGCCAGTTGCGTAGAACAAACTTGTGCCAGTTGCGTAGAACAACCTTGTGCAGTTGCGTCGAACAAACTTGTGCTCGTTTGTAGAACAAACTTGTGCCAGTTGCATCAAACAAACTTATGCCAGTTGCGTAAAACAAACTAGTGCCAGTTGCATAGAACAAACTTGTTCCAGTTGAGTAGAACAAACTTGTGCCAATTGCGTCAAACAAACTTGTGCCAGTTCGTCGAACAAACTTGTGACAGTTGCATCGAAAAAATTTGTGCCAGTTGCGTCACACAAACTTGTGCCAGTTGCATCGAACAAATTTGTGCCAGTTGCGTCGAACAAACTTGTGCCAGTTACGGCGAACCAACTTGTGCCACTTGCGTCGAGAAAACTTGTGCCAGTTGCGTTAAATAAACTTGTGCCAGTTGCGTCAAACAAACTTGTGCCAGTTACGGCGAACAAACTTGTGCCAGTTGCGTCGAGAAAAGTTGTGCCAGTTGCGTCAAATAAACTTGTGCCAGTTGCGTAAAACAAACTTGTGCCTCTTGCGTCAGACAAACTTGTGCCAGTTGCGTCAAACAAACTTGTGCAGTTGCGTCAAACAAACTTGTGCCAATTGATTAAAAAAACTTGTGCCAGTTGCGTTGAACAAACTTGTGCCAGTTGCATCTAAGAAACTTGTGCCAGTTGCGTCAAACAAACTTGTGCCAGTTGCATCGAACAAACTTGTGCCAGTTGCATCGAACACACTAGTGCCAGTTGCATAGAACAAACTTGTGCCAGTTGCGTCAAACAAACTTTTGCCAGTTGCGTAGAACAAGCTTGTACATATTGCGTAGAACAACCTTGTGCCAGTTGTGTCAAACAAACTTGTGCCAGTTGTGTCAAACAAACTTGTGCCAGTTGGTTCGAACAAACTTGTGCCAGTTACGTTAAACAAACTTGTTCCAGTTGCGTTGAACAAACTTGTGCCAGTTGTGTCAAACAAACTTGTGCCAGTTGGTTCGAACAAACTTGTGCCAGTTATGTTAAACAAACTTGTTCCAGTTGCGTTGAACAAACTTGTGCCAGTTGCGTCAAACAAACTTGTGCCAGTTGCGTCGAACAAACTTGCGCCAGTTCCGTCGAACAAACTTGTGCCAGTTGCTTAGAACAAACTTGTGCCAGTTGTGTCAAACAAACTTGTGCCAGTTGCATCAAACAAACTTTTCCCAGTTGCGTCGAACAAACTTGTGCCAGTTGGGTAGAACAAACATGTGCCAGTTGTGTCAAACAAATTTGTGCCAGTTGCGTAGAACACACTAGTGCCAGTTGCATAGAACAAACTTGTGCCACATGCGTAGAACAAACATTTGCCATTTGCGTAGAACAAACTTGTGCCAGTTGTGTCAAACAAACCTGTGCCAGTTGTGTACAACAAACTAGTAAGAGTTGCGTAGAACAAACTTGTGCCAGTTGTGTCAAACAAACCTGTGCCAGTTGTGTACAACAAACTAGTAGAGTTGCGTAGAACAAAACTTGTGCCAGTTGTGTCGAGCAAACTTGTGCCAGTTGCGTAGAACAAACTTGTACCAGTTGCGTCAAACAAACTTATATCAGTTGCATAGAACAAACTAGTGCCAGTTGCATAGAACAAACTTGTCCCAGTTGCGTAGAACAAACTTGTGCCAGTTGCGTCAAACAAACTTGTGCCAGTTGCGTCGAAGAAACTTGTGCCAGTTGCGTCGAAGAAACTTGTGACAGTTGCGTCAAACAAACTTGTGCCATTTGCGTTGAACAAACTTGTGCCAGTTGCGTCGAACAAACTTGTGCCAGTTGCGTCAAACAAACTTGTGCCAGATATGGCGAACAAACTTGTGCCAGTTGCGTCGAACAAACTTGTGCCAGTTGCGTCAAACAAACTTGTGCCTCTTGCGTCAAACAAACTTGTGCCAGTTGCGTAAAAAAAAAACTTGTGCCAGTTGCGTCAAACAAACGTGTGCCAGTTGCGGTCAAACAAACTTGTGCCTCTTGCCGCAAACTTACTTGTGCCAGTTGCGTCAAACAAACTTGTACCAATTGAGTCGAAAAAACTTGTGTCTGTTACGTCGAACAAACTTGTGCCAGTTGCGTCTAACAAACTTGTGCCAGTTGCGTCAACCAAAAATTGTGCCAGTTGCGTCAAACAAACTTGTGCCAGTTGCGTAGAACAAACTTGTGCCAGTTACGTCAAACAAACTTGTGCCACTTGCGTACAAGAACCTTGTGCCAGTTGCCTCAAACGAACTTGTGCCAGTTGCGTCAAACAAACTTGTGCCAGTTGCGTCGAACAAACTTGTGCCAGTTGAGTCAAACAAACTTGTGCCAGTTGGGTCTAACAAACTTGTGCCAGTTGTGTTAAACAAACTTGAGCCAGTTGCATCGAACAAACTTTTCCCAGTTGCGTCGAACAAACTTGTGACAGTTGTGTTGAACAAACTTCTGCCAGTTGTGTCAAACAAACTTGTGCCAGTTGTGTTGAACAAACTTCTGCCAGTTGCGTCAAACAAACATGTCCCAGTTGCGTAGAACAAACTAGTGCCAGTTGCATAGAACAAACTTGTGCCAAATGCGTAGAACAAACTTGTGTCAGTTGCGAAGAACAAACTTGTGCCAGTTGCATAGAACAAACTTGTGCCAGTTATGTAGAACAAACTTTTGCCAGTTGCGTCGAACAAACTTGTGCCAGTTGCGTCGAACAAACTTGTGTCAGTTACGGCGAAGAAACTTGCGCCAGTTTCGTCGAGAAAACTTGTGCCAATTGCGTCAAATAAACTTGTGCCAGTTGCGTCAAACAAACTTGTACCAGTTGTGTCAAACAAACTTATGCCAGTTGCATAGAACAAACTAGCGCCAGTTGCATAGAACTAACTTGTCCCAGTTGCGTAGAACAAACTTGTGCCAGTTGCGTCAAACAAACTTGTGCCAGTTGCGTCGAAGAAACTTGTGCCAGTTGCGTCGAAGAAACTTGTGCCAGTTGCGTCAAACAAACTTGTGCCATTTGCGTCGAACAAACTTGTGCCAGTTGAGTTGAACAAACTTGTGCCAGATATGGCGAACAAACTTGTGCCAGTTGCGTCGAACAAACTTGTGCCAGTTGCGTCGAAGAAACTTGTGCCAGTTGCGTCAAACAAACTTGTGCCAGTTGCGTCGAACAAACTTGTGCCAGTTGCGTCGAACAAACTTGTGCCAGTTACGGCGAACAAACTTGTGCCACTTGCGTCGAGAAAACTTGTGCCAGTTGCGTCAAATAAACTTGTGCCAGTTATGTCAAACAAACTTGTGCCAGTTACGGCAAACCAACTTCTGCCAGTTGCGTCGAGAAAAGTTGTGCCAGTTGCGTCAAATAAACTTGTGCCAGTTGCGTCAAACAAACTTGTGCCAGTTGCGTCAAACAAACTTGTGCCAGTTGCGTCAAACAAACTTGTGCTAGTTGCGTCAAACAAACTTGTGCCAATTGATTCGAAAAAACTTGTGCCAGTTGCGTTGAACAAACTTGTGCCAGTTGCGTCTAACAAACTTGTGCCAGTTGCGTCAAACAAACTTGTGCCAGTTGCGTCGAACAAACTTGTGCCAGATATGGCAAACAAACTTGTGCCAGTCGCGTAAAAAAAAAATTGTGCCATTTGCGTCAAACAAACTTGTGCCAGTTGCGTCAAACAAACTTGTGCCTCTTGCGTCAAACAAACTTGTGCCAGTTGCATCATTAAACTTGTACCAATTGAGTCGAAAAAACTTGTGCCTGTTACGTCGAATAAAGTTGTGCCAGTTGCGTCTAACAAACTTGTGCCAGTTGCGTCGAACAAACTTGTGCCAGTTGCGTCAAACAAACTTGTGCCAGTTACGTAGAACAAACTTGTGCCAGTTGCGTAGAAGAACCTTTTGCCAGTTGAGTCAAACAAACTTGTGCCAGTTGCGTGAAACAAACTTGTGCCAGTTGCGTTAAACAAACTTGTGCCAGTTGCATCGAACAAACTTGTGCCAGTTGCGTCAAACAAACTTGTGCCAGTTGCGTAGAAGAACCTTGTGCCAGTTGCGTCAAACGAACTTGTGCCAGTTGCGTCAAACAAACTTTTGCCAGTTGCGTCGAACACACTTGTGCCAGTTGAGTCAAACAAACTTGTGCCAGTTGTGTCGAACAAACTTGTGTCAGTTGCGTTAAACAAACTTGTGCCAGTTGCATCGAACAAACTTTTGCCAGTTGCGTCGAACAAACTTGTGACAGTTGCGTCGAACAAACTTGCGCCAGTTACGTCAAACAAACTTGTGCCAGTTGCATTGAACAAACTTCTGCCAGTTGTGTCAAAGAAACTTGTGTCAGTTGCGTAGAACAAACTTGTGCCAGTTGCGTCGAACAAACTTATGTCAGTTGGGTAGAACAAACTTGTGCCAGTTGCGTCAAACAAACATGTCCCAGTTGCGTATAACAAACTAGTGCCAGATGCATAGAACAAACTTGTGCCAGATGCGTAGAACAAACTTGTGCCAGTTGTGTAGAACAAACTTGTGCCAGTTGCATAGAACAAACTTGTGCCAGTTGCGTAGAACAAACTAGTGCCAGTTGCATAGAACAAACTTGTGCCAGATGCGTAGAACAAACTTGTGCCAGTTGCATAGAACAAACTTGTGCCAGTTGCATAGAACAAACTTGTGCCAGTTATGTAGAACAAACTTGTGCCATTTGCGTCAAACAAACTTGTGCCAGTTGCGTCGAACAAACTTGTGCCAGTTACGGCGAACAAACTTGTGCCAGTTTCGACGAGAAAACTTGTGCCAGTTGCGTCAAATAAAATTGTGCCAATTGCGTCAAACAAACTTGTGCCAGTTGCGCAAACAAACTTGTTCCAGTTGCGTCAAACAAACTTGTTCCAGTTGCGTCAAACAAACTTGTGCCAATTGAGTCGAAAAAACTTGTGCCAGTTGCGTCGAACAAACTTGTGCCAGTTGCGTCTAACAAACTTGTGCCAGTTGCGTCAAAAAAACTTGTGCCAGTTGCGTTGAACAAACTTCTGCCAGTTGTGTCAAAGAAACTTGTGTCAGTTGCGTAGAACAAACTTGTGCCAGTTGCGTCAAACAAACTTATGTCAGTTGGGTAGAACAAACTTGTGCCAGTTGCGTCAAACAAACATGTCCCAGTTGCGTATAACAAACTAGTGCCAGATGCATAGAACAAACTTGTGCCAGATGCGTAGAACAAACTTGTGCCAGTTGTGTAGAACAAACTTGTGCCAGTTGCATAGAACAAACTTGTGCCAGTTGCGTAGAACAAATTAGTGCCAGTTGCATAGAACAAACTTGTGCCAGATGCGTAGAACAAACTTGTGCCAGTTGCATAGAACAAACTTGTGCCAGTTGCATAGAACAAACTTGTGCCAGTTATGTAGAACAAACTTGTGCCATTTGCGTCAAACAAACTTGTGCCAGTTGCGTCGAACAAACTTGTGCCAGTTTCGACGAGAAAACTTGTGCCAGTTGCGTCAAATAAACTTGTGCCAATTGCGTCAAACAAACTTGTGCCAGTTGCGCAAACAAACTTGTTCCAGTTGCGTCAAACAAACTTGTTCCAGTTGCGTCAAACAAACTTGTGCCAATTGAGTCGAAAAAACTTGTGCCAGTTGCGTCGAACAAACTTGTGCCAGTTGCGTCTAACAAACTTGTGCCAGTTGCGTCAAAAAAACTTGGGCCAGTTTCGTCGAACAAACTTGTGTCAGTGGCATCCAACAAACTTGTGCCAGTTGCGTAGAACAAACTTGTGCCAGTTGCGTCAAACAAACTTGTGCCAGTTGCGTAGAACAAACTTGTGCCAGTTGCGTAGAACAACCTTGTGCCAGTTGCGTCGAACAAACTTGTGCTAGTTTGTAGAACAAACTTGTGCCAGTTACGTCAAACAAACTTATGCCAGTTGCGTAAAAAAAACTAGTGCCAGTTGCATAGAACAAACTTGTTCCAGTTGAGTAGAACAAACTTGTGCCAATTGCGTCAAACATACTTGTGCCAGTTCGTCGAACAAACTTGTGCCAGTTGCATCAAAGAAATTTGTGCCAGTTGCGTCACACAAACTTGTGCCAGTTGCGTCGAACAAACTTGTGCCAGTTGCGTCGAACAAACTTGTGCCAGTTACGGCGAACCAACTTGTGCCACTTCCGTTGAGAAAACTTGTGCCAGTTGCGTCAAATAAACTTGTGCCAGTTGCGTCAAATAAACTTGTGCCAGTTGCGTCAAACAAACTTGTGCCAGTTACGACGAACAAACTTGTGCCAGTTGCGTCGAGAAAAGTTGTGCCAGTTGCGTCAAATAAACTTGTGCCAGTTGTGTCAAACAAACTTGTGCCAGTTGCATCAAACAAACTTGTGCCAGTTGCGTCAAACAAACCTGTGCCAATTGATTCGAATAAACTTGTGCCAGTTGCGTTGAACAAACTTGTGCCAGTTGCGTCTAACTAACTTGTGCCAGTAGCGTCAAACAATCTTGTGCCAGTTGCGTCGAACAAACTTGTGCCAGATATGGCAAACAAACTTGTGCCAGTTGCTTCGAGAAAACTTGTGCCAGTCGTGTAAAAAAAAACTTGTGCCAGTTGCGTCAAACAAACTTGTGTCAGTTGCGTCAAACAAACTTGTGCCTCTTGCGTCAAGCAAACTTGTGCTAGTTGCATCAAACAAACTTGTACCAATTGAGTCGAAAAAACTTGTGCCTGTTACGTCGAACAAACTTGTGCCAGTTGCGTCTAACAAACTTGTGCCAGTTGTGTCGAACAAACTTGTGCCAGTTGCGTCAAACAAACTTGTGCCAGTTGCGTAAAACAAACTTGTGCCAGTTGCGTAGAAGAACCTTGTGCCAGTTGCGTCAAACAAACTTCTGCCAGTTGCGTCAAAGAAACTTGTGCCAGTTGCGTTAAACAAACTTGTGCCAGTTGCATCGAACAAACTTTTGCCAGTTGCGTCGAACAAACTTGTGCCAGTTGCGTCGAAAAAACTTGCACCAGTTGCGTCGAACAAACTTGTGCCAGTTGCGTTGAACAAACTTCTGCCAATTTTGTCAAACAAACTTGTGTCAGTTGCGTAGAACAAACTTGTGCCAGTTGCATCGAACAAACTTTTGTCAGTTGGGTAGAACAAATTTGTGCCAGTTGCGTCAAACAAACTTGTGCCAGTTGCGTAGAACAAACTAGTGCCAGTTGCATAGAACAAACTTGTGCCGGATGCGTAGAACAAACTTGTGCCAGTTGCGTAGAACAAACTTGTGCCAGTTGCATAGAACAAACTTGTGCCAGTTATGTAGAACAAACTTGTGCCATTTCCGTCAAACAAACTTGTGCCAGTTGCGTCGAAAAAACTTGTGCCAGTTACGGCAAACAAACTTGTGCCAGTTTAGTCGAAAAACCTTGTGCCAGTTGCGTCAAATAAACTTGTGCCAGTTGCGTCAAACAAACTTGTGCCAGTTGCGTCAAACAAACTTGTGCCAGTTGCGTCAAACAAACTTGTTCCAGTTGCGTCAAACAAACTTGTTTCAGTTGCGTCAAACAAACTTGTGCCAGTTGCGTCGAACAAACTTGTGCCAGTTGCGTCTAACAAACTTTTGCCAGTTGCGTAGAACAAACCTGTGCCAGTTGCGTAGAACAACCTTGTGCCAGTTGCGTCAAACAAACTTGTGCCACTTGCGTCGAACAAACTTGTGCCAGTTGCGTCAAACAAACTTGTGCCAGTTGCGTAGGACAAACTTGTGCCAGTTGCATAGAAGAACCTTGTGCCAGTTGCGTCAAACAAACTTCTGCCAGTTGCGTCAAACAAACTTGTGCCAGTTGCGTTAAACAAACTTGTGCCAGTTGCATCGAACAAACTTTTGCCAGTTGCGTCGAACAAACTTGTGCCAGTTGCGTCGAAAAAACTTGCGCCAGTTGTGTCGAACAAACTTGTGCCAGTTGCGTCTAACAAACTTGTGCCAGTTGCATCAAAAAAAACTTTTGCCAGTTGCGTCAAACAAACTTGTGCCAGTTGCATCAAACAAACTTGTGCCAGTTGCGTCAAACAAACTTGTGCCAGTTGCGTCAAACAAACTTGTGCCAGTTGCGTAGAAGAACCTTGTGCCAGTTGCATCAAACGAACTTGTGCCAGTTGCGTCAAACAAACTTTTGCCAGTTGCGTCAAACAAACTTGTGCCAGTTGAGTCCAACAAACTTGTGCCAGTTGGGTCGAACAAACTTGTGCCAGTTGCGTTAAACAAACTTGTGCCAGTTGCGTCGAACAAACTTGTGCCAGTTGCGTCGAACAAACTTGCGCCAGTTACGTCAAACAAACTTGTGCCAGTTGCATTGAACAAACTTGTGCCAGTTGTGTCGAACAAACTTGTGTCAGTTGGGTAGAACAAATTTGTGCCAGTTGCGTCAAACAAACTTGTGCCAGTTGCGTAGAACAAACTTGTGCCAGATGCGTAGAACAAACTTGTGCCAGTTGCGTAGAACAAACTTGTGCCAGTTGCATAGAACAAACTAGTGCCAGTTGCGTATAACAAACTTGTGCCAGTTGCATAGAACAAACTTGTGCCAGTTATGTAGAACAAACTTGTGCCATTTGCGTCAAACAAACTTGTGCCAGTTGCGTCGAACAAACTTGTGCCGGTTACGGCGAACAAACTTGTGCCAGTTTCGTCGAGAAAACTTGTGCCAGTTGCGTCAAATAAACTTGTGCCAGTTGCGTCAAACAAACTTGTGCCAGTTGCGTCAAACAAACTTGTGCCAGTTGCGTCAAACAAACTTGTTCCAGTTGCGTCAAACAAACTTGTTCCAGTTGCGTCAAACAAACTTGTGCCAATTGAGTCGAAAAAACTTGTGCCAGTTGCATCGAACAAACTTGTGCCAGTTGCGTCTAACAAACTTGAGCCAGTTGCGTCATAAAAACTTGGGCCAGTTTCGTCGAACAAACTTATGTCAGTGGCATCCAACAAACTTGTGCCAATTGCGTAGAACAAACTTGTGCCAGTTGCGTCAAACAAACTTATGCCAGTTGCGTAGAACAAACTTGTGCCAGTTGCGTAGAAGAACCTTGTGCCAGTTGCGTCGAACAAACTTATGCTAGTTTGTAGAACAAACTTGTGCCAGTTGCGTCAAACAAACTTATGCCAGTTACGTAAAACAAACTAGTGCCAGTTGCATAGAACAAACTTGTTCAAGTTGAGTAGAACAAACTTGTGCCAATTGCGTCAAACAAACTTTTGCCACTTCGTCGAACAAACTTGTGCCAGTTGCATCGAAGAAATTTGTGCCAGTTGCGTCACACAAACTTGTGCCAGTTGCGTCGAACAAACTTGTGCCAGTTGCGTCAAACAAACTTGTGCCAGTTACGGCGAACCAACTTGTGCCACTTGTGTCGAGAAAACTTGTGCCAGTTGCGTCAAATAAACTTGTGACAGTTGCGTCAAACAAACTTGTGCCAGTTACGGCGAACAAACTTGTGCCAGTTGCGTCGAGAAAAGTTTTGCCAGTTGCGTCAAATAAACTTGTGCCAGTTGCGTCGAACAAACTTGTGCCAGTTGTGTCAAACAAACTTGTGCCAGTTGCGTCAAACAAACTTGTGCCAGTTGCGTCAAACAAACTTGTGCCAATTGATTCGAAAAAACTTGTGCTAGTTGCGTTGAACAAGCTTGTGCCAGTTGCGTCAAACAAACTTCAGCCTCTTGCGTCAAACAAACTTGTGCCAGTTGCGTTAAACAATCTTGTGCCAGTTGCATCGAACAAGCTTTTGCCAGTTGCGTCGAACAAACTTGTGCCAGTTGCGGCGAAAAAACTTGCGCCAGTTGCGTCGAACAAACTTGTGCCAGTTGCGTCAAACAAACTTCTGCCAATTGTGTCAAACAAACTTGTGTCAGTTGCGTAGAACAAACTTGTGCCAGTTGCGTCGAACAAACTTGTGTCAGTTGGGTAGAACAAATTTGTGCCAGTTGCGTCAAACAAACTTGTGCCAGTTACGTAGAACAAACTAGTGCCAGTTGCATAGAACAAACTTGTGACGGATGCGTAGAACAAACTTGTGCCAGTTGCGTAGAACAAACTTGTGCCAGTTGCATAGAACAAACTTGTGCCAGTTATGTAGAACAAACTTGTGCCATTTGTGTCAAACAAACTTGTGCCAGTTGCGTCGAACAAACTTGTGCCAGTTACGGCGAACAAACTTGTGCCAGTTTCGTTGAAAAAACTTGTGCCAGTTGCGTCAAATAAACTTGTGCTAGTTGCGTCAAAAAAACTTGTTCCAGTTGCGTCAAACAAACTTGTGCCAGTTGTGTCAAACAAACTTGTGCCAATTGAGTCGAAAAAACTTGTGCCAGTTGCATAGAACAAACTTGTGCCGGTTGCGTCTAACAAACTTGTGCCAGTTGCGTCAAAAAAACTTGGGCCAGTTTCGTCGAACAAACTTGTGTCAGTGGCATCCAACAAACTTGTGCCAGTTGCGTAGAACAAACTTGTGCCAGTTGCGTCAAACAAACTTGTGCCAGTTGCGTAGAACAAACTTGTGCCAGTTGCGTAGAACAACCTTGTGTCAGTTGCGTCGAACAAACTTGTGCTAGTTTGTAGAACAAACTTGTGCCAGTTGCATCAAACAAACTTATGCCAGTTGCGTAAAACAAACTAGTGCCAGTTGCATAGAACAAACTTGTTCCAGTTGAGTAGAACAAACTTGTGCCAATTGCGTCAAACAAACTTGTGCCAGTTCGTCGAACAAACTTGTGCCAGTTGCATCGAAGAAATTTGTGCCAGTTGCGTCACACAAACTTGTGCCAGTTGCATCGAACAAACTTGTGCCAGTTGCGTCGAACAAACTTGTGCCAGTTACGGCGAACCAACTTGTGCCACTTGCGTCGAGAAAACTTGTGCCAGTTGCGTCAAATAAACTTGTGCCAGTTACGGCGAACAAACTTGTGCCAGTTGCGTCGAGAAAAGTTGTGCCAGTTGCGTCAAATAAACTTGTGCCAGTTGCGTCAAACAAACTTGTGCCTCTTGCGTCAGACAAACTTGTGCCAGTTGCGTCAAACAAACTTGTGCCAGTTGCGTCAAACAAACTTGTGCCAATTGATTAAAAAAAAACTTGTGCCAGTTGCGTTGAACAAACTTGTGCCAGTTGCGTCTAAGAAACTTGTGCCAGTTGCGTCAAACAAACTTGTGCCAGTTGCGTCGAACAAACTTGTGCCAGTTGCATCGAACACACTAGTGCCAGTTGCATAGAACAAACTTGTGCCAGTTGCGTCAAACAAACTTCTGCCAGTTGCGTAGAACAAGCTTGTACATGTTGCGTAGAACAACCTTGTGCCAGATGTGTCAAACAAACTTGTGCGAGTTGTGTCAAACAAACTTGTGCCAGTTGGTTAAACAAACTTGTGCCAGTTACGTTAAACAAACTTGTTCCAGTTGCGTTGAACAAACTTGTGCCAGTTGTGTCAAACAAACTTGTGCCAGTTGGTTCGAACAAACTTGTGTCAGTTACGTTAAACAAACTTGTTCCAGTTGCGTTGAACAAACTTGTGCCAGTTGCGTCAAACAAACTTGTGCCAGTTGCGTCGAACAAACTTGCGCCAGTTCCGTCGAACAAAGTTGTGCCAGTTGCTTAGAACAATCTTGTGCCAGTTGTGTCCAACAAACTTGTGCCAGTTGCATCAAACAAACTTGTGCCAGTTGCGTCGAACAAACTTGTGCCAGTTGGGTAGAACAAACATGTGCCAGTTGTGTCAAACAAATTTGTGCCAGTTGCGTAGAACACACTAGTGCCAGTTGCATAGAACAAACTTGTGCCACATGCGTAGAACAAACATTTGCCATTTGCGTAGAACAAACTTGTGCCAGTTGTGTCAAACAAACCTGTGCCAGTTGTGTACAACAAACTAGTAAGAGTTGCGTAGAACCAACTTGTGCCAGTTGTGTCAAACAAACCTGTGCCAGTTGTGTACAACAAACTAGTAAGAATTGCGTAGAAAAAACTTGTGCCAGTTGTGTCGAACAAACTTGTGCCAGTTGCGTAGAACAAACTTGTACCAGTTGCGTCAAACAAACTTATATCAGTTGCATAGAACAAACTATTGCCAGTTGCATAGAACAAACTTGTCCCAGTTGCGTAGAACAAACTTGTGCCAGTTGCGTCAAACAAACTTGTGCCAGTTGCGTCGAAGAAACTTGTGCCAGTTGCGTCTAAGAAACTTGTGCCAGTTGCGTCAAACAAACTTGTGCCAGTTGCATCGAACAAACTTGTGCCAGTTGCATCGAACACACTAGTGCCAGTTGCATAGAACAAACTTGTGCCAGTAGCGTCAAACAAACTTTTGCCAGTTGCGTAGAACAAGCTTGTACATATTGCGTAGAACAACCTTGTGCCAGTTGCGTCAAACAAACTTGTGCCAGTTGTGTCAAACAAACTTGTGCCAGTTGGTTCGAACAAACTTCTGCCAGTTACGTTAAACAAACTTGTTCCAATTGCGTTGAACAAACTTGTGCCAGTTGTGTCAAACAAACTTGTGCCAGTTGGTTCGAACAAACTTGTGCCAGTTATGTTAAACAAACTTGTTCCAGTTGCGTTGAACAAACTTGTGCCAGTTGCGTCAAACAAACTTGTGCCAGTTGCGTCGAACAAACTTGCGCCAGTTCCGTCGAACAAACTTGTGCCAGTTGCTTAGAACAAACTTGTGCCTGTTGTGTCAAACAAACTTGTGCCAGTTGCATCAAACAAACTTGTGCCAGTTGCGTCGAACAAACTTGTGCCAGTTGGGTAGAACAAACATGTGCCAGTTGTGTCAAACAAATTTGTGCCAGTTGCGTAGAACACACTAGTGCCAGTTGCATAGAACAAACTTGTGCCACATGCGTAGAACAAACATTTGCCATTTGCGTAGAACAAACTTGTGCCAGTTGTGTCAAACAAACCTGTGCCAGTTGTGTACAACAAACTAGTAAGAGTTGCGTAGAACAAACTTGTGCCAGTTGTGTCAAACAAACCTGTGCCAGTTGTGTACAACAAACTAGTAAGAGTTGCGTAGAACAAACTTGTGCCAGTTGTGTCGAGCAAACTTGTGCCAGTTGCGTAGAACAAACTTGTACCAGTTGCGTCAAACAAACTTATATCAGTTGCATAGAACAAACTAGTGCCAGTTGCATAGAACAAACTTGTCCCAGTTGCGTAGAACAAACTTGTGCCAGTTGCGTCAAACAAACTTGTGCCAGTTGCGTCGAAGAAACTTGTGCCAGTTGCGTCGAAGAAACTTGTGACAGTTGCGTCAAACAAACTTGTGCCATTTGCGTTGAACAAACTTGTGCCAGTTGCGTCGAACAAACTTGTGCCAGTTGCGTCGAACAAACTTGTGCCTCTTGCGTCAAACAAACTTGTGCCAGTTGCGTCGAACAAACTTGTGCCAGTTGCGTCAAACAAACTTGTGCCTCTTGCGGCAAACAAACTTGTGCCAGTTGCGTAAAAAAAAAACTTGTGCCAGTTGCGTCAAACAAACTTGTGCCAGTTGCGTCAAACAAACTTGTGCCTCTTGCCGCAAACAAACTTGTGCCAGTTGCGTCAAACAAACTTGTACCAATTGAGTCGAAAAAACTTGTGTCTGTTATGTCGAACAAACTTGTGCCAGTTGCGTCTAACAAACTTGTGCCAGTTGCGTCAACCAAAATTGTGCCAGTTGCGTCAAACAAACTTGTGCCAGTTGCGTAGAACAAACTTGTGCCAGTTGCGTCAAACAAACTTGTGCCACTTGCGTACAAGAACCTTGTACCAGTTGCCTCAAACGAACTTGTGCCAGTTGCGTCAAACAAACTTGTGCCAGTTGCGTCGAACAAACTTGTGCCAGTTGCGTCAAACAAACTTGTGCCAGTTGGGTCTAACAAACTTGTGCCAGTTGTGTTAAACAAACTTGAGCCAGTTGCATCGAACAAACTTTTCCCAGTTGCGTCGAACAAACTTGTGCCAGTTGTGTTGAACAAACTTCTGCCAGTTGTGTCAAACAAACTTGTGTCAGTTGCGTAGAACCAACTTGTGCCAGTTGCGTCGAACAAACTTGTGCCAGTTGTGTTGAACAAACTTCTGCCAGTTGCGTCAAACAAACATGTCCCAGTTGCGTAGAACAAACTAGTGCCAGTTGCATAGAACAAACTTGTGCCAGATGCGTAGAACAAACTTGTGTCAGTTGCGAAGAACAAACTTGTGCCAGTTGCATAGAACAAACTTGTGCCAGTTATGTAGAACAAACTTTTGCCAGTTGCGTCGAACAAACTTGTGCCAGTTGCGTCGAACAAACTTGTGTCAGTTACGGCGAAGAAACTTGCGCCAGTTTCGTCGAGAAAACTTGTGCCAATTGCGTCAAATAAACTTGTGCCAGTTGCGTCAAACAAACTTGTACCAGTTGTGTCAAACAAACTTATGCCAGTTGCATAGAACAAACTAGCGCCAGTTGCATAGAACTAACTTGTCCCAGTTGCGTAGAACAAACTTGTGCCAGTTGCGTCAAACAAACTTGTGCCAGTTGCGTCGAAGAAACTTGTGCCAGTTGCGTCGAAGAAACTTGTGCCAGTTGCGTCAAACAAACTTGTGCCATTTGCGTCGAACAAACTTGTGCCAGTTGAGTTGAACAAACTTGTGCCAGATATGGCGAACAAACTTGTGCCAGTTGCGTCGAACAAACTTGTGCCAGTTGCGTCGAAGAAACTTGTGCCAGTTGCGTCAAACAAACTTGTGGCAGTTGCGTCGAACAAACTTGTGCCAGTTGCGTCGAACAAACTTGTGCCAGTTACGGCGAACAAACTTGTGCCACTTGCGTCGAGAAAACTTGTGCCAGTTGCGTCAAATAAACTTGTGCCAGTTACGTCAAACAAACTTGTGCCAGTTACGGCAAACCAACTTGTGCCAGTTGCGTCGAGAAAAGTTGTGCCAGTTGCGTCAAATAAACTTGTGCCAGTTGCGTCAAACAAACTTGTGCCAGTTGCGTCAAACAAACTTGTGCCAGTTGCGTCAAACAAACTTGTGCTAGTTGCGTCAAACAAACTTGTGCCAATTGATTCGAAAAAACTTGTGCCAGTTGCGTTGAACAAACTTGTGCCAGTTGCGTCTAACAAACTTGTGCCAGTTGCGTCAAACAAACTTGTGCCAGTTGCGTCGAACAAACTTGTGCCAGATATGGCAAACAAACTTGTGCCAGATATGGCAAACAAACTTGTGCCAGTCGCGTAAAAAAAAATTGTGCCATTTGCGTCAAACAAACTTGTGCCAGTTGCGTCAAACAAACTTGTGCCTCTTGCGTCAAACAAAGTTGTGCCAGTTGCATCATTAAACTTGTACCAATTGAGTCGAAAAAACTTTTGCCTGTTACGTCGAATAAAGTTGTGCCAGTTGCGTCTAACAAACTTGTGCCAGTTGCGTCGAACAAACTTGTGCCAGTTGCGTCAAACAAACTTGTGCCAGTTGCGTAGAACAAACTTGTGCCACTTGCGTAGAAGAACCTTGTGCCAGTTGAGTCAAACAAACTTGTGCCAGTTGCGTCAAACAAACTTGTGCCAGTTGCGTTAAACAAACTTGTGCCAGTTGCATCGAACAAACTTGTGCCAGTTGCGTCAAACAAACTTGTGCCAGTTGCGTAGAAGAACCTTGTGCCAGTTGCGTCAAACGAACTTGTGCCAGTTGCGTCAAACAAACTTTTGCCAGTTGCGTCGAACACACTTGTGCCAGTTGAGTCAAACAAACTTGTGCCAGTTGTGTCGAACAAACTTGTGCCAGTTGCGTTAAACAAACTTGTGCCAGTTGCATCGAACAAACTTTTGCCAGTTGCGTCGAACAAACTTGTGACAGTTGCGTCGAACAAACTTGCGCCAGTTACGTCAAACAAACTTGTGCCAGTTGCGTTGAACAAACTTCTGCCAGTTGTGTCAAAGAAACTTGTGTCAGTTGCGTAGAACAAACTTGTGCCAGTTGCGTCGAACAAACTTATGTCAGTTGGGTAGAACAAACTTGTGCCAGTTGCGTCAAACAAACATGTCCCAGTTGCGTATAACAAACTAGTGCCAGATGCATAGAACAAACTTGTGCCAGATGCGTAGAACAAACTTGTGCCAGTTGTGTAGAACAAACTTGTGCCAGTTGCGTCAAACAAACTTGTGCCAGTTGCGTAGAACAAACTAGTGCCAGTTGCATAGAACAAACTTGTGCCAGATGCATAGAACAAACTTGTGCCAGTTGCATAGAACAAACTTGTGCCAGTTGCATAGAACAAACTTGTGCCAGTTATGTAGAACAAACATGTGCCATTTGCGTCAAACAAACTTGTGCCAGTTACGGCGAACAAACTTGTGCCAGTTTCGACAAGAAAACTTGTGCCAGTTGCGTCAAATAAACTTGTGCCAATTGCGTCAAACAAACTTGTGCCAGTTGCGCAAACAAACTTGTTCCAGTTGCGTCAAACAAACTTGTTCCAGTTGCGTCAAACAAACTTGTGCCAATTGAGTCGAAAAAACTTGTGCCAGTTGCGTCAAAAAAACTTGGGCCAGTTTCGTCGAACAAACTTGTGTCAGTGGCATCCAACAAACTTGTGCCAGTTGCGTAGAACAAACTTGTGCCAGTTGCGTCAAACAAACTTGTGCCAGTTGCGTAGAACAAACTTGTGCCAGTTGCGTAGAACAACCTTGTGCCAGTTGCGTCGAACAAACTTGTGCTAGTTTGTAGAACAAACTTGTGCCAGTTGCGTCAAACAAACTTATGCCAGTTGCGTAAAAAAAACTAGTGCCAGTTGCATAGAACAAACTTGTTCCAGTTGAGTAGAACAAACTTGTGCCAATTGCGTCAAAAAAACTTGTGCCAGTTCGTCGAACAAACTTGTGCCAGTTGCATCAAAGAAATTTGTGCCAGTTGTGTCAAACAAACTTGTGCCAGTTGCGTCAAACAAACTTGTGCCAGTTGCGTCAAACAAACTTGTGCCAATTGATTCGAAAAAACTTGTGCCAGTTGCGTTGAACAAGCTTGTGCCAGTTGCGTCAAACAAACTTGAGCCTCTTGCGTCAAACAAACTTGTGCCAGTTGCGTTAAACAAACTTGTGCCAGTTGCATCGAACAAGCTTTTGCCAGTTGCGTCGAACAAACTTGTGCCAGTTGCGGCGAAAAAACTTGCGCCAGTTGCGTCGAACAAACTTGTGCCAGTTGCGTCAAACAAACTTCTGCCAATTGTGTCAAACAAACTTGTGTCAGTTGCGTAGAACAAACTTGTGCCAGTTGCGTCGAACAAACTTGTGTCAGTTGGGTAGAACAAATTTGTGCCAGTTGCGTCAAACAAACTTGTGCCAGTTACGTAGAACAAACTAGTGCCAGTTGCATAGAACAAACTTGTGACGGATGCGTAGAACAAACTTGTGCCAGTTGCGTAGAACAAACTTGTGCCAGTTGCATAGAACAAACTTGTGCCAGTTATGTAGAACAAACTTGTGCCATTTGTGTCAAACAAACTTGTGCCAGTTGCGTCGAACAAACTTGTGCCAGTTACGGCGAACAAACTTGTGCCAGTTTCGTTGAAAAAACTTGTGCCAGTTGCGTCAAATAAACTTGTGCCAGTTGCGTCAAAAAAACTTGTTCCAGTTGCGTCAAACAAACTTGTGCCAGTTGCGTCAAACAAACTTGTGCCAATTGAGTCGAAAAAACTTGTGCCAGTTGCATAGAACAAACTTGTGCCAGTTGCGTCTAACAAACTTGTGCCAGTTGCGTCAAAAAAACTTGGGCCAGTTTCGTCGAACAAACTTGTGTCAGTGGCATCCAACAAACTTGTGCCAGTTGCGTAGAACAAACTTGTGCCAGTTGCGTCAAACAAACTTGTGCCAGTTGCATAGAACAAACTTGTACCAGTTGCGTAGAACAACCTTGTGTCAGTTGCGTCGAACAAACTTGTGCTAGTTTGTAGAACAAACTTGTGCCAGTTGCATCAAACAAACTTATGCCAGTTGCGTAAAACAAACTAGTGCCAGTTGCATAGAACAAACTTGTTCCAGTTGAGTAGAACAAACTTGTGCCAATTGCGTCAAACAAACTTGTGCCAGTTCGTCGAACAAACTTGTGCCAGTTGCATCGAAGAAATTTGTGCCAGTTGCGTCACACAAACTTGTGCCAGTTGCATCGAACAAACTTGTGCCAGTTGCGTCGAACATACTTGTGCCAGTTACGGCGAACCAACTTGTGCCACTTGCGTCGAGAAAACTTGTGCCAGTTGCGTCAAATAAACTTGTGCCAGTTACGGCGAACAAACTTTTGCCAGTTGCGTCGAGAAAAGTTGTGCCAGTTGCGTCAAATAAACTTGTGCCAGTTGCGTCAAACAATCTTGTGCCTCTTGCGTCAGACAAACTTGTGCCAGTTGCGTCAAACAAACTTGTGCCAGTTGCGTCAAACAAACTTGTGCCAATTGATTAAAAAAAAACTTGTGCCAGTTGCGTTGAACAAACTTGTGCCAGTTGCGTCTAAGAAACTTGTGCCAGTTGCGTCAAACAAACTTGTGCCAGTTGCGTCGAACAAACTTGTGCCAGTTGCATCGAACACACTAGTGCCAGTTGCATAGAACAAACTTGTGCCAGTTGCGTCAAACAAACTTCTGCCAGTTGCGTAGAACAAGCTTGTACATGTTGCGTAGAACAACCTTGTGCCAGATGTGTCAAACAAACTTGTGCGAGTTGTGTCAAACAAACTTGTGCCAGTTGGTTAAACAAACTTGTGCCAGTTACGTTAAACAAACTTGTTCCAGTTGCGTTGAACAAACTTGTGCCAGTTGTGTCAAACAAACTTGTGCCAGTTGGTTCGAACAAACTTGTGTCAGTTACGTTAAACAAACTTGTTCCAGTTGCGTTGAACAAACTTGTGCCAGTTGCGTCAAACAAACTTGTGCCAGTTGCGTCGAACAAACTTGCGCCAGTTCCGTCGAACAAAGTTGTGCCAGTTGCTTAGAACAATCTTGTGCCAGTTGTGTCCAACAAACTTGTGCCAGTTGCATCAAACAAACTTGTGCCAGTTGCGTCGAACAAACTTGTGCCAGTTGGGTAGAACAAACATGTGCCAGTTGTGTCAAACAAATTTGTGCCAGTTGCGTAGAACACACTAGTGCCAGTTGCATAGAACAAACTTGTGCCACATGCGTAGAACAAACATTTGCCATTTGCGTAGAACAAACTTGTGCCAGTTGTGTCAAACAAACCTGTGCCAGTTGTGTACAACAAACTAGTAAGAGTTGCGTAGAACCAACTTGTGCCAGTTGTGTCAAACAAACCTGTGCCAGTTGTGTACAACAAACTAGTAAGAATTGCGTAGAAAAAACTTGTGCCAGTTGTGTCGAACAAACTTGTGCCAGTTGCGTAGAACAAACTTGTACCAGTTGCGTCAAACAAACTTATATCAGTTGCATAGAACAAACTAGTGCCAGTTGCATAGAACAAACTTGTCCCAGTTGCGTAGAACAAACTTGTGCCAGTTGCGTCAAACAAACTTGTGCCAGTTGTGTCGAAGAAACTTGTGCCAGTTGCGTCTAAGAAACTTGTGCCAGTTGCGTCAAACAAACTTGTGCCAGTTGCATCGAACAAACTTGTGCCAGTTGCATCGAACACACTAGTGCCAGTTGCATAGAACAAACTTGTGCCAGTAGCGTCAAACAAACTTTTGCCAGTTGCGTAGAACAAGCTTGTACATATTGCGTAGAACAACCTTGTGCCAGTTGCGTCAAACAAACTTGTGCCAGTTGTGTCAAACAAACTTGTGCCAGTTTGTTCGAACAAACTTGTGCCAGTTACGTTAAACAAACTTGTTCCAGTTGCGTTGAACAAACTTGTGCCAGTTGTGTCAAACAAACTTGTGCCAGTTGGTTCGAACAAACTTGTGCCAGTTATGTTAAACAAACTTGTTCCAGTTGCGTTGAACAAACTTGTGCCAGTTGTGTCAAACAAACTTGTGCCAGTTGCGTCGAACAAACTTGCGCCAGTTCCGTCGAACAAACTTGTGCCAGTTGCTTAGAACAAACTTGTGCCTGTTGTGTCAAACAAACTTGTGCCAGTTGCATCAAACAAACTTGTGCCAGTTGCGTCGAACAAACTTGTGCCAGTTGGGTAGAACAAACATGTGCCAGTTGTGTCAAACAAATTTGTGCCAGTTGCGTAGAACACACTAGTGCCAGTTGCATAGAACAAACTTGTGCCACATGCGTAGAACAAACATTTGCCATTTGCGTAGAACAAACTTGTGCCAGTTGTGTCAAACAAACCTGTGCCAGTTGTGTACAACAAACTAGTAAGAGTTGCGTAGAACAAACTTGTGCCAGTTGTGTCAAACAAACCTGTGCCAGTTGTGTACAACAAACTAGTAAGAGTTGCGTAGAACAAACTTGTGCCAGTTGTGTCGAGCAAACTTGTGCCAGTTGCGTAGAACAAACTTGTACCAGTTGCGTCAAACAAACTTATATCAGTTGCATAGAACAAACTAGTGCCAGTTGCATAGAACAAACTTGTCCCAGTTGCGTAGAACAAACTTGTGCCAGTTGCGTCAAACAAACTTGTGCCAGTTGCGTCGAAGAAACTTGTGCCAGTTGCGTCGAAGAAACTTGTGACAGTTGCGTCAAACAAACTTGTGCCATTTGCGTTGAACAAACTTGTGCCAGTTGCGTCGAACAAACTTGTGCCAGTTGCGTCGAAGAAACTTGTGCCTCTTGCGTCAAACAAACTTGTGCCAGTTGCGGCGAACAAACTTGTGCCAGTTGCGTCAAACAAACTTGTGCCTCTTGCGTCAAACAAACTTGTGCCAGTTGCGTAAAAAAAAAACTTGTGCCAGTTGCGTCAAACAAACTTGTGCCAGTTGCGTCAAACAAACTTGTGCCTCTTGCCGCAAACAAACTTGTGCCAGTTGCGTCAAACAAACTTGTACCAATTGAGTCGAAAAAACTTGTGTCTGTTACGTCGAACAAACTTGTGCCAGTTGCGTCTAACAAACTTGTGCCAGTTGCGTCAACCAAAATTGTGCCAGTTGCGTCAAACAAACTTGTGCCAGTTGCGTAGAACAAACTTGTGCCAGTTGCGTCAAACAAACTTGTGCCACTTGCGTACAAGAACCTTGTGCCAGTTGCCTCAAACGAACTTGTGCCAGTTGCGTCAAACAAACTTGTGCCAGTTGCGTCGAACAAACTTGTGCCAGTTGAGTCAAACAAACTTGTGCCAGTTGGGTCTAACAAACTTGTGCCAGTTGTGTTAAACAAACTTGAGCCAGTTGCATCGAACAAACTTTTCCCAGTTGCGTCGAACAAACTTGTGCCAGTTGTGTTGAACAAACTTCTGCCAGTTGTGTCAAACAAACTTGTGTCAGTTGCGTAGAACCAACTTGTGCCAGTTGCGTCGAACAAACTTGTGCCAGTTGTGTTGAACAAACTTCTGCCAGTTGCGTCAAACAAACATGTCCCAGTTGCATAGAACAAACTAGTGCCAGTTGCATAGAACAAACTTGTGCCAGATGCGTAGAACAAACTTGTGTCAGTTGCGAAGAACAAACTTGTGCCAGTTGCATAGAACAAACTTGTGCCAGTTATGTAGAACAAACTTTTGCCAGTTGCGTCGAACAAACTTGTGCCAGTTGCGTCGAACAAACTTGTGTCAGTTACGGCGAAGAAACTTGCGCCAGTTTCGTCGAGAAAACTTGTGCCAATTGCGTCAAATAAACTTGTGCCAGTTGCGTCAAACAAACTTGTACCAGTTGTGTCAAACAAACTTATGCCAGTTGCATAGAACAAACTAGCGCCAGTTGCATAGAACTAACTTGTCCCAGTTGCGTAGAACAAACTTGTGCCAGTTGCGTCAAACAAACTTGTGCCAGTTGCGTCGAAGAAACTTGTGCCAGTTGCGTCGAAGAAACTTGTGCCAGTTGCGTCAAACAAACTTGTGCCATATGCGTCGAACAAACTTGTGCCAGTTGAGTTGAACAAACTTGTGCCAGATATGGCGAACAAACTTGTGCCAGTTGCGTCGAACAAACTTGTGCCAGTTGCGTCGAAGAAACTTGTGCCAGTTGCGTCAAACAAACTTGTGCCAGTTGTGTCGAACAAACTTGTGCCAGTTGCGTCGAACAAACTTGTGCCAGTTACGGCGAACAAACTTGTGCCACTTGCGTCGAGAAAACTTGTGCCAGTTGCGTCAAATAAACTTGTGCCAGTTACGTCAAACAAACTTGTGCCAGTTGCGTCGAGAAAAGTTGTGCCAGTTGCGTCAAATAAACTTGTGCCAGTTGCGTCAAACAAACTTGTGCCAGTTGCGTCAAACAAACTTGTGCCAGTTGCGTCAAACAAACTTGTGCTAGTTGCGTCAAACAAACTTGTGCCAATTGATTCGAAAAAACTTGTGCCAGTTGCGTTGAACAAACTTGTGCCAGTTGCGTCTAACAAACTTGTGCCAGTTGCGTCAAACAAACTTGTGCCAGTTGCGTCGAACAAACTTGTGCCAGATATGGCAAACAAACTTGTGGCAGATATGGCAAACAAACTTGTGCCAGTCGCGTAAAAAAAAAATTGTGCCATTTGCGTCAAACAAACTTGTGCCAGTTGCGTCAAACAAACTTGTGCCTCTTGCGTCAAACAAACTTGTGCCAGTTGCATCATTAAACTTGTACCAATTGAGTCGAAAAAACTTGTGCCTGTTACGTCGAATAAAGTTGTGCCAGTTGCGTCTAACAAACTTGTGCCAGTTGCGTCGAACAAACTTGTGCCAGTTGCGTCAAACAAACTTGTGCCAGTTGCGTAGAACAAACTTGTGCCACTTGCGTAGAAGAACCTTGTGCCAGTTGAGTCAAACAAACTTGTGCCAGTTGCGTCAAACAAACTTGTGCCAGTTGCGTTAAACAAACTTGTGCCAGTTGCATCGAACAAACTTGTGCCAGTTGCGTCAAACAAACTTGTGCCAGTTGCGTAGAAGAACCTTGTGCCAGTTGCGTCAAACGAACTTGTGCCAGTTGCGTCAAACAAACTTTTGCCAGTTGCGTCGAACACACTTGTGCCAGTTGAGTCAAACAAACTTGTGCCAGTTGTGTCGAACAAACTTGTGCCAGTTGCGTTAAACAAACTTGTGCCAGTTGCATCGAACAAACTTTTGCCAGTTGCGTCGAACAAACTTGTGACAGTTGCGTCGAACAAACTTGCGCCAGTTACGTCAAACAAACTTGTGCCAGTTGCGTTGAACAAACTTCTGCCAGTTGTGTCAAAGAAACTTGTGTCAGTTGCGTAGAACAAACTTGTGCCAGTTGCGTCGAACAAACTTATGTCAGTTGGGTAGAACAAACTTGTGCCAGTTGCGTCAAACAAACATGTCCCAGTTGCGTATAACAAACTAGTGCCAGATGCATAGAACAAACTTGTGCCAGATGCGTAGAACAAACTTGTGCCAGTTGTGTAGAACAAACTTGTGCCAGTTGCGTCAAACAAACTTGTGCCAGTTGCGTAGAACAAACTAGTGCCAGTTGCATAGAACAAACTTGTGCCAGATGCGTAGAACAAACTTGTGCCAGTTGCATAGAACAAACTTGTGCCAGTTGCATAGAACAAACTTGTGCCAGTTATGTAGAACAAACTTGTGCCATTTGCGTCAAACAAACTTGTGCCAGTTGCGTCGAACAAACTTGTGCCAGTTACGGCGAACAAACTTGTGCCAGTTTCGACGAGAAAACTTGTGCCAGTTGCGTCAAATAAACTTGTGCCAATTGCGTCAAACAAACTTGTGCCAGTTGCGCAAACAAACTTGTTCCAGTTGCGTCAAACAAACTTGTTCCAGTTGCGTCAAACAAACTTGTGCCAATTGAGTCGAAAAAACTTGTGCCAGTTGCGTCGAACAAACTTGTGCCAGTTGCGTCTAACAAACTTGTGCCAGTTGCGTCAAAAAAACTTGGGCTAGTTTCGTCGAACAAACTTGTGTCAGTGGCATCCAACAAACTTGTGCCAGTTGCGTAGAACAAACTTGTGCCAGTTGCGTCAAACAAACTTGTGCCAGTTGCGTAGAACAAACTTGTGCCAGTTGCGTAGAACAACCTTGTGCCAGTTGCGTCGAACAAACTTGTGCTAGTTTGTAGAACAAACTTGTGCCAGTTGCGTCAAACAAACTTATGCCAGTTGCGTAAAAAAAACTAGTGCCAGTTGCATAGAACAAACTTGTTCCAGTTGAGTAGAACAAACTTGTGCCAATTGCGTCAAACAAACTTGTGCCAGTTCGTCGAACAAACTTGTGCCAGTTGCATCAAAGAAATTTGTGCCAGTTGCGTCACACAAACTTGTGCCAGTTGCGTCGAACAAACTTGTGCCAGTTGCGTCGAACAAACTTGTGCCAGTTACGGCGAACCAACTTGTGCCACTTCCGTTGAGAAAACTTGTGCCAGTTGCGTCAAATAAACTTGTGCCAGTTGCGTCAAACAAACTTGTGCCAGTTACGGCGAACAAACTTGTGCCAGTTGCGTCGAGAAAAGTTGTGCCAGTTGCGTCAAATAAACTTGTGCCAGTTGTGTCAAACAAACTTGTGCCAGTTGCGTCAAACAAACTTGTGCCAGTTGCGTCAAACAAACCTGTGCCAATTGATTCGAATAAACTTGTGCCAGTTGCGTTGAACAAACTTGTGCCAGTTGCGTCTAACAAACTTGTGCCAGTAGCGTCAAACAAACTTGTGCCAGTTGCGTCGAACAAACTTGTGCCAGATATGGCAAACAAACTTGTGCCAGTTGCTTCGAGAAAACTTGTGCCAGTCGCGTAAAAAAAAACTTGTGCCAGTTGCGTCAAACAAACTTGTGTCAGTTGCGTTAAACAAACTTGTGCCTCTTGCGTCAAACAAACTTGTGCTAGTTGCATCAAACAAACTTGTACCAATTGAGTCGAAAAAACTTGTGCCTGTTACGTCGAACAAACTTGTGCCAGTTGCGTCTAACAAACTTGTGCCAGTTGTGTCGAACAAACTTGTGCCAGTTGCGTCAAACAAACTTGTGCCAGTTGCGTAAAACAAACTTGTGCCAGTTGCGTAGAAGAACCTTGTGCCAGTTGCGTCAAACAAAATTCTGCCAGTTGCGTCAAAGAAACTTGTGCCAGTTGCGTTAAACAAACTTGTGCCAGTTGCATCGAACAAACTTTTGCCAGTTGCGTCGAACAAACTTGTGCCAGTTGCGTCGAAAAAACTTGCACCAGTTGCGTCGAACAAACTTGTGCCAGTTGCGTTGAACAAACTTCTGCCAATTTTGTCAAACAAACTTGTGTCAGTTGCGTAGAACAAACTTGTGCCAGTTGCATCGAAGAAACTTTTGTCAGTTGGGTAGAACAAATTTGTGCCAGTTGCGTCAAACAAACTTGTGCCAGTTGCGTAGAACAAACTAGTGCCAGTTGCATAGAACAAACTTGTGCCGGATGCGTAGAACAAACTTGTGCCAGTTGCATAGAACAAACTTGTGCCATTTGCATAGAACAAACTTGTGCCAGTTATGTAGAACAAACTTGTGCCATTTCCGTCAAACAAACTTGTGCCAGTTGCGTCGAAAAAACTTGTGCCAGTTACGGCAAACAAACTTGTGCCAGTTTCGTCGAAAAAACTTGTGCCAGTTGCGTCAAATAAACTTGTGCCAGTTGCGTCAAACAAACTTGTGCCAGTTGCGTCAAACAAACTTGTGCCAGTTGCGTCAAACAAACTTGTTCCAGTTGCGTCAAACAAACTTGTTCCAGTTGCGTCAAACAAACTTGTGCCAGTTGCGTCGAACAAACTTGTGCCAGTTGCGTCTAACAAACTTTTGCCAGTTGCGTAGAACAAACCTGTGCCAGTTGCGTAGAACAACCTTGTGCCAGTTGCGTCAAACAAACTTGTGCCACTTGCGTCGAACAAACTTGTGCGAGTTGCGTCAAACAAACTTGTGCCAGTTGCGTAGGACAAACTTGTGCCAGTTGCATAGAAGAACCTTGTGCCAGTTGCGTCAAACAAACTTCTGTCAGTTGCGTCAAACAAACTTGTGCCAGTTGCGTTAAACAAACTTGTCCCAGTTGCATCGAACAAACTTTTGCCAGTTGCGTCGAACAAACTTGTGCCAGTTGCGTCGAAAAAACTTGCGCCAGTTGCGTCGAACAAACTTGTGCCAGTTGCGTCTAACAAACTTGTGCCAGTTGCATCAAAAAAAACTTTTGCCAGTTGCGTCAAACAAACTTGTGCCAGTTGCATCAAACAAACTTGTGCCAGTTGCGTCAAACAAACTTGTGCCAGTTGCGTCAAACAAACTTGTGCCAGTTGCGTAGAAGAACCTTGTGCCAGTTGCATCAAACGAACTTGTGCCAGTTGCGTCAAACAAACTTTTGCCAGTTGCGTCAAACAAACTTGTGCCAGTTGAGTCCAACAAACTTGTGCCAGTTGGGTCGAACAAACTTGTGCCAGTTGCGTTAAACAAACTTGTGCCAGTTGCGTCGAACAAACTTGTGCCAGTTGCGTCGAACAAACTTGCGCCAGTTACGTCAAACAAACTTGTGCCAGTTGCATTGAACAAACTTGTGCCAGTTGTGTCGAACAAACTTGTGTCAGTTGGGTAGAACAAATTTGTGCCAGTTGCGTCAAACAAACTTGTGCCAGTTGCGTAGAACAAACTTGTGCCAGATGCGTAGAACAAACTTGTGCCAGTTGCGTAGAACAAACTTGTGCCAGTTGCATAGAACAAACTTGTGCCAGTTGCGTAGAACAAACTTGTGCCAGTTGCATAGAACAAACTTGTGCCAGTTATGTAGAACAAACTTGTGCCATTTGCGTCAAACAAACTTGTGCCAGTTGCGTCAAACAAACTTGTGCCGGTTACGGCGAACAAACTTGTGCCAGTTTCGTCGAGAAAACTTGTGCCAGTTGCGTCAAATAAACTTGTGCCAGTTGCGTCAAACAAACTTGTGCCAGTTGCGTCAAACAAACTTGTGCCAGTTGCGTCAAACAAACTTGTTCCAGTTGCGTCAAACAAACTTGTTCCAGTTGCGTCAAACAAACTTGTGCCAATTGAGTCGAAAAAACTTGGGCCAGTTTCGTCGAACAAACTTGTGTCAGTGGCATCCAACAAACTTGTGCCAATTGCGTAGAACAAACTTGTGCCAGTTGCGTCAAACAAACTTATGCCACTTGCGTAGAACAAACTTGTGCCAGTTGCGTAGAAGAACCTTGTGCCAGTTGCGTCGAACAAACTTATGCAAGTTTGTAGAACAAACTTGTGCCAGTTGCGTCAAACAAACTTATGCCAGTTGCGTAAAACAAACTAGTGCCAGTTGCATAGAACAAACTTGTTCCAGTTGAGTAGAACAAACTTGTGCCAATTGCGTCAAACAAACTTGTGCCAGTTCGTCGAACAAACTTGTGCCAGTTGCATCGAAGAAATTTGTGCCAGTTGCGTCACACAAACTTGTGCCAGTTGCGTCGAACAAACTTGTGCCAGTTGCGTCAAACAAACTTGTGCCAGTTACGGCGAACCAACTTGTGCCACTTGTGTCGAGAAAACTTGTGCCAGTTGCGTCAAATAAACTTGTGACAGTTGCGTCAAACAAACTTGTGCCAGTTACGGCGAACAAACTTGTGCCAGTTGCGTCGAGAAAAGTTGTGCCAGTTGCGCCAAATAAACTTGTGCCAGTTGCGTCGAACAAACTTGTGCCAGTTGTGTCAAACAAACTTGTGCCAGTTGCGTCAAACAAACTTGTGCCAATTGATTCGAAAAAACTTGTGCCAGTTGCGTTGAACAAGCTTGTGCCAGTTGCGTCAAACAAACTTGTGCCTCTTGCGTCAAACAAACTTGTGCCAGTTGCGTTAAACAAACTTGTGCCAGTTGCATCGAACAAGCTTTTGCCAGTTGCGTCGAACAAACTTGTGCCAGTTGCGGCGAAAAAACTTGCGCCAGTTGCGTCGAACAAACTTGTGCCAGTTGCGTCAAACAAACTTCTGCCAATTGTGTCAAACAAACTTGTGTCAGTTGCGTAGAACAAACTTGTGCCAGTTGCGTCGAACAAACTTGTGTCAGTTGGGTAGAACAAATTTGTGCCAGTTGCGTCAAACAAACTTGTGCCAGTTACGTAGAACAAACTAGTGCCAGTTGCATAGAACAAACTTGTGACGGATGCGTAGAACAAACTTTTGCCAGTTGCGTAGAACAAACTTGTGCCAGTTGCATAGAACAAACTTGTGCCAGTTATGTAGAACAAACTTGTGCCATTTGTGTCAAACAAACTTGTGCCAGTTGCGTCGAACAAACTTGTGCCAGTTACGGCGAACAAACTTGTGCCAGTTTCGTTGAAAAAACTTGTGCCAGTTGCGTCAAATAAACTTGTGCCAGTTGCGTCAAAAAAACTTGTTCCAGTTGCGTCAAACAAACTTGTGCCAGTTGCGTCAAACAAACTTGTGCCAATTGAGTCGAAAAAACTTGTGCCAGTTGCGTTGAACAAACTTGTGCCAGTTGCATCTAACAAACTTGTGCCAGTTGCGTCAAAAAAACTTGGGCCAGTTTCGTCGAACAAACTTGTGTCAGTGGCATCCAACAAACTTGTGCCAGTTGCGTAGAACAAACTTGTGCCAGTTGCGTCAAACAAACTTGTGCCAGTTGCGTAGAACAAACTTGTGCCAGTTGCGTAGAACAACCTTGTGCCAGTTGCGTCGAACAAACTTGTGCTAGTTTGTAGAACAAACTTGTGCCAGTTGCATCAAACAAACTTATGCCAGTTGCGTAAAACAAACTAGTGCCAGTTGCATAGAACAAACTTGTTCCAGTTGAGTAGAACAAACTTGTGCCAATTGCGTCAAACAAACTTGTGCCAGTTCGACGAACAAACTTGTGCCAGTTGCATCGAAGAAATTTGTGCCAGTTGCGTCACACAAACTTGTGCCAGTTGCATCGAACAAACTTGTGCCAGTTGCGTCGAACAAACTTGTGCCAGTTACGGCGAACCAACTTGTGCCACTTGCGTCAAGAAAACTTGTGCCAGTTGCGTCAAATAAACTTGTGCCAGTTACGGCGAACAAACTTGTGCCAGTTGCGTCGAGAAAAGTTGTGCCAGTTGCGTCAAATAAACTTGTGCCAGTTGCGTCAAACAAACTTGTGCCTCTTGCGTCAGACAAACTTGTGCCAGTTGCGTCAAACAAACTTGTGCCAGTTGCGTCAAACAAACTTGTGCCAATTGATTAAAAAAAAACTTGTGCCATTTGCGTTGAACAAACTTGTGCCAGTTGCGTCGAACAAACTTGTGCCAGTTGCGTCAAACAAACTTGTGCCTCTTGCGTCAAACAAACTTGTGCCAGTTGCGTCGAACAAACTTGTGCCAGTTGCGTCAAACAAACTTGTGCCTCTTGCGTCAAACAAACTTGTGCCAGTTGCGTAAAAAAAAAACTTGTGCCAGTTGCGTCAAACAAACTTGTGCCAGTTGCGTCAAACAAACTTGTGCCTCTTGCCGCAAACAAACTTGTGCCAGTTGCGTCAAACAAACTTGTAGCAATTGAGTCGAAAAAACTTGTGTCTGTTACGTCGAACAAACTTGTGCCAGTTGCGTCTAACAAACTTGTGCCAGTTGCGTCAACCAAAATTGTGCCAGTTGCGTCAAACAAACTTGTGCCAGTTGCGTAGAACAAACTTGTGCCAGTTGCGTCAAACAAACTTGTGCCACTTGCGTACAAGAACCTTGTGCCAGTTGCCTCAAACGAACTTGTGCCAGTTGCGTCAAACAAACTTGTGCCAGTTGCGTCGAACAAACTTGTGCCAGTTGAGTCAAACAAACTTGTGCCAGTTGGGTCTAACAAACTTGTGCCAGTTGTGTTAAACAAACTTGAGCCAGTTGCATCGAACAAACTTTTCCCAGTTGCGTCGAACAAACTTGTGCCAGTTGTGTTGAACAAACTTCTGCCAGTTGTGTCAAACAAACTTGTGTCAGTTGCGTAGAACCAACTTGTGCCAGTTGCGTCGAACAAACTTGTACATGTTGCGTAGAACAACATTGTGCCAGTTGCGTCAAACAAACTTGTGCCAGTTGTGTCAAACAAACTTGTGCCAGTTGGTTCGAACAAACTTGTGCCAGTTACGTTAAACAAACTTGTTCCAGTTGCGTTGAACAAACTTGTGCCAGTTGTGTCAAACAAACTTGTGCCAGTTGGTTCGAACAAACTTGTGCCAGTTACGTTAAACAAACTTCTTCCAGTTGCGTTGAACAAACTTGTGCCAGTTGCGTCAAACAAACTTGTTCCAGTTGCGTTGAACAAACTTGTGCCAGTTCCGTCGAACAATCTTGTGCCAGTTGCTTATAACAAACTTGTGCTAGTTGTGTCAAACAAACTTGTGCCAGTTGCATCAAACAAACTTGTGCCAGTTGCGTCGAACAAACTTGTGCCAGTTGGGTAGAACAAACATGTGCCAGTTGTGTCAAACAAATTTGTGCCAGTTGCGTAGAACATACTAGTGCCAGTTGCATAGAACAAACTTGTGCCACATGCGTAGAACAAACATTTGCCATTTGCGTAGAACAAACTTGTGCCAGTTGTGTCAAACAAACCTGTGCCAGTTGTGTACAACAAACTAGTAAGAGTTGCGTAGAACATACTTGTGCCAGTTGTGTCAAACAAACCTGTGCCAGTTGTGTACAACAAACTAGTAAGAGTTGCGTAGAACAAACTTGTGCCAGTTGTGTCGAACAAACTAGTGCCAGTTGCGTAGAACAAACTTGTTCCAGTTGCGTCAAACAAACTTATATCAGTTGCATAGAACAAACTAGTGCCAGTTGCATAGAACAAACTTGTCCCAGTTGCGTCAAACAAACTTGTGCCAGTTGCGTCAAACAAACTTGTGCCAGTTGCGTCGAAGAAACTTGTGCCAGTTGCGTCGAAGAAACTTGTGACAGTTGCATCAAACAAACTTGTGCCATTTGCGTTGAGCAAACTTGTGCCAGTTGCGTCGAACAAACTTGTGCCAGTTGCGTCAAACAAACTTGTGCCTCTTGCGTCAAACAAACTTGTGCCACTTGCGTAAAAAAAAACTTGTGCCAGTTGCGTCAAACAAACTTGTGCCAGTTGCGTCAAACAAACTTGTGCCTCTTGCCTCAAACAAACTTGTGCCAGTTGCGTCAAACAATCTTGTACCAATTGAGTCGAAAAAATTTGTGTCTGTTACGTCGAACAAACTTGTGCCAGTTGCGTCTAACAAACTTGTGCCAGTTGCGTCAACCAAAATTGTGCCAGTTGCGTCAAACAAACTTGTGCCAGTTGCGTAGAACAAACTTCTGCCAGTTGCGTCAAACAAACTTGTGCCACTTGCGTACAAGAACCTTGTGCCAGTTGCCTCAAACGAAAATGTGCCAGTTGCGTCAAACAAACTTGTGCCATATGCGTCGAACAAACTTGTGCCAGTTGAGTCAAACAAACTTGTGCCAGTTGGGTCTAACAAACTTGTGCCAGTTGTGTTAAAGAAACTTGTGCCAGTTGCATCGAACAAACTTTTCCCAGTTGCGTCGAACAAACTTGTGCCAGTTGCGTTGAACAAACTTCTGCCAGTTGTGTCAAACAAACTTGTGTCAGTTGCGTAGAACCAACTTGTGCCAGTTGCGTCGAACAAACTTGTGGCAGTTGGGTAGAACAAACTTGTGCCAGTTGCGTCAAACAAACATGTCCCAGTTGCGCAGAACAAACTGGTGCCAGTTGCATAGAACAAACTTGTGCCAGATGCGTAGAACAAACATGTGTCAGTTGCGAAGAACAAACTTGTGCCAGTTGCATAGAACAAACTTGTGCCAGTTATGTAGAACAAACTTGTGCCAGTTGCGTCGAACAAACTTGTGCCAGTTGCGTCGAACAAACTTGTGTCAGTTACGGCGAACAAACTTGCGCCAGTTTCGTCGAGAAAACTTGTGCCAGTTGCCTCAAATAAACTTGTGCCAGTTGCGTCAAACAAACTTGTGCCAGTTGCGTCAAACAAACTTGTGCCAGTTGCGTCAAACAAACTTGTTCTAGTTGCGCCAAACAAACTTGTGCCACTTGAGTCGAAAAAACTTGTGCCAGTTGCGTCGAACAAACTTGTGCCAGTTGTGTCTCACAAACTTGTGCCAGTTGCGTCAAAAAAACTTGTGCCAGTTTCGTCAAACAAACTTGTGCCAGTGGCATCCAACAAACTTTTGCCAGTTGCGCCAAACAAACTTATGCCAGTTGCGTAAAACAAACTAGTGCCAGTTGCATAGAACAAATTGTGCCAGTTGAGTAGAACAAACTTGTGCCAATTGCATCACACAAACTTGTTCCAGTTGCGTCGAACAAACTTGTGCCAGTTGCGTCGAAGAAACTTGTGCCAGTTGCGTCAAACAAACTTGTGCCAGTTGCGTCGAAAAAACTTGTGCCAGTTGCGTCGAACAAATTTGTGCCAGTTACGGCGAACAAACTTGTGCCACTTGCGGCGAGAAAACTTGTGCCAGTTGCATCAAATAAACTTGTGCCAGTTGCGTCAAACAAACTTGTGCCAGTTACGGCGAACAAACTTGTGCCAGCTGCGTCGAGAAAAGTTGTGCCAGTTGCGTCAAATAAACTTGTGCCAGTTGCGTCAAACAAACTTGTGCCAGTTTCGGCGAACAAACTTGTGCCAGCTGCGTCGAGAAAAGTTGTCCCAGTTGCGTCAAATAATCTTGTGCCAGTTGCGTCAAACAAACTTGTGCCAGTTGCGTCAAACAAACTTGTGCCAGTTGCGTCAAACAAACTTGTGCCAGTTGCGTCAAACAAACTTGTGCCAACTGATTCGAAAAAACTTGTGCCAGTTGCGTTGAACAAACTTGTGCCAGTTGCGTCTAACAAACTTGTGCCAGTTGCGTCAAACAAACTTGTGCCAGTTGCGTCGAACAAACTTGTGCCAGATATGGCGAACAAACTTGTGCCAGATGCTTCGAGAAAACTTGTGCCGGTTGCGTAAAAAAAAACTTGTGCCAGTTGCGTCAAACAAACTTGTGCTAGTTGCGTCAAACAAACTTGCGCCTCTTGCGTCAAACAAACTTGTGCCAGTTGCGTTAAACAAACTTGTACCAATTGAGTCGAAAAAACTTGTGCCTGTTACGTCGAACAAACTTGTGCCAGTTGGGTCTAACAAACTTGTGCCAGTTGCGTAAAAAAAACTTGTGCCAGTTGCGTCTAACAAACTTGTACCAGTTGCGTCAAACAAACTTCTGCCAGTTGCGTCAAACAAACTTGTGCCAGTTGCGTCAAACGAACTTGTGCCAGTTGCATCAAACAAACTTTTGCCAGTTGCGTAGAAGAACCTTGTGCCAGTTGCGTCAAACGAACTTGTGCCAGTTGCGTCTAACAAACTTGTGCCAGTTGCGTCAAACAAACGTGTGCCAGTTGCGTCAAACAAACTTGTGCCAGATATGGCGAACAAACTTGTGCCAGTTGCTTCGAGAAAACTTGTGCCAGTTGCGTAAAAAAAAAACTTTTGCCAGTTGCATCAAACAAACTTGTGCCAGTTGCGTCAAACAAACTTGTGCCTCTTGCGTCAAACAAACTTGTGCCAGTTGCGTCAAACAAACTTGTGCCAGTTGCGTCTAACAAACTTGTGCCAGTTGCATAAAAAAAAACTTGTGCCAGTTGCGTCAAACAAACTTGTGCCAGTTGCGTCAAACAAACTTGTGCCAGTTGCGTAGAACAAATTTGTGCCAGTTGCGTCAAACAAACTTGTGCCAGTTGCGTAGAAGAACCTTGTGCCAGTTGCGTCAAACGAACTTGTGCCAGTTGCGTCAAACAAACTTTTGCCAGTTACGTCAAGCAAACTTGTGCCAGTTGAGTCAAAAAACTTGTGCCAGTTGGGTAGAACAAACTTATGCCAGTTGCGTTAAACAAACTTGTGCCAGTTGCATCGAACAAACTTTTGCTAGTTGCGTCGAACAAACTTTTGCCAGCTGTGTCGAACAAACTTGCGCCAGTTACGTCAAACAAACTTGTGCCAGTTGCGTTGAACAAACTTCTGCCAGTTGTGTCAAACAAACTTGTGTCAGTTGTATAGAACAAACATTTGCCATTTGCGTAGAACAAACTTGTGCCAGTTGTGTCAAACAAACCTGTGCCAGTTGTGTACAACAAACTAGTAAGAGTTGCATAGAACGAACTTGTGCCAGTTGTGCCGAACAAACTTGTGCCAGTTGCGTAGAACAAACTTGTACCAGTTGTGTCAAACAAACTTGTGCCAGTTGCGTAGAACAAGCTTGTACATGTTGCGTAGAACAACCTTGTGCCAGTTGCATCAAACAAACTTGTGCCAGTTGTGTCAAACAAACTTGTTCCAGTTGCGTTGAACAAACTTGTGCCAGTTGTGTCAAACAAACTTGTGCCAGTTGGTTCGAACAAACTTGTGCCAGTTACGTTAAACAAACTTGTTCCAGTTGCGTTGAACAAACTTGTGCCAGTTGCGTCAAACAAACTTGTGCCAGTTGCGTCGAACAAACTTGCGCCATTTCCGTCGAACAATCTTGTGCCAGTTGCTAAGAACAAACTTGTGCTAGTTGTGTCAAACAAACTTGTGCCAGTTGCATCAAACAAACTTGTGCCAGTTGCGTCGAACAAACTTGTGCCAGTTGGGTAGAACAAACATGTGCCAGTTGTGTCAAACAAATTTGTGCCAGTTGCGTAGAACACACTAGTGCCAGTTGCATAGAACAAACTTGTGCCACATGCGTAGAACAAACATTTGCCATTTGCGTAGAACAAGCTTGTGCCAGTTGTGTCAAACAAACCTGTGCCAGTTGTGTACAACAAACTAGTAAGAGTTGCGTAGAACAAACTTGTGCCAGTTGTGTCAAACAAACCTGTGCCAGTTGTGTACAACAAACTAGAAAGAGTTGCGTAGAACAAACTTGTGCCAGTTGTGTCGAACAAACTTGTGCCAGTTGCGTAGAACAAACTTGTACCAGTTGCGTCAAACAAACTTATATCAGTTGCATAGAACAAACTAGTGCCAGTTGCATAGAACAAACTTGTCCCAGTTGCGTAGAACAAACTTGTGCCAGTTGCGTCAAACAAACTTGTGCCAGTTGCGTCGAAGAAACTTGTGCCAGTTGCGTCGAAGAAACTTGTGACATTTGCGTCAAACAAACTTGGGCCATTTGCGTTGAACAAACTTGTGCCAGTTGCGTCGAACAAACTTGTGCCAGTTGCGTCAAACAAACTTGTGCCTCTTGCGTCAAACAAACTTGTGCCACTTGCGTAAAAAAAAACTTGTGCCAGTTGCGTCAAACAAACTTGTGCCAGTTGCGTCAAACAAACTTGTGCCTCTTGCCTGAAACAAACTTCTGCCAGTTGCGTCAAACAAACTTGTACCAATTGAGTCGAAAAAACTTGTGTCTGTTACGTCGAACAAACTTGTGCCAGTTGCGTCTAACAAACTTGTGCCAGTTGCGTAGAACAAACTTGTGCCAGTTGCGTCAAACAAACTTGTGCCAGTTGCGTCGAACAAACTTGTGCCAGTTGAGTCAAACAAACTTGTGCCAGTTGGGTCTAACAAACTTGTGCCAGTTGTGTTAAACAAACTTGTGCCAGTTGCATCTAACAAACTTTTCCCAGTTGCGTCAAACAAACTTGTGCCAGTTGTGTCAAACAAACTTGTGTCAGTTGCGTAGAACCAACTTGTGACAGTTGCGTCGAAAAAACTTGTGTCAGTTGGGTAGAACAAACTTGTGCCAGTTGCGTCAAACAAACATGTCCCAGTTGCGTAGAACAAACTAGTGCCAGTTGCATAGAACAAACTTGTGCCAGTTATGTAGAACAAACTTGTGCCAGTTGCGTCGAACAAACTTGTGCCAGTTGCGTCGAACAAACTTGTGTCAGTTACAGCGAACAAACTTGCGCCAGTTTCGTTGAGAAAATTTGTGCCAGTTGCGTCAAATAAACTTGTGCCAGTTGCGTCAAACAAACTTGTGCCAGTTGCGTCAAACAAACTTGTGCCAGTTGCGTCAAACAAACTTGTTCTAGTTGCGTCAAACAAACTTGTGCCACTTGAGTCGAAAAAACTTGTGCCAGTTGCGTCGAACAAACTTGTGCCAGTTGTGTCTAACAAAATTGTGCCATTTGCGTCAAAAAAACTTGTGCCAGTTTCGTCAAACAAACTTGTGCCAGTGGCATCCAACAAACTTGTGCCAGTTGCGTTGAACAAACTTGTGCCAGTTGCGTCAAACAAACTTGTGCCAGTTGCGTAGAACAAACTTGTGCCAGTTGCGTAGAACAACCTTGTGCCAGTTGAGTCGAACAAACTTGTGCTAGTTGGTAGAACAAACTTGTGCCAGTTGCACCAAACAAACTTATGCCAGTTGCGTAAAACAAACTAGTGCCAGTTGCATAGAACAAATTGTGCCAGTTGAGTAGAACAAACTTGTGCCAATTGCATCACACAAACTTGTGCCAGTTGCGTCGAACAAACTTGTGCCAGTTACGTCGAAGAAACTTGTGCCAGTTGCGTCAAACAAACTTGTGCCAGTTGCGTCGAACAAACTTGTGCCAGTTGCGTCGAACAAACTTGTGCCAGTTACGGCGAACAAACTTGTGCCACTTGCGGCGAGAAAACTTGTGCCAGTTGCATCAAATAAACTTGTGCCAGTTGCGTCAAACAAACTTGTGCCAGTTACGGCGAACAAACTTGTGCCAGCTGTGTCGAGAAAAGTTGTGCCAGTTGCGTCAAATAAACTTGTGCCAGTTGCGTCAAACAAACTTGTGCCAGTTTCGGCGAACAAACTTGTGCCAGCTGCGTCGAGAAAAGTTGTGCCAGTTGCGTCAAATAAACTTGTGCCAGTTGCGTCAAACAAACTTGTGCCAGTTGCGTCAAACAAACTTGTGCCAGTTGCGTCAAACAAACTTGTGCCAGTAGCGTCAAACAAACTTGTGCCAACTGATTCGAAAAAACTTGTGCCAGTTGCGTTGAACAAACTTGTGCCAGTTGCGTCTAACAAACTTGTGCCAGTTGCGTCAAACAAACTTGTGCCAGTTGCGTCGAACAAACTTGTGCCAGATATGGCGAACAAACTTGTGCCAGATGCTTCGAGAAAACTTGTGAAAGTTGCGTAAAAAAAAACTTGTGCCAGTTGCGTCAAACAAACTTGTGCCAGTTGCGTCAAACAAACTTGCGCCTCTTGCGTCAAACAAACTTGTCCCACTTGCGTCAAACAAACTTGTACCAATTGAGTCGAAAAAACTTGTGCCTGTTACGTCGAACAAACTTGTGCCAGTTGGGTCTAACAAACTTGTGCCAGTTGCGTCAAAAAAACTTGTGCCAGTTGCGTCTAACAAACTTGTGCCAGTTGCGTCAAACAAACTTCTGCCAGTTGCGTCAAACAAACTTGTGCCAGTTGCGTCAAACGAACTTGTGCCAGTTGCGTCAAACAAACTTTTGCCCGTTGCGTAGAAGAACCTTGTGCCAGTTGCGTCAAACGAACTTGTGCCAGTTGCGACTAACAAACTTGTGCCAGTTGCGTCAAACAAACGTGTGCCAGTTGCGTCAAACAAACTTGTGCCGGATATGGCGAACAAACTTGTGCCAGTTGCTTCGAGAAAACTTGTGCCAGTTGCGTAAAAAAAAACTTGTGCCAGTTGCATCAAACAAACTTGTGCCAGTTGCGTCAAACAAACTTGTGCCTCTTGCGTCAAACAAACTTGTGCCAGTTGTGTCAAACAAACTTGTGCCAGTTGCGTCTAACAAACTTGTGCCAGTTGCATCAAAAAAAACTTGTGCCAGTTGCGTCAAACAAACTTGTGCCAGTTGCGTCAAACAAACTTGTGCCAGTTGCGTAGAACAAATTTCTGCCAGTTGCGTCAAACAAACTTGTGCCAGTTGCGTAGAAGAACCTTGTGCCAGTTGCGTCAAACGATCTTGTGCCAGTTGCGTCAAACAAACTTTTGCCAGTTGCGTCAAACAAACTTGTGCCAGTTGAGTCAAAAAACTTGTGCCAGTTGGGTAGAACAAACTTGTGCCAGTTGCATTAAACAAACTTGTGCCAGTTGCATCGAACAAACTTTTGTTAGTTGCGTCGAACAAACTTATGCCAGTTGTGTCGAACAAACTTGCGCCAGTTACGTCAAACAAACTTGTGCCAGTTGCGTCGAACAAACTTCTGCCAGTTGTGTCAAACAAACTTGTGTCAGTTGCATAGAACAAACATTTGCCATTTGCATAGAACAAACTTGTGCCAGTTGTGTCAAACGAACCTGTGCCAGTTGTGTACAACAAACTAGTAAGAGTTGCGTAGAACAAACTTGTACCAGTTGTGTCGAACAAACTTGTGCCAGTTGCGTAGAACAAACTTGTACCAGTTGTGTCAAACAAACTTATGCCAGTTGCATAGAACAAACTAGTGCCAGTTGCATAGAACTAACTTGTCCCAGTTGAGTAGAACAAACTTGTGCCAGTTGCGTCAAACAAACTTGTGCCAGTTGCGTCGAACAAACCTGTGCCAGTTGCGTCGAAGAAACTTGTGCCAGTTGCGTCAAACAAACTTGTGCCATTTGCGTCAAACAAACTTGTGCCAGTTGCGTAGAACAAACTTGTGCCAGATATGGCGAACAAACTTGTGCCAGTTGCTTCGAGAAAACTTGTGCCAGTTGCGTAAAAAAAAACTTGTGCCAGTTGCGTCAAACAAACTTGTGCCAGTTGCGTCAAACAAACATGTGCCTCTTGCATCAAACAAACTTGTGCCAGTTCCGTCAAACAAAATTGTACCAATTGAGTCGAAAAAACTTGTGCCAGTTACGTCGAACAAACTTGTGCCAGTTACGTCTAACAAACTTGTGCCAGTTGCATCAAGCAAACTTGTGCCAGTTGCGATAAACAAACTTGTGTCAGTTGCATCAAACAAACTTGTGCCAGTTGCGTAGAACAAACTTGTGCCAGTTGCGTAGAAGAACCTTGTGCCAGTTGCGTAGAAGAACCTTGTGCCAGTTGCGTGAAACGAACTTGTGCCAGTTGCGTCAAACAAACTTGTGCCAGTTGCGTCGACCAAACTTGTGCCAGTTGAGTCAAACAAACTTGTGCCAGTTGGGTCGAACAAACTTGTGCCAGTTGCGTTAAACAAACTTGTGCCAGTTGCATCGAACAAACTTTTGCCAGTTGCGTCGAACAAACTTGTGACAGTTGCGTCGAACAAACTTGCGCCAGTTACGTCAAACAAACTTGTGCCAGTTGCGTTGAACAAACTTCTGCCAGTTGTGTCAAACAAACTTGTGTCAGTTGCGTAGAACAAACTTGTGCCAGTTGCGTCGAACAAACTTATGTCAGTTGGGTAGAACAAACTTGTGCCAGTTGCGTCAAACAAACTTATGCCAGTTGCGTAAAACAAACTAGTGCCAGTTGCATAGAACAAACTTGTGCCAGATGCGTAGAGCAAACTTGTGCCAGTTGCGTAGAACAAACTTGTGCCAGTTGCATAGAACAAACTTGTGCCAGTTATGTAGAACAAACTTGTGCCAGTTGCGTCGAACAAACTTGTGCCAGTTGCGTTGAACAAACTTGTGCCAGTTACGGCGAACAAACTTGTGCCAGTTGCGTCAAATAAACTTGTGCCAGTTGCGTCAAACAAACTTGTGCCAGTTGCGTCAAACAAACTTGTGCCAGTTGCGTCGACCAAACTTGTGCCAGTTGAGTCAAACAAACTTGTGCCAGTTGGGTCGAACAAACTTGTGCCAGTTGCGTTAAACAAACTTGTGCCAGTTGCATCGAACAAACTTTTGCCAGTTGCGTCGAACAAACTTGTGACAGTTGCGTCGAACAAACTTGCGCCAGTTACGTCAAACAAACTTGTGCCAGTTGCGTTGAACAAACTTCTGCCAGTTGTGTCAAACAAACTTGTGTCAGTTGCGTAGAACAAACTTGTGCCAGTTGCGTCGAACAAACTTATGTCAGTTGGGTAGAACAAACTTGTGCCAGTTGCGTCAAACAAACTTATGCCAGTTGCGTAAAACAAACTAGTGCCAGTTGCATAGAACAAACTTGTGCCAGATGCGTAGAGCAAACTTGTGCCAGTTGCGTAGAACAAACTTGTGCCAGTTGCATAGAACAAACTTGTGCCAGTTATGTAGAACAAACTTGTGCCAGTTGCGTCGAACAAACTTGTGCCAGTTGCGTTGAACAAACTTGTGCCAGTTACGGCGAACAAACTTGTGCCAGTTGCGTCAAATAAACTTGTGCCAGTTGCGTCAAACAAACTTGTGCCAGTTGCGTCAAACAAACTTGTGCCAGTTGCGTCAAACAAACTTGTTCCAGTTGCGTCAAACAAACTTGTGCCACTTGAGTCGAAAAAACTTGTGCCAGTTGCGTCGAACAAACTTGTGCCAGTTGCGTCTAACAAACTTGTGCCAGTTGCATCAAAAAAACTTGTGCCAGTTTCGTCAAACAAACTTGTGCCAATGGCATCCAACAAACTTGTGCCAGTTGCGTCGAACAAACTTGTGCCAGTTGCGTCAAACAAACTTGTGCCAGTTGCGTAGAACAAACTTGTGCCAGTTGCGTAGAACAACCTTGTGCCAGTTGAGTCGAACAAACTTGTGCTAGTTGGTAGAACAAACTTGTGCCAGTTGCGTCAAACAAGCATATGCCAGTTGCATAAAACAAACTAGTGCCAGTTGCATAGAAGAAACTTGTGCCAGTTGAGTAGAACAAACTTGTGCCAATTGCATCAAACAAACTTGTGCCAGTTGCGTCGAACAAACTTGTGCCAGTTGCATCGAAGAAACTTGTGCCAGTTGCGTCGAACAAACTTGTGCCAGTTACGGCGAACAAACTTGTGCCACTTGCGTCGAGAAAACTTGTGCCAGTTGCGTCAAATAAACTTGTGCTAGTTGCGTCAAACAAACTTGTGCCAGTTTCGGCGAACAAACTTGTGCCAGCAGCGTCGAGAAAAGTTGTGCCAGTTGCGTCAAATAAACTTGTGCCAGTTGCGTCAAACAAACTTGTGCCAGTTGCGTCAAACAAACTTGTGCCAGTTGCGTCAAACAAACTTGTGCCAGTTGCGTCAAACAAACTTGTGCCAACTGATTCGAAAAAACTTGTGCCAGTTGCATTGAACAAACTTGTGCCAGTTGCGTCTAACAAACTTGTGGCAGTTGCGTCAAACAAACTTGTGCCAGTTGCGTCGAACAAACTTGTGCCAGATATGGCGAACAAACTTGTGCCAGATGCTTCGAGAAAACTTGTGCCAGTTGCATAAAAAAAAACTTGTGCCAGTTGCGTCAAACAAACTTGTGCCAGTTGCGTCAAACAAACTTGCGCCTCTTGCGTCAAACAAACTTGTGCCAGTTGCGTCAAACAAACTTGTACCAATTGAGTCGAAAAAACTTGTGCCTGTTACGTCGAACAAACTTGTGCCAGTTGCGTCTAACAAACTTGTGCCAGTTGCGTCAAAAAAACTTGTGCCAGTTGCGTCTAACAAACTTGTGCCAGTTGAGTCAAACAAACTTCTGCCAGTTGCGTCAAACAAACTTGTGCCAGTTGCGTCAAACGAACTTGTGCCAGTTGCGTCAAACAAACTTTTGCCAGTTGCGTAGAAGAACCTTGTGCCAGTTGCGTCAAACGAACTTGTGCCAGTTGCGTCGACCAAACTTTTGCCAGTTGCGTCAAACAAACTTGTGCCTGTTGAGTCAAACAAACTTGTGCCAGTTGGGTCGAACAAACTTGTGCCAGTTGTGTTAAACAAACTTGTGCCAGTTGCATCGAACAAACTTTTGCCAGTTGCGTCGAACAAACTTGTGCCAGTTGCGTCGAACAAACTTGCACCAGTTACGTCAAACAAACTTGTGCCAGTTGCGTTGAACAAACTTCTGCCAGTTGTGTCAAACAAACTTGTGTCAGTTGCGTAGAACAAACATTCGCCATTTGCGTAGAACAAACTTGTGCCAGTTGTGTCAAACAAACCTGTGCCAGTTGTGTACAACAAACTAGTAAGAGTTGCGTAGAACAAACTTGTGCCAGTTGTGTCGAACAAACTTGTGCCAGTTGCGTAGAACAAACTTGTACCAGTTGCGTAAAACAAACGTATGCCAGTTGCATAAAACAAACTAGTGCCATTTGCATAGAACAAACTTGTGCCAGTTGAGTAGAACAAACTTGTGCCAATTGCATCAAACAAACTTGTGCCAGTTGCGCCGAACAAACTTGTGCCAGTTGCGTCGAAGAAACTTGTGCCAGTTGCGTCAAACAAACTTGTGCCAGTTGCGTCGAACAAACTTGTGCCAGTTGCGTCGAACAAACTTGTGCCAGTTACGGCGAACAAACTTTTGCCACTTGCGTCGAGAAAACTTGTGCCAGTTGCGTCAAATAAACTTGTGCCAGTTACGTCAAACAAACTTGTGCCAGTTACGGCAAACCAACTTGTGCCAGTTGCGTCGAGAAAAGTTGTGCCAGTTGTGTCAAATAAACTTGTGCCAGTTGCGTCAAACAAACTTGTGCCAGTTGCGTCAAACAAACTTGTGCCAGTTGCGTCACACAAACTTGTGCCAGTTGCGTCAAACAAACATGTTCCAATTGATTCGAAAAAACTTGTGCCAGTTGCGTTGAACAAACTTGTGCCAGTTGCGTCTAACAAACTTGTGCCAGTTGCATCAAACAAACTTGTGCCAGTTGCGTCGAACAAACTTGTGCCAGATATGGCAAACAAACTTGTGCCAGATGCTTCGAGAAAACTTGTGCCAGTCGCATAAAAAAAAACTTGTGCCATTTGCGTCAAACAAACTTGTGCCTCTTGCGTCAAACAAACTTGTGCCTCTTGCGTCAAACAAACTTGTGCCAGTTGCATCATTAAACTTGTACCAATTGAGTCGAAAAAACTTGTGCCTGTTACGTCGAATAAAGTTGTGCCAGTTGCGTCTAACAAACTTGTGCCAGTTGCGTCGAACAAACTTGTGCCAGTTGCGTCGAACAAACTTGTGCCAGTTGCGTCGAACAAATTTGTGCCAGTTACGGCGAACAAACTTGTGCCACTTGTGTCGAGAAAACTTGTGCCAGTTGCATCAAATAAACTGTGCCAGTTGCGTCAAACAAACTTGTGCCAGTTACGGCGAACAAACTTGTGCTTCCTGCGTCGAGAAAAGTTGTGTCAGTTGCGTCAAATAAACTTGTGCCAGTTGCGTCAAACAAACTTGTGCCAGTTGCGTCAAACAAACTTGTGCCAGTTGTGTCAAACAAACTTGTGCCAGTTGCGTCAAACAAACTTGTGCCAATTGATTCGAAAAAACTTGTGCCAGTTGCGTTGAACAAACTTGTGCCAGTTGCGTCTAACAAACTTGTGCCAGTTGCGTCAAACAAACTTGTGCCAGTTGCGTTGAACAAACTTGTGCCAGATATGCTTCGAGAAAACTTGTGCCAGTTGCGTAAAAAAAACTTGTGCCAGTTGCGTCAAACAAACTTGTGCCAGTTGTGTCAGACAAACTTGCGCCTCTTGCGTCAAACAAACTTGTGCCAGTTGCGTCAAACAAACTTGTACCAATTGAGTCGAAAAAACTTGTGCCTGTTACGTCGAACAAACTTGTGCCAGTTGCGTCTAACAAACTTGTGCCAGTTGCGTCAAAAAAACTTGTGCCAGTTGCGTCTAACAAACTTGTGCCAGTTGAGTCAAACAAACTTCTGCCAGTTGCGTCAAACAAACTTGTGCCAGTTGCGTCAAACGAACTTGTGCCAGTTGCGTCAAACAAACTTTTGCCAGTTGCGTAGAAGAACCTTGTGCCAGTTGCGTCAAACGAACTTGTGCCAGTTGCGTCGACCAAACTTTTGCCAGTTGCGTCAAACAAACTTGTGCCTGTTGAGTCAAACAAACTTGTGCCAGTTGGGTCGAACAAACTTGTGCCAGTTGTGTTAAACAAACTTGTGCCAGTTGCATCGAACAAACTTTTGCCAGTTGCGTCGAACAAACTTGTGCCAGTTGCGTCGAACAAACTTGCACCAGTTACGTCAAACAAACTTGTGCCAGTTGCGTTGAACAAACTTCTGCCAGTTGTGTCAAACAAACTTGTGTCAGTTGCGTAGAACAAACATTCGCCATTTGCGTAGAACAAACTTGTGCCAGTTGTGTCAAACAAACCTGTGCCAGTTGTGTACAACAAACTAGTAAGAGTTGCGTAGAACAAACTTGTGCCAGTTGTGTCGAACAAACTTGTGCCAGTTGCGTAGAACAAACTTGTACCAGTTGCGTAAAACAAACGTATGCCAGTTGCATAAAACAAACTAGTGCCATTTGCATAGAACAAACTTGTGCCAGTTGAGTAGAACAAACTTGTGCCAATTGCATCAAACAAACTTGTGCCAGTTGCGCCGAACAAACTTGTGCCAGTTGCGTCGAAGAAACTTGTGCCAGTTGCGTCAAACAAACTTGTGCCAGTTGCGTCGAACAAACTTGTGCCAGTTGCGTCGAACAAACTTGTGCCAGTTACGGCGAACAAACTGTTGCCACTTGCGTCGAGAAAACTTGTGCCAGTTGCGTCAAATAAACTTGTGCCAGTTACGTCAAACAAACTTGTGCCAGTTACGGCAAACCAACTTGTGCCAGTTGCGTCGAGAAAAGTTGTGCCAGTTGTGTCAAATAAACTTGTGCCAGTTGCGTCAAACAAACTTGTGCCAGTTGCGTCAAACAAACTTGTGCCAGTTGCGTCACACAAACTTGTGCCAGTTGCGTCAAACAAACATGTTCCAATTGATTCGAAAAAACTTGTGCCAGTTGCGTTGAACAAACTTGTGCCAGTTGCGTCTAACAAACTTGTGCCAGTTGCATCAAACAAACTTGTGCCAGTTGCGTCGAACAAACTTGTGCCAGATATGGCAAACAAACTTGTGCCAGATGCTTCGAGAAAACTTGTGCCAGTCGCATAAAAAAAAACTTGTGCCATTTGCGTCAAACAAACTTGTGCCTCTTGCGTCAAACAAACTTGTGCCTCTTGCGTCAAACAAACTTGTGCCAGTTGCATCATTAAACTTGTACCAATTGAGTCGAAAAAACTTGTGCCTGTTACGTCGAATAAAGTTGTGCCAGTTGCGTCTAACAAACTTGTGCCAGTTGCGTCGAACAAACTTGTGCCAGTTGCGTCGAACAAACTTGTGCCAGTTGCGTCGAACAAATTTGTGCCAGTTACGGCGAACAAACTTGTGCCACTTGTGTCGAGAAAACTTGTGCCAGTTGCATCAAATAAACTGTGCCAGTTGCGTCAAACAAACTTGTGCCAGTTACGGCGAACAAACTTGTGCTTCCTGCGTCGAGAAAAGTTGTGTCAGTTGCGTCAAATAAACTTGTGCCAGTTGCGTCAAACAAACTTGTGCCAGTTGCGTCAAACAAACTTGTGCCAGTTGTGTCAAACAAACTTGTGCCAGTTGCGTCAAACAAACTTGTGCCAATTGATTCGAAAAAACTTGTGCCAGTTGCGTTGAACAAACTTGTGCCAGTTGCGTCTAACAAACTTGTGCCAGTTGCGTCAAACAAACTTGTGCCAGTTGCGTTGAACAAACTTGTGCCAGATATGCTTCGAGAAAACTTGTGCCAGTTGCGTAAAAAAAACTTGTGCCAGTTGCGTCAAACAAACTTGTGCCAGTTGTGTCAGACAAACTTGCGCCTCTTGCGTCAAACAAACTTGTGCCAGTTGCGTCAAACAAACTTGTACCAATTGAGTCGAAAAACTTGTACCTGTTACGTCGAACAAACTTGTGCCAGTTGCGTCTAACAAACTTGTGCCAGTTGCGTCAAAAAAACTTGTGCCAGTTGCGTCAAACAAACTTGTGCCAGTTGCGTCGAACAAACTTATGCCAGTTGCGTCGAACAATTTTGTGCCAGTTACGGCGAACAAACTTGTGCCACTTGCCTCGAGAAAACTTGTGCCAGTTGCATCAAACAAACTTGTGCCAGTTGCGTCAAAAAAACTTTTGCCTCTTGCGTCAAACAAACTTGTGCCAGTTGCGTCAAACAAACTTGTACCAATTGAGTCGAAAAAACTTGTGCCTGTTACGTCGAACAAACTTGTGCCTGTTGCGTCTAACAAACTTGTGCCAGTTGCGTCAAAAAAAACTTGTGCCAGTTGCGTCAAACAAACTTGTGCCAGTTGCGTCAAACAAACTTGTGCCAGTTGCGTAGAACAAACTTGTGCCAGTTGCGTCAAACAAACTTGTGCCAGTTGCGTAGAAGAACCTTGTGCCAGTTGCGTCAAACGAACTTGTGCCAGTTGCGTCAAACAAACTTTTGCCAGTTGCGTCAAACAAACTTGTGCCAGTTGAGTCAAAAAACTTGTGCCAGTTGGGTAGAACAAACTTGTGCCAGTTGCATTAAACAAACTTGTGCCAGTTGCATCGAACAAACTTTTGCTAGTTGCGTCGAACAAACTTGTGCCAGTTGTGTCGAACAAACTTGCGCCAGTTACGTCAAACAAACTTGTGCCAGTTGCGTTGAACAAACTTCTGCCAGTTGTGTCAAACAAACTTGTGTCAGTTGCATAGAACAAACATTTGCCATTTGCGTAGAACAAACTTGTGCCAGTTGTGTCAAACAAACCTGTGCCAGTTGTGTACAACAAACTAGTAAGAGTTGCATAGAACAAACTTGTGCCAGTTGTGTCGAACAAACTTGTGCCAGTTGCGTAGAACAAACTTGTACCAGTTGTGTCAAACAAACTTATGCCAGTTGCATAGAACAAACTAGTGCCAGTTGCATAGAACTAACTTGTCCCAGTTGCGTAGAACAAACTTGTGCCAGTTGCGTCAAACAAACTTGTGCCAGTTGCGTCGAACAAACTTGTGCCAGTTGCTTCTAAGAAACTTTTGCCAGTTGCGTCAAACAAACTTGTGCCATTTGCGTCGAACAAACTTGTGCCAGTTGCGTCGAACAAACTTGTGCCAGATATGGCGAACAAACTTGTGCCAGTTGCTTCGAGAAAACTTGTGCCAGTTGCGTAAAAAAAAACTTGTGCCAGTTGCGTCAAGCAAACTTGAGCCCGTTGCGTCAAACAAACTTGTGCCTCTTGCGTCAAACAAACTTGTGCCAGTTCCGTCAAACAAACTTGTACCAATTGACTCGAAAAAACTTGTGCCAGTTACGTCGAACAAACTTGTGCCAGTTACGTCTAACAAACTTGTGCCAGTTGCGTCAAACAAACTTGTGCCAGTTGCGATAAACAAACTTGTGCCAGTTGCGTCAAACAAACTTTTGCCAGTTGCGTAGAACAAACTTGTGCCAGTTGCGTAGAAGAACCTTGTGCCAGTTGCGTAGAAGAACCTTGTGCCAGTTGCGTGAAACGAACTTGTGCCAGTTGCGTCAAACAAACTTGTGCCAGTTGCGTCAACCAAACTTGTGCCAGTTGAGTCAAACAAACTTGTGCCAGTTGTGTCGAACAAACTTGTGCCAGTTGCGTTAAACAAACTTGTGCCAGTTGCATCGAACAAACTTTTGCCAGTTGCGTCGAACAAACTTGTGACAGTTGAGTCGAACAAACTTGCGCCAGTTACGTCAAACAAACTTGTGCCAGTTGCGTTGAACAAACTTCTGCCAGTTGTGTCAAACAAACTTGTGTCAGTTGCGTAGAACAAACTTGTGCCAGTTGCGTCGAACAAACTTATGTCAGTTGGGTAGAACAAACTTGTGCCAGTTGCGTCAAACAAACTTATGCCAGTTGCGTAAAACAAACTAGTGCCAGTTTCATAGAACAAACTTGTGCCAGATGCGTAGAACAAACTTGTGCCAGTTGCGTAGAACAAACTTGTGCCAGTTGCATAGAACAAACTTGTGCCAGTTATGTAGAACAAACTTGTGCCAGTTGCGTCAAACAAACTTGTGCCAGTTGCGTTGAACAAACTTGTGCCAGTTACGGCGAACAAACTTGTGCCAGTTGCGTCGAATAAACTTGTGCCAGTTGCGTCAAACAAACTTGTGCCAGTTGCGTCAAACAAACTTGTGCCAGTTGCGTCAAATAAACTTGTTCCAGTTGCGTCAAACAAACTTGTGCCACTTGAGTCGAAAAAACTTCTGCCAGTTGCGTCGAACAAACTTGTGCCAGTTGCGTCTAACAAACTTGTGCCAGTTGCGTCAAAAAAACTTGTGCCAGTTTCGTCAAACAAACTTGTGCCAGTGCCATCCAACAAACTTGTGCCGGTTGCGTCGAACAAACTTGTGCCAGTTGCGTCAAACAAACTTGTGCCAGTTGCGTAGAACAAACTTGTGCCAGTTGCGTAGAACAACCTTGTGCCAGTTGAGTCGAACAAACTTGTGCTAGTTGGTAGAACAAACTTGTGCCAGTTGCGTCAAACAAACATATGCCAGTTGCATAAAACAAACTAGTGCCAGTTGCATAGAAGAAACTTGTGCCAGTTGAGTAGAACAAACTTGTGCCAATTGCATCAAACAAACTTGTGCCAGTTGCGTCGAACAAACTTGTGCCAGTTGCGTCGAAGAAACTTGTGCCAGTTGCGTCAAACAAACTTGTGCCAGTTGCGTCGAACAAACTTGTGCCAGTTGCGTCGAACAAACTTGTGCCAGTTACGGCGAACAAACTTGTGCCACTTGTGTCGAGAAAACTTGTGCCAGTTGCGTCAAATAAACTTGTGCCAGTTGCGTCAAACAAACTTGTGCCAGTTACGGCGAACAAACTTGTGCTTGCTGCGTCGAGAAAAGTTGTGTCAGTTGCGTCAAATAAACTTGTGCCAGTTGCGTCAAACAAACTTGTGCCAGTTGCGTCAAACAAACTTGTGCCAGTTGTGTCAAACAAACTTGTGCCAGTTGCGTCAAACAAACTTGTGCCAATTGATTCGAAAAAACTTGTGCCAGTTGCGTTGAACAAACTTGTGCCAGTTGCGTCTAACAAACTTGTGCCAGTTGCGTCAAACAAACTTGTGCCAGTTGCGTTGAACAAACTTGTGCCAGATATGCTTCGAGAAAACTTGTGCCAGTTGCGTAAAAAAAACTTGTGCCAGTTGCGTCAAACAAACTTGTGCCAGTTGTGTCAGACAAACTTGCGCCTCTTGCGTCAAACAAACTTGTGCCAGTTGCGTCAAACAAACTTGTACCAATTGAGTCGAAAAAACTTGTACCTGTTACGTCGAACAAACTTGTGCCAGTTGCGTCTAACAAACTTGTGCCAGTTGCGTCAAAAAAACTTGTGCCAGTTGCGTCAAACAAACTTGTGCCAGTTGCGTCAAACAAACTTGTGCCAGTTGCGTCAAACAAACTTGTGCCAGTTGCGTCAAACGAACTTGTGCCAGTTGCGTCAAACAAACTTTTGCCAGTTGCGTAGAAGAACCTTGTGCTAGTTGCGTCAAACGAACTTGTGCCAGTTGCGCCAAACAAACTTTTGCCAGATGCGTCAAACAAACTTATGCCAGTTGAGTCAAACAAACTTGTGCCAGTTGGGTCGAACAAACTTGTGCCAGTTGTGTTAAACAAACTTGTGCCAGTTGCATCGAACAAACTTTTGCCAGTTGCGTCGAACAATCTTGTGCCAGTTGCGTCGAACAAACTTGCGCCAGTTACGTCAAACAAACTTGTGCCAGTTGCGTTGAACAAACTTCTGCCAGTTGTGTCAAACAAACTTGTGTCAGTTGCGTAGAACAAACATTTGTCATTTGCGTAGAACAAACTTGTGCCAGTTGTGTCAAACAAACCTGTGCCAGTTGTGTACAACAAACTAGTAAGAGTTGCGTCAAACAAACTTATGCCAGTTGCGTAAAACAAACTAGTGCCAGTTGCATAGAACAAACTTGTGCCAGTTGAGTAGAACAAACTTGTGCCAATTGCATCAAACAAACTTGTGCCAGTTGCGTCGAACAAACTTGTGCCAGTTGCGTCGAAGAAAATTGTGCCAGATGCGTCAAACAACCTTGTGCCAGTTGCGTCGAACAAACTTGTACCAATTGCGTCGAACAAACTTGTGCAAGTTACGGCGAACAAACTTGTGCTACTTGCGTCGAGAAAACTTGTGCCAGTTGCGTCAAATAAACTTGTGCCAGTTACGTCAAACAAACTTGTGCCAGTTACGGCAAACCAACTTGTGCCAGTTGCGTCGAAAAAAGTTGTGCCAGTTGCGTCAAATAAACTTGTGCCAGTTGCGTCAAACAAACTTGTGCCATTTGCATCAAACAAACTTGTGCCAGTTGCGTCAAACAAACTTGTGCCAGTTGCGTCAAACAAACTTGTGCCAATTGATTCGAAAAAACTTGTGCCAGTTGCGTTGAACAAACTTGTGCCAGTTGCGTCTAACAAACTTGTGCCAGTTGCGTCAAACAAACTTGTGCCAGTTGCGTCGAACAAACTTGTGCCAGATATGGCAAACAAACTTGTGCCAGTTGCTTCGAGAAAACTTGTGCCAGTCGCGTAAAAAAAAACTTGTGCCATTTGCGTCAAACAAACTTGTGCCAGTTGCGTCAAACAAACTTGTGCCTCTTGCGTCAAACAAACTTGTGCCAGTTGCATCATTAAACTTGTACCAATTAGGTCGAAAAAACTTGTGCCTGTTACGTCGAATAAAGTTGTGCCAGTTGCGTCTAACAAACTTGTGCCAGTTGCGTCGAACAAACTTGTGCCAGTTGCGTCAAACAAACTTGTGCCAGTTGCGTAGAACAAACTTGTGCCAGTTGCGTAGAAGAACCTTGTGCCAGTTGCGTCAAACAAACTTGTGCCAGTTGCGTCAAACAAACTTGTGCCAGTTGCGTTAAACAAACTTGTGCCAGTTGCATCGAACAAACTTGTGCCAGTTGTGTCAAACAAACTTGTGCCAGTTGCGTAGAAGAACCTTGTGCCAGTTGCGTCAAATGAACTTGTGCCAGTTGCGTAAAACAAACTTGTGCCAGTTGCGTCGAACACACTTGTGCCAGTTGAGTCAAACAAACTTGTGCCAGTTGGGTCGAACAAACTTGTGCCAGTTGCGTTAAACAAACTTGTGCCAGTTGCATCGAACAAACTTTTGCCAGTTGCATCGAACAAACTTGTGACAGTTGCGTCGAACAAACTTGCGCCAGTTACGTCAAACAAACTTGTGCCAGTTGCGTTGAACAAACTTCTGCCAGTTGTGTCAAACAAACTTGTGTCAGTTGCGTAGAACAAACTTGTGCCAGTTGCGTCGAACAAACTTATGTCAGTTGGGTAGAACAAACATGTCCCAGTTGCATAGAACAAACTTGTGTAAGATGCGTAGAAAAAACTTGTGCCAGTTGCGTCGAACAAACTTATGTCAGTTGGGTAGAACAAACATGTCCCAGTTGCATAGAACAAACTTGTGCCAGATGCGTAGAACAAACTTGTGCCAGTTGCGTAGAACAAACTTGTGCCAGTTGCATAGAACAAACTTGTGAAAGTTATGTAGAACAAACTTGTGCCAATTGCGTCGAACAAACTTGTGCCAGTTGCGTCGAACAAACTTGTGCCAGTTACGTCAAACAAACTTGTGCCAGTTGCGTTGAACAAACTTCTGCCAGTTGTGTCAAACAAACTTGTGTCAGTTGCGTAGAACAAACTTGTGCCAGTTGCGTCGAACAAACTTATGTCAGTTGGGTAGAACAAACTTGTGCCAGTTGCGTCAAACAAACATGTCCCAGTTGCGTAGAACAAACTAGTGCCAGTTGCATAGAACAAACTTGTGCCAGATGCGTAGAACAAACTTGTGCCAGTTGCGTAGAACAAACTTGTGCCAGTTGCATAGAACAAACTTGTGAAAGTTATGTAGAACAAACTTGTGCCAGTTGCGTCGAACAAACTTGTGCCAGTTGCGTCGAACAAACTTGTGCCAGTCACGGCGAACAAACTTGTGCCAGGTGCGTCAAATAAACTTGTGCCAGGTGCGTCAAACAAACTTGTGCCAGTTGCATCAAACAAACTTGTGCCAGTTGCGTTAAACAAACTTGTTCCAGTTGCGCCAAACAAACTTGTGCCACTTGAGTCGAAAAAACTTGTGCTAGTTACGTCAAACAAACTTGTGCCAGTTGCGTCTAACAAACTTGTGCCAGTTGCGTCAAAAAAACTTGTGCCAGTTTCGTCAAACAAACTTGTGCCAGTGGCATCCAACAAACTTGTGCCAGTTGCGTTGAACAAACTTGTGCCAGTTGCGTCAAACAAACTTGTGCCAGTTGCGTAGAACAAACTTGTGCCAGTTGCGTAGAACACCCTTGTGCCAGTTGAGTCGAACAAACATGTGCTAGTTGGTAAAACAAACTTGTGCCAGTTGCGTCAAACAAACATATGCCAGTTGCGTAAAACAAACTAGTGCCAGTTGCATAGAACAAACTTGTGCCAGTTGAGTAGAACAAACTTGTGCCAATTGCGTCGAAGAAACTTGTGCCAGTTGCGTCGAAGAAACTTGTGCCAGTTGCGTCAAACAAACTTGTGCCAGTTGCGTCGAACAAACTTGTGCCAGTTGCGTCGAACAAACTTGTGCCACTTACAGCGAACAAACTTGTGCCACTTGCCTCGAGAAAACTTGTGCCAGTTGCATAAAACAAACTTGTGCCAGTTGCGTCAAACAAACTTGAGCCTCTTGCGTCAAACAAACTTGTGCCAGTTGCGTCAAACATACTTGTACCAATTGAGTCGAAAAAACTTGTGCCTGTTACGTCGAACAAACTTGTGCCAGTTGCGTCTAACAAACTTGTGCCAGTTGCGTCAAAAAAACTTGTGCCAGTTGCGTCAAACAAACTTGGGCCAGTTGCGTCAAACAAACTTGTGCCAGTTGCGTCAAACAAACTTGTGCCAGTTGCGTAGAAGAACCTTGTGCCAGTTGCGTCAAACGAACTTGTGCCAGTTGCGTCAAACAAACTTTTGCCAGAGGCATCAAACAAACTTGTGCCAGTTGAGTCAAACAAACTTGTGCCAGTTGGGTCGAACAAACTTGTGCCAGTTGCGTTAAACAAACTTGTGCCAGTTGCATCGAACAAACTTTTGCCAGTTGCTTCGAACAAACTTGTGCCAGTTGCGTCGAACAAACTTGTGCCAGTTACGTCAAACAAACTTGTGCCAGTTCCGTTGAACAAACTTCTGCCAGTTGTGTCTAACAAACTTGTGTCAGTTACGTAGAACAAATTTGTGCCAGTTGCGTCGAACAAACTTGTGTCAGTTGTGTAGAACAAACTTGTGCCAGTTGCGTCAAACAAACATGTCACAGTTGCGTAGAACAAACTTGTGCCAGTTGCGTCAAACAAACTTGTGCCATTTGCGTTGAACAAACTTGTGCCAGTTGTGTCGAACAAACTTGTGCCAGTTGCTTCGAGAAAACTTGTGCTAGTTGCGTAGAACAACCTTGTGCCAGTTGAGTCGAACAAACTTGTGCTAGTTGGTTGAACAAACTTGTGCCAGTTGCGTCAAACAAACTTATGCCAGTTGCGTAAAACAAACTAGTGCCAGTTGCATAGAACAAACTTGTGCTAGTTGAGTAGAACAAACTTGTGCCAATTGCATCAAACAAACTTGTGCCAGTTGCGTCGAACAAACTTGTGCCAGTTGCGTCGAAGAAACTTGTGCCAGTTGCGTCAAACAAACTTGTGCCAGTTGCGTCGAACAAACTTGTGCCAGTTGCGTCGAACAAACTTGTGCCAGCTACGGCGAACAAACTTGTGCCACTTGCGTCGAGAAAACTTGTGCCAGTTGCGTCAAATAAACTTGTGCCAGTTGCGTCAAACAAACTTGTGCCAGTTACGGCGAACCAACTTGTGCCAGTTGCGTCGAGAGAAGTTGTGCCAGTTGCGTCAAAGAAACTTGTGCCAGTTGCGTCAAACAAACTTGTGCCAGTTGCGTCAAACAAACTTGTGCCAGTTGCGTCAAACAAACTTGTGCCAATTGATTCGAAAAAACTTGTGCCAGTTGCGTTGAACAAACTTGTGCCAGTCGCGTCTAACAAACTTGTGCCAGTTGTGTCAAACAAACTTGATCCAGTTGCGTCGAACAAACTTGTGCCATATATGGAAAACAAACTTGTGCCAGTTGCTTCGAGAAAACTTGTGCCAGTCGCGTAAAAAAAAAACTTGTGCCAGTTGCGTCAAACAAACTTGTGCCAGTTGCGTCAAACAAACTTGTGCCTCTTGCATCAAACAAACTTGTGCCAGGTGCATCAAACAAACTTGTACCAATTGAGTCGAAAAAACTTGTGCCTGTTACGTCGAACAAACTTGTGCCAGTTGCGTCTAACAAACTTGTGCCAGTTGTGTCGAACAAACTTGTGCCAGTTGCGTCAAACAAACTTGTGCCAGTTGCGTAGAACAAACTTGTGCCAATTGCGTAGAAGAACCTTGTGCCAGTTGCGTCAAACAAACTTGTGCCAGTTGCGTCAAACAAACTTGGGCCAGTTGCGTTAAACAAACTTGTGCCAGTTGCATCGAACAAACTTTTGCCAGTTGCGTCGAACAAACTTGTGCCAGTTGCGTCGAAAAAACTTGCGCCAGTTGCGTCGAACAAACTTGTGCCAGTTGCGTTGAACAAACTTCTGCCCATTGTGTCAAACAAACTTGTGTCAGTTGCGTAGAACAAACTTGTGCCAGTTGCGTCGAACAAACTTGTGTCAGTTGGGTAGAACAAATTTGCGCCAGTTGCGTCAAACAAACTTGTGCCAGTTGCGTAGAACAATCTAGTGCCAGTTGCATAGAACAAACTTGTGCCAGATGCGTAGAACAAACTTGTGCCAGTTGCGCAGAACAAACTTGTGCCAGTTGCATAGAACAAACTTGTGCCAGTTATGTAGAACAAACTTGTGCCTATTGCGTCAAACAAACTTGTGCCAGTTGCGTGGATCAAACTTGTGCCAATTACGGCGAACAAACTTGTGCCAGTTTCGTCGAGAAAACTTGTGCCAGTTGCGTCAAATAAACTTGTGCCAGTTACGTCAAACAAACTTGTGCCAGTTGTGTCAAACAAACTTGTGCCAGTTGCATCAAACAAACTTGTTCCAGTTGCGTCAAACAAACTTGTGCCAATTGAGTCGAAAAAACTTGTGCTAGTTGCGTCAAACAAACTTGTGCCAGTTGCGTCTAACAAACTTATGCAAGTTGCGTCAAAAAAACTTGGGCCAGTTTCGTCGAACAAACTTGTGTCAGTGGCATCCAACAAACTTGTGCCAGTTGCGTAGAACAAACTTGTGTCAGTTGCGTCAAACAAACTTGTGCCAGTTGTGTAGAACAAACTTGTGCCAGTTGCGTAGAACAACCTTGTGCCAGTTGCGTCGAACAAACTTGTGCTAGTTTGTAGAACAAACTTGTGCCAGTTGCGTCAAACAAACTTATGCCAGTTGCGTAAAACAAACTAGTGCCAGTTGCATAGAACAAACTTGTTTCAGTTATGTAGAACAAACTTGTGCCAATTGCGTCAAACAAACTTGTGCCAGTTCGTCGAACAAACTTGTGCCAGTTGCGTCAAAGAAATTTGTGCCAGTTGCGTCACACAAACTTGTGGCAGTTACGTCGAACAAACTTGTGCCAGTTGCGTCGAACAAACTTGTGTCAGTTGTGTAGAACAAACTTGTGCCAGTTGCGTCAAACAAACATGTCACAGTTGCGTAGAACAAACTTGTGCCAGTTGCGTCAAACAAACTTGTGCCATTTGCGTTGAACAAACTTGTGCCAGTTGTGTCGAACAAACTTGTGCCAGTTGCTGCGAGAAAACTTGTGCTAGTTGCGTAGAACAACCTTGTGCCAGTTGAGTCGAACAAACTTGTGCTAGTTGGTAGAACAAACTTGTGCCAGTTGCGTCAAACAAACTTATGCCAGTTGCGTAAAACAAACTAGTGCCAGTTGCATAGAACAAACTTGTGCCAGTTGAGTAGAACAAACTTGTGCCAATTGCATCAAACAAACTTGTGCCAGTTGCGTCGAACAAACTTGTGCCAGTTGCGTCGAAGAAACTTGTGCCAGTTGCGTCAAACAAACTTGTGCCAGTTGCGTCGAACAAACTTGTGCCAGTTGCGTCGAACAAACTTGTGCCAGCTACGGCGAACAAACTTGTGCCACTTGCATCGAGAAAACTTGTGCCAGTTGCGTCAAATAAACTTGTGCCAGTTGCGTCAAACAAACTTGTGCCAGTTACGGCGAACCAACTTGTGCCAGTTGCGTCGAGAGAAGTTGTGCCAGTTGCGTCAAAGAAACTTGTGCCAGTTGCGTCAAACAAACTTGTGCCAGTTGCGTCAAACAAACTTGTGCCAGTTGCGTCAAACAAACTTGTGCCAGTTGCGTCAAACAAACTTGTGCCAATTGATTCGAAAAAACTTGTGCCAGTTGCGTTGAACAAACTTGTGCCAGTCGCGTCTAACAAACTTGTGCCAGTTGTGTCAAACAAACTTGATCCAGTTGCGTCGAACAAACTTGTGCCATATATGGAAAACAAACTTGTGCCTGTTGCTTCGAGAAAACTTGTGCCAGTCGCGTAAAAAAAAAACTTGTGCCAGTTGCGTCAAACAAACTTGTGCCAGTTGCGTCAAACAAACTTGTGCCTCTTGCATCAAACAAACTTGTGCCAGGTGCATCAAACAAACTTGTACCAATTGAGTCGAAAAAACTTGTGCCTGTTACGTCGAACAAACTTGTGCCAGTTGCGTCTAACAAACTTGTGCCAGTTGCGTCGAACAAACTTGTGCCAGTTGCGTCAAACAAACTTGTGCCAGTTGCGTAGAACAAACTTGTGCCAATTGCGTAGAAGAACCTTGTGCCAGTTGCGTCAAACAAACTTGTGCCAGTTGCGTCAAACAAACTTGGGCCAGTTGCGTTAAACAAACTTGTGCCAGTTGCATCGAACAAACTTTTGCCAGTTGCGTCGAACAAACTTGTGCCAGTTGCGTCGAAAAAACTTGCGCCAGTTGCGTCGAACAAACTTGTGCCAGTTGCGTTGAACAAACTTCTGCCCATTGTGTCAAACAAACTTGTGTCAGTTGCGTAGAACAAACTTGTGCCAGTTGCGTCGAACAAACTTGTGTCAGTTGGGTAGAACAATTTTGCGCCAGTTGCGTCAAACAAACTTGTGCCAGTTGCGTAGAACAATCTAGTGCCAGTTGCATAGAACAAACTTGTGCCAGATGCGTAGAACAAACTTGTGCCAGTTGCGCAGAACAAACTTGTGCCAGTTGCATAGAACAAACTTGTGCCAGTTATGTAGAACAAACTTGTGCCTATTGCGTCAAACAAACTTGTGCCAGTTGTGTAGATCAAACTTGTGCCAATTACGGCGAACAAACTTGTGCCAGTTTCGTCGAGAAAACTTGTGCCAGTTGCGTCAAATAAACTTGTGCCAGTTACGTCAAACAAACTTGTGCCAGTTGTGTCAAACAAACTTGTGCCAGTTGCATCAAACAAACTTGTTCCAGTTGCGTCAAACAAACTTGTGCCAATTGAGTCGAAAAAACTTGTGCTAGTTGCGTCAAACAAACTTGTGCCAGTTGCGTCTAACAAACTTATGCAAGTTGCGTCAAAAAAACTTGGGCCAGTTTCGTCGAACAAACTTGTGTCAGTGGCATCCAACAAACTTGTGCCAGTTGCGTAGAACAAACTTGTGTCAGTTGCGTCAAACAAACTTGTGCCAGTTGTGTAGAACAAACTTGTGCCAGTTGCGTAGAACAACCTTGTGCCAGTTGCGTCGAACAAACTTGTGCTAGTTTGTAGAACAAACTTGTGCCAGTTGCGTCAAACAAACTTATGCCAGTTGCGTAAAACAAACTAGTGCCAGTTGCATAGAACAAACTTGTTTCAGTTATGTAGAACAAACTTGTGCCAATTGCGTCAAACAAACTTGTGCCAGTTCGTCGAACAAACTTGTGCCAGTTGCGTCAAAGAAATTTGTGCCAGTTGCGTCACACAAACTTGTGGCAGTTACGTCGAACAAACTTGTGCCAGTTGCGTCGAACAAACTTGTGCCAGTTACGGCGAACCAACTTGTGTCACTTGCGTCGAGAAAAGTTGGGCCAGTTGCGTCAAACAAACTTGTGCCAGTTGCGGCGAACAAACTTGTGCCAGTTGCGTCGAGAAAAGTTGTGCCAGTTGCGTCAAACAAACTTGTGCCAGTTGCGTCAAACAAACTTGTGCCAGTTGCGTCAAACAAACTTGCGCCAATTGATTAAAAAAAACTTGTGCCAGTTGCGTTGAACAAACTTGTGCCAGTTGCGTTGAACAAACTTGTGCCAGTTGCGTCAAACAAACTTGTGCCAGTTGCGTCAAACAAACTTGTGCCAGTTGCGTCGAACAAACTTGTGCCAGTTGCATCGAACACAATAGTGCCAGTTGCGTCAAACAAACTTGTGCCAGTTGCGTAGAACAAACTTGTACATGTTGCGTAGAACAACCTTGTGCCAGTTGCATCAAACAAACTTGTGCCAGTTGTGTCAAACAAACTTTTGCCAGTTGCATCAAACAAACTTGTGCCAGTTGCGTCGAACAAACTTGTGCCAGTTAGGTTAAACAAACTTGTTCCAGTTGCGTCGAATAAACTTGTGCCAGTTGCGTCAAACAAACTTGTTCCAGTTGCGTCGAACAAACTTGCGCCAGTTCCGTCGAACAAACTTGTGCCAGTTGCTTAGAACAAACTTGTGGCAGTTGTGTCAAACAAACTTGTGCCAGTTGCATCAAACAAACTTGTGCCACTTGCGTCGAACAAACTTGTGCCAGTTGGGTAGAACAAACGTGCCAGTTGTGTCAAAAAAATTTGTGCCAGTTGCGTAGAACAAACTAGTGCAGTTGCATAGAACAAACTTGTGGCACATGCGTAAAACAAACATTTGCCATTTGCGTAGAACAAACTTGTGCCAGTTGTGTCAAACAAACCTGTGCCAGTTGTGTACAACAAACTAGTAAGATTTGCGTAGAACAAACTTGTGCCAGTTGTGTCGAACAAACTTGTGCCAGTTGCGTAGAACAAACTTGTACCAGTTGCATCAAAGAAACTTATGCCAGTTGCATAGAACAAACTAGTGCCAGTTGCATAGAACAAACTTGTCCCAGTTGCGTAGAACAAACTTGTGCCAGTTGCGTCAAACAAACTTGTGCCAGTTGCGTCGAACAAACTTGTGCCAGTTGCGTCGAAGAAACTTGTGACAGTTGCGTCAAACAAACTTGTGCCATTTGCGTCGAACAAACTTGTGCCAGTTGCGTCGAACAAACTTGTGCCAGATATGGCGAACAAACTTGTGCCAGTTGCTTCTAGAAAACTTGTGCCAGTTGCGTAAAAAAAACTTGTGCCAGTTGCTTCAAACAAACTTGTGCCAGTTGCGTCAAACAAACTTGTGCCAGTTGCGTCAAACAAACTTGTGCCAGTTGCGTCAAACAAACTTGTACCAATTGAGTCGAAAAAACTTGTGCCTGTTACATCGAACAAAATTGTGCCAGTTGCATCTAACAAACTTGTGCCAGTTGCGTCAAACAAACTTGTGCCAGTTGCGTCAAACAAACTTGTGCCAGTTGCGTCAAACAAACTTTTGCCAGTTGCGTAGAACAAACTTGTGCCAGTTGCGTCAAACAAACTTGTGCCAGTTGCATAGAAGAACCTTGTGCCAGTTGCATCAAACGAACTTGTGCCAGTTGCGTCAAACAAACTTGTGCCAGTTGCGTCGAACAAACTTGTGCCAGTTGAGTCAAACAAACTTGTGCCAGTTGGGTCGAACAAACTTGTGCCAGTTGCGTTAAACAAACTTGTGCCAGTTGCATCGAACAAACTTTTGCCAGTTGCGTCGAACAAAGTTGTGCCAGTTGCGTTAAACAAACTTGCGCCAGTTACGTCAAACAAACATGTGCCAGTTGCGTTGAAAAAACTTCTGCTAGTTGTGTCAAACAAACTTGTGTCAGTTGCGTAGAACAAACTTGTGCCAGTTGCATCGAACAAACTTGTGTCAGTTGGGTAGAACAAACTTGTGCCAGTTGCGTCAAACAAACATGTCCCAGTTGCGTAGAACAAACTAATGCCAGTTGCATAGAACAAACTTGTGCCAGATGCGTAGAACAAACTTGTGCCAGTTGCGTAGAACAAACTTGTGCCAGTTATGTAGAACAAACTTGTGCCAGTTGCGTCAAATAAACTTGTGCCAGTTGCGTCAAACAAACTTGTGCCAGTTACGGAGAACAAACTTGTGCCAGCTGCGTCGAGAAAAGTTGTGCCAGTTGCGTCAAATAAACTTGTGCCAGTTGCGTCAAACAAACTTGTGCCAGTTGCGTCAAACAAACTTTTGCCAGTTGCGTCAAACAAACTTGTGCCAATTGATTCGAAAAAACTTGTGCCAGTTGCGTTGAACAAACTTGTGCCAGTTGCGTCTAACAAACTTGTGCCAGTTGCGTCAAACAAACTTGTGCCAGTTGCGTCGAACAAACTTGTGCCAGATATGGCGAACAAACTTGTGCCAGTTGCTTCGAGAAAACTTGTGCCAGTTGCGTAAAAAAAAACTTGTGCCAGTTGCATGAAACAAACTTGTGCCAGTTGCGTCAAACAAACTTGTGCCTCTTGCGTCAATTAAACTTGTGCCAGTTGCGTCAAACAAACTTGTACCAATTGAGTCGAAAAAACTTGTGCCTGTTACGTCGAACAAACTTGTGCCAGTTGCGTCTAACAAACTTGTGCCAGTTGCGTCAAAAAAAACTTGTGCCAGTTGCGTCAAACAAACTTGTGCCAGTTGCGTCAAACAAACTTGTGCCAGTTGCGTCAAACAAACTTGTGCCAGTTGCGTCAAACAAACTTGTACCAGTTGAGTAGAAGAACCTTGTGCCAGTTGCGTCAAACGAACTTGTGCCAGTTGCGTCAAACAAACTTTTGCCAGTTGCGTCAAACAAACTTGTGCCAGTTGAGTCAAACAAACTTGTGCCAGTTGGGTCGAACAAACTTGTGCCAGTTGTGTTAAACAAACTTGTGCCAGTTGCATCGAACAAACTTTTGCCAGGTGCGTCGAACAAACTTGTGCCAGTTGCGTCGAACAAACTTGCGCCAGTTACGTGAAAAAAACTTGTGCCAGTTGCGTAGAACAAACTTGTGCCAGTTGCGTCAAACAAACTTGTGCCAGTTGCGTAGAAGAACCTTGTGCCAGTTGCCTCAAACGAACTTGTGCCAGTTGCGTCAAACAAACTTGTGCCAGTTGCGTCGAACAAACTTGTGCCAGTTGAGTCAAACAAACTTGTGCCAGTTGGGTCGAACAAACTTGTGCCAGTTGCGTTAAACAAACTTGTGCTAGTTGCATCGAACAAACTTTTGCCAGTTGCGTCGAACAAACTTGTGCCAGTTGCGTCGAACAAACTTGCGCCAGTTACGTCAAACAATCTTGTGCCAGTTGCGTTGAAAAAACTTCTGCTAGTTGTGTCAAACAAACTTGTGTCAGTTGCGTAGAAGAAACTTGTGCCAGTTGTGTCGAACAAACCTGTGTCAGTTGGGTAGAACAAAATTGTGCCAGTTGCGTCAAACAAACATGTCCCAGTTGCGTAGAACAAACTAATGCCAGTTGCATAGAACAAACTTGTGCCAGATGCGTAGAACAAACTTGTGCCAGTTGAAAAACTTGTGCCAGTTGCATAGAACAAACTTGTGCCAGTTATGTAGAACAAACTTGTGCCAGTTGCGTCGAACAAACTTGTGCCAGTTGCGTCGAACAAACTTGTGCCAGTTACGGCGAACAAACTTGTGCCAGTTTCGTCGAGAAAACTTATGCCAGTTGCGTCAAATAAACTTGTGCCAGTTGCGTCAAACAAACTTGTGCCAGTTGCGTCAAACAAACTTGTGCCACTTGCGTCAAACAAACTTGTTCCAGTTGCGTCAAACAAACTTGTGCCACTTGAGTCGAAAAAACTTGTGCCAGTTGCGTCGAACAAACTTGTGCCAGTTGTGTCTAACAAACTTGTGCCAGTTGCGTCAAAAAAACTTGTGCCAGTTTAGTCAAACAAACTTGTGCCAGTGGCATCAAACAAACTTGTGCCAGTTGCATCGAACAAACTTGCGCCAGTTGCGTCAAACAAACTTGTGCCAGTTGCGTAGAACAAACTTTTGACAGTTGCGTAAAACAACCTTGTGCCAGTTGAGTCGAACAAACTTGTGCTAGTTGGTAGAACAAACTTGTGCCAGTTGCGTAAAACAAACTAGTGCCAGTTGCATAGAACAAACTTGTGCCAGTTGAGTGGAACAAACTTGTGCCAATTGCATCAAACAAACTTTTGCCAGTTGCGTCGAACAAACTTGTGCCAGTTGCGTCGAAGAAACTTGTGCCAGTTGCGTCAAACAAACTTGTGCCAGTTGCGTCGAACAAACTTGTGACAGTTGCGTCGAACAAACTTGTGCCAGTTACGGCGAACAAACTTGTGCCACTTGCGTCGAGAAAACTTGTGCCAGTTGCTTCAAATAAACTTGTGCCAGTTGCGTCAAACAAACTTGTGCCAGTTACGGCGAACAAACTTGTGCCAGCTGCGTCGAGAAAAGTTGTGCAATTTGCGTCAAATAAACTTGTGCCAGTTGCGTCAAACAAACTTGTGCCAATTGCGAAAAAACAAACTTGTGCCAGTTGCGTCAAACAAACTTGTGCCAATTGATTCGAAAAAACTTGTGCCAGTTGCGTTGAACAAACTTGTGCCAGTTGCGTCTAACAAACTTGTGCCAGTTGCGTCAAACAAACTTGTGCCAGTTGCGTCGAACAAACTTGTGCCAGATATGGCGAACAAACTTGTGCCAGTTGCTTCGAGAAAATTTGTGCCAGTTGCGTAAAAAAAAACTTTTGCCAGTTGCATCAAACAAACTTGTGCCAGTTGCGTCAAACAAACTTGTGCCTCTTGCGTTAAACAATCTTGTGCCAGTTGCGTCAAACAAATTGTTCCAATTGAGTCGAAAAAACTTGTGCCTGTTACGTCGAACAAACTTGTGCCAGTTGCGTCTAACAAACTTGTGCCAGTTGCGTCAAAAAAAACTTGTGCCAGTTGCGTCAAACAAACTTGTGCCAGTTGCATCAAACAAACTTGTGCCAGTTGCGTCAAACAAACTTGTGCCAGTTGCGTCAAAAAAACTTGTGCCAGTTGCGTAGAAGAACCTTGTGCCAGTTGCGTCAAACGAACTTGTGCCAGTTGCGTCAAACAAACTTTTGCCAGTTGCGTCAAACAAACTTGTGCCAGTTGCGTCAAACAAACTTGTGCCAGTTGGGTCGAACAAACTTGTGCCAGTTTTGTTAAACAAACTTGTGCCAGTTGCATCGAACAAACTTTTGCCAGTTGCGTCGAACAAACTTGTGCCAGTTGCGTCGAACAAACTTGTGCCAGTTACGTCAAAAAAACTTGTGCCAGTTGCGTTGAACAAACTTCTGCCAGTTGTGTCAAACAAACTTGTGTCAGTTGCGTAAAACAAACATTTGCCATTTGCGTAGAACAAACTTGTGCCAGTTGTGTCAAACAAACCTGTGCCAGTTGTGTACAACAAACTAGTAAGAGTTGGCTAGAACAAACTTGTGCCAGTTGTGTCGAACAAACTTGTGCCAGTTGCGTAGAACAAACTTGTACCAGTTGCGTCAAACAAACTTATGCCAGTTGCATAGAACAAACTAGTGCCAGTTGCATAGAACAAACTTGTGCCAGTTGTGTAGAACAAACTTGTGCCAGTTGCGTCAAACAAACTTGTGCCAGTTGCGTCGAACAAACTTGTGCCAGTTGCGTCGAAGAAACTTGTGCCAGTTGCGTCAAACAAACTTGTGACATTTGCGTTGAACAAAATTGTGCCAGTTGCGTCGAACAAACTTGTGCCAGATATGGCGAACAAACTTGTGCCAGTTGCTTCGAGAAAACTTGTGCCAGTTGCGTAGAACAAACTTGTGCCAGTTGAGTCGAACAAACTTGTGCAAGTTGGTAGAACAAACTTATGCCAGTTGCGTCAAAAAAACTTATGCCAGTTGCGTAAAACAAACTAGTGCCAGTTGCATCGAACAAACTTGTGCCAGTTGAGTAGAAAAAACTTGTGCCAATTGCATCAAACAAACTTGTGCCAGTTGCGTCGAACAAACTTGTGCCAGTTGCGTCGAAGAAACTTGTGCCAGTTGCTTCAAACAAACTTGTGCCAGTTGCGTCGAACAAACTTGTGCCAGTTGCGTCAAACAAACTTGTGCCAGTTACGGCGAACAAACTTGTGCCACTTGCGTCGAGAAAACTTGTGCCACTTGCGTCAAATAAACTTGTGCCAGTTGCGACAAACAAACTTATGCCAGTTACGGCAAAGCAACTTATGCCAGTTGCGTTGAGAAAAGTTGTGCTAGTTGCGTCAAATAAACTTGTGCCAGTTGCGTCAAACAAACTTGTGCCAGTTGCGTCAAACAAACTTGTGCCATTTGCGTCAAACAAACTTGTGCCAGTTGCGTCAAACAAACTTGTGCCAATTGATTCGAAAAAACTTGTGCCAGTTGCGTTGAACAAACTTGTGCCAGTTGCGTCTAACAAACTTGTGCCAGTTGCGTCAAACAAACTTGTGCCAGTTGCGTCGAACAAACTTGTGCCAGATATACCAAACAAACTTGTGCCAGTTGATTCGAGAAAACTTAAGCCAGTCGCGTAAAAAAAAAACTTGTGCCAGTTGCGTCAAACAAACTTGTGCCAGTTGTGTCAAACAAACTTGTGCCTCTTGCGTCAAACAAACTTGTGCCAGTTGCATCAAACAAACTTGTACCAATTGAGTCGAAAAAACTTGTGCCTGTTACGTCGAATAAAGTTGTGCCAGTTGCGTCTAACAAACTTGTGCCAGTTGCGTCGAACAAACTTGTGCCAGTTGCGTCAAACAAACTTGTGCCAGTAGCGTAGAACAAACTTGTGCCAGTTGCGTCAAACAAACTTGTGCCATTTGCTTTGAACAAACTTGTGCCAGTTGCGTCAAACAAACTTGTGCCAGTTGCATCAAACAAACTTGTGCCAGTTGCATCGAACAAACTTGTGCCAGTTGCGTCTAACAAACTTGTGCCAGTTGCGTAGAAGAACCTTGTGCCAGTTGCGTCAAACGAACTTGTGCCAGTTGCGTCAAACAAACTTGTGCCAGTTGCGTCGAACACACTTGTGCCAGTTGAGTCAAACAAACTTGTGCCAGTTGGGTCGAACAAACTTGTGCCAGTTGCGTTAAACAAACTTGTGCCAGTTGCATAGAACAAACTTTTGCCAGTTGCGTCGAACAAACTTGTGACAGTTGCGTCGAACAAATTTGCACCAGTTACGTCAAACAAACTTGTGCCAGTTGCATTGAACAAACTTCTGCCAGTTGTGTCAAACAAACTTGTGTCAGTTGCGTAGAATAAACTTGTGCCAGTTGCGTCGAACAAACTTATGTCAGTTGGGTAGAACAAACTTGTGCCAGTTGCGTCAAACAAACATGTCCCAGTTGCGTAGAACAAACTAGTGCCAGTTGCATAGAACAAACTTGTGCCAGATACGTAGAACAAACTTGTGCCAGTTGCGTAGAACAAACTTGTGCCAGTTGTATAGAACAAACTTGTACCAGTTATGTAGAACAAACTTGTGCCAGTTGCGTTGAAGAAACTTGTGCCAGTTGCGTCGAACAAACTTGCGCCAGTTACGGCGAACAAACTTGTGCCAGTTGCGTCAAATAAACTTGTGCCAGTTGCGTCAAACAAACTTGTGCCAGTTGCGTCAAGCAATCTTGTGCCAGTTGCGTCAAACAAACTTGTTCCAGTTGCGTCAAACAAACTTGTGCCATTTGAGTCGAAAAAACTTGTGCCAGTTGCGTCGAACAAACTTGTGCCAGTTGCGTCTAACAAACTTGTGCCAGTTGCGTCAAAAAAACTTGTGCCAGTTTCGTCAAACAAACTTGTGCTAGTGGCATCCCACAAACTTGTGCCAGTTGCGTTGAACAAACTTGTGCCAGTTGCGTCAAACAAACTTGTGCCAGTTGCGCAGAACAAACATGTGCCAGTTGCGTAGAACAACCTTGTGCCAGTTGAGTCGAACAAACTTGTGCTAGTTGGTAGAACAAACTTGTGCCAGTTGCGTCAAACAAACATATGCCAGTTGCGTAAAACAAACTAGTGCCAGTTGCATAGAACAAACTTGTGCCAGTTGAGTAGAACAAACTTGTGCCAATTGCATCAAACAAACTTGTGCCAGTTGCGTCGAACAAACTTGTGCCAGTTGCGTCAAAGAAACTTGTGCCAGTTGCGTCAAACAAACTTGTGCCAGTTGCGTCGAACAAATTTGTGCCAGTTGCGTCGAACAAACTTGTGCCAGTTACGGCGAACAAACTTGTGCCACTTGCATCGAGAAAACTTGTGCCAGTTGCGTGAAATAAACTTGTGCCAGTTGCGTCGAACAAACTTGTGCCAGTTACGGCGAACAAACTTGTGCCACTTGCGTCCTGAAAACTTGTGCCAGTTGCGTCAAATAAACTTGTGCCAGTTGCGTCAAAAAAACTTGTGCCAGTTACGGCGAACAAACTTGTGCCAGCTGCGTCGAGAAAAGTTGTGCCAGTTGCGTCAAATAAACTTGTGCCAGTTGCGTCAAACAAACTTGTGCCAGTTGAGTCAAACCAACTTGTGCCAGTTGCGTCAAACAAACTTGTGCCAGTTGCGTCAAACAAACTTGTGCCAATTGATTCGAAAAAACTTGTACCAGTTGGGTTGAACAAACTTGTGCTAGTTGCGTCTAACAAACTTGTGCCAGTTGCGTCAAACAAACTTGTGCAAGTTGCGTTGAACAAACTTGTGCCAGATATGGCGAACAACCTTGTGCCAGTTGCTTCGAGAAAACTTGTGCCAGTTGCGCAAAAAAAAACTTGTGTCAGTTGCGTCAAACAAACTTGTGCCAGTTGCGTCAAACAAACTTCTGGCTCTTGCGTCAAACAAACTTGTGCCAGTTGCGTCAAACAAACTTGTACCAATTGAGTCGAAAAAACTTTTGCCTGTTACGTCGAACAAACTTGTGCCAGTTGCGTCTAAAAAACTTGTGCCAGTTGCATAAAAAAAAAACTTGTGCCAGTTGCGTCAAACAAACTTGAGCCAGTTGCGTCAAACAAACTTGTGCCAGTTGCATCAAACAAACTTGTGCCAGTTGCATAGAAGAACCTTGTGCCAGTTGCGTCAAACGAACTTGTGCCAGTTGCGTCAAACAAACTTTTGCCAGTTGCGTAAAACAAACTTGTGCCAGTTGAGTCAAACAAACTTGTGCCAGTTGGGTCGAACAAACTTGTGCCAGTTGCGTTACACAAACTTGTGCCAGTTGCATCGATCAAACTTTTGCCAGTTGCGTCGAACAAACTTGTGCCAGTTGCGTCGAACAAACTTGCACCAGATACGTCAAACAAACTTGTGCCAGTTGCTTTGAACAAACTTCTGCCAGTTGTGTCAAATATACTTGTGTCAGTTGCGTAGAACAAACATTTGCCATTTGCATAGAACAAACTTGTGCCAGTTGTGTCAAACAAACCTGTGTCAGTTGTGTACAACAAACTAGTAAGAGTTGCGTAGAACAAACTTGTGCCAGTTATGTCGAACAAACTTGTGCCAGTTGCGTAGAACAAACTTGTACCAGTTGCGTCAAACAAACTTATGCCAGTTGCATAGAACAAACTAGTGCCAGTTGCATAGAACAAACTTGTCCCAGTTACGTAGAACAAACTTGTGCCAGTTGCGTCAAACAAACTTGTGCCAGTTGCGTCGAACAAACTTGTGCCACTTGCGTCGAAGAAACTTGTGCCAGTTGCGTCAAACAAACTTGTGCCATTTGCGTTGAACAAACTTGTGCCAGTTGCGTCGAACAAACTTGGGCCAGACATGGCGAACAAACTTGTGCCAGTTGCTTTGAGAAAACTTGTGCCAGTTGCGTCAAACAAACTTGTGCCAGTTGCTTAAAACAAACTTGTGCCTCTTGCGTCAAACAAACTTGTGCCAGTTGCGTCAAACAAACTTGTACCAATTGAGTCGAAAAAACTTGTGCCTGTTACGTCGAACAAACTTGTGCCAGTTGCGTCTAACAAACTTGTGCCAGTTGCGTCAAACAGACTTGTGCCAGTTACGTCAAACAGACTTGTGCCAGTTGCGACAAACAAACTTGTGCCAGTTGCGTAGAACAAAATTGTGCCAGTTGCGTCAAACAAACTTGTGCCAGTTGCGTAGAAGAACCTTGTGGCAGTTGCGTCAAACGAACTTGTGCCAGTTGCATCAAACAAACTTGTGCCAGTTGCGTCGAACAAACTTGTGCCAGTTGAGTCAAACAAACTTGTGCCAGTTGGGTCGAACAAACTTGAGCCAGTTGCGTTAAACAAACTTGTGCCAGTTGCATCGAACAAACTTTTGCCAGTTGCGTCGAACAAACTTGTGCCAGTTGCGTCGAACAAACTTGCGCCACTTACGTCAAACAAACTTGTGCCAGTTGCGTTGAACAAACTTCTGCCAGTTGTGTCAAACAAACTTGTGTCAGTTGCGTAGAACAAACTTGTGCCAGTTGCGTCGAACAAACTTGTGTCAGTTGTGTAGAACAAACTTGTGCCAGTTGCGTCAAAAAAACATGTCCCAGTTGCGTAGAACAAACTAGTGCCAGTTGCATTGAACAAACTTGTGCCAGATGCGTAGAACAAACTTGTGCCAGTTGCGCAGAACAAACTTGTGCCAGTTATGTAGAACAAACTTGTACCAGTTGCGTCGAACAAACTTGTGCCAGTTGCGTCGAACAAACTTGTGCCAGTTACTGCGAACAAACTTGTGCCAGTTTCATCGAGAAAACTTGTGCCAATTGCGTCAAATAAACTTGTGCCAGTTGCGTCAAACAAACTTGTGCCAGTTGCGTCAAACAAACTTGTGCCAGTTGCGTCAAACAAACTTGTTCCAGTTGCGTCAAACAAACTTGTGCCAATTGAGTCGAAAAACTTGTGCCAGTTACGTCGAACAAACTTGTGCCAGTTGCGTCTAACAAACTTGTGCCAGTTGCGTCAAAAAAACTTGGGCCAGTTTCGTCAAACAAACTTGTGCCAGTGGCATCCAACAAACTTGTGCCAGTTGCGTCGAACAAACTTGTGCCAGTTGCGTCAAACAAATTTGTGCCAGTTGCGTAGAACAAACTTGTGCCAGTTGCGTAGAACAACCTTGTGCCAGTTGAGTCGAACAAACTTGTGCTAGTTGGTAGAACAAACTTGTGCCAGTTGCATCAAACAAACTTATGCCAGTTGCGTAAAACAAAGTAGTGCCAGTTGCATAGAACAAACTTGTGCCAGTTGAGTAGAACAAACTTGTGCCAATTGCATCAAACAAACTTTTGCCAGTTGCGTCGAACAAACTTGTGCCAGTTGCCTCGAACAAACTTGTGCCAGTTGCGTCAAACAAACTTGTGCCAGTTGCGTCGAACAAACTTGTGCCAGTTGCGTCGAACAAACTTGTGCCAGTTACGGCGAACAAACTTGTGCCACTTGCGTCGAGAAAACTTGTGCCAGTTGCGTCAAATAAACTTGTGCCAGTTGAGTCAAACAAACTTGTGCCAGTTACGGCGAACCAACTTGTGTCAGTTGCGTCGAGAAAAGTTGTGCCAGTTGCGTCAAATAAACTTGTGCCAGTTGCGTCAAACAAACTTGTGCCAGTTGCGTCAAACAAACTTGTGCCAGTTGCGTCAAACAAACTTGTGCCAATTGATTCGAAAAAACTTGTGCCAGTTGTGTTGAACAAACTTGTGCCAGTTGCGTCTAACAAACTTGTGCCAGTTGCGTCAAACAAACTTGTGCCAGTTGCGTCGAACAAAGTTGTGCCAGATATGGCGAACAAACTTGTGCCAGTTGCTTCGAGAAAACTTGTGCCAGCCACGTAAAAAAAAACTTGTGCCAGTTGCGTCAAACAAACTTGTGCCAGTTGCATCAAACAAACTTGTGCCTCTTGCGTCAAACAAACTTGTGCCAGTTGCGTCAAACAAACTTGTACCAATTGAGTCGAAAAAACTTGTGCCAGTTGCGTCAAACAAACTTGTGCCAGTTGCGTCAAACAAACTTGTGCCTCTTGCGTCAAACAAACTTGTGCTAGTTGCGTCAAACAAACTTGTACCAATTGAGTCGAAAAAACTTGTGCCTGTTACGTCGAACAAACTTGTGCCAGTTGCGTCTAAAAAATTTGTGCCAGCTGCGTCAAAAAAAACTTGTGCCAGTTGCGCCAAACAAACTTGTGCCAGTTGCGTCAAAAAAACTTGTGCCAGTTGCGTCAAACAAACTTGTGCCAGTTGCGTAGAAGAACCTTATGGCTGTTGCGTCAAACGAACTTGTGCCAGTTGCGTCAAACAAACTTTTGCCAGTTGCGTCAAACAAACTTGTGCCAGTTGAGTCAAACAAACTTGTGCCAGTTGGGTCGAACAAACTTGTGCCAATTGCGTTAAACAAACTTGTGCCAGTTGCGTCGAACAAACTTGTGCCAGTTGCGTCGAACAAACTTGCACCAGTTACGTCAAACAAACTTGTGCCAGTTGCGTTGAACAAACTTCTGCCAGTTGTGTCAAACAAACTTGTGTCAGTTGCGTAGAACAAACATTTGCCATTTGCGTAGAACAAACTTGTGCCAGTTGTGTCAAACAAACCTGTGCCAGTTGTGTACAACAAACTAGTAAGAGTTGCGTAGAACAAACTTGTGCCAGTTGTGTTGAACAAACTTGTGCCAGTTGCGTAGAACAAACTTGTACCAGTTGCGCCAAACAAACTTATGCCAGTTGCATAGAACAAACTAGTGCCAGTTGCATAGAACAAACTTGTCCCAGTTGCGTAGAACAAACTTGTGCCAGTTGCGTCAAACAAACTTGTGCCAGTTGCGTCGAACAAACTTGTGCCAGTTGCGTCGAAGAAACTTGTGCCAGTTGCGTCAAACAAACTTGTGCCATTTGCGTTGAACAAACTTGTGCCAGTTGCGTCGAACAAACTTGTGCCAGATATGGCGAACAAACTTGTGCCAGTTGCTTCGAGAAAACTTGTGCCAGTTGCGTAAAAAAAAAACTTGTGCCAGTTGCATCAAACAAACTTGTGCCAGTTGCGTCAAACAAACTTGTGCCTCTTGCGTCAAACAAACTTGTGCCAGTTGCGTCAAACAAACTTGTACCAATTGAGTCGAAAAAAATTGTGCCTATTACGTCGAACAAACTTGTGCCAGTTGCGTCTAACAAAAGTGCCAGTTGCGTCAAACAGACTTGTGCCAGTTGCGTCAAACAAACTTGTGCCAGTTGCGTCAAACAAACTTGTGCCAGTTGCGTAGAACAAACTTGTGCCAGTTGCGTCAAACAAACTTGTGCCAGTTGCGTAGAAGAACCTTGTGCCAGTTGCGTCAAACGAACTTGTGCCTGTTGCGTCAAACAAACTTGTGCCAGTTGCGTCGAACAAACTTGTGCCAGTTGAGTCAAACAAACTTGTGCCAGTTGGGTCGAACAAACTTGTGCCAGTTGGGTCGAACAAACTTGTCCCAGTTGCATCAAACAAACTTTTGCCAGTTGCGTCGAACAAACTTGTGCCAGTTGCGTTGATCAAACTTGCGCCAGTTACATCAAACAAACTTGTGCCAATTGCGTTGAACAAACTTCTGCCAGTTGTGTCAAACAAACTTGTGTCAGTTGCGTAGAACAAACTTGTGCCAGTTGCGTCGAACAAACTTGTGTCAGTTGTGTAGAACAAACTTGTGCCAGTTGTGTCAAACAAGCATGTCCCAGTTGCGTAGAACAAAGTAGTGCCAGTTAGATAGAACAAACTTGTGCCAAATGCGTAGAACAAACTTGTGCCAGTTGCGTAGAACAAACTTGTGCCAGTTGCATAGAACAAACTTGTGCCAGTTATGTAGAACAAACTTGTGCCAGTTGCGTCGAAAAAACTTGTGCCAGTTGCGTCGAACAAACTTGTGCCAGTTACGGCGAACAAACTTGTGCCAGTTTCGTCGAGAAAACTTGTGCCAGTTGTGTCAAATAAACTTGTGCCAGTTGCGTCAAACAAACTTGTGCCAGTTGCGTCTAACAAACTTGTGCCAGTTGCGTCAAACAAACTTGTTCCAGTTGCGTCAAAGAAACTTGTGCCAATTGAGTCGAAAAAACTTGTGCCAGTTGCGTCGAACAAACTTGTGCCAGTTGCGTCTAACAAACTTGTGCCAGTTGCGTCAAAAAAACTTGGGCCAGTTTCGTCAAACAAACTAGTGCCAGTGGCATCCACCAAACTTTTGCCAGTTGCGTCGAACAAACTTGTGCCAGTTGCGTCAAACAAACTTGTGCCAGTTGCGTAGAACAAACTTGTGCCAGTTGCGTAGAACAACCTTGTGCCAGTTGAGTCAAACAAACTTGTGCTAGTTGGTAGAACAAACTTGTGCCAGTTGCGTCAAACAAACTTATGCCAGTTGCGTAAAACAAACTAGTGCCAGTTGCATAGAACAAACTTGTGCCAGTTGAGTAGAACAAACTTGTGCCAATTGCATCAAAGAAACTTGTGCCAGTTGCGTCGAACAAACTTGTGCCAGTTGCGTCGAACAAACTTGTGCCAGTTGCGTCGAAGAAATTTGTGGCAGTTGCGTCAAACAAACTTGTGCCAGTTGCGTCGAACAAACTTGTGCCAGTTGCGTCGAACAAACTTGTGCCAGTTACGGCTAACAAACTTGTGCCACTTGCGTCGAGAAAACTAGTGCCAGTTGCGTCAAATAAACTTGTGCCAGTTGCGTCAAACAAACTTGTGCCAGTTACGGCGAACCAACTTGTGCCAGTTGTGTCGAGAAAAGTTGTGCCAGTTGCGTCAAATAAACTTGTGCCAGTTGCGTCAAACAAACTTGTGCCAGTTGCGTCAAACAAACTTGTGCCAATTGCGTCAAACAAACTTGTGTCAGTTGCGTCAAACAAACTTGTGCCAGTTGCGTCAAACAAACTTGTGCCAGTTGAGTCTAACAAACTTGTGCCAGTTGGGTCGAACAAACTTGTGCCAGTTGTGTTAAACAAACTTGTGCCAGTTGCATCGAACAAACTTTTGCCAGTTGCGTCGAACAAACTTGTGCCAGTTGCGCCGAACAAACTTGCGCCAGTTACGTCAAAAAAACTTGTGCCAGTTGCGTTGAACAAACTTCTGCCAGTTGTGTCAAACAAACTTGTGTCAGTTGCGTAGAACAAACATTTGCCATTTGCGTAGAACAAACTTGTGCCATTTGTGTCAAACAAACCTGTGCCAGTTGTGTACAACAAACTAGTAAGAGTTGGCTAGAACAAACTTGTGCCAGTTGTGTCGAACAAACTTGTGCCAGTTGCGTAGAACAAATTTGTACCAGTTGCGTCAAACAAACTTATGCCAGTTGCATAGAACAAACTAGTGCCAGGTGCATAGAACAAACTTGTGCCAGTTGTGTAGAACAAACTTGTGCCAGTTGCGTCAAACAAACTTGTGCCAGTTGCGTCGAACAAACTTGTGCCAGTTGTGTCGAAGAAACTTGTGCCAGTTGCGTCAAACAAACTTGTGCCATTTGCGTTGAACAAAATTGTGCCAGTTGCGTCGAACAAACTTGTGCCAGATATGGCGAACAAACTTGTGCCAGTTGCTTCGAGAAAACTTGTGCCAGTTGCGTAGAACAAACTTGTGCCAGTTGAGTCGAACAAACTTGTGCAAGTTGGTAGAACAAACTTGTGCCAGTTGCGTCAAAAAAACTTATGCCAGTTGCGTAAAACAAACTAGTGCCAGTTGCATAGAACAAACTTGTGCCAGTTGAGTAGAACAAACTTGTGCCAATTGCATCAAACAAACTTGTGCCAGTTGTGTCGAACAAACTTGTGCCAGTTGCGTCGAAGAAACTTGTGCCAGTTGCTTCAAACAAACTTGTGCCAGTTGCGTCGAACAAACTTGTGCCAGTTGCGTCGAACAAACTTGTGCCAGTTACGGCGAACAAACTTGTGCCACTTGCGTCGAGAAAACTTGTGCCAGTTGCGTCAAATAAACTTGTGCCAGTTGCGACAAACAAACTTGTGCCAGTTACGGCAAAGCAACTTGTGCCAGTTGCGTCGAGAAAAGTTGTGCCAGTTGCGTCAATTAAACTTGTGCCAGTTGCGTCAAACAAACTTGTGCCAGTTGCGTCAAACAAACTTGTGCCAGTTGCGTCAAACAAACTTGTGCCAGTTGCGTCAAACAAACTTGTGCCAATTGATTCGAAAAAACTTGTGCCAGTTGCGTTGAACAAACTTGTGCTAGTTGCGTCTAACAAACTTGTGCCAGTTGCGTCAAACAAACTTGTGCCAGTTGCGTCGAACAAACTTGTGCCAGATATGGCAAACAAACTTGTGCCAGTTGATTCGAGAAAACTTGTGCCAGTCGCGTAAAAAAAAACTTGTGCCAGTTGCGTCAAACAAACTTGTGCCAGTTGTGTCAAACAAACTTGTGCCTCTTGCGTCAAACAAACTTGTGCCAGTTGCATCAAACAAACTTGTACCAATTGAGTCGAAAAAACTTGTGCCTGTTACGTCGAATAAAGTTGTGCCAGTTGCGTCTAACAAACTTGTGCCAGTTGCGTCGAACAAACTTGTGCCAGTTGCGTCAAACAAACTTGTGCCAGTAGCGTAGAACAAACTTGTGCCAGTTGCGTAGAAGAACCTTGTGCCAGTTGCGTGAAACAAACTTTTGCCAGTTGCGTCAAACAAACTTGTGCCAGTTGCGTCAAACAAACTTGTGCCAGTTGCATCGAACAAACTTGTGCCAGTTGCGTCAAACAAACTTGTGCCAGTTGCGTAGAAGAACCTTGTGCCAGTTGCGTCAAACGAACTTGTGCCAGTTGCGTCAAACAAACTTGTGCCAGTTTCGTCCAACATACTTGTGCCAGTTGAGTCAAACAAACTTGTGCCAGTTGGGTCGAACAAACTTGTGCCAGTTGCGTTAAACAAACTTGTGCCAGTTGCATAGAACAAACTTTTGCCAGTTGCGTCGAACAAACTTGTGACAGTTGCGTCGAACAAACTTGCGCCAGTTACGTCAAACAAACTTGTGCCAGTTGCGTTGAACAAACTTCTGCCAGTTGTGTCAAACAAACTTGTGTCAGTTGCGTAGCACAAACTTGTGCCAGTTGCGTCGAACAAACTTATGTCAGTTGGGTAGAACAAACTTGTGCCAGTTGCGTCAAACAAACATGTCCCAGTTGCGTAGAACAAACTAGTGCCAGTTGCATAGAACAAACTTGTGCCAGATGCATAGAACAAACTTGTGCCAGTTGCGTAGAACAAACTTGTGCCAGTTGCATAGAACAAACTTGTCCCAGTTATGTAGAACAAACTTGTGCCAGTTGCGTTGAACAAACTTGTGCCAGTTGCGTCGAACAAACTTGCGCCAGTTACGGCGAACAAACTTGTGCCAGTTGCGTCAAATAAACTTGTGCCAGTTGCGTCAAACAAACTTCTTCCAGTTGCGTCAAGCAAACTTGTGCCAGTTGCGTCAAACAAACTTGTTCCAGTTGCGTCAAACAAACTTGTGCCATTTGAGTCGAAAAAACTTGTGCCAGTTGCGTCGAACAAACTTGTGCCAGTTGCGTCTAACAAACTTGTGCCAGTTGCGTCAAAAAAACTTGTGCCAGTTTCATCAAACAAACTTGTGCTAGTGGCATCCAACAAACTTGTGCCAGTTGCGTTGAACAAACTTGTGCCAGTTGCGTCAAACAAACTTGTGCCAGTTGCGTAGAACAAACACGTGCCAGTTGCGTAGAACAACCTTGTGCCAGTTGAGTCGAACAAACTTGTGCTAGTTGGTAGAACAAACTTGTGCCAGTTGCGTCAAACAAACATATACCAGTTGCGTAAAACAAACTAGTGCCAGTTGCATTGAACAAACTTGTGCCAGTTGAGTAGAACAAACTTGTGCCAATTGCATCAAACAAACTTGTGCCAGTTGCGTCGAACAAACTTGTGCCAGTTGCGTCAAAGAAACTTGTGCCAGTTGCGTCAAACAAACTTGTGCCAGTTGCGTCGAACAAACTTGTGCCAGTTGCGTCGAACAAACTTGTGCCAGTTACGGCGAACAAACTTGTGCCACTTGCGTCGAGAAAACTTGTGCCAGTTGCATCAAATAAACTTGTGCCAGTTGCGTCGAACAAACTTGTGCCAGTTACGGCAAACAAACTTGTGCCACTTGCGTCCTGAAAACTTGTGCCAGTTGCGTCAAATAAACTTGTGCCAGTTGCGTCAAACAAACTTCTGCCAGTTACGGCGAACAAACTTGTGCCAGCTGCGTCGAGAAAAGTTGTGCCAGTTGCGTCAAATAAACTTGTGCCAGTTGCGTCAAACAAACTTGTGCCAGTTGAGTCAAACGAACTTGTGCCAGTTGCGTCTAACAAACTTGTGCCAGTTGCGTCAAACAAACTTGTGCCAATTGATTCGAAAAAACTTGTACCAGTTGGGTTGAACAAACTTGTGCCAGTTGCGTAGAACAAACTTGTGCCAGTTGCGTCAAACAAACTTGTGCAAGTTGCGTCGAACAAACTTGTGCCAGATATGGCGAACAAACTTGTGCCAGTTGCTTCGAGAAAACTTGTGCCAGTTGCGCAAAAAAAAACTTGTGTCAGTTGCGTCAAACAAACTTGTGCCAGTTGCGTCAAACAAACTTCTGGCTCTTGCGTCAAACAAACTTGTGCCAGTTGCGTCAAACAAACTTGTACCAATTGAGTCGAAAAAACTTGTGCCTGTTACGTCGAACAAACTTGTGCCAGGTGCGTCTAAAAAACTTGTGCCAGTTGCATAAAAAAAAACTTGTGCCAGTTGCGTCAAACAAACTTGTGCCAGTTGCATCAAACAAACTTGTGCCAGTTGCATAGAAGAAACTTGTGCCAGTTGCGTCAAACGAACTTGTGCCAGTTGCGTCAAACAAACTTTTGCCAGTTGCGTTAAACAAACTTGTGCCAGTTGAGTCAAACAAACTTGTGCCAGTTGGGTCGAACAAACTTGTGCCAGTTGCGTTACACAAACTTGTGCCAGTTGCATCGATCAAACTTTTGCCAGTTGCGTCGAACAAACTTGTGCCAGTTGCGTCGACCAAACTTGCACCAGATACGTCAAACAAACTTGTGCCAGTTGCTTTGAACAAACTTCTGCCAGTTGTGTCAAATATACTTGTGTCAGTTGCGTAGAACAAACATTTGTCATTTGCATAGAACAAACTTGTGCCAGTTGTGTCAAACAAACCTGTGCCAGTTGTGTACAACAAACTAGTAAGAGTTGCGTAGAACAAACTTGTGCCAGTTATGTCGAACAAACTTGTGCCAGTTGCATAGAACAAACTTGTACCAGTTGCGTCAAACAAACTTATGCCAGTTGCATAGAACAAACTAGTGCCAGTTGCATAGAACAAACTTGTCCCAGTTACGTAGAACAAACTTGTGCCAGTTGCGTCAAACAAACTTGTGCCAGTTGCGCCGAACAAACTTGTGCCAGTTGCGTCGAAGAAACTTGTGCCAGTTGCGTCAAACAAACTTGTGCCATTTGCGTTGAACAAACTTGTGCCAGTTGCGTCGAACAAACTTGTGCCAGATATGGCGAACAAACTTGTGCCAGTTGCTTCGAGAAAACTTGTGCCAGTTGCGTCAAACAAACTTGTGCCAGTTGCGTAAAACAAACTTGTGCCTCTTGCGTCAAACAAACTTGTGCAAGTTGCGTCAAACAAACTTGTACCAATTGAGTCGAAAAAACTTGTGCCTGTTACGTCGAACAAACTTGTGCCAGTTGCGTCTAACAAACTTGTGCCAGCTGCGTCAAACAGACTTGTGCCAGTTACGTCAAACAAACTTGTGCCAGTTGCGTCAAACAAACTTGTGCCAGTTGCGTAGAACAAAATTGTGCCAGTTGCGTCAAACAAACTTGTGCCAGTTGCGTAGAAGAACCTTGTGGCAGTTGCGTCAAACGAACTTGTGCCAATTGCGTCAAACAAACTTGTGCCAGTTGCGTCGAACAAACTTGTGCCAGTTGAGTCAAACAAACTTGTGCCAGTTGGGTCGAACAAACTTGAGCCAGTTGCGTTAAACAAACTTGTGCCAGTTGCATCGAACAAACTTTTGCCAGTTGCGTCGAACAAACTTGTGCCAGTTGCGTCGAACAAACTTGCGCCAGTTACGTCAAACAAACTTGTGCCAGTTGTGTTGAACAAACTTCTGCCAGTTGTGTCAAACAAACTTGTGTCAGTTGCGTAGAACAAACTTGTGCCAGTTGCGTCGAACAAACTTGTGTCAGTTGTGTAGAACAAACTTGTGCCAGTTGCGTCAAAAAAACATGTCCCAGTTGCGTAGAACAAACTAGTGCCAGTTGCATAGAACAAACTTGTGCCAGATGCGTAGAACAAACTTGTGCCAGTTGCGCAGAACAAACTTGTGCCAGTTGCGTCGAAAAAACTTGTGCCAGTTATGTAGAACAAACTTGTGCCAGTTGCGTCGAACAAAGTTGTGCCAGTTGCGTCGAACAAACTTGTGCCAGTTACGGCGAACAAACTTGTGCCAGTTTCGTCGAGAAAACTTGTGCCAGTTGCGTCAAATAAGCATGTGCCAGTTGCGTCAAACAAACTTGTGCCAGTTGCGTTGAACAAACTTGTGCCAGTTGCGTCAAACAAACTTGTTCCAGTTGCGTCAAACAAACTTGTGCCAATTGAGTCGAAAAAACTTGTGCCAGTTACGTCGTACAAACTTGTGCCAGTTGCGTCTAACAAACTTGTGCCATTTGCGTCAAAAAAACTTGGGCCAGTTTCGTCAAACAAACTTGTGCCAGTAGCATCCAACAAACTTGTGCCAGTTGCGTCGAACAAACTTGTGCCAGTTGCGTTAAACAAACTTGTGCCAGTTGCGTAGAACAAACTTGTGCCAGTTGCGTAGAACAACCTTGTGCCAGTTGAGTCGAACAAACTTGTGCTAGTTGGTAGAACAAACTTGTGCCAGTTGCGTCAAACAAACTTATGCCAGTTGCGTAAAACAAACTAGTGCCAGTTGCATACAACAAACTTGTGCCAGTTGAGTAGAACAAACTTGTGCCAATTGCATGAAAAAAACTTGTGCCAGTTGCGTCGAACAAACTTGTGCCAGTTGCCTAGAACAAACTTGTGCCAGTTGCGTCAAACTAACTTGTGCCAGTTGCGTCGAACAAACTTGTGCCAGTTGCGTCGAACAAACTTGTGCCAGTTACGGCGAACCAACTTGTGTCAGTTGCGTCGAGAAAAGATGTGCCAGTTGCGTCAAATAAACTTGTGCCAGTTGCGTCAAACAAACTTGTGCCAGTTGCGTCAAACAAACTTGTGCCAGTTGCATCAAACAAACTTGTGCCAATTGATTCGAAAAAATTTGTGTCAGTTGCGTTGAACAAACTTGTGCCAGTTGCGTCTAACAAACTTGTGCCAGTTGCGTCAAACAAACTTGTGCCAGTTGCGTCGAACAAAGTTGTGCCAGATATGGCGAACAAACTTGTGCCAGTTGCTTCGAGAAAACTTGTGCCAGCCGCGTAAAAAAAAACTTGTGCCAGTTGCGTCAAACAAACTTGTGCCAGTTGCATCAAACAAACTTGTGCCTCTTGCGTCAAACAAACTTGTGCCAGTTGCGTCAAACAAACTTGTACCAATTGAGTCGAAAAAACTTCTGCCAGTTGCGTCAAACAAACTTGTGCCAGTTGCGTCAAACAAACTTGTGCCTCTTGCATCAAACAAACTTGTGCTAGTTGCGTCAAACAAACTTGTAGCAATTGAGTCGAAAAAACTTGTGCCTCTTACGTCGAACAAACTTGTGCCAGTTGCGTCTAAAAAATTTGTGCCAGCTGCGTCAAAAAAAACTTGTGCCAGTTGCGCCAAACAAACTTGTGCCAGTTGCGTCAAAAAAACTTGTGCCAGTTGCGTCAAACAAACTTGTGCCAGTTGCGTAGAAGAACCTTATGGCTGTTGCGTCAAACGAACTTGTGCCAGTTGCGTCAAACAAACTTTTGCCAGTTGCGTCAAACAAACTTGTGCCAGTTGAGTCAAACAAACTTGTGCCAGTTGGGTCGAACAAACTTGTGCCAATTGCGTTAAACAAACTTGTGCCAGTTGCATCGAACAAACTTTTGCCAGTTGCGTCGAACAAACTTGTGTCAGTTGCGTCGAACAAACTTGCACCAGTTACGTCAAACAAACTTGTGCCAGTTGCGTTGAACAAACTTCTGCCAGTTGTGTCAAACAAACTTGTGTCAGTTGCGTAGAACAAACATTTGCCATTTGCGTAGAACAAACTTGTGCCAGTTGTGTCAAACAAACCTGTGCCAGTTGTGTACAACAAACTAGTAAGAGTTGCGTAGAACAAACTTGTGCCAGTTGTGTTGAACAAACTTGTGCCAGTTGCGTAGAACAAACTTGTACCAGTTGCGTCAAACAAACTTATGCCAGTTGCATAGAACAAACTAGTGCCAGTTGCATAGAACAAACTTGTCCCAGTTGCGTAGAACAAACTTGTGCCAGTTGCGTCAAACAAACTTGTGCCAGTTGCGTCGAACAAACTTGTGCCAGTTGCGTTGAAGAAACTTGTGCCAGTTGCGTCAAACAAACTTGTGCCTCTTGCGTCAAACAAACTTGTGCCAGTTGCGTCAAACAAACTTGTACCAATTGAGTCGAAAAAACTTGTGCCAGTTACGTCGAACAAACTTGTGCCAGTTGCGTCTAACAAACTTGTGCCAGTTGCGTCAACCAAACTTGTGCCAGTTGCGTTAAACAAACTTGTGCCAGTTGCGTAGAACAAACTTGTGCCAGTTGCGTCAAACAAACTTGTGCCAGTTGCGTAGAAGAACCTTGTGCCAGTTGCGTCAAACGAACTTGTGCCAGTTGCGTCAAACAAACTTGTGCCAGTTGCGTCGAACAAACTTGTGCCAGTTGAGTCAAACAAACTTGTGCCAGTTGAGTCTAACAAACTTGTGCCAGTTGCGTTAAACAAACTTGTGCCAGTTGCATCGAACAAGCTTTTGCCAGTTGCGTCGAACAAACTTGTGCCAGTTACGTCGAACAAACTTGCGCCAGTTACGTCAAACAAACTTGTGCCAGTTGCGTTGAACGAACTTCTGCCAGTTGTGTCAAACAAACTTTTGTCAGTTCCGTAGAACAAACTTGTGCCAGTTGCGTCGAACAAACTTGTGTCAGTTGAGTAGAACAAACTTGTGCCAGTTGTGTCAAACAAACATGTCCCAGTTGCGTAGAACAAACTAGTGCCAGTTGCATAGAACAAACTTGTTCCAGATGCGTAGAACAAACTTGTGCCAGTTGCGTAGAACAAACTTGTGCCAGTTGCATAGAACAAACTTGTGCCAGTTATGTAGAACAAACTTGTGCCAGTTGCGTCGAACAAACTTGTGCCAGTTGCGCTGAACTAATTTGTGCCAGTTACGGCTAACAAACTTGTGCCAGTTTCGTCGAGAAAACTTGTGCCAGTTGCATCAAATAAACTTGTGCCAGTTGCGTCAAACAAACTTTTGCCAGTTGCTTCAAACAAACTTGTGCCAGTTGTGTCAAACAAATTTGTTCTAGTTGAGTCAAACAAACTTGTGCCTCTTGAGTCGAAAAAACTTGTGCCAGTTGCGTCGAACAAACTTGTGCCAGTTGCGTCTAACAAACTTGTGCCAGTTGTGTCAAAAAAACTTGTGCCAGTTTCGTCAAACAAACTTGTGCCAGTGGCATCTAACAAACTTGTGCTAGTTGCGTCGAACAAACTTGTGCCAGTTGCGTCAAACAAACTTGTGCCAGTTGCGTAGAACAAACTTGTGCCAGTTGCGTAGAACAACCTTGTGCCAGTTGAGTCGAACAAACTTGTGCTAGTTGGTAGAACAAACTTTTGACAGTTGCGTCAAACAAACTTATGCCAGTTGCGTAAAACAAACTAGTGCCAGTTGCATAGAACAAACTTGTGCCAGTTGAGTAGAACAAACTTGTGCCAATTGCAACAAACAAACTTCTGCCAGTTGTGTCGAAGAAACTTGTGCCAGTTGCGTCGAACAATCTTTTGCCAGTTGTGTCAAACAAACTTGTGCCAGTTGCGTCAAACAAACTTATGCCAGTTGCGTCAAACAAACTTGTGCCAGTTGCGTCAAACAAACTTGTGCTAGTTGCGTCAAACAAACTTGTGCCAATTGATTCGAGAAAACTTGCGCCAGTTGCGTTGAACAAACTTGTGCCAGTTGCGTCTAACAAACTTGTGCCAGTTGCGTCAAACAAACTTGTGCCAGTTGCGTCGAACAAACTTGTGCCAGTTGCTTCGAGAAAACTTGTGCCAGTTGCGTAAAAAAAAACTTGTGCCAGTTGCGTCAAACAAACTTGTGCCAGTTGCATCAAACAAACTTGTGCCAGTTGCGTAGAACAAACTTGTGCCAGTTGCGTCAAACAAACTTGTGCCAGTCGCGTAGAAGAACCTTGTGCCAGTTGCGTCAAACGAAATTGTGCCAGTTGCGTCAAACAAACTTTTGCCAGTTGCATCAAAAAAACTTGTGCCAATTGAGTCAAACAAACTTGTGCCAGTTGGGTAGAACAAACTTATGCCAGTTGCGTTAAACAAACTTGTGCCAGTTGCATCAAACAAACTATTGTCAGTTGCATCGAATAAACTTGTACCAGTTGCGTCGAACAAACTTGCGCCAGTTTGTCAAACAAACTTGTGCCAGTTGCGTCAAACAAACTTCTGCCAGTTGTGTCAAACAAACTTGTGTCAGTTGCGTAGAACAAACATTTGCCATTTGCGTAGAACAAACTTGTGCCAGTTGTGTCAAACAAACCTGTGCCAGTTGTGTACAACAAACTAGTAAGAGTTGCGTAGAACAAACTTGTGCCAGTTGTATCGAACAAACTTGTGCCAGTTGCGTAGAACAAACTTGTACCAGTTGCGTCAAACAAACTTATGCCAGTTGCATAGAACAAACTTGTCCCAGTTGCGTAGAACAAACTTGTGCCAGTTGCGTTGAACAAACTTGTGCCAGTTGCATAGAACAAACTTGTGCCAGTTGCGTCAAACAAACTTGTGCCAGTTGCGTCAAACAAACTTGTGCCATTTGCGTCTAACAAACTTGTGCCAGTTGCGTCAAACAAACTTGTGCCAGTTGCGTCGAACAAACTTGTGCCAGATATGGCGAACAAACTTGTGCCAGTTGCTTCGAGAAAACTTGTGCCAGTTGCGTAAAAAAAAACTTGTGCCAGTTGCGTCAAACAAACTTGTGCCAGTTGCGTAAAAAAAAACTTGTGCCAGTTGCGTCAAACAAACTTGTGCCAGTTGCATCAAACAAACTTGTGCCTCTTGCATCAAACAAACTTGTGCCAGTTGCGTCAAACAAACGTGTACCAATTGAGTCGAAAAAACTTGTGCCAGTTACATCGAACAAACTTGTGCCAGTTGCGTCTAACAAACTTGTGCCAGTTGCGTTAAACAAACTTGTGCCAGTTGCATCGAACAAAGTTTTGCCAGTTACGTCGAACAAACTTCAGACAGTTGCGTCGAACAAACTTGCGCCAGTTACGTCAAACAAACTTGTGCCAGTTGCGTTGAACAAACTTCTGCCAGTTGTGTCGAACAAAATTATGTCAGTTGGGTAGAACAAACTTGTGCCAGTTGCGTCAAACAAACTTGTGTCAGTTGCGTCGAACAAACTTGCGCCAGTTACGTCAAACAAACTTGTGCCAGTTGCGTTGAACAAACTTCTGCCAGTTGTGTCAAACAAACTTTTGTCAGTTGCGTAGAACAAACTTGAGCCAGTTGCGTCGAACAAACTTGTGTCAGTTGAGTAGAACAAACTTGCGCCAGTTACGTCAAACAAACTTGTGCCAGTTGCGTTGAACAAACTTCTGCCAGTTGTGTCAAACAAACTTTCGTCAGTTGCGTAGAACAAACTTGTGCCAGTTGCGTCGAACAAACTTGTGTCAGTTGAGTAGAACAAACTTGTGCCAGTTGTGTCAAACAAACATGTCCCAGTTGCGTAGAACAAACTAGTGCCAGTTGCATAGAACAAACTTGTTCCAGATGCGTAGAACAAACTTGTGCCAGTTGCGTAGAACAAACTTGTGCCAGTTGCATAGAACAAACTTGTGCCAGTTATGTACAACAAACTTGTGCCAGTTTCGTCGAACAAACTTGTGCCAGTTGCATTGAACTAATTTGTGCCAGTTACGGCGAACAAACTTGTGCCAGTTTCGTCGAGAAAACTTGTGCCAGTTGCATCAAATAAACTTGTGCCAGTTGCGTCAAACAAACTTGTGCCAGTTGCTTCAAACAAACTTGTGCCAGTTGTGTCAAACAAATTTGTTCTAGTTGAGTCAAACAAACTTGTGCCTCTTGAGTCGAAAAAACTTGTGCCAGTTGCGTCGAACAAACTTGTGCCAGTTGCGTCTAACAAACTTGTGCCAGTTGCGTCAAAAAAACTTGTCCCAGTTTCGTCAAACAAACTTGTGCCAGTGGCATCCAACAAACTTGTGCTAGTTGCGTCGAACAAACTTGTGCCAGTTGCGTCAAACAAACTTGTGCCAGTTGCGTAGAACAAACTTGTGCCAGTTGCGTAGAACAACCTTGTGCCAGTTGAGTCGAACAAACTTGTGCTAGTTGGTAGAACAAACTTGTGCCAGTTGCGTCAAACAAACTTATGCCAGTTGCGTAAAACAAACTAGTGCCAGTTGCATAGAACAAACGTGTGCCAGTTGAGTAGAACAAACTTGTGCCAATTGCATCAAACAAACTTCTGCCAGTTGTGTCGAAGAAACTTGTGCCAGTTGCGTCGAACAAACTTTTGCCAGTTGTGTCAAACAAACTTGTGCCAGTTGCGTCAAACAAACTTATGCCAGTTGCGTCAAACAAACTTGTGCCAGTTGCGTCAAACAAACTTGTGCCAGTTGCGTCAAACAAACTTGTGCCAATTGATTCGAGAAAACTTGTGCCAGTTGCGTTGAACAAACTTGTGCCAGTTGCGTCTAACAAACTTGTGCCAGTTGCGTCAAACAAACTTGTGCCAGTTGCGTCGAACAAACTTGTGCCAGATATGGCGAACAAACTTGTGCCAGTTGCTTCGAGAAAACTTGTGCCAGTTGCGTAAAAAAAAACTTGTGTCAGTTGCGTCAAACAAACTTGTGCCAGTTGCATCAAACAAACTTGTGCCAGTTGCGTAGAACAAACTTGTGCCAGTTGCGTCAAACAAACTTGTGCCAGTCGCGTAGAAGAACCTTGTGCCAGTTGCGTCAAACGAACTTGTGCCAGTTGCGTCAAACAAACTTTTGCCAGTTGCATCAAACAAACTTGTGCCAATTGAGTCAAACAAACTTGTGCCAGTTGGGTAGAACAAACTTGTGCCAGTTGCGTTAAACAAACTTGTGCCAGTTGCATCAAACAAACTATTGTCAGTTGCATCGAACAAACTTGTACCAGTTGCGTCGAACAAACTTGCGCCAGTTACGTCAAACAAACTTGTGCCAGTTGCGTCAAACAAACTTCTGCCAGTTGTGTCAAACAAACTTGTGTCAGTTACGTAGAACAAACATTTGCCATTTGCGTAGAACAAACTTGTGCCAGTTGTGTCAAACAAACCTGTGCCAGTTGTGTACAACAAACTAGTAAGAGTTGCATAGAACAAACTTGTGCCAGTTGTATCGAACAAACTTGTGCCAGTTGCATAGAACAAACTTGTACCAGTTGCGTCAAACAAACTTATGCCAGTTGCATAGAACAAACTAGTGCCAGTTGCATAGAACAAACTTGTCCCAGTTGCGTAGAACAAACTTGTGCCAGTTGCGTTGAACAAACTTGTGCCAGTTGCGTCGAACAAACTTGTGCCAGTTGCGTCGAAGAAACTTGTGCCAGTTGCGTCAAACAAACTTGTGCCATTTGCATCTAACAAACTTGTGCCAGTTGCGTCAAACAAACTTGTGCCAGTTGCGTCGAACAAACTTGTGCCAGATATGGCGAACAAACTTGTGCCAGTTGCTTCGAGAAAACTTGTGCCAGTTGCGTAAAAAAAAACTTGTGCCAGTTGCGTCAAACAAACTTGTGCCAGTTGCGTAAAAAAAAACTTGTGCCAGTTGCGTCAAACAAACTTGTGCCAGTTGCGTCAAACAAACTTGTGCCTCTTGCGTCAAACAAACTTGTGCCAGTTGCGTCAAACAAACGTGTACCAATTGAGTCGAAAAAACTTGTGCCAGTTACATCGAACAAACTTGTGCCAGTTGCGTCTAACAAACTTGTGCCAGTTGCGTTAAACAAACTTGTGCCAGTTGCATCGAACAAAGTTTTGCCAGTTACGTCGAACAAACTTCAGACAGTTGCATCGAACAAACTTGCGCCAGTTACGTCAAACAAACATGTGCCAGTTGCGTTGAACAAACTTCTGCCAGTTGTGTCGAACAAAATTATGTCAGTTGGGTAGAACAAACTTGTGCCAGTTGCGTCAAACAAACTTGTGCCAGTTGCGTCGAACAAACTTGTGCCAGTTGCGTCGAAGGAACTTGTGCCAGTTGCGTAAAACAGACTTGTGCCAGTTACATAGAACAAACTTGTGCCAGTTATGTAGAACAAACTTGTGCCACTTGCGTCGAACAAACTTGTGCCAGTTGCATCGAACAAACTTGTGCCAGTTACGGCGAACAAACTTGTGCCAGTTGCGTCAAATAAACTTGTGCCAGTTGCGTAGAACAAACTTGTGCCAGTTGCGTCAAACAAACTTGTGCCAGTTGCGTCAAACAAACTTGTTCCAGTTGCGTCAAACAAATTTGTGCCACTTGAATCGAAAAAACTTGTGCCAGTTGCGTCAAATAAACTTGTGCCAGTTGCGTCTAACAAACTTGTGCCAGTTGCGTCAATAAAACTTGTGCCAGTTTCGTCAAACAAACTTGTGCTAGTGGCATCCAACAAACTTCTGCCAGTTGCGTCGAACAAACTTGTGCCAGTTGCGTCAAACAAACTAGTGCCAGTTGCGTAGAACAAACTTGTGTCAGTTGCGTAGAACAAACTTGTGCCAGTTGCGTCGAACAAACTTGTGTCAGTTGGGTAGAACAAACTTGTGCCAGTTGCGTCAAACAAACATGTCCCAGTTGCGTAGAACAAACTAGTGCCAGTTGCGACAAACAAACTTGTGCCAGATGCGTAGAACAAACTTGTGCCAGTTGCGTAGAACAAACTTGTTCCAGTTGCATAGAACAAACTTGTGCCAGTTATGTAGAACTAACTTGTGCCAGTTGCGTCTAACAAACTTGTGCCAGTTTCGTCGAGAAAACTTGTGCCAGTTGCGTCAAATAAACTTGTGCCAGTTGCGTCAAACAATTTGTGCCAGTTGCGTCAAACAAACTTGTGCCAGTTGTGTCAAACAAACTTGTTCTAGTTGCGTCAAACAAACTTGTGCCTCTTGAGTCGAAAAAACTTGTGCCAGTTGCGTAAAAAAAAACTTGTGCCAGTTGCGTCTAACAAACTTGTGCCAGTTGCGTCAAAAAAACTTGTGCCAGTTTCGTCAAACAAACTTGTGCCAGTGGCATCCAACAAACTTGTGCCAGTTGCGTCGAACAAACTTGTGCCAGTTGCGTGAAACAAACTTGTGCCAGTTGGGTAGAACAAACTTTTGCCAGTTGCGTAGAACAACCATGTGCCAGTTGAGTCGAACAAACTTGTGCCTGTTGCATCAAATAAACTTGTGCCACTTGCGTCAAACAAACTTGTGCCAGTTGCGTAAAACAAACTAGTGCCAGTTGCATAGAACAAACTTGTGCCAGTTGAGTAGAACAAACTTGTGCCAATTGCATCAAACAAACTTGTGACAGTTGTGTCGAACAAACTTGTGCCAGTTGCGTCGAACAAACTTTTGCCAGTTGCGTCAAACAAACTTGTGCCAGTTGCGTCAAACAAACTTGTGCCAGTTGCGTCAAACAAACTTGTGCCAGTTGCGTCAAACAAACTTGTGCCAGTTGCGTCAAACAAACTTGTACCAATTGATTCGAAAAAACTTGTGCCAGTTGCGTTAAACAAACTTGTGCCAGTTGCGTCTAACAAACTTGTGCCAGTTGCGTCAAACAAACTTGTGCCAGTTGTGTCGAACAAACTTGTGCCAGATATGGCGAACAAACTTGTGCCAGTTGCTTCGAGAAAACTTGTGCCAGTTGCGTAACAAACAACTTGTGCCAGTTGCGTCAAACAAACTTGTGCCAGTTGCGTCAAAAAAACTTTTGCCTCTTGCGTCAAACAAACTTGTACCAATTGAGTCGAAAAAACTTGTGCCTGTTACGTCAAACAAACTTGTGCCAGTTGCGTCTAACAAACTTGTGCCAGTTGCGTCAAAAAAAACATGTACCAGTTGCGTCAAACAAACTTGTGCCAGTTGCGTCAAACAAACTTGTGCCAGTTGTGTAGAACAAACTTGTGCCAGTTGCGTCAAACAAACTTGTGCCAGTTGCGTAGAGGAACCTTGTGCCAGTTGCGTCAAACGAACTTGTGCCAGTTGCATCAAACAAACTTTTGCCAGTTGCGTCAAACAAACTTGTGCCAGTTGAGTCAAACAAACTTGTGCCAGTTGGGTAGAACAAACTTGTGCCAGTTGCGTTAAAAAAACTTGTGCCAGTTGCATCGAACAAACTTTTGCCAGTTGCGTCGAACAAACTTGTGCCAGTTGTGTCGAACAAACTTGTGCCAGTTGCGTAGAACAAACTTGTACCAGTTGCGTCAAACAAACTTATGCCAGTTGCATAGAACAAACTAGTGCCAGTTGCATAGAACAAACTTGTGCCAGTTGCGTAGAACAAACTTGTGTCAGTTACGTCAAACAAACTTGTGCCAGTTGCGTCGAACAAACTTGTGCCAGTTGCGTCGAAGAAACTGGTGCCAGTTGCGTCAAACAAACTTGTGCCATTTGCGTCGAACAAACTTGTGCCAGTTGCGTCGAACAAACTTGTGCCAGATATGGTGAACAAACTTGTGCCAGTGGCTTCGAGAAAACTTGTGCCAGTTGCGTAAAAAAAAACTTGTGCCAGTTGCGTCAAACAAACTTGTGCCAGTTGCGTCAAACAAACTTGTGCCTCTTGCGTCAAACAAACTTGTGCCAGTTGCGTCAAACAAACTTGTACCAATTGAGTCGAAAAAACTTGTGCCAGTTGCGTCGAACAAACTTGTGCCAGTTGCGTCTAACAAACTTGTGCAAGTTGCATCAAACAAACTTGTGCCAGTTGCGACAAACAAACTTGTGCCAGTTGTGTCAAACAAACTTGTGCCAGTTGCGTAGAACAAACTTGTGCCAGTTGCGTCAAACAAACTTGTGCCAGTTGCGTAGAAGAACCTTGTGCCAGTTGCGTCAAACGAACTTGTGCCAGTTGCGTCAAACAAACTTGTTCCAGTTGAGTCAAACAAACTTGTGCCAGTTGGGTCGAACAAACTTGTGCCAGTTGCGTTAAAGAAACTTGTGCCAGTTGCATCCAACAAACTTTTGCCAGTTGCGTCTAACAAACTTATGACAGTTGCGTCGAACAAACTTGCGCCAGTTACGTCAAACAAACTTGTGCCAGTTGCGTTGAACAAACTTCTGCCAGTTGTGTCGAACAAAATTATGTCAGTTGGGTAGAACAAACTTATGCCAGTTGCGTCAAACAAACATGTCCCAGTTGCGTAGAACAAACTAGTGCCAGTTGCATAGAACAAACTTGTGCCAGATGCGTAGAACAAACTTGTGCCAGTTGCGTAGAACAAACTTGTGCCAGTTGCATAGAACAAACTTGTGCCAGTTATGTAGAACAAACTTGTGCCACTTGCGTCGAACAAACTTGTGCCAGTTGCGTCGAACAAACTTGTGCCAGTTACGGCGAACAAACTTGTGCCAGTTGCGTCAAATATACTTGTGCCAGTTGCGTCGAAGAAACTTGTGCCAGTTGCGTCAAACAAACTTGTGCCAGTTGCGTCAAACAAACTTGTTCCAGTTGCGTCAAACAAACTTGTGCCACTTGAGTCGAAAAAACTTGTGCCAGTTGCGTCAAATAAACTTGTTCCAGTTGCGTCTAACAAACTTGTGCCAGTTGCGTCAAAAAAACTTGTGCCAGTTTCGTCAAACAAACTTGTGCCAGTGGCATCCAACAAACTTTTGCCAGTTGCGTCAAACAAACTTGTGCCAGTTGCGTCAAACAAACTTGTGCCAGTTGCGTAGAACAAACTTGTGCCAGTTGCATAGAACAACCTTATGCCTGTTGAGTCGAACAAACTTGTGCTAGTTGGTAGAACAAACTTGTGCCAGTTGCGTCAAACAAACATATGCCAGTTGCGTTAAACAAACTAGTGCCAGTTGCATAGAACAAACATGTGCCAGTTGAGTAGAACAAACTTGTGCCAACTGCATCAAACAAACTTGTGCCAGTTTCGTCGAACAAACTTGTGCCAGTTGCGTCGAAGAAACTTGTGCCAGTTGCGTCAAACAAACTTGTGCCAGTTGCGTCGAACAAACTTGTGCCAGTTACGGTGAACAAACTTATGCCACTTGCGTCGAGAAAACTTGTGCCAGTTGCGTCAAATAAACTTGTGCCAGTTGCGTCAAACAAACTTGTGCCAGTTACGGCGAACAAACTTGTGCAGCTGCGTCGAGAAAAGTTGTGCCAGTTGCGTCAAAAAAAACTTGTGCCAATTGCGTCAAACAAACTTGTGCCAGTTGCGTCAAACAAACTTGTGCCCGTTGTGTCAAACAAATTTGTGCCAGTTTCGTCAAACAAACTTGTGCCGATTGATTCGAAAAAACTTGTGCCAGTTGCGTTGAACAAACTTGTGCCAGTTGCGTCTAACAAACTTGTGCCAGTTGCGTCAAACAAACTTGTGCCAGTTGCATCGAACAAACTTGTGCCAAATATGGTGAACAAACTTGTGCCAGTTGCTTCGAGAAAACTTGTGCCAGTTGCGTAAAAAAAACTTGTGCCAGTTGCGTCAAACAAACTTGTGCCAGTTGCGTCAAACAAACTTGTGCCTCTTGCGTCAAACAATCTTGTGCCAGAGGCGTCAAACAAACTTGTTCCAATTGAGTCCAAAAAACTTGTGCCTGTTACGTCAAACAAACTTGTGCCAGTTGCATCTAACAAACTTGTGCCAGTTGCGTCAAAAAAAACTTGTGCCAGTTGCGTCAAACAAACTTGTGCCAGTTGCGTCAAACAAACTTTTGCCAGTTGCGTCAAACAAACTTGTGCCAGTTGCGTCAAACAAACTTGTGCCAGTTGCGTAAAAGAACCTTGTGCCAGTGGCGTCAAACAAACTTTTGCCAGTTGCGTCAAACAAACTTGTGCCAGTTGAGTCAAACAAACTTTTGCCAGTTGGGTTGAACAAACTTGTGCCAGTTGCGTTAAACAAACTTGAGCCAGTTGCATCGAACAAACTTTTGCCACTTGCGTCGAACAAACTTGTGCCAGTTACGGCGAACCAACTTGTGCCACTTGCGTCGAGAAAACTTGTGCCAGTTGCGTCAAATAAACTTGTGCCAGTTGCGTCAAACAAACTTGTGCCAGTTACGGCGAACAAACTTGTGCCAGTTGCGTCGAGAAAACTTGTGCCAGTTGCGTCAAATAAACTTGTGCCAGTTGGGTCAAAAAACTTGTGCAAGTTGCGTCAAACAAACTTGTGCCAGTTGCATCAAACAAACTTGTGCCAGTTGCGTCAAACAAACTTGTGCCAATTGATTAAAAAAAAACTTGTGCCAGTTGCGTTGAACAAACTTGTGCAAGTTGCGTCTAACAAACTTGTGCCAGTTGCGTCAAACAAACTTGTGCCAGTTGCGTCGAACAAACTTGTGCAAGTTGCATTGAACACACTATTGCCAGTTGCATAGAACAAACTTGTGCCAGCTGCGTCAAAAAAACTTGTGCCAGTTGCGTAGAACAAACTTGTACATGTTGCGTAAAACAACCTTGTGCCAGTTGCATCAAACAAACTTGTGCCAGTTGTGTCAAACAAACTTGTGCCAGTTGGGTCGAACAAACTTGTGCCAGTTACGTTAAACAAACTTGTTCCAGTTGTGTCGAACAAACTTGTGCCAGTTGCGTCAAACAAACTTATGCTAGTTATGTCAAACAAACTTGTACCAGTTGCATCAAACAAACTTGTGCCAGTTGCGTCGAACAAACTTGTGCCAGTTGGGTAGAACAAACATGTGCCAGTTGTGTCAAACAAATTTGTGCCAGTTGCGTAGAACACACTAGTGCCAGTTGCATAGAACAAACTTGCGCCACATGCGTAGAACAAACATTTGCCATTTGCGTAGAACAAACTTGTGCCAGTTGTGTCAAACAAACCTGTGCCAGTTGCGTAGAACAAACTTGTGCCAGTTGTGTCGAACAAACTTGTGCCAGTTGCGTAGAACAAACTTGTACCAGTTGCGTCAAACAAACTTAGGCCAGTTGCATAGAACAAACTAGTGCCAGTTGCATAGAACAAACTTGTCCCAGTTGCGTAGAACAAACTTGTGCCAGTTGCGTCAAACAAACTTGTGCCAGTTGCATCGAACAAACTTGTGCCAGTTGTGTCGAAGAAACTCGTGACAGTTGCGTCAAACAAACTTGCGCCATTTGCGTCAAACGAACTTGTGACAGTTGCGTCGAACAAACTTGTGCCAGTTGCATAGAACAAACTGTGCCAGTTATGTAGAACAAACTTGTGCCATTTGCGTCAAACAAACTTGTGCCAGTTGCGTCGAACAAACTTGTGCCAGTTACGGCGAACAAACTTGTGCCAGTTTCGTCGAGAAAACTTGTGCCAGTTGCGTCAAATAAACTTGTGCCAGTTGCGTCAAACAAACTTGTGCCAGTTGCGCCAAACAAACTTGTGCAAGTTGCGTCAAACAAACTTGTTCCAGTTGCGTCAAACAAACTTGTGCCAATTGAGTCAAAAAAACTTGTGCCAGTTGCGTCGAACAAACTTGTGCCAGTTGCATCTAACAAACTTTTGCCAGTTACGTCAAAAAAACTTGGGCCAGTTTCGTCGAACAAACTTGTGTCAGTGGCATCCAACAAACTTGTGCCAGTTACGTAGAACAAACTTGTACCAGTTGCGTCAAACAAACTTGTGCCAGTTGCGTAGAACAAACTTGTGCCAATTGCGTAGAACAACCTTGTGCCAGTTGCGTCGAACAAACTTGTGCTAGTTTGTAGAACAAACTTGTGCCAGATGCATCAAAATAACTTATGCCAGTTGCATAAAACAAACTAGTGCCAGTTACATAGAACAAACTTGTTCCAGTTGAGTAGAACAAACTTGTGCCAATTGCGTCAAACAAACTAGTGCCAGTTCGTCGAACAAACTTGTCCCAGTTGCGTCGAAGAAACTTGTGCCAGTTGCTTCAAACAAACTTGTGCCAGTTGCGTCGAACAAACCTGTGCCAGTTGTGTACAACAAACTAGTAAGAGTTGCGTAGAACAAACTTGTGCCAGTTGTGTCGAACAAACTTGTGCCAGTTGCGTAGAACAAACTTGTACCAGTTGCGTCAAACAAACTTATGCCAGTTGCATAGAACAAACTAGTGCCAGTTGCATAGAACAAACTTGTCCCAGTTGCGTAGAACAAACTTGTGCCAGTTGCGTCAAACAAACTTGTGCCAGTTGCGTCAAACAAACTTGCGCCATTTGCGTCGAACGAACTTGTGACAGCTGCATCGAACAAACTTGTGCCAGATATGGCGAACAAACTTGTGCCAGTTGCGTAAAAAAAAACTTGTGCAAGTTGCGTCAAACAAACTTGTGCCAGTTGCGTCAAACAAACTTGTGCCTCTTGCGTCAAACAAACTTGTGCCAGTTGCGTCAAACAAACTTGTACCAACTGAGTCGAAAAAACTTGTGCCAGTTACGTCGAACAAACTTGTGCCAGTTGCGTCTATCAAACTTGTGCCAGTTGCGTCAACCAAACTTGTGCCAGTTGCGTCAAACAAACTTGTGCCAGTTGCGTAGAACAAACTTGTGCCAGTTGCGTCAAACAAACTTGTGCCAGTTGCGTAGAAGAACCTTGTGCCAGTTGCGTCAAACGAATTTGTGCCAGTTGCGTCAAACAAACTTGTGCCAGTTGCGTCGAACAAACTTGTGCCAGTTGAGTCAAACAAACTTGTGCCAGTTGAGTCTAACAAACTTGTGCCAGTTGCGTTAAACAAACTTGTGCCAGTTGCATCGAACAAGCTTTTGCCAGTTGCGTCGAACAAACTTGTGCCAGTTGCGTCGAACAAACTTGCGCCAGTTACGTCAAACAAACTTGTGCCAGTTGCGTTGAACAAACTTCTGCCATTTTTGTCAAACAAACTTGTGTCAGTTGCGTAGAACAAACTTGTGCCAGTTGCGTCGAACAAACTTGTGTCAGTTGAGTAGAACAAACTTGTGCCAGTTGTGTCAAACAAACATGTCCCAGTTGCGTAGAACAAACAAGTGCCAGTTGCATAGAACAAACTTGTGCCAGATGCGTAGAACAAACTTGTGCCAGTTGCGTAGAACAAACTTGTGCCAGATGCATAGAACAAACTTGTGCCAGTTGCGTCGAACAAACTTGTGCCAGTTGAGTCAAACAAACTTGTGCCAGTTGAGTCTAACAAACTTGTGCCAGTTGCGTTAAACAAACTTGTGCCAGTTGCATCGAACAAGCTTTTGCCAGTTGCGTCGAACAACCTTGTGCCAGTTGCGTCGAACAAACTTGCGCCAGTTACGTCAAACAAACTTGTGCCAGTTGCGTTGAACAAACTTCTGCCATTTGTGTCAAACTAACTTGTGTCAGTTGCGTAGAACAAACTTGTGCCAGTTGCGTCGAACAAACTTGTGTCAGTTGAGTAGAACAAACTTGTGCCAGTTGTGTCAAACAAACATGTCCCAGTTGCGTAGAACAAACAAGTGCCAGTTGCATAGAACAAACTTGTGCCAGATGCGTAGAACAAACTTGTGACAGTTGCGTAGAACAAACTTGTGGCAGATGCATAGAACAAACTTGTGCCAGTTATGTAGAACAAACTTGTGCCAGTTGCGTCGAACAAACTTGTGCCAGTTGCGTTGACCTAACTTGTGCCAGTTACGGCGAACAAACTTGTGCCAGTTTCGTCGAGAAAACTTGTGCCAGTTGCGTCAAATAAACTTGTGCCAGTTGCGTCAAACAAACTTGTGCCAGTTGCGTCAAACAAACTTGTGCCAGTTGTGTCAAAAAAATTTGTTCTAGTTGCGTCAAACAAACTTGTGCCTCTTGAGTCGAAAAAACTTGTGCCAGTTGCGTCGAGCAAACTTGTGCCAGTTGCGTCTAACAAACTTGTGCCAGTTGCGTCAAAAAAACTTGTGCCAGTTTCGTCAAACAAACTTGTGCCAGTGGCATCCAACAAACTTGTGCCAGTTGCGTCGAACAAACTTGTGCCAGTTGCGTCAAACAAACTTGTGCCTGTTGCGTAGAACAAACTTGTGCCATTTGCGTAGAACAACCTTGTGCCAGTTGAGTCGAACAAACTTGTGCTAGTTGGTAGAACAAACTTGTGCCAGTTGCGTCAAACAAACTTATGCCAGTTGCGTAAAACAAACTAGTGCAGTTGCATAGAACAAACTTGTGCCAGTTGAGTAGAACAAACTTGTGCCAATTGCATCAAACAAACTTCTGCCAGTTGCATAGAACAAACTTGTGCCAGTTGAGTAGAACAAACTTGTGCCAATTGCATCAAACAAACTTCTGCCAGTTGTGTTGAAGAAACTTGTGCCAGTTGCGTCGAACAAACTTTTGCCAGTTGTGTCAAACAAACTTGTGCCAGTTGCGTCAAACAAACTTATGCCAGTTGCGCAAACAAACTTGTGCCAGTTGCGTCAAACAAACTTGTGCCAGTTGCGTCAAACAAACTTGTGCATATTGATTCGAAAAAACTTGTGCCAGTTGCGTTGAACAAACTTGTGCCAGTTGCGTCTAACAAACTTGTGCCAGTTGCGTCAAACAAACTTGTGCCAGTTGCGTCGAACAAACTTGTGCCAGATATGGCGAACAAACTTGTGCCAGTTGCTTCGAGAAAACTTGTGCCAGTTGCGTAAAAAAAAACTTGTGCCAGTTGCGTCAAACAAACTTGTACCAGTTGCGTCAAATAAACTTGTGCCTCTTGCGTCAAACAAACTTGAGCCAGTTGCATCAAACAAACTTGTACCAATTGAGTCGAAAAAACTTGTGCCTGTTACGTCGAACAAACTTGTGCCAGTTGCGTCTAACAAACTTGTGCCAGTTGCGTCAAAAAAAACTTTTGCCAGTTGCATCAAACAAACTTGTGCCAATTGCATCAAACAAACTTGTCCCAGTTGCGTAGAACAAACTTGTGCCAGTTGCATCAAACAAACATGTGCCAGTTGCGTAGAAGAACCTTGTGCCAGTTGCGTCAAACGAACTTGTGCCAGTTGCGTCAAACAAACTTTTGCCAGTTGCGTCAAACAAACTTGTGCCAGTTGAGTCAAACAAACTTGTGCCAGTTGGGTAGAACAAACTTGTGCCAGTTGCGTTAAACAAACTTGTGCCATTTGCATCGAACAAACTTTTGCCAGTTGCATCGAACAAACTTGTGCCAGTTGCGTCGAACAAACTTGCGCCAGTTACGTCAAACAAACTTGTGCCAGTTGCGTTGAACAAACTTCTGCCAGTTGTGTCAAACAAACTTGTGTCAGTTGCGTAGAACAAACATTTGCCATTTGCGTAGAACAAACTTGTGCCAGTTGTGTCAAACAAACCTGTGCCAGTTGTGTACAACAAACTAGTAAGAGTTGCGTAGAACAAACTTGTGCCAGTTGTGTCGAACAAACTTGTGCCAGTTGCGTAGAACAAACTTGTACCAGTTGCGTCAAACAAACTAATGCCAGTTGCATAGAACAAACTAGTGCCAGTTGCATAGAACAAACTTGTCCCAGTTGCGTAGAACAAACTTGTGCCAGTTGCGTTGAACAAACTTGTGCCAGTTGCGTCGAACAAACTTGTGTCAGTTGAGTAGAACAAACTTGTGCCAGTTGTGTCAAACAAACATGTCCCAGTTGCGTAGAACAAACAAGTGCCAGTTGCATAAAACAAACTTGTGCCAGATGCGTAGAACAAACTTGTGACAGTTGCGTAGAACAAACTTGTGCCAGATGCATAGAACAAACTTGTGCCAGTTATGTAGAACAAACTTGTGCCAGTTGCGTCGAACAAACTTGTGCCAGTTGCGTTGACCTAACTTGTGCCAGTTACGGCGAACAAACTTGTGCCAGTTTCGTCGAGAAAACTTGTGCCAGTTGCGTCAAATAAACTTGTGCCAGTTGCGTCAAACAAACTTGTGCCAGTTGCGTCAAACAAACTTGTGCCAGTTGTGTCAAAAAAATTTGTTCTAGTTGCGTCAAACAAACTTGTGCCTCTTGAGTCGAAAAAACTTGTGCCAGTTGCGTCGAACAAACTTGTGCCAGTTGCGTCTAACAAACTTGTGCCAGTTGCGTAAAAAAAACTTGTGCCAGTTTCGTCAAACAAACTTGTGCCAGTGGCATCCAACAAACTTGTGCCAGTTGCGTCGAACAAACTTGTGCCAGTTGCGTCAAACAAACTTGTGCCAGTTGCGTAGAACAAACTTGTGCCATTTGCGTAGAACAACCTTGTGCCAGTTGAGTCGAACAAACTTGTGCTAGTTGGTAGAACAAACTTGTGCCAGTTGCGTCAAACAAACTTATGCCAGTTGCGTAAAACAAACTAGTGCAGTTGCATAGAACAAACTTGTGCCAGTTGAGTAGAACAAACTTGTGCCAATTGCATCAAACAAACTTCTGCCAGTTGCATAGAACAAACTTGTGCCAGTTGAGTAGAACAAACTTGTGCCAATTGCATCAAACAAACTTCTGCCAGTTGTGTTGAAGAAACTTGTGCCAGTTGCGTCGAACAAACTTTTGCCAGTTGTGTCAAACAAACTTGTGCCAGTTGCGTCAAACAAACTTATGCCAGTTGCGTCAAACAAACTTGTGCCAGTTGCGTCAAACAAACTTGTGCCAGTTGCGTCAAACAAACTTGTGCCAATTGATTCGAAAAAACTTGTGCCAGTTGCGTTGAACAAACTTGTGCCAGTTGCGTCTAACAAACTTGTGCCAGTTGCGTCAAACAAACTTGTGCCAGTTGCGTCGAACAAACTTGTGCCAGATATGGCGAACAAACTTGTGCCAGTTGCTTCGAGAAAACTTGTGCCAGTTGCGTAAAAAAAAACTTGTGCCAGTTGCGTCAAACAAACTTGTACCAGTTGCGTCAAATAAACTTGTGCCTCTTGCGTCAAACAAACTTGAGCCAGTTGCATCAAACAAACTTATACCAATTGAGTCGAAAAAACTTGTGCCTGTTACGTCGAACAAACTTGTGCCAGTTGCGTCTAACAAACTTGTGCCAGTTGCGTCAAAAAAAACTTGTGCCAGTTGCATCAAACAAACTTGTGCCAATTGCATCAAACAAACTTGTCCCAGTTGCGTAGAACAAACTTGTGCCAGTTGCATCAAACAAACATGTGCCAGTTGCGTAGAAGAACCTTGTGCCAGTTGCGTCAAACGAACTTGTGCCAGTTGCGTCAAACAAACTTTTGCCAGTTGCGTCAAACAAACTTGTGCCAGTTGAGTCAAACAAACTTGTGCCAGTTGGGTAGAACAAACTTGTGCCAGTTGCGTTAAACAAACTTGTGCCAGTTGCATCGAACAAACTTTTGCCAGTTGCATCGAACAAACTTGTGCCAGTTCCGTCGAACAAACTTGTGCCAGTTACGTCAAACAAACTTTTGCCAGTTGCGTTGAACAAACTTCTGCCAGTTGTGTCAAACAAACTTGTGTCAGTTGCGTAGAACAAACATTTGCCATTTGCGTAGAACAAACTTGTGCCAGTTGTGTCAAACAAACCTGTGCCAGTTGTGTACAACAAACTAGTAAGAGTTGCGTAGAACAAACTTGTGCCAGTTGTGTCGAACAAACTTGTGCCAGTTGCGTAGAACAAACTTGTACCAGTTGCGTCAAACAAACTAATGCCAGTTGCATAGAACAAACTAGTGCCAGTTGCATAGAACAAACTTGTCCCAGTTGCGTAGAACAAACTTGTGCCAGTTGCGTTGAACAAACTTGTGCCAGTTGCGTCGAACAAACTTGTGCCAGTTGCTTCGAAGAAACTTGTGCCAGTTGCGTCAAACAAACTTGTGCCACTTGCGTCTAACAAACTTGTGCCAGTTGCGTCAAACAAACTTGTGCCAGTTGCGTCGAGCAAACTTGTGCCAGATATGGCGAACAAACTTGTGCCAGTTGCTTCGAGAAAACTTGTGCCAGTTGCGTAAAAAAAAACTTGTGCCAGTTGCGTCAAACAAACTTGTGCCAGTTGCGTAAAAAAAAACTTGTGCCAGTTGCGTCAAACAAACTTGTGCCAGTTGCATGAAACAAACTTGTACCAATTGAGTCGAAAAAACTTGTGCCAGTTACCTCGAACAAACTTGTGCCAGTTGCATCTAACAAACTTGTGCCAGTTGTGTTAAACAAACTTGTGCCAGTTGCATCGAACAAAGTTTTGCCAGTTGCGTCGAACAAACTTCAGACAGTTGCGTCGAACAAACTTGCGCCAGTTACGTCAAACAAACTTGTGCCACTTGCGTTGAACAAACTTCTGCCATTTGTGTCGAACAAACTTATGCCAGTTGCATAGAACAAACTAGTGCCAGTTGCATAGAACAAACTTGTCCCAGTTGCGTAGAACAAACTTGTGCCAGTTGGGTAAAAAAAAACTTGTGCCAGTTGCGTAAAAAAAAACTTGTGCTAGTTGCGTCAAACAAACTTGTGCCAGTTGCGTCAAAAAAACTTGTGCCTCTTGCATCAAACAAACTTGTGCCAATTGAGTCGAAAAAAACTTGTGCCTGTTACGTCAAACAAACTTGTGCCAGTTGGGTCGAACAAACTTGTGCCAGTTGCGTTAAACAAACTTGTGCCAGTTGCATCGAACAAAGTTTTGCCAGTTGCGTCGAACAAACTTCTGACAGTTGCGTCGAACAAACTTGCGCCAGTTACGTCAAACAAACTTGTGCCAGTTGCGTTGAACAAACTTCTGCCAGTTGTGTCGAACAAACTTATGCCAGTTGCATAGAACAAACTTGTCCCAGTTGCGTAGAACAAACTTGTGCCAGTTGCGTCAAACAAACTTGTGCCAGTTGCGTCGAACAAACTTGTGCCAGATATGGCGAACAAACTTGTGCCAGTTGCTTCGAGAAAACTTGTGCCAGTTGCGTAAAAAAAAACCTGCGCCTCTTGCGTCAAACAAACTTGTGCCAGTTGCGTCAAACAAACTTCTACCAATTGAGTCGAAAAAACTTGTGCCTGTTACGTCGAACAAACTTGTGCCAGTTGCGTCTAACAAACTTGTGCCCGTTGCGTCAACCAAACTTGTGCCAGTTGCGTCAAACAAACTTGTGCCAGTTGCGTAGAACAAACTTGTGCCAGTTGCGTCAAACAAACTTGTGCCAGTTGCGTAGAAGAACCTTGTGCCAGTTGCGTCAAACGAACTTGTGCCAGTTGCGTCAAACTAAATTGTGCCAGTTGCGTCGAACAAACTTGTGCCAGTTGAGTCAAACAAACTTGTGCCAGTTGGGTCTAACAAACTTGTGCCAGTTGCGTTAAACAAACTTTTGCCAGTTGCATCCAACAAACTTTTGCCAGTTGCGTCGAACAAACTTGTGCCAGTTGCGTCGAACAAACTTCTGCCAGTTGTGTCAAACAAACTTGTGTCAGTTGCGTAGAACAAACTTGTGCCAGTTGCGTCGAACAAACTTGTGTCAATTGGGTAGAACAAACTTGTGCCAGTTGCGTCAAACAAACATGTCCCAGTTGCGTAGAACAAACTAGTGCCAGTTGCATAGAACAAACTTGTGCCAGATGCGTAGAACAAACTTGTGCCAGTTGCGTAGAACAAACTTGTTCCAGTTGCATAGAACAAACCTGTGCCAGTTATGTAGAACTAACTTGTGCCAGTTGCGTCTAACAAACTTGTGCCAGTTGCGTCGAACAAACTTGTGCCAGTTACAGCGAACAAACTTGTGCCAGTTTTGTCGAGAAAACTTGTGCCAGTTGCGTCAAATAAACTTGTGCCAGTTGCGTCAAACAAACTTGTGCCAGTTGCGTCAAACAAACTTGTGTCAGTTGCGTAGAACAAACTTGTGCCAGTTGCGTCAAACAAACTTGTGCCAGTTGCGTAGAAGAACCTTGTGCCAGTTGCGTCAAACGAACTTGTGCCAGTTGCGTCAAACAAAATTGTGCCAGTTGCGTCGAACAAACTTATGCCAGTTGAGTCAAACAAACTTGTGCCAGTTGGGTCTAACAAACTTGTGCCAGTTGCGTTAAACAAACGTGTGCCAGTTGCATCGAACAAACTTTTGCCAGTTGCGTCGAACAAACTTGTGCCAGTTGCGTCGAACAAACTTGCGCCAGTTACGTCAAACAAACTTGTGCCAGTTGCGTTGAACAAACTTCTGCCAGCTGTATCAAACAAACTTGTGTCAGTTGCGTAGAACAAACTTGTGCCAGTTGCGTCGAACAAACTTGTGTCAGTTGGGTAGAACAAACTTGTGCCAGTTGCGTCAAACAAACATGTCCCTGTTGCGTAGAACAAACTAGTGCCAGTTGCATAGAACAAACTTGTGCCAGATGTGTAGAACAAACTTGTGCCAGTTGCGTAGAACAAACTTGTTCCAGTTGCATAGAACAAACTTGTGCCAGTTATGTAGAACTAACTTGTGCCAGTTGCGTCTAACAAACTTGTGCCAGTTGCGTCGAACAAACTTGTGCCAGTTACAGCGAACAAACTTGTGCCAGTTTCGTCGAGAAAACTTGTTCCAGTTGCGTCAAATAAACTTGTGCCAGTTGCGTCAAACAAACTTGTGCCAGTTGCGTCAAACAAACTTGTGCCAGTTGTGTCAAACAAACTTGTTCTAGTTGCGTCAAACAAACTTGTGCCTCTTGAGTCGAAAAAACTTGTGCCAGTTGCGTAAAAAAAAACTTGTGCCAGTTGCGTCTAACAAACTTGTGCCAGTTGCGTCAAAAAAACTTGTGCCAGTTTCGTCAAACAAACTTGTGCCAGTGGCATCCAACAAACTTGTGCCAGTTGCGTAGAACAAACTTGTGCCAGTTGCGTAGAACAACCTTGTGCCAGTTGAGTCGAACAAACTTGTGCCTGTTGCATCAAACAAACTTGTGCCAGTTGCGTCAAACAAACTTTTGCCAGTTGCGTAAAACAAACTAGTGCCAGTTGCATAGAACAAACTTGTGCTAGTTGAGTAGAACAAACTTGTGCCAATTGCATCAAACAAACTTGTGCCAGTTGTGTCGAACAAACTTGTGCCAGTTGCGTCGAACAAACTTTTGCCAGTTGCGTCAAACAAACTTGTGCCAGTTGCGTCAAACAAACTTGTGCCAGTTGCGTCAAACAAACTTGTGCCAGTTGCGTCAAACAAACTTGTGCCAATTGATTCGAAAAAACTTGTGCCAGTTGCATTAAACAAACTTGTGCCAGTTGCGTCTAACAAAATTGTGCCAGTTGCGTCAAACAAACTTGTGCCAGTTACGTCGAACAAACTTGTGCCAGATATGGCGAACAAACTTGTGCCAGTTGCTTCAAGAAAACTTGTGCCAGTTGCGTAAAAAAAAACTTGTGCCAGTTGCGTCAAACAAACTTGTGCCAGTTGCGTAAAAAAAACTTGTGCCTCTTGCGTCAAACAAACTTGTGCCAATTGAGTCGAAAAAACTAGTGCCTGTTACGTCAAACAAACTTGTGCCAGTTGCGTCTAACAAACTTGTGCCAGTTGCGTCAAAAAAAACTTGTACCAGTTGCGTCAAACAAACTTGTGCCAGTTGCGCCAAACAAACTTGTGCCAGTTGTGTAGAACAAACTTGTGCCAGTTGCGTCAAACAAATTTGTGCCAGTTGCGTAGAGGAACCTTGTGCCAGTTGCGTCAAACGAACTTGTGCCAGTTGCGTCAAACAAACTTTTGCCAGTTGCGTCAAACAAACTTGTGCCAGTTGAGTCAAACAAACTTGTGCCAGTTGGGTAGAACAAACTTGTGCCAGTTGCGTTAAACAAACTTGTGCCAGTTGCATCGAACAAACCTTTGCCAGTTGCGTCGAACAAACTTGTGCCAGTTGTGTCGAACAAACTTGTGCCAGTTGCGTAGAACAAACTTGTACCAGTTGCGTCAAACAAACTTATGCCAGTTGCATAGAACAAACTAGTGCCAGTTGCGTCAAACAAACTTGTGCCAGTTGCGTAGAACAAACTTGTGCCAGTTGCGTCAAACAAACTTGTGCCATGTGCGTCGAACAAACTTGTGCCAGTTGCGTCGAAGAAACTTGTGCCAGTTGCGTCAAACAAACTTGTACCATTTGCGTCGAACAAACTTGTGCCAGTTGCGTCGAACAAACTTGTGCCAGATATGGCGAACAAACTTGTGCCAGTTGCTTCGAGAAAACTTGTGCCAGCTGCGTAAAAAAAACTTGTGCCAGTTGCGTCAAACAAACTTGTGCCAGTTGCGTCAAACAAACTTGTGCCTCTTGCGTCAAATTAACTTGTGCCAGTTGCGTCAAACAAACTTGTACCAATTGAGTCGAAAAAACTTGTGCCAGTTATGTCGAACAAACTTGTGCCAGTTGCGTAGAACAAACTTGTGCCAGTTGCATCAAACAAACTTGTGCCAGTTGCGACAAACAATCTTGTGCCAGTTGCGTCAAATAAACTTGTGCCAGTTGCGTAGAACAAACTTGTGCCAGTTGCGTCAAACAAACTTGTGCCAGTTGCGTCAAACAAAGTTGTTCCAGTTGCGTCAAACAAACTTGTGCCACTTGAGTCGAAAAAACTTGTGCCAGTTGCGTCAAATAAACTTGTGCCAGTTGCGTCTAACAAACTTGTGCCAGTTGCGTCAAAAAAACTTGTGCCAGTTTCGTCAAACAAACTTGTGCCAGTGGCATCCAACAAACTTCTGCCAGTTGCGTCAAACAAACTTGTGCCAGTTGCGTCAAACAATCTTGTGCCAGTTGTGTCAAACAAATTTGTGCCGGTTTCGTCAAACAAACTTGTGCCGATTGATTCGAAACAAACTTGTGCCAGTTGCGTAGAACGACCTTGTGCCAGTTGAGTCGAACAAACTTGTGCCGATTGATTTGAAAAAACTTGTGCCAGTTGCGTAGAACGACCTTGTGCCAGTTGAGTCGAACAAACTTGTGCTAGTTGGTAGAACAAACTTGTGCCAGTTGCGTCAAACAAACATATGCCAGTTGCGTAAAACAAACTAGTGCCAGTTGCATAGAACAAACTTGTGCCAGTTGAGTAGAACAAACTTATGCCAATTGCATCAAACAAACTTGTGCCAGTTGCGTCGAACAAACTTGTGCCAGTTGCGTCGAACAAACTTGTGCCAGTTGCGTCAAACAAACTTGTGCCAGTTGCGTCGAACAAACTTGTGCCAGTTGCGTCGAACAAACTTGTGCCAGTTACGGTGAACAAACTTGTGCCACTTGCGTCGAGAAAACTTGTGCCAGTTACGTCAAATAAACTTGTGCCAGTTGCGTCAAACAAACTTGTGCCAGTTACGGCGAACAAACTTGTGCCAGCTGTGTCGAGAAAAGTTGTGCCAGTTGCATCAAATAAACTTGTGCCAGTTGCGTCAAACAAACTTGTGCCAGTTGCGTCAAACAAACTTGTGCCAGTTGTGTCAAACAAATTTGTGCCAGTTTCGTCAAACAAACTTGTGCCTCTTGAGTCAAACAATCTTGTGCCAGAGGCGTCAAACAAACTTGTACCAATTGAGTCCAAAAAACTTGTGCCTGTTACGTCAAACAAACTTGTGCCAGTTGCATCTAACAAACTTGTGCAAGTTGCGTAAAAAAAACTTGTGCCAGTTGCGTCAAACAAACTTGTGCCAGTTGCGTCAAACAAACTTGTGCCAGTTGCGTCAAACAAACTTGTGCCAGTTGCGTCAAACAAACTTGTGCCAGTTGCGTAGAAGAACCTTGTGCCAGTTGCGTCAAACGAACTTGTGCCAGTTGCATCAAACAAACTTTTGCCAGTTGCGTCAAACAAACTTGTGCCAGTTGAGTCAAACAAACTTGTGCGAGTTGGGTCGAACAAACTTGTGCCAGTTGCGTTAAACAAACTTGTGCCAGTTGCGTCAAACAAACTTGTGCCAGTTGCGTCAAACAAAGTTGTTCCAGTTGCGTCAAACAAACTTGTGCCACTTGAGTCGAAAAAACTTGTGCCAGTTGCGTCAAATAAACTTGTGCCAGTTGCGTCTAACAAACTTGTGCCAGTTGCGTCAAAAAAACTTGTGCCAGTTTCGTCAAACAAACTTGTGCCAGTGGCATCCAACAAACTTCTGCCAGTTGCGTCGAACAAACTTCTGCCAGTTGCGTCAAACAATCTTTTGCCAGTTGTGTCAAACAAATTTGTGCCGGTTTCGTCAAACAAACTTGTGCCGATTGATTCGAAAAAACTTGTGCCAGTTGCGTAGAACGACCTTGTGCCAGTTGAGTCGAACAAACTTGTGCCGATTGATTTGAAAAAACTTGTGCCAGTTGCGTAGAACGACCTTGTGCCAGTTGAGTCGAACAAACTTGTGCTAGTTGGTAGAACAAACTTGTGCCAGTTGCGTCAAACAAACATATGCCAGTTGCGTAAAACAAACTAGTGCCAGTTGCATAGAACAAACTTGTGCCAGTTGAGTAGAACAAACTTATGCCAATTGCATCAAACAAACTTGTGCCAGTTGCGTTGAACAAACTTGTGCCAGTTGCGTCGAACAAACTTGTGCCAGTTGCGTCAAACAAACTTGTGCCAGTTGCGTCGAACAAACTTGTGCCAGTTGCGTCGAACAAACTTGTGCCAGTTACGTTGAACAAACTTGTGCCACTTGCGTCGAGAAAACTTGTGCCAGTTGCGTCAAATAAACTTGTGCCAGTTGCGTCAAACAAACTTCTGCCAGTTACGGCGAACAAACTTGTGCCAGCTGTGTCGAGAAAAGTTGTGCCAGTTGCATCAAATAAACTTGTGCCAGTTGCGTCAAACAAACTTGTGCCAGTTGCGTCAAACAAACTTGTGCCAGTTGTGTCAAACAAATTTGTGCCAGTTTCGTCAAACAAACTTGTGCCGATTGTTTCGAAAAAACTTGTGCCAGTTGCGTTGAACAAACTTGTGCCAGTTGCGTCTAACAAACTTGTGCCAGTTGCGTCAAACAAACTTGTGCCAGTTGCGTCGAACAAACTTGTGCCAGATATGGCGAACAAACTTGTGCCAGTTGCTTCGAGAAAACTTGTGCCAGTTGCGTAAAAAAAATTGTGCCAGTTGCGTCAAACAAACTTTTGCCAGTTGCGTCAAACAAACTTGTGCCTCTTGAGTCAAACAATCTTGTGCCAGAGGCGTCAAACAAACTTGTACCAATTGAGTCCAAAAAACTTGTGCCTGTTACGTCAAACAAACTTGTGCCAGTTGCATCTAACAAACTTGTGCCAGTTGCGTAAAAAAAAACTTGTGCCAGTTGCGTCAAACAAACTTGTGCCAGTTGCGTCAAACAAACTTGTGCCAGTTGCGTCAAACAAACTTGTGCCAGTTGCGTAGAAGAACCTTGTGCCAGTTGCGTCAAACGAACTTGTGCCAGTTGCATCAAACAAACTTTTGCCAGTTGCGTCAAACAAACTTGTGCCAGTTGAGTCAAACAAACTTGTGCGAGTTGGGTCGAACAAACTTGTGCCAGTTGCGTTAAACAAACTTGTGCCAGTTGCATCGAACAAACTTTTGCCAGTTGCGTCGAACAAACTTGTGCCAATTGCGTCGAACAAACTTGTGCCAGTTACGTCAAAGAAACTTGTGCCTGTTGCGTTGAACAAACTTCTGCCAGTTGTGTCAAACAAACTTGTGTCAGTTGCGTAGAACAAACATTTGCCATTTGCGTAGAACAAACTTGTGCCAGTTGTGTCAAACAAACCTGTGCCAGTTGTGTAGAACAAACTAGAAAGAGTTGCATAGAACAAACTTGTGCCAGTTGTGTCGAACAAACTTATGCCTGTTGCGTAGAACAAACTTGTACCAGTTGTGTCAAACAAACATATGCCAGTTGCATAGAACAAACTAGTGCCAGTTGCATAGAACAAACTTGTGCCAGTTGCGTAGAACAAACTTGTGCCAGTTGCGTCAAACAAACTTGTGCCAGTTGCGTCGAACAAACTTGTGACAGTTGCGTCGAAGAAACTTTTGCCAGTTGCGTCAAACAAACTTGTGCCAGTTTCGTCAAACAAACTTGTGCCAGTGGCATCCAACAAACTTCTGCCAGTTGCGTCGAACAAACTTTTGCCAGTTGCGTCAAACAATCTTGTGCCAGTTGTGTCAAACAAATTTGTGCCAGTTTCGTCAAACAAACTTGTGCCGATTGATTCGAAAAAACTTGTGCCAGTTGCGTAGAACGACCTTGTGCCAGATGAGTCGAACAAACTTGTGCTAGTTGGTAGAACAAACTTGTGCCAGTTGTGTCAAACAAACATATGCCAGTTGCGTAAAACAAACTAGTGCCAGTTGCATAGAACAAACTTGTGCCAGTTGAGTAGAACAAACTTATGCCAATTGCATCAAACAAACTTGTGCCAGTTGCGTCGAACAAACTTGTGCCAGTTGCGTCGAACAAACTTGTGCCAGTTGCGTCAAACAAACTTGTGCCAGTTGCGTCGAACAAACTTGTGCCAGTTGCGTCGAACAAACTTGTGCCAGTTACGGTGAACAAACTTGTGCCACTTGCGTCGAGAAAACTTGTGCCAGTTGCGTCAAATAAACTTGTGCCAGTTGCGTCAAACAAACTTGTGCCAGTTACGGCGAACAAACTTGTGCCAGCTGTGTCGAGAAAAGTTGTGCCAGTTGCATCAAATAAACTTGTGCCAGTTGCGTCAAACAAACTTGTGCCAGTTGCGTCAAACAAACTTGTGCCAGTTGTGTCAAACAAATTTGTGCCAGTTTCGTCAAACAAACTTGTGCCGATTGATTCGAAAAAACTTGTGCCAGTTGCGTTGAACAAACTTGTGCCAGTTGCGTCTAACAAACTTGTGCCAGTTGCGTCAAACAAACTTGTGCCAGTTGCGTCGAACAAACTTGTGCCAGATATGGCGAACAAACTTGTGCCAGTTGCTTCGAGAAAACTTGTGCCAGTTGCGTAAAAAAAACTTGTGCCAGTTGCGTCAAACAAACTTTTGCCAGTTGCGTCAAACAAACTTGTGCCTCTTGAGTCAAACAATTTTGTGCCAGAGGCGTCAAACAAACTTGTACCAATTGAGTCCAAAAAACTTGTGCCTGTTACGTCAAACAAACTTGTGCCAGTTGCATCTAACAAACTTGTGCCAGTTGCGTAAAAAAAAACTTGTGCCAGTTGCGTCAAACAAACTTGTGCCAGTTGCGTCAAACAAACTTGTGCCAGTTGCGTCAAACAAACTTGTGCCAGTTGCGTCAAACAAACTTGTGCCAGTTGCGTAGAAGAACCTTGTGCCAGTTGCGTCAAACGAACTTGTGCCAGTTGCATCAAACAAACTTTTGCCAGTTGCTTCAAACAAACTTGTGCCAGTTGAGTCAAACAAACTTGTGCGAGTTGGGTCGAACAAACTTGTGCCAGTTGCGTTAAACAAACTTGTGCCAGTTGCATCGAACAAACTTTTGCCAGTTGCGTCGAACAAACTTGTGCCAGTTGCGTCGAACAAACTTGTGCCAGTTACGTCAAAGAAACTTGTGCCTGTTGCGTTGAACAAACTTCTGCCAGTTGTGTCAAACAAACTTGTGTCAGTTGCGTAGAACAAACATTTGCCATTTGCGTAGAACAAACTTGTGCCAGTTGTGTCAAACAAACCTGTGCCAGTTGTGTAGAACAAACTAGAAAGAGTTGCATAGAACAAACTTGTGCCAGTTGTGTCGAACAAACTTATGCCTGTTGCGTAGAACAAACTTGTACCAGTTGTGTCAAACAAACTTATGCCAGTTGCATAGAACAAACTAGTGTCAGTTGCATAGAACAAACTTGTGCCAGTTGCGTAGAACAAACTTGTGCCAGTTGCGTCAAACAAACTTGTGCCAGTTGCGTCGAACAAACTTGTGCCAGTTGCGTCGAAGAAACTTGTGCCAGTTGCGTCAAACAAACTTGTGCCATTTGCGTTGAACAAACTTGTGCCAGTTGCGTCGAACAGACTTGTGCCAGATATGGCGAACAAACTTGTGCCAGTTGCTTCGAGAAAACTTGTGCCAGTTGCGTAGAACAAACTTATGCCAGTTGCGTAAAACAAACTAGTGCCAGTTGCACAGAACAAACTTGTGCCAGTTGAGTAGAACAAACTTGTGCCAATTGCATCAAACAAACTTGTGCCAGTTGCGTCGAAGAAACTTGTGCCAGTTGCGTCCAAGAAATTTGTGGCAGTTGCGTCAAACAAACTTGTGCCAGTTGCGTCGAACAAACTTGTGCCAGTTGCGTCGAACAAACTTGTGCCAGTTACGGCTAACAAACTTGTGCCAGTTGCGTCGAGAAAACTTGTGCCAGTTGCGTCAAATAAACTTGTGCCAGTTGCGTCAAACAAACTTGTGCCAGTTACGGCGTACCAACTTGTGCCAGTTGCGTCGAGAAAAGTTGTGCCAGTTGCGTCAAATAAACTTGTGCCAGTTGCGTCAAACAAACTTGTGCCAGTTGCGTCAAACAAACTTGTGCCAGTTGCATCAAACAAACTTGTGCCAGTTGCGTCAAACAAACTTGTGCCAATTGATTCGAAAAAACTTGTGCCAGTTGCGTTGAACAAACTTGTGCCAGTTGCGTCTAACAAACGTGCCAGTTGCGTCAAACAAACTTGTGCCAGTTGCGTCGAACAAACTTGTGCCAGATATGGCAAACAAACTTGTGCCAGTTGCTTCGAGAAAACTTGTGCCAGTCGCGTAAAAAAAAACTTGTGCCAGTTGCGTCAAACAAACTTGTGCCAGTTGCGTCAAACAAACTTGTGCCTTTTGCGTCAAACAAACTTGTGCCAGTTGCATCAAACAAACTTGTACCAATTGAGTCGAAAAAACTTGTGACTGTTATGTCGAACAAACTTGTGCCAGTTGCGTCTAACAAACTTGTGCCAGTTGCGTCGAACAAACTTGTGCCAGTTGCGTCAAACAAACTTGTGCCAGTTGTGTAGAACAAACTTGTGCCAGTTGCGTCAAACAAACTTGTGCCAGTTGCGTAGAACAAACTTTTGCCTTTTCGTCGAACAAACTTGTGCCAGTTGCGTCGAAAAAACTTGCGCCAGTTGCGTCGAACAAACTTGTGCCAGTTGCGTCAAACAAACTTGTGCCAGTTGTGTAGAACAAACTTGTGCCAGTTGCGTCAAACAAACTTGTGCCAGTTGCGTAGAACAAACTTTTGCCTTTTCGTCGAACAAACTTGTGCCAGTTGCGTCGAAAAAACTTGCGCCAGTTGCTTACAACAAACTTGTGCCAGTTGCGTTGAACAAACTTCTGCCAATTGTGTCAAACAAACTTGTGTCAGTTGCGTAGAACAAACTTGTGCCAGTTGCATTGAACAAACTTGTGTCAGTTGGGTACAACAAATTTGTGCCAGTTGCGTAGAACAAACTAGTGCCAGTTGCATAGAACAAACCTGTGCCAGATGTGTAGAACAAACTTGTGCCAGTTGCATAGAAAAAACTTGTGCCAGTTATGTAGAACAAACTTGTGCCATTTGCGTCAAACAAACTTGTGCCAGTTGCGTCGAACAAACTTGTGCCAGTTACGGCGAACAAACTTGTGCCAGTTTCGTCGAGAAAACTTGTGCCAGTTGCGTCAAATAAACTTGTGCCAGTTGCGTCAAACAAACTTGTGCCAGTTGCGTCAAACAAACTTGTGCCAGTAGCGTCAAACAAACTTGTTCCAGTTGCGTCAAACAAACTTGTGCCAATTGAGTCGAAAAAACATGTGCCAGTTGCGTCGAACAAACTTGTGCCAGTTGCGTCTAACAAACTTGTGCCAGTTGCGTCAAAAAAACTTGGGCCAGTTTCGTCGAACAAACTTGTGTCAGTGGCATCCAACAAACTTGTGCCAGTTACGTAGAACAAACTTGTGCCAGTTGCGTCAAACAAACTTATGCCAGTTGCGTAGAACAAACTTGTGCCATTTGCGTCAAATAAACTTGTGCCAGTTGCGTCGAACAAACTTGTGCCAGTTACGGCGAACAAACTTGTGCCAGTTTCGTCGAGAAAACTTGTGCCAGTTGCGTCAAATAAACTTGTGCCAGTTGCGTCAAACAAACTTGTGCCAGTTGCGTCAAACAAACTTGTGCCAGTTGTGTCAAACAAACTTGTTCCAGTTGCGTCAAACAAACTTGTGCCAATTGAGTCGAAAAAACATGTGCCAGTTGCGTCGAACAAACTTGTGCCAGTTGCGTCTAACAAACTTGTGCCAGTTGCGTCAAAAAAAACTTGGGCCAGTTTCGTCGAACAAACTTGTGTCAGTGGCATCCAACAAACTTGTGCCAGTTACGTAGAACAAACGTGTGCCAGTTGCGTCAAACAAACTTGTGCCAGTTGCATAGAACAAACTTGTGCCAATTGCGTAGAACAACCTTGTGCCAGTTGCATCGAACAAACTTGTGCTAGTTTGTAGAACAAACTTGTGCCAGTTGCGTCAAACAAACTTATGCCAGTTGCGTAAAACAAACTAGTGCCAGTTGCATAAAACAAACTTGTTCCAGTTGAGTAGAACAAACTTGTGCCAATTGCGTCAAACAAACTAGTGCCAGTTCGTCGAACAAACTTGTGCCAGTTGCGTCGAAGAAACTTGTGCCAGTTGCGTCAAACAAACTTGTGCCAGTTGCGTCGAACAAACTTGTGCCAGTTGCGTCGAACAAACTTGTGCCAGTTACGGCGAACCAACTTGTGCCACTTGCGTCGAGAAAACTTGTGCCAGTTGCGTAAAAAAAAAACTTGTGCCAGTTGCGTCAAACAAACTTGTGCCAGTTACGGCGAACAAACTTGTGCCAGTTGCGTCGAGAAAACTTGTGCCAGTTGCGTCAAATAAACTTGTGCCAGTTGCGTCAAACAAACTTGTGCAAGTTGCGTCAAACAAACTTGTGCCAATTGCGTCAAACAAACTTGTGCCTGTTGCGTCAAACAAACTTGTGCCAATTGATTAAAAAAACTTGTGCCAGTTGCGTTGAACAAACTTTTGCCAGTTGCGTCTAACAAACTTGTGACAGTTGCGTCAAACAAACTTGTGCCAGTTGCATCGAACAAACTTGTGCGAGTTACATCGAACACACTATTGCCAGTTGCATAGAACAAACTTGTGCCAGTTGCGTCAAACAAACTTGTGCCAGTTGTGTCAAACAAACTTGTGCCAGTTGGGTCGAACAAACTTGTGCAAGTTACGTTAAACAAACTTGTTCCAGTTGTGTCGAACAAACTTGTGCCAGTTGCGTCAAACAAAATTGTGCTAGTTATGTCAAACAAACTTGTGCCAGTTGCATCAAACAAACTTGCGACAGTTGCGTCGAACAAACTTGTGCCAGTTGGGTAGAACAAACATGTGCCAGTTGTGTCAAACAAATTTGTGCCAGTTGCGTAGAACACACTAGTGCCAGTTGCATAGAACAAACTTGTGCCACATGCGTTGAACAAACATTTGCCATTTGCGTAGAACAAACTTGTGCCAGTTGTGTCAAACAAACCTGTGCCAGTTGTGTACAACAAACTAGTAAGAGTTGCGTAGAACAAACTTGTGCCAGTTGTGTCGAACAAACTTGTGCCAGTTGCGTAGAACAAACTTGTACCAGTTGCGTCAAACAAACTTATGCCAGTTGCATAGAACAAACTAGTGCCAGTTGCATAGAACAAACTTGTCCCAGTTGCGTAGAACAAACTTGTGCCAGTTGCGTCAAACAAACTTGTGCCAGTTGCGTCGAACAAACTTGTGCCAGTTGCGTCGAAGAAACTTGTGACAGTTGCGTCAAACAAACTTGCGCCATTTGCGTCGAACGAACTTGTGACAGTTGCGTCGAACAAACTTGTGCCAGATATGGCGAACAAACATGTGCCAGTTGCGTAAAAAATAACTTGTGCCAGTTGCGTCAAACAAACTTGTGCCAGTTGCGTCAAACAAACTTGTGCCTCTTGCGTCAAACAAACTTGTGCCAGTTGCGTCAAACAAACTTGTACCAATTGAGTCGAAAAAACTTGTGCCTGTTACGTCGAACAAACTTGTGCCAGTTGCGCCTAACAAACTTGTGCCAGTTGCGTCAACCAAACTTGTGCCACTTACGTCAAACAAACTTGTGCCAGTTGCGTAGAACAAACTTGTGCCAGTTGCGTCAAACAAACTTGTGCCAGTTGCGTAGAAGAACCTTGTGCCAGTTGCGTCAAACGAACTTGTGCCAGTTGCGTCAAACAAACTTGTGCCAGTTGCGTCGAACAAACTTGTGCCAGTTGAGTCAAACAAACTTGTGCCAGTTGAGTCTAACAAACTTGTGCCAGTTGCGTTAAACAAACTTGTGCCAGTTGCATCGAACAAACTTTTGCCAGTTGCGTCGAACAAACTTGTGCCAGTTGCGTCGAACAAACTTGCGCCAGTTACGTCAAACAAACTTGTGCCAGTTGCGTTGAACAAACTTCTGCCAGTTGTGTCAAACAAACTTGTGTCAGTTGCGTAGAACAAACTTGTGCCAGTTGCATCGAACAAACTTGTGTCAGTTGGATAGAACAAACTTGTGCCAGTTGCGTCAAACAAACATGTCCCAGTTGCGTAGAACAAACTAGTGCCAGTTGCATAAAACAAACTTATGCCAGATGTGTAGAACAAACTTGTGCCAGTTGCGTAGAACAAACTTGTGCCAGTTGCATAGAACAAACTTGTGCCAGTTATGTAGAACAAACTTGTGCCAGTTGCGTCGAACAAACTTGTGCTAGTTGCGTCGAACTAACTTGTGCCAGTTACGGCGAACAAACTTGTGCCAGTTTCGTCGAGAAAACTTGTGCCAGTTGCATCAAATAAACTTGTGCCAGTTGCGTCAAACAAACTTGTGCCAGTTGCGTCAAACAAACTTGTGCCAGTTGTGTCAAACAAAGTTGTTCTAGTTGCGTCAAACAAACTTGTGCCTCTTGAGTCGAAAAAACTTGTGCCAGTTGCGTCGAACAAACTTGTGCCAGTTGCGTCTAACAAACTTGTGCCAGTTGCGTCAAAAAAACTTGTGCCAGTTTCGTCAAACAAACTTGTGCCAGTGGCATCAAACAAACTTGTGCCAGTTGCGTCGAGCAAATTTGTGCCAGTTGCGTCAAACAAACTTGTGCCAGTTACGTAGAACAAACTTGTGCCAGTTGCGTAGAACAACCTTGTGCCAGTTGAGTCGAACAAACTTGTGCGAGTTGGTAGAACAAACTTGTGCCAGTTGCGTCAAACAAACTTATGCCAGTTGCGTAAAACAAACTAGTGCCAGTTGCATAGAACAAACTTGTGCCAGTTGAGTAGAACAAACTTGTGCCAATTGCATCAAACAAACTTGTGCCAGTTGTGTCGAAGAAACTTGTGCCAGTTGCGTCGAACAAACTTGTGCCAGTTGTGTCAAACAAAATTGTGCCAGTTGCGTCAAACAAACTTGTGCCAGTTGCGTCAAACAAACTTGTGCCAGTTGCGTCAAACAAACTTGTGCCAGTTGCGTCAAACAAACTTGTGCCAATTGATTCGAAAAAACTTGTGCCAGTTGCGTAGAACAAACTTGTGCCAGTTGCGTCTAACAAACTTGTGCCAGTTGCGTCAAACAAAGTTGTGCCAGTTGCGTCGAACAAACTTGTGCCAGATATGGAGAACAAACTTGTGCTAGTTGCTTCGAGAAAACTTGTGCCAGTTGCGTAAAAAAAAACTTGTGCCAGTTGCGTCAAACAAACTTGTGCCAGTTGCGTCAAAAAAACTTGTGGCTCTTGCGTCAAACAAACTTTTGCCAGTTGCGTCAAACAAACTTGTACCAATTGAGTCGAAAAAACTTGTGCCTGTTACGTCGAACAAACTTGTGCCAGTTGCGTCTAACAAACTTGTGCCAGTTGCGTCAAAAAAAACTTCTGCCAGTTGCGTCAAACAAACTTGTGCCAGTTGCGTCAAACAAACTTGTGCCAGTTGCGTAGAACAAACTTGTGCCAGTTGCGTCAAACAAACTTGTGCCAGTTGCGTAGAAGAACCTTGTGCCAGTTGCGTCAAACGAACTTGTGCCAGTTGCATCAAACAAACTTTTGCCAGTTGCGTCAAACAAACTTGTGCCAGTTGAGTCAAACAAACTTGTGCCAGTTGGGTAGAACAAACTTGTGCCAGTTGCGTTAAACAAACTTGTGCCAGTTGCATCGAACAAACCTTTGCCAGTTGCATCGAACAAACTTGTGCCAGTTGCGTCGAACAAACTTGCGCCAGTTACGTCAAACAAACTTGTGCCAGTTGCGTTGAAGAAACTTGTGCCAATTGTGTCAAACAAACTTGTGTCAGTTGCATAGAACAAACATTTGCCATTTGCGTAGAACAAACTTGTGCCAGTTGTGTCAAACAAACCTGTGCCAGTTGTGTACAACAAACTAGTAAGAGTTGCGTAGAACAAACTTGTGCCAGTTGTGTCGAACAAACTTGTGCCAGTTGCGTAGAACAAACTTGAACCAGTTGCGTCAAACAAACTTATGCCAGTTGATAGAACAAACTAGTGCCAGTTGCATAGAACAAACTTGTCCCAGTTGCGTAGAACAAACTTGTGCCAGTTGCGTTGAACAAACTTGTGCCAGTTGCGTCAAACAAACTTGTGCCAGTTGCGTCGAAGAAACTTGTGCCAGTTGCGTCAAACAAACTTGTGCCATTTGCGTCGAACAAACTTGTGCCACTTGCGTCGAACAAACTTGTGCCAGATATGGCGAACAAACTTGTGCAAGTTGCTTCGAGAAACCTTGTGCCAGTTGCGTAAAAAAAACTTGTGCCAGTTGCGTCAAACAAACTTGTGCCAGTTGCGTCAAACAAACTTGTGCCTCTTGCGTCAAACAAACTTGTGCCAGTTGCGTCAAACAAACTTGTACCAATTGAGTCGAAAAAACTTGTGCCAGTTACGTCAAACAAACTTGTGCCATTTGCGTCTAACAAACTTGTGCCAGATGCGTCAAACAAACTTGTGCCAGTTGCGACAAACCAACTTGTGCCAGTTGTGTCAAACAAACTTGTGCCAGTTGCGTAGAACAAACTTGTGCCAGTTGTGTCAAACAAACTTGTGCCAGTTGCGTAGAAGAACCTTGTGCCAGTTGCGTCAAACGAACTTGTGCCAGTTGCGTCAAACAAACTTGTGCCAGTTGCGTCGAACAAACTTGTGCCAGTTGAGTCAAACAAACTTGTGCCAGTTGTGTCGAACAAACTTGTGCCAGTTGCGATAAACAAACTTGTGCCAGTTGCATCGAACAAAGTTTTGCCAGTTGCGTCGAACAAACTTGTGACAGTTGCGTCGAACAAACTTGCGCCAGTTACATCAAACAAACTTGTGCCAGTTACGTTGAACAAACTTAGCCAGTTGTGTGGAACAAACTTATGCCAGTTGCATACAACAAACTAGTGCCAGTTGCATAGAACAAACTTGTCCCAGTTGCGTAGAAAAAACTTGTGCCAGTTGCGTCAAACAAACTTGTGCCAGTTGCGTCGAACAAACTTGTGCCAGTTGCGTCGAAGAAACTTGTGACAGTTGCGTCAAACAAACTTGTGCCATTTGCGTCGAACAAACTTGTGCCAGTTGCGTCGAACAAACTTGTGCCAGATATGGCGAACAAACTTGTGCCAGCTGCTTCGAGAAAACTTGTGCCAGTTGGGTAAAAAAAAACTTGGGCCAGTTGCGTCAAACAAACTTGTGCCAGTTGCGTCAAACAAACTTGTGCCTCTTGCGTCAAACAAACTTGTGCCAGTTGCGTCAAACAAACTTGTACCAATTGAGTCGAAAAAACTTGTGCCTATTACGTCGAACAAACTTGTGCCAGTTGCGTCTAACAAACTTGTGCCAGTTGCGTCAACCAAACTTGTGCCAGTTGAGTCAAACAAACTTGTGCCAGTTGCGTAGAACAAACTTGTGCCAGTTGCGTCAAACAAACTTGTGCCAGTTGCGTAGAAGAACCTTGTGCCAGTTGCGTCAAACGAACTTGTGCCAGTTGCGTCAAACAAACTTGTGCCAGTTGTGTCGAACAAACTTGTGACAGTTGAGTCAAACAAACTTGTGCCAGTTGGGTCTAACAAACTTGTGCCAGTTGCGTTAAACAAACTTGTGCCAGTTGCATCGAACAAACTTTTGCCAGTTGAGTCGAACAAACTTGTGCCAATTGCGTTAAACAAACTTGTGCCAGTTGCATCTAACAAACTTTTGCCTGTTGCGTAGAACAAACTTGTGACAGTTGCGTCGAACAAATTTGCGCCAGTTACGTCAAACAAACTTGTGCCAGTTGCGTTGAACAAACTTCTGCCAGTTGTGTCGAACAAAATTATGTCAGTTGGGTAGAACAAACTTGTGCCAGTTGCGTCAAACAAACATGTCCCAGTTGCGTAGAACAAACTAGTGCCAGTTGCATAGAACAAACTTGTGCCAGATGCGTAGAACAAACTTGTGCCAGTTGCGTAGAACAAACTTGTGCCAGTTGCATAGAACAAACATGTGCCAGTTATGTAGAACAAACTTGTGCCACTTGCGTCGAACAAACTTGTGCCAGTTGCGTCGAACAAACTTGTGCCAGTTACGGCGAACAAACTTGTGCCAGTTGCGTCAAATAAACTTGTGCCAGTTGCGTAGAACAAACTTGTGCCAGTTGCGTCAAACAAACTTGTGCCAGTTGCGTCAAACAAACTTGTTCCAGTTGCGTTAAACAAACTTGTGCCACTTGAGTCGAAAAAACTTGTCCCAGTTGCGTCAAATAAACTTGTGCCAGTTGCGTCTAACAAACTTGTGCCAGTTGCGTCAAAAAAACTTGTGCCAGTTTCGTCAAACAAACTTGTGCCAGTGGCATCCAACAAACTTCTGCCAGTTGCGTCGAACAAACTTGTGCCACTTGCGTCAAACAAATTTGTGCCAGTTGCGTCGAACAAACTTGTGCCCGTTGCGTAGAACAACCTTGTGCCAGTTAAGTCGAACAAACTTGTGCTAGTTGGTAGAACAAACTTGTGCCAGTTGCGTCAAATAAACATATGCCAGTTGCGTAAAACAAACTAGTGCCAGTTGCGTCGAAGAAACTTGTGCCAGTTGCGTCAAACAAACTTGTGCCAGTTGCGTCGAACAAACTTGTGCCAGTTGCGTCGAACAAACTTGTGCCAATTACAGTGAACAAACTTGTGCCACTTGCGTCGAGAAAACTTGTGCCAGTTGCGTCAAATAAACTTGTGCCAGTTGCGTCAAACAAACTTGTGCCAGTTACGGCGAACAAACTTGTGCCAGCTGCGTCGAGAAAAGTTGTGCCAGTTGCGTCAAATAAACTTGTGCCAGTTGCGTCAAACAAACTTGTGCCAGTTGCGTCAAACAAACTTGTGCCAGTTGTGTCAAACAAACTTGTGCCAGTTGCGTCAAACAAACTTGTGCCGATTGATTCGAAAAAACTTGTGCCAGTTGCGTCGAACAAACTTGTGCCAGTTGCGTCTAACAAACTTGTGCCAGTTGCGTCAAACAAACTTGTGCCAGTTGCGTCGAACAAACTTGTGCCAGATATGGTGAACAAACTTGTGCCAGTTGCTTCGAGAAAACTTGTGCCAGTGGCGTAAAAAAAACTTGTGCCAATTGCGTCAAACAAACTTGTGCCAGTTGCGTCAAACAAACTTGTGCCTCTTGCGTCAAACAAAATTGTGCCAGAGGCGTCAAACAAACTTGTACCAATTGAGTACAAAAAACTTGTGCCTGTTACGTCAAACAAACTTGTGCCAGTTGCGTCTAACAAACTTGTGCCAGTTGCATAAAAAAAAACTTGTGCCAGTTGATTCAAACAAACTTGTGCCAGTTGCGTCAAACAAACTTGTGCCAGTTGCGTCAAACAAACTTGTGCCAGTTGCGTCAAACAAACTTGTGCTAGTTGCGTAGAAGAACCTTGTGCCAGTTGCGTCAAACGAACTTGTGCCAGTTGCGTCAAACAAACTTTTGCCAGTTGCGTCAAACAAACTTTTGCCAGTTGAGTCAAACAAACTTGTGCCAGTTGGGTCGAACAAACTTGTGCCAGTTGCGTTAAACAAACTTGTGCCAGTTGCATTGAACAAACTTTTGCCAGTTGTGTCAAACAAACTTGTGCCAGTTGCGTCGAACAAACTTGCGCCATTTACGTCAAACAAACTTGTGCCAGTTGCGTTGAACAAACTTCTGCCAGTTGTGTCAAACAAACTTGTGTCAGTTGCGTAGAACAAACATTTGCCATTTGCGTAGCACAAACTTGTGCCAGTTGTGTCAAACAAACCTGTGCCAGTTGTGTACAACAAACTAGAAAGAGTTGAGTAGAACAAACTTGTGCCAGTTGTGTCGAACAAACTTGTGCCAGTTGCGTAGAACAAACTTGTACCAATTGCGTCAAACAAACTTATGCCAGTTGCATAGAACAAACTAGTGCCAGTTGCATAGAACAAACTTGTGCCAGTTGCGTAGAACAAACTTGTGCCAGTTGCGTCAAACAAACTTGTGCCAGTTGCGTCGAACAAACTTGTGCCAGTTGCATCGAAGAAACTTGTGCCACTTGCGTCAAACAAACTTGTGCCATTTGCGTTGAACAAACTTGTGCCAGTGGCACCCAACAAACTTGTGCCAGTTACGTAGAACAAACTTGTGCCAGTTGCGTCAAACAAACTTGTGCTAGTTGCGTAGAACAAACTTGTGCCAATTGCGTAGAACAACCTTGTGCCAGTTGCGTCAAACAAACTTGTGCTAGTTTGTAGAACAAACTTGTGCCAGTTGCGTCAAACAAACTTATGCCAGTTGCGTAAAACAAACTAGTGCCAGTTGCATAAAACAAACTTGTTCCAGTTGAGTAGAACAAACTTGTGCCAATTGCGTCAAACAAACTAGTGCCAGTTCGTTGAACAAACTTGTGCCAGTTGCGTCGAAGAAACTTGTGCCAGTTGCGTCGAACAAACTTGTGCTAGTTACGGCAACCAACTTGTGCCACTTGCGTCGAGAAAACTTGTGCCAGTTGCGTAAAAAAAAACTTGTGCCAGTTGCGTCAAACAAACTTGTGCCCGTTGCGTCGAACAAACTTGTGACAGTTGAGTCAAACAAACTTGTTCCAGTTGGGTCTAACAAACTTGTGCCAGTAGCGTTAAACAAACTTGTGCCAGTTGCATCGAACAAACTTTTGCCAGTTGCGTCGAACAAACTTGTGCCAATTGCGTTAAACAAACTTGTGCCAGTTGCATCCAACAAACTTTTGCCTGTTGCGTAGAACAAACTTGTGACAGTTGCGTCGAACAAATTTGCGCCAGTTACGTCAAACAAACTTGTGCCAGTTGCGTTGAACAAACTTCTGCCAGTTGTGTCGAACAAAATTATGTTAGTTGGGTAGAACAAACTTGTGCCAGTTGCGTCAAACAAACATGTCCCAGTTGCGTAGAACAAACTAGTGCCAGTTGCATAGAACAAACTTGTGCCAGATGCGTAGAACAAACTTGTGCCAGTTGCGTAGAACAAACTTGTGCCAGTTGCATAGAACAAACTTGTGCCAGTTATGTTGAACAAACTTGTGCCACTTGCGTCGAACAAACTTGTGCCAGTTACGTCGAACAAACTTGTGCCAGTTACGGCGAACAAACTTGTGCCAGTTGCGTCAAATAAACTTGTGCCAGTTGCGTAGAACAAACTTGTGCCAGTTGCGTCAAACAAACTTGTGCCAGTTGCGTCAAACAAACTTGTTCCAGTTGCGTTAAACAAACTTGTGCCACTTGAGTCGAAAAAACTTGTGCCAGTTGCGTCAAATAAACTTGTGCCAGTTGCGTCTAACAAACTTGTGCCAGTTGCGTCAAAAAAACTTGTGCCAGTTTCGTCAAACAAACTTGTGCCAGTGGCATCCAACAAACTTGTGCCAGTTGCGTCGAACAAACTTGTGCCACTTGCGTCAAACAAATTTGTGCCAGTTGCGTCGAACAAACTTGTGCCAGTTGCGTAGAACAACCTTGTGCCAGTTGAGTCGAACAAACTTGTGCTAGTTGGTAGAACAAACTTGTGCCAGTTGCGTCAAACAAACATATGCCAGTTGCGTAAAACAAACTAGTGCCAGTTGCATAGAACACACTTGTGACAGTTGAGTAGAACAAACTTGTGCCAATTGCATCAAACAAACTTGTGCCAGTTGCGTCGAACAAACTTGTGCCAGTTGCGTCGAAGAAACTTGTGCCAGTTGCGTCAAACAAACTTGTGCCAGTTGCGTCGAACAAACTTGTGCCAGTTGCGTCGAACAAACTTGTGCCAGTTACGGTGAACAAACTTGTGCCACTTGCGTCGAGAAAACTTGTGCCAGTTGCGTCAAATAAACTTGTGCCAGTTGCAGCAAGCAAACTTGTGCCAGTTACGGCGAACAAACTTGTGCCAGCTGCGTCGAGAAAAGTTGTGCCAGTTGCGTCAAATAAACTTGTGCCAGTTGCGTCAAACAAACTTGTGCCAGTTGCGTCAAACAAACTTGTGCCAGTTGTGTCAAACAAACTTGTGCCAGTTGCGTCAAACAAACTTGTGCCGATTGATTCAAAAAAACTTGTGCCAGTTGCGTTGAACAAACTTGTGCCAGTTGCGTTGAACAAACTTGTGCCAGTTGCGTCTAACAAACTTGTGCCAGTTGCGTCAAACAAACTTGTGCCAGTTGCGTCGAACAAACTTGTGCCAGATATGGCGAACAAACTTGTGCCAGTTGCTTCGAGAAAACTTGTGCCAGTTGCTTCGAGAAAATTTGTGCCAGTGGCGTAAAAAAAACTTGTGCCAAATGCGTCAAACAAACTTGTGCCACTTGCGTCAAACAAACTTGTGCCTCTTGCGTCAAACAAAATTGTGCCAGAGGCGTCAAACAAACTTGTACCAATTGAGTACAAAAAACTTGTGCCTGTTACGTCAAACAAACTTGTGCCAGTTGCGTCTAACAAACTTGTGCCAGTTGCATAAAAAAAACTTGTGCCAGTTGCGTCAAACAAACTTGTGCCAGTTGCGTCAAACAAACTTGTGCCAGTTGCGTCAAACAAACTTGTGCCAGTTGCGTCAAACAAACTTGTGCCAGTTGCGTAGAAGAACCTTGTGCCAGTTGCGTCAAAAGAACTTGTGCCAGTTGCGTCAAACAAACTTTTGCCAGTTGCGTCAAACAAACTTTTGCCAGTTGAGTCAAACAAACTTGTGCAAGTTGGGTCGAACAAACTTGTGCCAGTTGCGTTAAACAAACTTGTGCCAGTTGCATCGAACAAACTTTTGCCAGTTGTGTCGAACAAACTTGTGCCAGTTGCGTCGAACAAACTTGCGCCAGTTACGTCAAACAAACTTGTGCCAGTTGCGTTGAACAAACTTCTGCCAGTTGTGTCAAACAAACTTGTGTCAGTTGTGTAGAACAAACATTTGCCATTTGCGTAGCACAAACTTGTGCCAGTTTTGTCAAACAAACCTGTGCCAGTTGTGTACAACAAACTAGAAAGAGTTGCGTAGAACAAACTTGTGCCAGTTGTGTCGAACAAACTTGTGCCAGTTGCGTAGAACAAACTTGTACCAGTTAGGTCAAACAAACTTATGCCAGTTGCATAGAACAAACTAGTGCCAGTTGCATAGAACAAACTTGTGCCAGTTGCGTAGAACAAACTTGTGCCAGTTGCATCAAACAAACTTGTGCCAGTTGCGTCGAACAAACTTGTGCCAGTTGCGTCGAAGAAACTTGTGCCACTTGCGTCAAACAAACTTGTGCCATTTGCGTTGAACAAACTTGTGCCAGTGGCATCCAACAAACTTGTGTCAGTTACGTAGAACAAACTTGTGCCAGTTGCGTCAAACAAACTTGTGCTAGTTGCGTAGAACAAACTTGTGCCAATTGCGTAGAACAACCTTGTGCCAGTTGCGTCAAACAAACTTGTGCTAGTTTGTAGAACAAACTTGTGCCACTTGCGTCAAACAAACTTATGCCAGTTGCGTAAAACAAACTAGTGCCAGTTGCATAAAACAAACTTGTTCCAGTTGAGTAGAACAAACTTGTGCCAATTGCGTCAAACAAACTAGTGCCAGTTCGTCGAACAAACTTGTGCCAGTTGCGTCGAAGAAACTTGTGCCAGTTGCGTCAAACAAACTTGTGCCAGTTGCGTCGAACAAACTTGTGCCAGTTGCGTCGAACAAACTTGTGCCAGTTACGGCGAACCAACTTGTGCCACTTGCGTCGAGAAAACTTGTGCCAGTTGCGTAAAAAAAAACTTGTGCAAGTTGCGTCAAACAAACTTGTGCCAGTTACGGCGAACAAACTTGTGCCAGTTGCGTCGAGAAAACTTGTGCCAGTTGCGTCAAATAAACTTGTGCCAGTTGCGTCAAACAAACTTGTGCAAGTTGCGTCAAACAAACTTGTGCCAATTGCGTCAAACAAACTTGTGCCAGTTGCGTCAAACATACTTGTGCCAATTGATTAAAAAAAACTTGTGCCAGTTGCGTTGAACAAACTTGTGCCAGTTGCGTCTAACAAACTTGTGACAGTTGCGTCAAACAAACTTGTGCCAGTTGCATCGAACAAACTTGTGCGAGTTGCATCGAACACACTATTGCCAGTTGCATAGAACAAACTTGTGCCAGTTGCGTCAAACAAACTTGTGCCAGTTGCGTAGAACAAACTTGTGCCAGTTGCGTCGAACAAACTTGTGCGAGTTGCATCGAACACACTATTGCCAGTTGCATAGAACAAACTTGTGCCAGTTGCGTCAAACAAACTTTTGCCAGTTGCGTAGAACAACCTAGTGCCAGTTGCGTCAAACAAACTTGTGCCAGTTTTGTCAAACAAACTTGTGCCAGTTGGGTCGAACAAACTTGTGCCAGTTAGGTTAAACAAACATGTTCCAGTTGTGTCGAACAAACTTGTGCCAGTTGCGTCAAACAAAATTGTGCTAGTTATGTCAAACAAACTTGTGCCAGTTGCATCAAACAAACTTGCGACAGTTGCGTCGAACAAACTTGTGCCAGTTGGGTAGAACAAACATGTGCCAGTTGTGTCAAACAAATTTGTGCCAGTTGCGTAGAACACACTAGTGCCAGTTGCATAGAACAAACTTGTGCCACATGCGTAGAACAAACATTTGCCATTTGCGTAGAACAAACTTGTGCCAGTTGTGTCAAACAAACCTGTGCCAGTTGTGTACAACAAACTAGTAAGAGTTGCGTAGAACAAACTTGTGCCAGTTGTGTCGAACAAACTTGTGCCAGTTGCGTAGAACAAACATGTACCAGTTGCGTCAAACAAACTTATGCCAGTTGCATAGAACAAACTAGTGTCAGTTACATAGAACAAACTTGTCCCAGTTGTGTAGAACAAACTTGTGCCAGTTGCGTCAAACAAACTTGTGCCAGTTGCGTCGAACTAACTTGTGCCAGTTGCATCGAAGAAACTTGTGACAGTTGCGTCAAACAAACTTGCGCCATTTGAATCGAACGAACTTGTGACAGTTGCGTCGAACAAACTTGTGCCAGATATGGCGAACAAACTTGTGCCAGTTGCGTAAAAAATAACTTGTGCCAGTTGCGTCAAACAAACTTGTGCCAGTTGCGTCAATCAAACTTGTGCCTCTTGCGTCAAACAAACTTGTGCCAGTTGCGTCAAACAAACTTGTACCAATTGAGTCGAAAAAACTTGTGCCTGTTATGTCGAACAAACTTGTGCCAGTTGCGTCTAACAAACTTGTGCCAGTTGCGTCAACCAAACTTGTGCCACTTGCGTCAAACAAACTTGTGCCAGTTGCGTAGAACAAACTTGTGCCAGTTGCGTCAAAGAAACTTGTGCCAGTTGCGTAGAAGAACCTTGGGCCAGTTGCGTCAAACGAACTTGTGCCAGTTGCGTCAAACAAACTTGTGCCAGTTGCGTCGAACAAACTTGTGCCAGTTGAGTCAAACAAACTTGTGCCAGTTGAGTCTAACAAACTTGTGCCAGTTGCGTTAAACAAACTTGTGCCAGTTGCATCGAACAAACTTTTGCCAGTTGCGTCGAACAAACTTGTGCCAGTTGCGTCGAACAAACTTGCGCCAGTTACGTCAAACAAACTTGTGCCAGTTGCGTTGAACAAACTTCTGCCAGTTGTGTCAAACAAACTTGTGTCAGTTGCGTAGAACAAACTTGTGCCAGTTGCGTCGAACAAACTTGTGTCACTTGGGTAGAACAAACTTGTGCCAGTTGCGTCAAACAAACATGTCCCAGTTGCGTAGAACAAACTAGTGCCAGTTGCATAAAACAAACTTATGCCAGATGCGTAGAACAAACTTGTGCCAGTTGCGTAGAACAAACTTGTGCCAGTTGCATAGAACAAACTTGTGCCAGTTATGTAGAACAAACTTGTGCCAGTTGCGTCGAACTAACTTGTGCCAGTTACGGCGAACAAACTTGTGCCAGTTTCGTCGAGAAAACTTGTGCCAGTTGCGTCAAATAAACTTGTGCCAGTTGCGTCAAACAAACTTGTGCCAGTTGCGTCAAACAAACTTGTGCCAGTTGCGTAGAACAAACTTGTGCCAGTTGCGTCAAACAAACTTGTGCCTCTTGAGTCGAAAAAACTTGTGCCAGTTGCGTCGAACAAACTTGTGCCAGTTGCGTCTAACAAACTTGTGCCAGTTGTGTCAAAAAAACTTGTGCCAGTTTCGTCAAACAAACTTGTGCCAGTGGCATCCAACAAACTTGTGCCAGTTGCGTCGAACAAACTTGTGCCAGTTGCGTCAAACAAACTTGTGCCAGTTGCGTCAAACAAACTTGTGCCAATTGATTCGAAAAAACTTGTGCCAGTTGCGTTGAACAAACTTGTGCCAGTTGCGTCTAACAAACTTGTGCCAGTTGCGTCAAACAAACTTGTGCCAGTTGTGTCGAACAAACTTTTGCCAGATATGGAGAACAAACTTGTGCCAGTTGCTTCGAGAAAACTTGTGCCAGTTGCGTAAAAAAAAACTTGTGCCAGTTGCGTCAAACAAACTTGTGCCAGTTGCGTCAAAAAAACTTGTGGCTCTTGGGTCAAACAAACTTGTGCCAGTTGCGTCAAACAAACTTGTACCAATTGAGTCGAAAAAACTTGTGCCTGTTACGTCGAACAAACTTGTGCCAGTTGCGTCTAACAAACTTGTGCCAGTTGCGTAAAAAAAAACTTGTGCCAGTTGCGTCAAACAAACTTGTGCCACTTGCGTCAAACAAACTTGTGCCAGTTGCGTAGAACAAACTTGTGCCAGTTGCGTCAAACAAACTTGTGCCAGTTGCGTAGAAGAACTTTGTGCCAGTTGCGTCAAACGAACTTGTGCCAGTTGCGTCAAACAAACTTTTGCCAGTTGCGTCAAACAAACTTGTGCCAGTTGAGTCAAACAAACTTGTGCCAGTTGGGTAGAACAAACTTGTGCCAGTTGCGTTAAACAAACTTGTGCCAGTTGCATCGAACAAACCTTTGCCAGTTGCGTCGAACAAACTTGTGCCAGTTGCGTCGAACAAACTTGCGCCAGTTACGTCAAACAAACTTGTGCCAGTTGCGTTGAACAAACTTGTGCCCGTTGTGTCAAACAAACTTGTGTCAGTTGCATAGAACAAACATTTGCCATTTGCGTAGAACAAACTTGTGCCAGTTGTGTCAAACAAACCTGTGCCAGTTGTGTACAACAAACTAGTAAGAGTTGCGTAGAACAAACTTGTGCCAGTTGTGTCGAACAAACTTGTGCCAGTTGCGTAGAACAAACTTGAACCAGTTGCGTCAAACAAACTTATGCCAGTTGCAGAGAACAAACTAGTGCCAGTTGCATAGAACAAACTTGTCCCAGTTGCGTAGAACAAACTTGTGCCAGTTGCGTTGAACAAACTTGTGCCAGTTGCGTCAAACAAACTTGTGCCAGTTGCGTTGAAGAAACTTGTGCCAGTTGCGTCAAACAAACTTGTGCCATTTGCGTCGAACAAACTTGTGCCACTTGCGTCGAACAAACTTGTGCCAGATATGGCGAACAAACTTGTGCAAGTTGCTTCGAGAAACCTTGTGCCAGTTGCGTAAAAAAAACTTGTGCCAGTTGCGTCAAACAAACTTGTGCCAGTTGCGTCAAACAAACTTGTGCCTCTTGCGTCAAACAAACTTGTGCCAGTTGCGTCAAACAAACTTGTACCAATTGAGTCGAAAAAACTTGTGCCAGTTACGTCAAACAAACTTGTGCCAGTTGCGTCTAACAAACTTGTGCCAGATGCGTCAAACAAACTTGTGCCAGTTGCGACAAACCAACTTGTGCCAGTTGCGTCAAACAAACTTCTGCCAGTTGCGTAGAACAAACTTGTGCCAGTTGCGTTAAACAAACTTGTGCCAGTTGCGTAGAAGAACCTTGTGCCAGTTGCGTCAAACGAACTTGTGCCAGTTGCGTCAAACAAACTTGTGCCAGTTGCGTCGAACAAACTTGTGCCAGTTGAGTCAAACAAACTTGTGCCAGTTGGGTCGAACAAACTTGTGCTAGTTGCGTTAAACAAACTTGTGCCAGTTGCATCGAACAAAGTTTTGCCAGTTGCGTCGAACAAACTTGTGACAGTTGCGTCGAACAAACTTGCGCCAGTTACATCAAACAAACTTGTGCCAGTTACGTTGAACAAACTTAGCCAGTTGTGTCGAACAAACTTATGCCAGTTGCATAGAACAAACTAGTGCCAGTTGCAAAGAACAAACTTGTCCCAGTTGCGTAGAACAAACTTGTGCCAGTTGCGTCAAACAAACTTTTGCCAGTTGCGTCGAACAAACTTGTGCCAGTTGCGTCGAACAAACTTGTGACAGTTGCGTCAAACAAACTTGCGCCATTTGCGTCAAACAAACTTGTGCCAGTTGCGTCGAACAAACTTGTGCCAGATATGGCGAAGAAACTTGTGCCAGTTGCTTCGAGAAATCTTGTGCCAGTTGGGTAAAAAAAACTTGTGCCAGTTGCATCAAACAAACTTGTGCCAGTTGCGTCAAACAAACTTGTGCCTCTTGCGTCAAACAAACTTGTGCCAGTTGCGTCAAACAAACTTGTACCAATTGAGTCGAAAAAACTTGTGCCTATTACGTCGAACAAACTTGTGCCAGTTGCGTCTAACAAACTTCTGCCAGTTGCGTCAACCAAACTTGTGCCAGTTGAGTCAAACAAACTTGTGCCAGTTGCGTAGAACAAACTTGTGCCAGTTGCGTCAAACAAACTTGTGCCAGTTGCGTAGAAGAACCTTGTGCCAGTTGCGTCAAACGAACTTGTGCCAGTTGCGTCAAACAAACTTGTGCTAGTTGCGTCGAACAAACTTGTGACAGTTGAGTCAAACAAACTTGTGCCAGTTGGGTCTAACAAACTTGTGCCAGTTGCGTTAAACAAACTTGTGCCAGTTGCATCGAACAAACTTTTGCCAGTTGCGTCGAACAAACTTGTGCCAATTGCGTTAAACAAACTTGTGCCAGTTGCATCCAACAAACTTTTGCCTGTTGCGTAGAACAAACTTGTGACCGTTGCGTCGAACAAATTTGCGCCAGTTACGTCAAACAAACTTGTGCCAGTTGCGTTGAACAAACTTCTGCCAGTTGTGTCGAACAAAATTATGTCAGTTGGGTAGAACAAACTTGTGCCAGTTGCGTCAAACAAACATGTCCCAGTTGCGTAGAACAAACTAGTGCCAGTTGCATAGAACAAACTTGTGCCAGATGCGTAGAACAAACTTGTGCCAGTTGCGTAGAACAAACTTGTGCCAGTTATGTAGAACAAACTTGTGCCACTTGCGTCGAACAAACTTGTGCCAGTTGCGTCGAACAAACTTGTGCCAGTTACGGCGAACAAACTTGTGCCAGTTGCGTCAAATAAACTTGTGCCAGTTGCGTAGAACAAACTTGTGCCAGTTGCGTCAAACAAACTTGTGCCAGTTGCGTCAAACAAACTTGTTCCAGTTGCGTTAAAGAAACTTGTGCCACTTGAGTCGAAAAAACTTGTGCCAGTTGCGTCAAATAAACTTGTGCCAGTTGCGTCTAACAAACTTGTGCCAGTTGCGTCAAAAAAACTTGTGCCAGTTTCGTCAAACAAACTTGTGCCAGTGGCATCCAACAAACTTCTGCCAGTTGCATCGAACAAACTTGTGCCACTTGCGTCAAACAAATTTGTGCCAGTTGCGTCGAACAAACTTGTGCCAGTTGCGTAGAACAACCTTGTGCCAGTTGAGTCGAACAAACTTGTGCTAGTTGGTAGAACAAACTTGTGCCAGGTGCGTCAAACAAACATATGCCAGTTGCGTAAAACAAACTAGTGCCAGTTGCATAGAACACACTTGTGCCAGTTGAGTAGAACAAACTTGTGCCAGTTGCATCAAACAAACTTGTGCCAGTTGCGTCGAACAAACTTGTGCCAGTTGCGTCGAAGAAACTTGTGCCAGTTGCGTCAAACAAACTTGTGCCAGTTGCGTCGAACAAACTTGTGCCAGTTGCGTCGAACAAACTTGTGCCAGTTACGGTGAACAAACTTGTGCCACTTGCGTCGAGAAAACTTGTGCCAGTTGCGTCAAATAAACTTGTGCCAGTTGCGTCAAACAAACTTGTGCCAGTTACGCCGAACAAACTTGTGCCAGCTGCGTCAAGAACAGTTGTGCCAGTTGCGTCAAATAAACTTGTGCCAGTTGCGTCAAACAAACTTGTGCCAGTTGCGTCAAACAAACTTGTGCCAGTTGTGTCAAACAAACTTGTGCCAGTTGCGTCAAACAAACTTGTGCCGGTTGATTCGAAAAAACTTGTGCCAGTTGCGTTGAACAAACTTGTGCCAGTTGCGTCTAACAAACTTGTGCCAGTTGCGTCAAACAAACTTGTGCCAGTTGCGTCGAACAAACTTGTGCCAGATATGGCGAACAAGCTTGTGCCAGTTGCTTCGAGAAAACTTGTGCCAGTGGCGTAAAAAAAAAACTTGTGCCAGTTGCGTCAAACAAACTTGTGCCAGTTGCGTCAAACAAACTTGTGCCTCTTGCGTCAAACAAAATTGTGCCAGAGGCGTCAAACAAACTTGTACCAATTGAGTACAAAAAACTTGTGCCTGTTACGTCAAACAAACTTGTGCCAGTTGCGTCTAACAAACTTGTGCCAGTTGCATCAAAAAAAACTTGTGCCAGTTGCGTCAAACAAACTTGTGCCAGTTGCGTCAAACAAACTTGTGCCAGTTGCGTCAAACAAACTTGTGCCAGTTGCGTAGAAGAACCTTGTGCCAGTTGCGTCAAACGAACTTGTGCCAGTTGCGTCAAACAAACTTTTGCCAGTTGCGTCAAACAAACTTTTGCCAGTTGAGTCAAACAAACTTGTGCCAGTTGGGTCGAACAAACTTGTGCCAGTTGCGTTAAACAAACTTGTGCCAGTTGCATCGAACAAACTTTTGCCAGTTGTGTCGAACAAACTTGTGCCAGTTGCGTCGAACAAACTTGCGCCAGTTACGTCAAACAAACTTGTGCCAGTTGCGTTCAACAAACTTCTGCCAGTTGTGTCAAACAAACTTGTGTCAGTTGTGTAGAACAAACATTTGACATTTGCGTAGCACAAACTTGTGCCAGTTGTGTCAAACAAACCTGTGCCAGTTGTGTACAACAAACTAGAAAGAGTTGCGTAGAACAAACTTGTGCCAGTTGTGTCGAACAAACTTGTGCCAGTTGCGTAGAACAAACTTGTACCAGTTGCGTCAAACAAACTTATGCCAGTTGCTTAGAACAAACTAGTGCCAGTTGCATAGAACAAACTTGTGCCAGTTGCGTAGAACAAACTTGTGCCAGTTGCGTCAAACAAACTTGTGCCAGTTGCGTCGAACAAACTTGTGCCAGTTGCGTCGAAGAAACTTGTGCCACTTGCGTCAAACAAACTTGTGCCATTTGCATTGAACAAACTTGTGCCAGTTGCGTCGAACAAACTTGTGCCAGATATGGCGAACAAACTTGTGCCAGTTATAGAGAAAACTTGTGCCAGTTGCGTAGAACAACCTTGTGCCAGTTGAGTCGAACAAACTTGTGCTAGTTGGTAGAACAAACTTGTGCCAGTTGCGTCAAACAAACTTATGCCAGTTGCGTAAAACAAACTAGTGCCAGTTGCATAGAACAAACTTGTGCCAGTTGAGTAGAACAAACTTGTGCCAATTGCATCAAACAAACTTGTGCCAGTTGCGTCGAACAAACTTGTGCCAGTTGCGTTGAAGAAACTTCTGCCAGTTGCGTCAAACAAACTTGTGCCAGTTGCGTCGAACAAACTTGTGCCAGTTGCGTCAAACAAACTTGTTCCAGTTGCGTCGAACAAACTTGTGCCAGTTGCGTCGAACAAACTTGTGCCAGTTACGGCGAACAAACTTGTGCCACTTGCGTCGAGAAAACTTGTGCCAGTTGCGTCAAATAAACTTGTGCCAGTTGCGTCAAACAAACTTGTGCCAGTTACGGCGAACCAACTTGTGCCAGTTGCGTCGAGAAAAGTTGTGCCAGTTGCGTCAAATAAACTTGTGCAAGTTGCGTCAAACAAACTTGTGCCAGTTGCGTCAAACAAACTTGTGCCAGTTGCGTCAAACAAACTTGTGCCAGTTGCGTCAAACAAACTTGTGCCAATTGATTCGAAAAAACTTGTGCCAGTTGCATTGAACAAACTTGTGCCAGTTGCGTCAAACAAACTTGTGCCATTTGCGTCAAACAAACTTGTGCCAGTTGCGTCGAACAAACTTGTGCCAGATATGGCAAACAAACTTGTGCCAGTTGCTTCGAGAAAACTTGTGACAGTCGCGTAAAAAAAAACTTATGCCAGTTGCGTCAAACAAACTTGTGCCAGTTGCGTCAAACAAACTTGTGCCTCTTGCGTCAAACAAACTTGTGCCAGTTGCATCAAACAAACTTGTACCAATTGAGTCGAAAAAACTTGTGCCTGTTACGTCGAACAAACTTGTGCCAGTTGCGTCAAACAAACTTGTGCCAGTTGAGTCGAACAAACTTGTGCCAGTTGCGTCAAACGAACTTGTGCCAGTTGCGTAGAACAAACTTGTGCCAGTTGCGTAGAAGAACCTTGTGGCAGTTGCGTCAAACAAACTTGTGCCAGTTGCGTTAAACAAACTTGTGCCAGTTGCATCGAACAAACTTTTGCCAGTTGCGTCGAACAAACTTGTGCCAGTTGCGTCGAAAAATCTTGCGCCAGTTGCGTCGAACAAACTAGTGCCAGTTGCGTTGAACAAACTTCTGCCAATTGTGTCAAACAAACTTGTGTCAGTTGCGTAGAACAAACTTGTGCCAGTTGCGTCAAACAAACTTGTGCCAGTTGCGTTAAACAAACTTGTGCCAGTTGCATCGAACAAACTTTTGCCAGTTGCGTCGAACAAACTTGTGCCAGTTGCGTCGAAAAAATCTTGCGCCAGTTGCGTCGAACAAACTAGTGCCAGTTGCGTTGAACAAACTTCTGCCAATTGTGTCAAACAAACTTGTGTCAGTAGCGTAGAACAAAATTGTGCCAGTTGCGTCGAACAAACTTGTGTCAGTTGGGTAGAACAAATTTGTGCCAGTTGCGTCAAACAAACTTGTGCCAGTTGGGTAGAACAAATTTGTGCCAGTTGCGTCAAACAAACTAGTGCCAGTTGCATAGAACAAACTTGTGCCAGATGCGTAGAACAAACTTGTGCCAGTTGCGTAGAACAAACTTGTGCCAGTTGCATAGAACAAACTTGTGCCAGTTATGTAGAACAAACTTGTGCCATTTACGTCAAACAAATTTGTGCCAGTTGCGTCGAACAAACTTATGCCAGTTACGGCGAACAAACTTATGCCAGTTTCATCTAGAAAACTTGTGCTAGTTGCGTCAAATAAACTTGTTCCAGTTGCGTCAAACAAACTTGTGCCAGTTGCGTCAAACAAACTTGTGCCAGTTGCGTCAAACAAACCTGTTCCATTTGCGTCAAACAAACTTATTCCAGTTGCGTCAAAGAAATTTGTGAAAATTGAGTCAAAAAAACTTGTGCCAGTTGCGTCGAAGAAACTTGTGCCAGTTGCGTCTAACAAACTTGTGCCAGTTGCGTCAAAAAAACTTGGGCCAGTTTCGTCGAACAAACTTGTGTCAGTGGCATCCAACAAACTTGTGCCAGTTGCGTAGAACAAACTTGTGCCAGTTGCGTCAAACAAACTTGTGCCAGTTGCGTAGAACAAACTTGTGCCAGTTGCGTAGAACAACCTTGTGCCAGTTGCGTCGAACAAACTTGTGCTAGTTTGTAGAAAAAACTTGTGCCAGTTGCGTCAAACAAACTTATGCCAGTTGCGTAAAACAAACTTGTTCCAGTTGAGTAGAAAAAACTTGTGCCAATTGCGTCAAACAAACTTGTGCCAGTTCGTCGAACAAACTTGTGCCAGTTGCGTCAAACAAACTTCTGCCAGTTGCGTTAAACAAACTTGTGCCAGTTGCGTCGAACAAACTTGTGCCAGTTGCGTCGAACAAACTTGTGTCAGTTACGGCGAACAAACTTATGCCACTTGCGTCCAGAAAACTTTTGCCAGTTGCGTCAAATAAACTTGTGCCAGTTGCGTCAAACAAACTTGTGCCAGTTACGGCGAACCAACTTGTGCCAGTTGCGTCGAGAAAAGTTGTGCCAGTTGCGTCAAATAAACTTGTGCCAGTTGCGTCAAACAAACTTCTGCCAGTTGCGTCAAACAAATTTGAGCCAGTTGCGTAGAACAAACTAGTGCCAGTTGCATAGAACAAAATTGTGTCAGATGCGTAGAACAAACTTTTGCCATTTGCGTAGAACAAACTTGTGCCAGTTGTGTCAAACAAACTTGTGCCAGTTGTGTACAACAAACTTGTGCCAGTTATGTAGAACAAACTTGTGCCTGTTGCATCAAACAAACTTGTGCCAGTTGCGTCAAACAAACTTGTGCCAGTTGCATAGTACAAACTTGTGCCAGTTGCATAGAACAACCTTGTGCCAGTTGCGTCAAACAAACTTGTGACAGTAGCGTCAAACAAACTTGTGCCAGTTGTGTCAAACAAACTTGTGCCAGTTGCGTCGAACAAACTTGTGCCAGTTGCGTCGAACAAACTTGTGCCAGTTGCGTCGAACAAACTTGTGCCAGTTGTGTCAAACAAACTTGTGCCAGTTGCGTCAAAAAAACTTGTGCCAGTTGCGTCAAAAAAACTTGGGCCAGTTGCGTCAAACAAACTTGTGCCAGTTGCATCGAACAAACTTGTGCCAGTTGCGTAGAAAAAACTTGTGCCAGTTGCGTCAAACAAACTTGTGCCAGTTGCGTAGAACAAACTTGTGCCAGTTGCGTAGAACAACCTTGTGCCAGTTGCGTCAAACAAACTTGTGCCAGTTGCGTCAAACAAACTTGTGCCAGTTGCGTCGAACAAACTTGTGCCAGTTGTGTCAAACAAACTTGTGCCAGTTGCGTCAAACAAACTTGTGCCAGTTGCGTAGAAAAAACTTGTGCCAGTTGCGTCAAACCAACTTGTGCCAGTTACGTAGAACAACCTTGTGCCAGTTGCGTCAAACAAACTTGTGCCAGTTGTGTCAAACAAACTTGTGCCAGTTGCGTCGAACAAACTTGTGCCAGTTGTGTCAAACAAACTTGTGCCAGTTGCGTCAAACAAACTTGTGCCAGTTGCATCCAACAAACTTGTACCAGTTGTGTCAGACAAACTTGTACCAGTTGCGTCGAACGAACTTGTACCAATTACGTAGAACAAAATTGTGCCAGTTGCCTCAAACAAACTTATGCCAGTTGCATAGAACAAATTTGTGCCAGTTGCGTAGAACAACATTGTGCAGTTGCGTCGAACAAACTTGTGACAGTAGCGTCGAACAAACTTGTGCCAGTTGCGTCGAACAAACTTGTGCCAGTTGCGTCGAACAAACTTGTGCCAGTTGCATCAAACAAACTTGTGTCAGTTGCGTCAAACAAACTTGTGCCAGTTGCGTCAAACGAACTTGTGCCAATTGGGTTGAAAAAATTTGTGCCAGTTGCGTCGAACAAACTTGTGCCAGTTGCGTCTAACAAACTTGTGCCAATTGTGTCAAACAAACTTGTGCCAGTTGCGTCGAACAAACTTGTGGCAGTTGCATCGAACAAACTTGTGCCAGTTGCGTAGAACAAACTTGTGCCAGTTGCGTAGAACAAACTTGTGCCAGTTGCGTAGAACAACCTTGTGCCAGTTGCGTCAAACAAACTTGTGCCAGTTGCGTCAAACAAACTTGTCCCAGTTGTGTCAAACAAACTTGTGCCAGTTGGTTCTAACAAACTTGTGCCAGTTGCGTCCAACAAACTTGTACCAGTTGCGTCAAACAAACTTGTGCCAGTTGCGTCGAACAAACTTGTGCCAGTTGCGTCAAACAATCTTGTGCCAGTTGCGTCAAACAAACTTATGCCAGTTGCATAGAACAAACTAGTGCCAGTTGCATAGAACAAACTTTTGCCAGTTGCGTAGAACAAACTTGTGCCAGTTGCGTCAAACAAACTTGTGCCAGTTGCGTCGAACAAAGTTGTGCCAGTTGCGTCGAAGAAACTTGTGCCAGTTGCGTCAAACAAACATGTGCCAGTTGCGTCGAACAAACTTGTGCCAGTTGCATCGAACAAACTTGTGCCAGATATGACGAACAAACTTGTGCAAGCTGCGTTGAGAAAACTTGTGCCAGTTGCGTCCAAAAAAACTTGTGCCAGTTGCACCAAACAAACTTGTGCCAGTTGCATCAAACAAACTTGTGCCTCTTACGTTAAACAAACTTGTGCCAATTGAGTCGAAAAAACTTGTGCCAGTTGCGTCGAACAAACTTGTGCCAGTTGCGTCAAACAAACTTGTGCCAGTTGCATAGAACAAACTTGTGCCTGTTGTGTCAAACAAACTTGTGCCAGTTGCATAGAACAAACTTGAGCCAGTTGCGTAGAACAAATTTGTGCCAGTTGCATCGAGAAAACTTGTGCCAGTTGCGTCAAATAAACTTGTGCCAGTTGCGTCAAACAAACTTGTGCCAGTTGCGTCAAACAAACTTGAGCCAGTTGCGTCAAACAAACTTGTGCCAGTTTCGTCGAGAAAACTTGTGCCAGTTGCGTCAAATAAACTTGTGCCAGTTGCGTCAAACAAACTTGTGCCAGTTACGTCAAACAAACTTGTGCCAGTTGCGTCAAACAAACTTGTTCCAGTTGCGTCAAACAAACTTGTGCCAATTGAGTCGAAAAAACTTGTGCCAGTTGCGTCGAACAAACGTGTGCCAGTTGCGTCTAACAAACTTGTGCCAGTTGCGTCAAAAAAACTTGGGACACTTTCGTCAAACAAACTTGTGCCAGTGGCATCCAACAAACTTGTGCCAGTTGCGTCGAACAAACTTGTGCCAGTTGCGTCAAACAAACTTGTGCCAGTTGCGTAGAACAAACTTGTGCCAGTTGCGTAGAACAACCTTGTGCCAGTTGAGTCGACCAAACTTGTGCTAGTTGGTAGAACAAACTTGTGCCAGTTGCGTCAAACAAACTTATGCCAGTTGCGTAAAACAAACTAGTGCCAGTTGCATTGAAGAAACTTGTGCCAGTTGCGTAGAACAAACTTGTGCCAGTTGCGTAGAACAAACTTGTGCCAGTTGTCTCAAACAAACTTGTGCCAGTTGCGTCAAACAAACTTGGGCCAGTTGCATCGAACAAACTTGTGCCAGTTGCGTCGAAGAAACTTGTGCCAGTTGCGTAGAACAAACTTATGCCAGTTGCGTAGAAGAAACTTGTGCCAGTTGCGTAGAACAAACTTGTGCCAGTTGCATAGAACAAACTTGTGCCAGTTTTGTAGAACAACCTTTTGCCAGTTGCGTCAAACAACCTTGTGCCAGTTGCGTCAAACAAACTTGTGCACGGTGAGTCAAAAAAACTTGTGCCAGTTGTGTCAAACAAACTTGTGCCAGTTGGGTCGAATAAACTTGTGCCAGTTGCATCAAACAAACTTGTGCCAGTTGCTTAGAACAAACTTGTGCCAGTTGCATAGAACAAACTTGTGCCAGTTGTGTCAAACAAACTTGTGCCAGATGCGTAGGACAAACTTGTGCCAGTTGCGTCAAACAAACTTGTGCCAGTTGCGTAGAACAAACTTGAGCCAGTTGCGTAGAACAAGCTTGTGCCAGTTGCATCGAACAAACTTGCGCCAGTTGCATTGAACAAACTTGTGCCAGTTGCGCAGAACAAACTTGTGCCAGTTAAGTCAAACAGACTTGTGCCAGTTGCGTCAAACAAATTTATGCCAGTTGCATAGAACTAACTTGTGCCAGTTGCATCGAACAAACTTGTGCCAGTTGCGTCGAACACACTTGTGCCAGTTGCATCGGACAAACTTGTGCCAATTGCGTCGAACAAACTTGTGCCAGTTGTGTCAAACAAAATTGTGCCAGTTGCATAAAACAAACTTGTGCCAGTTGCGTCGAACAAACTTGTGCCAGTTGCGTAGAACAAACTTGTGCCAGTTATGTAGAACAAACTTGTGCCAGTTGTGTCAGACAAACTTGTGCCAGTTGCGTAGAACAAACTTGTGCCAGTTTCGTAGAACAAACTTGTGCCAGTTGCGTAGAACAAACTTGTGATAGTTGCGAAGAACAAACTTGTGCCAGTTGCGTCGAACAAACTTGTGCCAGTTGCGTCGACCAATCTTGTGCCAGTTTCGTCAAACAAACTTGTGCCAGATGCGTTGAACAAACTTGTGACAGTTGCGTAGAACAAACTTGTGCCAGTTGCGTCAAACAAACTTGGGCCAGTTGCGTCGAACAAACTTGTGCCAGTTGTGTCGAAGAAACTTGTGCAAGTTGCGTAGAACAAACTTGTGCCAGTTGCGATAAACAAACTTGTGCCAGTTGCATAGAACAAACTTGTGCCAGTTGTGTAGAATAACCTTGTGCCAGTTGCGTCAAACAACCTTGTGCCAATTCCGTCAAACAACCTTGTGCCAGTTGCATCGAACAAACTTGTGCCAGTTGCGTAGAACAAACTTTTGCCAGTTGCATAGAACAAACTTGTCACAGTTGTGTCAAACAAACTTGTGCCAGTTGCGTCGAACAAACTTGTGGCAGTTACATCGAACAAACTTGTGCCAGTTGCGTAGAACAAACTTGTGCCAGTTGCGTCGAACAAACTTGTGCCAGTTGTGTCGAAGAAACTTGTGCAAGTTGCGTAGAACAAACTTGTGCCAGTTGCGTCAAACAAACTTGTGCCAGTTGCATAGAACAAACTTGTGCCAGTTGTGTAGAATAACCTTGTGCCAGTTGCGTCAAACAACCTTGTGCCAATTCCGTCAAACAAACTTGTGCCAGTTGCGTCAAAAAAACTTGTGCCAGTTGCGTCAAACAAACTTGTGCCAGTTGGGTCGAATAAACTTGTGCCAGTTGCATTAAACAAACTTGTGCCAGTTCGTCGAACAAACTTGTGCCAGTTGCATCGAACAAACTTCTGCAGTTGCGTCGAACAAACTTGTGCCAGTTGCGTCAAACAAACTTGTGCCAGTTGCATCGAACAAACTTGTGCCAGTTGCGTAGAACAAACTTGTGCCAGTTGTGTCAAACAACCTTGTGCCAGTTGCGTCAAACAACCTTGTGCCAGTTGCATCGAACAAACTTGTGCCAGTTGCGTAGAACAAACTTTTGCCAGTTGCATAGAACAAACTTGTCACAGTTGTGTCAAACAAACTTGTGCCAGTTGCGTCGAACAAACTTGTGGCAGTTACATCGAACAAACTTGTGCCAGTTGCGTAGAACAAACTTGTGCCAGTTGCGTAGAACAAACTTGTCCCAGTTGCGTAGAACAACCTTGTGCCAGTTGCGTCAAACAAACTTGTGCCAGTTGCGTCAAACAAACTTGTCCCAGTTGTGTCAAACAAACTTGTGCCAGTTGGTTCGAACAAACTTGTGCCAGTTGCGTCCAACAAACTTGTACCAGTTGCGTCAAACAAACTTGTGCCAGTTGCGTCGAACAAACTTGTGCCAGTTGCGTAGAACAAACTTGTGCCAGTTGCGTCAAACAAACTTATGCCAGTTGCATAGAACAAACTAGTGCCAGTTGCATAGAACAAACTTTTGCCAGTTGCTTAGAACAAACTTGTGCCAGTTGCGTCAAACAAACTTGTGCCAGTTGCGTCGAACAAAGTTGTGCCAGTTGCGTCGAAGAAACTTGTGCCAGTTGCGTCAAACAAACATGTGCCAGTTGCGTCGAACAAACTTGTGCCAGTTGCATCCAACAAACTTGTGCCAGATATGACGAACAAACTTGTGCAAGCTGCGTTGACAAAACTTGTGCCAGTTGCGTCAAAAAAAACTTGTGCCAGTTGCGCCAAAAAAACTTGTGCCAGTTGCATCAAACAAACTTGTGCCTCTTACGTTAAACAAACTTGTGCCAATTGAGTCGAAAAAACTTGTGCCAGTTGTGTCGAACAAACTTGTGCCAGTTGCGTCAAACAAACTTGTGCCAGTTGCGTAGAACAAACTTTTGCCAGTTGCGTCAAACAAACTTGTGCCAGTTGCGTAGAAGAACCTTGTGCCAGTTGCGTCAAACGTACTTGTGACAGTTGCATCAAACAAACTTGTGCCAGTTGCGTCGAACAAACTTGTGCCAGTTGAGTCAAACAAACTTGTGCCAGGTGGGTCGAACAAACTTGTGCCAGTTGCATTAAACAAACTTGTGCCAGTTGCATCGAACAAACTTTTGCCAGTTGCGTCGAACAAACTTGTGCCAGTTGCGTCGAACAAACTTGCGCCAGTTACGTCAAACAAACTTGTGCCAGTTGCGTTGAACAAACTTCTGCCAGTTGTGTCAAACAAACTTGTGTCAGTTGCGTAGAACAAACTTGTGCCAGTTGCGTCGAACAAACTTGTGTCAGTTGGGTAGAACAAACTTGTGCCAGTTGCGTCAAACAAACATGTCCCAGTTGCGTAGAACAAACTAGTGCCAGTTGCATAGAACAAACTTGTGCCAGATGCGTAGAACAAACTTGTGCCAGTTGCGTAGAACAAACTTGTGCCAGTTGCATAGAACAAACTTGTGCCAGTTATGTAGAACAAACTTGTGCCAGTTGCGTCGAACAAACTTTTGCCAGTTGCGTCGAACAAACTTGTGCCAGTTACGGCGAACAAACTTGTGCCAGTTTCGTCGAGAAAACTTGTGCCAGTTGCGACAAATAAACTTGTGCCAGTTGCGTCAAACAAACTTGTGCCAGTTGTGTCAAACAAACTTGTGCCAGTTGCGTCAAACAAACTTGTTCCAGTTGCGTCAAACAAACTTGTGCCAATTGAGTCGAAAAAACTTGTGCCAGTTGCGTCGAACAAACTTGTGCCAGTTGCGTAGAACAAACTTGTGCCAGTTGCGTCAAAAAAACTTGGGCCAGTTTCGTCAACCAAACTTGTGCCAGTGGCATCCAACAAACTTGTGCCAGTTGCGTCGAACAAACTTGTGCCAGTTGCGTCAAACAAACATGTGCCAGTTGCGTAGAACAAACTTGTGCCAGTTGCGTAGAACAACCTTGTGCCAGTTGAGTCGAACAAACTTGTGCTAGTTGGTAGAACAAACTTGTGCCAGTTGCGTCAAACAAACTTGTGCCAGTTGCGTCAAACAAACTTGTACCAATTGAGTCGAAAAAACTTGTGCCTGTTACGTCGAACAAACATGTGCCAGTTGCGTCTAACAAACATGTGCCAATTGCGTCAAACAAACTTGTGCCAGTTGCATCAAACAAACTTGTGCCAGTTGAGTCAAACAAACTTGTGCCAGTTGGGTCGAACAAACTTATGCCAGTTGCGTTAAACAAACTTGTGCCAGTTGCATCGAACAAACTTTTGCCAGTTGCGTCGAACAAACTTGTGCCAGTTGCGTCGAACAAACTTGCGCTAGATACGTCAAACAAACTTGTGCCAGTTGCGTTGAACAAACTTCTACTAGTTGTGTCAAACAAACTTGTGTCAGTTGCGTAGAACAAACTTGTGCCAGTTGCGTCGAACAAACTTGTGTCAGTTGGGTAGAACAAACTTGTGCCAGTTGCGTCAAACAAACATGTCCCAGTTGCGTAGAACAAACTAGTGCCAGTTGCATAGAAGAAACTTGTGCCAGATGCGCAGAAAAAACTTGTGCCAGTTGCGTAGAACAAACTTGTGCCAATTGCGTCAAACAAACTTGTGCCAATTGAGTCGAAAAAACTTGTGCCAGTTGCGTCGAAGAAACTTGTGCCAGTTGCGTCGAACAAACTTGTATCAGTTGCGTCAAACAAACTTGTGCCAGTTTCGTCGAGAACACTTGTGCCAGTTGCGTTAAATAAACTTGTGCCAGTTGCGTCAAACAAACTTGTGCCAGTTGCGTCAAACAAACTTGTGCCAGTTGCGTCAAACAAACTTGTTCCAGTTGCGTCAAACAAACTTGTGCCAATTGAGTCGAAAAAACTTGTGCCAGTTGCGTCGAACAAACTTGTGCCAGTTGCGTCTAACAAACTTGTGCCAGTTGCGTCAAAAAAACTTGGGACACTTTCGTCAAACAAACTTGTGCCAGTGGCATCCAACAAACTTGTGCCAGTTGCGTTGAACAAACTTGTGCCAGTTGCGTCAAACAAACTTTTGCCATTTGCGTAGAACAAACTTGTGCCAGTTGCGTAGAACAACCTTATGCCAGTTGAGTCGACCAAACTTGTGCTAGTTGGTAGAACAAACTTATGACAGTTGCGTAAAACAAACTAGTGCCAGTTGCATAGAACAAACTTGTGCCAGTTGAGTAGAACAAACTTGTGCCAATTGCATCAAACAAACTTGTGCCAGTTGCGTCGAACAAACTTGTACCAGTTGCGTCGAACAAACTTCTGCCAGTTGCGTTAAACAAACTTGTGCCAGTTGCGTCGAACAAACTTGTGCCAGTTGCGTCGAACAAACTTGTGTCAGTTACGGCGAACAAACTTATGCCACTTGCGTCCAGAAAACTTTTGCCAGTTGCGTCAAATAAACTTGTGCCAGTTGCGTCAAACAAACTTGTGCCAGTAACGGCGAACCAACTTGTGCCAGTTGCGTCGAGAAAAGTTGTGCCAGTTGCGTCAAATAAACTTGTGCCAGTTGCGTCAAACAAACTTCTGCCAGTTGCGTCAAACAAATTTGAGCCAGTTGCGTAGAACAAACTAGTGCCAGTTGCATAGAACAAAATTGTGTCAGATGCGTAGAACAAACTTTTGCCATTTGCGTAGAACAAACTTGTGCCAGTTGTGTCAAACAAACTTGTGCCAGTTGTGTACAACAAACTTGTGCCAGTTATGTAGAACAAACTTGTGCCTGTTGCATCAAACAAACTTGTGCCAGTTGCGTCAAACAAACTTGTGCCAGTTGCATAGTACAAACTTGTGCCAGTTGCATAGAACAACCTTGTGCCAGTTGCGTCAAACAAACTTGTGACAGTAGCGTCAAACAAACTTGTGCCAGTTGTGTCAAACAAACTTGTGCCAGTTGCGTCGAACAAACTTGTGCCAGTTGCGTCGAACAAACTTGTGCCAGTTGCGTCGAACAAACTTGTGCCAGTTGTGTCAAACAAACTTGTGCCAGTTGCGTCAAAAAAACTTGTGCCAGTTGCGTCAAAAAAACTTGGGCCAGTTGCGTCAAACAAACTTGTGCCAGTTGCATCGAACAAACTTGTGCCAGTTGCGTAGAAAAAACTTGTGCCAGTTGCGTCAAACAAACTTGTGCCAGTTGCGTAGAACAAACTTGTGCCAGTTGCGTAGAACAACCTTGTGCCAGTTGCGTCAAACAAACTTGTGCCAGTTGCGTCAAACAAACTTGTGCCAGTTGCGTCGAACAAACTTGTGCCAGTTGTGTCAAACAAACTTGTGCCAGTTGCGTCAAACAAACTTGTGCCAGTTGCGTAGAAAAAACTTGTGCCAGTTGCGTCAAACCAACTTGTGCCAGTTACGTAGAACAACCTTGTGCCAGTTGCGTCAAACAAACTTGTGCCAGTTGTGTCAAACAAACTTGTGCCAGTTGCGTCGAACAAACTTGTGCCAGTTGTGTCAAACAAACTTGTGCCAGTTGCGTCAAACAAACTTGTGCCAGTTGCGTCCAACAAACTTGTACCAGTTGTGTCAGACAAACTTGTACCAGTTGCGTCGAACGAACTTGTACCAGTTACGTAGAACAAAATTGTGCCAGTTGCCTCAAACAAACTTATGCCAGTTGCATAGAACAAATTTGTGCCAGTTGCGTAGAACAACATTGTGCAGTTGCGTCGAACAAACTTGTGACAGTAGCGTCGAACAAACTTGTGCCAGTTGCGTCGAAGAAACTTGTGCCAGTTGCGTCGAACAAACTTGTGCCAGTTGCGTCGAACAAACTTGTGTCAGTTGCGTCAAACAAACTTGTGCCAGTTGCGTCAAACAAACTTGTGCCAATTGGGTAGAAAAAATTTGTGCCAGTTGCGTCGAACAAACTTGTGCCAGTTGCGTCTAACAAACTTGTGCCAATTGTGTCAAACAAACTTGTGCCAGTTGCGTCGAACAAACTTGTGGCAGTTGCATCGAACAAACTTGTGCCAGTTGCGTAGAACAAACTTGTGCCAGTTGCGTAGAACAAACTTGTGCCAGTTGCGTAGAACAACCTTGTGCCAGTTGCGTCAAACAAACTTGTGCCAGTTGCGTCAAACAAACTTGTCCCAGTTGTGTCAAACAAACTTGTGCCAGTTGGTTCTAACAAACTTGTGCCAGTTGCGTCCAACAAACTTGTACCAGTTGCGTCAAACAAACTTGTGCCAGTTGCGTCGAACAAACTTGTGCCAGTTGCGTCAAACAATCTTGTGCCAGTTGCGTCAAACAAACTTATGCCAGTTGCATAGAACAAACTAGTGCCAGTTGCATAGAACAAACTTTTGCCAGTTGCGTAGAACAAACTTGTGCCAGTTGCGTCAAACAAACTTGTGCCAGTTGCGTCGAACAAAGTTGTGCCAGTTGCGTCGAAGAAACTTGTGCCAGTTGCGTCAAACAAACATGTGCCAGTTGCGTCGAACAAACTTGTGCCAGTTGCATCGAACAAACTTGTGCCAGATATGACGAACAAACTTGTGCAAGCTGCGTTGAGAAAACTTGTGCCAGTTGCGTCCAAAAAAACTTGTGCCAGTTGCGCCAAACAAACTTGTGCCAGTTGCATCAAACAAACTTGTGCCTCTTACGTTAAACAAACTTGTGCCAATTGAGTCGAAAAAACTTGTGCCAGTTGCGTCGAACAAACTTGTGCCAGTTGCGTCAAACAAACTTGTGCCAGTTGCATAGAACAAACTTGTGCCAGTTGTGTCAAACAAACTTGTGCCAGTTGCATAGAACAAACTTGAGCCAGTTGCGTAGAACAAATTTGTGCCAGTTGCATCGAGAAAACTTGTGCCAGTTGCGTCAAATAAACTTGTGCCAGTTGCGTCAAACAAACTTGTGCCAGTTGCGTCAAACAAACTTGAGCCAGTTGCGTCAAACAAACTTGTGCCAGTTTCGTCGAGAAAACTTGTGCCAGTTGCGTCAAATAAACTTGTGCCAGTTGCGTCAAACAAACTTGTGCCAGTTACTTCAAACAAACTTGTGCCAGTTGCGTCAAACAAACTTGTTCCAGTTGCGTCAAACAAACTTGTGCCAATTGAGTCGAAAAAACTTGTGCCAGTTGCGTCGAACAAACGTGTGCCAGTTGCGTCTAACAAACTTGTGCCAGTTGCGTCAAAAAAACTTGGGACACTTTCGTCAAACAAACTTGTGCCAGTGGCATCCAACAAACTTGTGCCAGTTGCGTCGAACAAACTTGTGCCAGTTGCGTCAAACAAACTTGTGCCAGTTGCGTAGAACAAACTTGTGCCAGTTGCGTAGAACAACCTTGTGCCAGTTGAGTCGACCAAACTTGTGCTAGTTGGTAGAACAAACTTGTGCCAGTTGCGTCAAACAAACTTATGCCAGTTGCGTAAAACAAACTAGTGCCAGTTGCATTGAAGAAACTTGTGCCAGTTGCGTAGAACAAACTTGTGCCAGTTGTCTCAAACAAACTTGTGCCAGTTGCGTCAAACAAACTTGGGCCAGTTGCATCGAACAAACTTGTGCCAGTTGCGTCGAAGAAACTTGTGCCAGTTGCGTAGAACAAACTTATGCCAGTTGCGTAGAAGAAACTTGTGCCAGTTGCGTAGAACAAACTTGTGCCAGTTGCATAGAACAAACTTGTGCCAGTTTTGTAGAACAACCTTTTGCCAGTTGCGTCAAACAACCTTGTGCCAGTTGCGTCAAACAAACTTGTGCACGGTGAGTCAAAAAAACTTGTGCCAGTTGTGTCAAACAAACTTGTGCCAGTTGGGTCGAATAAACTTGTGCCAGTTGCATCAAACAAACTTGTGCCAGTTGCTTAGAACAAACTTGTGCCAGTTGCATAGAACAAACTTGTGCCAGTTGTGTCAAACAAACTTGTGCCAGATGCGTAGGACAAACTTGTGCCAGTTGCGTCAAACAAACTTGTGCCAGTTGCGTAGAACAAACTTGAGCCAGTTGCGTAGAACAAGCTTGTGCCAGTTGCATCGAACAAACTTGCGCCAGTTGCATTGAACAAACTTGTGCCAGTTGCGCAGAACAAACTTGTGCCAGTTAAGTCAAACAGACTTGTGCCAGTTGCGTCAAACAAATTTATGCCAGTTGTATAGAACTAACTTGTGCCAGTTGCATCGAACAAACTTGTGCCAGTTGCGTCGAACACACTTGTGCCAGTTGCGTCGGACAAACTTGTGCCAATTGCGTCGAACAAACTTGTGCCAGTTGTGTCAAACAAAATTGTGCCAGTTGCATAAAACAAACTTGTGCCAGTTGCGTCGAACAAACTTGTGCCAGTTGCGTAGAACAAACTTGTGCCAGTTACGTAGAACAAACTTGTGCCAGTTGTGTCAGACAAACTTGTGCCAGTTGCGTAGAACAAACTTGTGCCAGTTTCGTAGAACAAACTTGTGCCAGTTGCGTAGAACAAACTTGTGATAGTTGCGAAGAACAAACTTGTGCCAGTTGCGTCGAACAAACTTGTGCCAGTTGCGTCGACCAATCTTGTGTCAGTTTCGTCAAACAAACTTGTGCCAGTTGCATAGACAAACTTGTGCCAGTTGTGTCAAACAAACATGTGCCAGTTGCGTCAAACAAACTTGGGCCAGTTGCGTCGAACAAACTTGTGCCAGTTGTGTCGAAGAAACTTGTGCCAGTTGCGTCGAACAAACTTGTGCCAGTTGCGTCAAACAAACTTGTGCCAGTTGCATAGAACAAACTTGTGCCAGTTGTGTAGAATAACCTTGTGCCAGTTGCGTCAAACAACCTTGTGCCAATTCCGTCAAACAAACTTGTGCCAGTTGCGTCAAAAAAACTTGTGCCAGTTGCGTCAAACAAACTTGTGCCAGTTGGGTCGAACAAACTTGTGCCAGTTGCATCGAACAAACTTCTGCAGTTGCGTCGAACAAACTTTTGCCAGTTGCGTCAAACAAACTTGTGCCAGTTGCATCGAACAAACTTGTGCCAGTTGCGTAGAACAAACTTGTGCCAGTTGTGTCAAACAACCTTGTGCCAGTTGCGTCAAACAACCTTGTGCCAGTTGCATCGAACAAACTTGTGCCAGTTGCGTAGAACAAACTTTTGCCAGTTGCATAGAACAAACTTGTCACAGTTGTGTCAAACAAACTCGTGCCAGTTGCGTAGAACAAACTTGTGCCAGTTGCGTAGAACAAACTTGTGCCAGTTACGTAGAACAAACTTGTGCCAGTTGCGTAGTACAAACTTCTGCCAGTTGCGTAGAACAAATTTGTGCCAGTTACGTAGAACAAACTTGTGCCAGTTGCGTAGAACAAACTTGTGCCAGTTGCGATAAACAAACTTGTGCCAGTTGCGTCAAACAAACTTGTGCCAATTGCATAGAACAAACTTGAGCCAGTTGCGTAGAACAAACTTGTGCCAGTTGCGTCGAACATACTTGTGCCAGTTGCGTTGAACAAACTTGTGCCAGTTGCGTAGAACAAACTTGTGCCAGTTGCATAGAACAAACTTGTGCGAGTTGTGTCAAACAAACTTCTGCCAGTTGCATAGAACAAACTTGTGCCATTTGCATAGAACAAACTTGGGCCAGTTGCATAGAACAAACTTGTGCCAGTTGCGAAGAACAAACTTCTGCCAATTGCGTAAAACAAACTTGTGCCAGTTGCGTAGAACAAAATTGTGCCAGTTGCGTAGAACAAATTTGTGCCAGTTGCGTCGAACAAACTTGTGCCAGTTGCGTCGAACAAACTTGTGCCAGTTGCATAGAACAAACTTGTGTCAGTTGCGTTGGACAAACTTGTGCCAGATGCGTTGAACAAACTTGTGACAGTTGCGTAGAACAAATTTGTGCCAGTTGTTTCAAACAAACTTTTGCCAGTTGCGTCAAACAAACTTGGGCCAATTGCATCAAACAAACTTGTGCCAGTTGCGTAGAACAAACTTGTGCCAGTTGCGTAGAACAAACTTGTGCCAGTTGCGTAGAACAAACTTGTGCCAGTTGCGTCAAACAAACTTAGGCCAGTTGCGTAGAACAAACTTGTGCCAGTTGCGTAGAACAAACTTGTGCCACTTGCGTCAAACAATCTTGTGCCAGTTGCGAAGAACAAACTTGTGCCTGTTGCGTATAACAAAACTGTGCCAGTTGTGTAGAACAAACTTGTGCCAGTTACATAGAACAAACTTGTGCTAGTTGCGTAGAACAAACTTGTGCTAGTTGCGTAGAACAAACTTGTGTCAGTTACGTAGAACAAACTTGTGCCAGTTGCGTCAAACAAACTTGGGCCAGTTGCGTAGAACAAACTTGTGACAGTTGCAAACTACAAACTTGTGCCACTTGCATAGGACTAACTTGTGCCAGTTGCGTCAAACAAACTTGTGCCAGTTGCGTAGAACAAACTTGTGCCAGTTGAGAACTACAAATTTGTGACATTTGCGTAGGACAAACTTGTGCCAGTTGCGTCAAACAAACTTGTGCCAGTTGCGTCAAACAAACTTGTGCCAGTTATATCAAACAAACTTGTGCCAGTTGCATAGTACAAACTTGTGCCAGTTGCATCGAAGAAACTTGTGCCAGTTGCATAGAACAAACTTGTTCCAGTTGCATAGAACAAACTTCTGCTAGTTGCGTAGAACAAACTTGTGCCAGTTGCGTCGAACAAACTTGTGCCAGTTGCGTCGAACAAACTTGTGCCAGTTGCGTCAGACAAACTTGTGCCAGTTGCGTCGAACAACCTTGTGCCAGTTGCGTCAAACAAACTTGTGCCAGTTGTTTCAAACAAACTTTTGCCAGTTGCGTCAAACAAACTTGTGCCAGTTGCGTCGAACAAAATTGTGCCAGTTGCGTCGAACAAACTTGTGCCAGTCGTGTAGAACAAAATTGTGCCAGTTGCGTAGAACAACCTTGTCGCAGTTGCGTCAAACAAACTTGTGCCAGTTGCGGCAAACAAACTTGTGCCAGTTGCGTCAAACAAACTTGTGCCAGTTGGGTCAAACAAACTTGTGCCAGTTGCGTTAAACAAACTTGAGGCAGTTGCATAGAACAAACTTGTGCCTGTTACGTAGAAGAAACTTGTGCCAGTTACATAGAACAAACTTGTGCCAGTTGCGTTGAACAAACTTGTGCCATTTGCGAAGAACAAAATTGTGCCAGCTGCGTCAAACAAACTTGTGCCAGTTGCATAGAACAAACTTGTGCCAGTTGCGTAGAACAAAATTGTGCCAGTTGCGTCGATAAAACTTATGCTAGTTGCGTCGGACAAACTTGTGCCAGTTGCGTCGAGACACTTGTGCCAGATGCGTAGAACAAACTTGTGCCAGTTGTGTTAAACAAACTTTTGCCAGTTGCGTAGAACAAACTTGTGCCGGTTGCGAACTACAAACTTGTGCCAGTGGGGTTGAACAAACTTGGGCCAGTTGCGTCAAACAAACTTGTGCTAGTTGCGTTAAACAAACTTGTGCCAGTTGCGTTGAACAAACTTGTGCCAGTTGCGTCAAACAAACTTGTGCTAGTTGCGTTAAACAAACTTGTGCCAGTTGCGTTGAACAAACTTGTGCCAGTTGCGTCGAACAAACTTGTGCCAGTTGTGTCGAACAAACTTGTGCCAGTTGCGTCGAACAAACTTGTGCCAGTTGCGTAGAACAAACTTGTGCCAGTTGCGTAGAACAAACTTGTGCCAGTTGCATCGAACAAACTTGTGCCAGTTGCTTCAGACAAATTTGTGCCAGTTGAGTCAAATAAACTTGTGCCAGTTGCGTAGAACAAACTTTTGCCAGTTGTGTCTACAAACTTGTGCCAGTTGCGTCAAACAAACTTGTGACAGTTGCGTAGAACAAACTTGTGCCAGTTGCATCGAACAAATTTGTGCCAGTTGCGTAGAACAAACTTGTGCCAGTCGTGTCAAACAAACTTGTGCCAGTTGCGTAGAACAAATTTGTGCCACTTGCGTCAAACAAACTTGTTCCAGTTGCGTAGAACGAATTTCTGCCAGTTACGTAGAACAAACTTTTGCCATTTGTGTCAAACAAACTTGTGCCAGTTGCGTAGAACAAACTTGTGCCAGTTGTGTAGAACAAACTTGTGCCAGTTGTGTAGAACAAACTTGTGCCAGTTACGTAGAACAAACTTCTGCCAGTTGCGTAGAACGAACTTCGGCCAGTTGTGTCAAACAAACTTGTGCCAGTTGCGTAGAACAACCTTGTGCCAGTTCCGTCAAACAAACTTGTGCCAGTTACATAGAACAAACTTGTGCCAGTTGCGTAGAACAAACTTGTGCCAGTTGCGTCAAACAAACTTGTGCCAGTTGCGAAGAACAAACCTGTGACAATTGCGTCAAACAAACTGGTGCCAGTTGAGTCAAAGACACTTGTGCCAGTTGCGTCGGACAAACTTGTGCCAGTTGCGTCGAACAAACTTGTGCCAGATGCGTTGAACAAACTTGTGACAGTTGCGTAGAACAAACTTGTGCCAGTTGCGTTGGACAAACTTGTGCCAGATGCGTTGAACAAACTTGTGACAGTTGCATAGAACAAACTTGTGCCAGTTGTTTCAAACAAACTTTTGCCAGTTGAGTCAAACAAACTTGTGCCAGTTGCGTCAAACAAACTTTTGCCAGTTGCGTAGAACAAAGTTTTGCCAGTTGCGTAGAACAAACTTGTGCCAGTTGCGTAGAACAAACTAGTGCCAGTTGCGTCAAACAAACTTGGGCCAGTTGCGTAGAACAAACTTGTGCCAGTTGCGTAGAACAAACTTGTGCCAGTTGCGAAGAACAAACTTGTGCCTGTTGCGTAGAACAAAATTGTGCCAGTTGCGTAGAACAACCTTGTGCCAGTTGCGTAGAACAAACTTGTGCCAGTTGTGTAGAACAAACTTGTGCTAGTTGCGTAGAACAAACTTGTGCTAGTTGCGTAGAACAAACTTGTGTCAGTTGCGTAGAACGAACTTGTGCCAGTTGCGTCAAACAAACTTGGGCCAGTTGCGTAGAACAAACTTGTGCCAGTTGCGAACTACAAACTTGTGCCACTTGCGTAGGACAAACTTGTGCCAGTTGCGTCAAACAAACTTGTGCCAGGTGCGTCAAACAAACTTGTGCCAGTTGCGTCAAACAAACTTGTGCCAGTTGCGTCGAACAAACTTGTGCCAGTTGCGTAGAACAAACTTGTGCCAGATACGTAGAACAAACTTGTGCCATTTGTGTCAAACAAACTTGTGCCAGTTGCATAGAACAAACTTGTGCCAGTTGCGTAGAACAAACTTGTGCCAGTTACGTAGAACAAACTTGTGCCAGTTGCGTAGGACAAACTTGCGCCAGTTGTGTCAAACAAACTTGTGCCAGTTGCGTAGAACAAACTTGAGACAGTTGCATAGACAAACTTGTGCCAGTTGCGCCGAACATACTTGTGCCAGTTGCGTTGAACAAACTTGTGCTAGTTGCGTAGAACAAACTTGTGGCAGTTGCGTAGAACAAACTTGTGCCAGTTGCGTAGAACAAACTTGTGGCAGTTGCGTAGAACAAACTTTTGCCAGTTGCGTAGAACAAATATTTTCCAGTTGCGTAGAACAAACTTGTGCCAGTTGCGTCGAACAAACTTGTGCCAGTTGCATCGAACAAATTTGTGCCAGTTGCGTTGGACAAACTTGTGCCAGTTGCGTTGAACAAACTTGTGAGAGTTGCGTAGAAGAAACTTGTTCCAGTGGTTTCAAACAAACTTTTGACAGTTGCGTCAAACAAACTTGGGCCAGTTGCGTCAAACAAACTTTTGCCAGTTGCGTAGAACAAACTTGTGCCAGTTGCGTAGAACAAACTTGAGCCAGTTGCGTGGAACAAACTTGTGCCAGTTGCGTCGAACAAACTTGTGCCAGTTGCGTAGAACAAACTTGTGCAATTTGCGTCAAAAAACTTGTGCCAGTTGCGTAGAACAAATTTGTGCTAGTTGAGTAGAACAAACTTGTGACAGTTGCGTCGAACAAACTTGTGCCAGTTGCACAGAACAAACTCGTGCCAGTTGTGAAGAACAAAATTGGGCCAGTTGCGTAGAACAAACTTGTGCCAGTTGCGATGAAAAAACTTGTGCCAGTTGCGTAGAACAAACTTGTGCCAGTTGCGTAGAACAAACTTGTGCCAGTTGCGTAGAACAAACTTGTGCCAGTTGCGTCGAACGAACTTGTGCCAGTTGCATCGAACAAACTTGTGTCAATTGCATAGAACAAACTTGTGCCAGTTGCATAGAACAAACTTGTGCCAGTTGCGTCAAACAAACTTGTGCCAGTTGCGTAAAACAAACTTGTGCCAGTTGCGTCGAACAAACTTGTGCCAGTTGCGTCGAACAAACTTGTGCCAGTTGCGTCGAACAAACTTGTGCCAATTGCGTCGAACAAACTTTTGCCAGTTGCGTAGAACAAACTTGTGCCAGTTGCGTCGAACAAACTTGTGCCAGTTGCGTCGAACAAACTTGTGCCAATTGCGTCGAACAAATTTGTGCCATTTGCGTAGAACAAACTTGGGCTAGTTGCGTAGAACAAACTTGTGCCAGTTGCGAAGAACAAACTTGTGCTAGTTGTATCAAACAAACTTGTGCCAGTTGTGTCAACAAACTTGTGCTAGTTGCATCAAACAAACTTGTGCCAGTTGCGTCGAACAAACTTGTGCCAGTTGCGTCGAACAAACTTGTGCCAGTTGTGTAGAACAAACTTGGGCCAGTTGCGTCGAACAAACTTGTGCCAGTTGCGTCGAACGACCTTGTGCCAGTTGCATAGAACAAACTTGTGTCAATTTCGTAGAACAAACTTGTGCCAGTTGCATAGAACAAACTTGTGCCAGTTGCGTCGAACAAACTTGTGCCAGTTGCATCGAACAAACTTGTGCCAGTTGCGTAGAACAAACTTGAGCTAGTTGCGTAGAACAAACTTGTGCCAGTTGCGAAGAACAAACTTGTGCTAGTTACATCAAACAAACTTGTGCCAGTTGTGTCGAACAAACTTGTGCCAGTTGCATTAAACAAACTTGTGCCAGTTGCGTCGAACAAACTTGTGCCAGTTGCGTCGAAAAAACTTGTGCCAGTTGCGTCGAACAAACTTGTGCCAGTTGCGTCAGACAAACTTGTGCCAGTTGCGTCGAATAACCTTGTGCCAGTTGCGTCAAACAAACTTGTGCTAGTTGTGTCAAACAAACTTTTGCCAGTTGCGTCAAACAAACTTGTGCCAGTTGCGTCGAACAAACTTGTGCCAGTTGTGTCGAACAAACTTGTGCCAGTTGCGTAGAACAAACTTGTGCCAGTTGCGTAGAACAACCTTGTCCCAGTTGCGTCAAACAAACTTGTGCCAGTTACGTCAAACTAACTTGTGCCTGTTGCGTCAAACAAACTTGTGCCAGTTGCAAAGAACAAACTTGTGCCAGTTGCATTAAACAAACTTGTGCCAGTTGCGTCGAACAAACTTGTGCCAGTTACATAGCACAAACTTGTGCCTGTTACGTAGAAGAAACTTGTGCCAGTTATATAGAACAAACTTCGGCCAGTTGCGTAGAACAAACTTGTGCCATTTGCGAAGAACAAACGTGTGCCAGCTGCGTCAAACAAACTTGTGCCAGTTGCATAGAACAAACTTGTGCCAGTTGCGCAGAACAAATTTGTGCCAGTTGCGTCGATCAAACTTATGCCAGTTGCGTAGAACAATCTTGTGCCAGTTGCGTCGAACTAACTTGTGCCAGATGCGTAGAACAAACTTGTGCCAGTTGTGTCAAACAAACTTTTGCCAGTTGCGTCAAACAAACTTGGGCCAGTTGCGTCGAACAAACTTGTGCCAGTTGTGTCGGACAAACTTGAGCCTGTTATGTATAACAAACTTGTGCCAGTTTCGAACTACAAACTTGTGCCAGTTGCGTTGAACAAACTTGGGCCAGTTGCGTCAAACAAACTTGTGCTAATTGTGTTAAACAAACTTTTGCCAGTTGCGTTGAACAAACTTTTGCCAGTTGCGTCGAACAAACATGTGCCAGTTGCGTCAAACAAACTTGTGCCAGTTGCGTCGAACAAACTTGTGCCAGTTGTGTCAAACAAACTTGTGCCAGTTGCGTCGAACAAACTTGTGCCAGTTGTGTCGAACAAACTTGTGCCAGTTGTGTCGAACAAACTTGTGCCAGTTGCGTCAAACAAACTTGTGCCAGTTGCGTCGAACAAACGTGCCAGTTGTGTCGAACAAACTTGTGCCAGTTGCGTCGAACAAACTTGTGCCAGTTACGTAGAACAAACTTGTGCCAGTTGCGTAGAACAAACTTGTGCCAGTTGCGTCAAACAAACTTGTGCCAGTTGGGTCGGACAAACTTGTGCCAGTTGAGTCGAACAAACTTGTGCCAGTTGCGTAGAACAAACTTGTGCCAGTTGTGTCAAACAAACTTTTGCCAGTTGCGTCAAACAAACTTGTGCCAGTTGCGTCAAAAAAACTTGTGCCAATTGCATCGAACAAACTTGTGCCTGTTGCGTAGAACAAACTTGTGCCAGTCGTGTCAAACAAACTTGTGCCAGTTGCGTAGAACAAATTTGTGCCACTTGCGTCAAACAAACTTGTTCCAGTTGCGTAGAACAAACTTGTGCCAGTTACGTAGAACAAACTTTTGCTATTTGTGTCAAACAAATTGTGCCAGTTGCGTAGAACAAACTTGTGCCAGTTGTGTAGAACAAACTTGTGCCAGTTACGTAGAACAAACTTGTGCCAGTTGCGTAGAACAAACTTCTGCCAGTTGTGTCAAACAAACTTGTGCCAGTTGCGCCAAAGAAACTTGTGCCAGTTGCGTAGAACAAACTTCTGCCAGTTGCGTCAAACAAACTTGTGCCAGTTACATAGAACAAACTTGTGCCAGTTGCGTAGAACAACCTTGTGCCAGATGCGTCAAACAAACTTGTGCCAGTTACGTCAAACAAACTTGTGCCAGTTGCGTCAAAAAAACTTGTGCCAGTTGCGTCAAACAAACTTGTGCCAGTTGGGTCGAGTAAACTTGTGCCATTTGCGTTAAACAAACTTGTGCCAGTTGCGTCAAACAAACTTGTGCCAGTTGCATCGAACAAACTTGTGCCAGTTGCGTAGAACAAACTTGTGCCAGTTGCGACAAACAAACTTGTTCCAGTTGCATTGAACAAACTTGTGCCAGTTGCATAGAACAAACTTGTGCCAGTTGCGTTAAACAAACTTGTGCCAGTTGCGTAGAACAAACTTGTGCCAGTTACGTAGAACAAACATGTGCCAGTTGCGTAGAACAAACTTGTGCCAGTTGCGTAGAACAAACTTGTCCCAGTTGTGTAGAACAAACTTGTGCCAGATGCATAGGACAAACTTGTGCCAGTTGCGTCAAACAAACTTGTGCCAGTTGCGTAGAAGAAACTTAACCCAGTTGCGTAGAACAAACTTGTGCCAGTTGCGTCGAACAAACTTGTGCCAGTTGCGTTGAACAAACTTGTGCAAGTTGCGCAGAACAAACTTGTGCCAGTTGCGTCAAACAAACTTGTGCCAGTTGCGTCAAACAAATTTATGCCAGTTGCGTAGAACAAACTTGTGTCAGTTGCGTAGAACAAACTTTTGCCAGTTGCGTCAAACAAACTTGTGCCAGTTGCGTCGAACAAACTTGTGCCAGATATGGCAAACAAACTTGTGCCAGTTGCTTCGAGAAAACTTGTGCCAGTCGCGTAAAAAAAAACTTATGCCAGTTGCATCAAACAAACTTGTGCCAGTTGCGTCAAACAAACTTGTGCCTCTTGCGTCAAACAAACTTGTGCCAGTTGCATCAAACAAACTTGTACCAATTGAGTCGAAAAAACTTGTGCCTGTTACGTTGAACAAACTTGTGCCAGTTGCGTCAAACAAACTTGTGCCAGTTGAGTCGAACAAACTTGTGCCAGTTGCGTCAAACGAACTTGTGCCAGTTGCGTAGAACAAACTTGTGCCAGTTGCGTAGAAGAACCTTGTGGCAGTTGCGTCAAACAAACTTGTGCCAGTTGCGTCAAACAAACTTGTGCCAGTTGCGTTAAACAAACTTGTGCCAGTTGCATCGAACAAACTTTTGCCAGTTGCGTCGAACAAACTTGTGCCAGTTGCGTCGAAAAATCTTGCGCCAGTTGCGTCGAACAAACTAGTGCCAGTTGCGTTGAACAAACTTCTGCCAATTGTGTCAAACAAACTTGTGTCAGTTGCGTAGAACAAACTTGTGCCAGTTGCGTCAAACAAACTTGTGCCAGTTGCGTTAAACAAACTTGTGCCAGTTGCATCGAACAAACTTTTGCCAGTTGCGTCGAACAAACTTGTGCCAGTTGCGTCGAAAAAATCTTGCGCCAGTTGCGTCGAACAAACTAGTGCCAGTTGCGTTGAACAAACTTCTGCCAATTGTGTCAAACAAACTTGTGTCAGTAGCGTAGAACAAAATTGTGCCAGTTGCGTCGAACAAACTTGTGTCAGTTGGGTAGAACAAATTTGTGCCAGTTGCGTCAAACAAACTTGTGCCAGTTGGGTAGAACAAATTTGTGCCAGTTGCGTCAAACAAACTAGTGCCAGTTGCATAGAACAAACTTGTGCCAGATGCATAGAACAAACTTGTGCCAGTTGCGTAGAACAAACTTGTGCCAGTTGCATAGAACAAACTTGTGCCAGTTATGTAGAACAAACTTGTGCCATTTACGTCAAACAAATTTGTGCCAGTTGCGTCGAACAAACTTATGCCAGTTACGGCGAACAAACTTATGCCAGTTTAATCTAGAAAACTTGTGCTAGTTGCGTCAAATAAACTTGTGCCAGTTGCGTCAAACAAACTTGTGCCAGTTGCGTCAAACAAACTTGTGCCAGTTGCGTCAAACAAACCTGTTCCATTTGCGTCAAACAAACTTATTCCAGTTGCGTCAAAGAAATTTGTGCCAATTGAGTCGAAAAAACTTGTGCCAGTTGCGTCGAAGAAACTTGTGCCAGTTGCGTCTAACAAACTTGTGCCAGTTGCGTCAAAAAAACTTGGGCCAGTTTCGTCGAACAAACTTGTGTCAGTGGCATCCAACAAACTTGTGCCAGTTGCGTAGAACAAACTTGTGCCAGTTGCGTCAAACAAACTTGTGCCAGTTGCGTAGAACAAACTTGTGCCAGTTGCGTAGAACAACCTTGTGCCAGTTGCGTCGAACAAACTTGTGCTAGTTTGTAGAAAAAACTTGTGCCAGTTGCGTCAAACAAACTTATGCCAGTTGCGTAAAACAAACTAGTGCCAGTTGCATAGAACAAACTTGTTCCAGTTGAGTAGAACAAACTTGTGCCAATTGCGTCAAACAAACTTGTGCCAGTTCGTCGAACAAACTTGTGCCAGTTGCGTCGAACAAACTTCTGCCAGTTGCGTTAAACAAACTTGTGCCAGTTGCGTCGAACAAACTTGTGCCAGTTGCGTCGAACAAACTTGTGTCAGTTACGGCGAACAAACTTATGCCACTTGCGTCCAGAAAACTTTTGCCAGTTGCGTCAAATAAACTTGTGCCAGTTGCGTCAAACAAACTTTTGCCAGTTACGGCGAACCAACTTGTGCCAGTTGCGTCGAGAAAAGTTGTGCCAGTTGCGTCAAATAAACTTGTGCCAGTTGCGTCAAACAAACTTCTGCCAGTTGCGTCAAACAAATTTGAGCCAGTTGCGTAGAACAAACTAGTGCCAGTTGCATAGAACAAAATTGTGTCAGATGCGTAGAACAAACTTTTGCCATTTGCGTAGAACAAACTTGTGCCAGTTGTGTCAAACAAACTTGTGCCAGTTGTGTACAACAAACTTGTGCCAGTTATGTAGAACAAACTTGTGCCTGTTGCATCAAACAAACTTGTGCCAGTTGTGTCAAACAAACTTGTGCCAGTTGCATAGTACAAACTTGTGCCAGTTGCATAGAACAACCTTGTGCCAGTTGCGTCAAACAAACTTGTGACAGTAGCGTCAAACAAACTTGTGCCAGTTGTGTCAAACAAACTTGTGCCAGTTGCGTCGAACAAACTTGTGCCAGTTGCGTCGAACAAACTTGTGCCAGTTGCGTCGAACAAACTTGTGCCAGTTGTGTCAAACAAACTTGTGCCAGTTGCGTCAAAAAAACTTGTGCCAGTTGCGTCAAAAAAACTTGGGCCAGTTGCGTCAAACAAACTTGTGCCAGTTGCATCGAACAAACTTGTGCCAGTTGCGTAGAACACACTTGTGCCAGTTGCGTCAAACAAACTTGTGCCAGTTGCGTAGAACAAACTTGTGCCAGTTGCGTAGAACAACCTTGTGCCAGTTGCGTCAAACAAACTTGTGCCAGTTGCGTCAAACAAACTTGTGCCAGTTGCGTCGAACAAACTTGTGCCAGTTGTGTAAAACAAACTTGTGCCAGTTGCGTCAAACAAACTTGTGCCAGTTGCGTAGAAAAAACTTGTGCCAGTTGCGTCAAACCAACTTGTGCCAGTTACGTAGAACAACCTTGTGCCAGTTGCGTCAAACAAACTTGTGCCAGTTGTGTCAAACAAACTTGTGCCAGTTGCGTCGAACAAACTTGTGCCAGTTGTGTCAAACAAACTTGTGCCAGTTGCGTCAAACAAACTTGTGCCAGTTGCGTCCAACAAACTTGTACCAGTTGTGTCAGACAAACTTGTACCAGTTGCGTCGAACGAACTTGTACCAGTTACGTAGAACAAAATTGTGCCAGTTGCCTCAAACAAACTTATGCCAGTTGCATAGAACAAATTTGTGCCAGTTGCGTAGAACAACATTGTGCAGTTGCGTCGAACAAACTTGTGACAGTAGCGTCGAACAAACTTGTGCCAGTTGAGTCGAACAAACTTGTGCCAGTTGCGTCGAACAAACTTGTGCCAGTTGCGTCGAACAAACTTGTGTCAGTTGCGTCAAACAAACTTGTGCCAGTTGCGTCAAACAAACTTGTGCCAATTGGGTCGAAAAAATTTGTGCCAGTTGCGTCGAACAAACTTGTGCCAGTTGCGTCTAACAAACTTGTGCCAATTGTGTCAAACAAACTTGTGCCAGTTGCGTCGAACAAACTTGTGGCAGTTGCATCGAACAAACTTGTGCCAGTTGCGTAGAACAAACTTGTGCCAGTTGCGTAGAACAAACTTGTGCCAGTTGCGTAGAACAACCTTGTGCCAGTTGCGTCAAACAAACTTGTGCCAGTTGCGTCAAACAAACTTGTCCCAGTTGTGTCAAACAAACTTGTGCCAGTTGGTTCTAACAAACTTGTGCCAGTTGCGTCCAACAAACTTGTACCAGTTGCGTCAAACAAACTTGTGCCAGTTGCGTCGAACAAACTTGTGCCAGTTGCGTCAAACAATCTTGTGCCAGTTGCGTCAAACAAACTTATGCCAGTTGCATAGAACAAACTAGTGCCAGTTGCATAGAACAAACTTTTGCCAGTTGCGTAGAACAAACTTGTGCCAGTTGCGTCAAACAAACTTGTGCCAGTTGCGTCGAACAAAGTTGTGCCAGTTGCGTCGAAGAAACTTGTGCCAGTTGCGTCAAACAAACATGTGCCAGTTGCGTCGAACAAACTTGTGCCAGTTGCATCGAACAAACTTGTGCCAGATATGACGAACAAACTTGTGCAAGCTGCGTTGAGAAAACTTGTGCCAGTTGCGTCCAAAAAAACTTGTGCCAGTTGCGCCAAACAAACTTGTGCCAGTTGCATCAAACAAACTTGTGCCTCTTACGTTAAACAAACTTGTGCCAATTGAGTCGAAAAAACTTGTGCCAGTTGCGTCGAACAAACTTGTGCCAGTTGCGTCAAACAAACTTGTGCCAGTTGCATAGAACAAACTTGTGCCAGTTGTGTCAAACAAACTTGTGCCAGTTGCATAGAACAAACTTGAGCCAGTTGCGTAGAACAAATTTGTGCCAGTTGCATCGAGAAAACTTGTGCCAGTTGCGTCAAATAAACTTGTGCCAGTTGCGTCAAACAAACTTGTGCCAGTTGCGTCAAACAAACTTGAGCCAGTTGCGTCAAACAAACTTGTGCCAGTTTCGTCGAGAAAACTTGTGCCAGTTGCGTCAAATAAACTTGTGCCAGTTGCGTCAAACAAACTTGTGCCAGTTACGTCAAACAAACTTGTGCCAGTTGCGTCAAACAAACTTGTTCCAGTTGCGTCAAACAAACTTGTGCCAATTGAGTCGAAAAAACTTGTGCCAGTTGCGTCGAACAAACGTGTGCCAGTTGCGTCTAACAAACTTGTGCCAGTTGCGTCAAAAAAACTTGGGACACTTTCGTCAAACAAACTTGTGCCAGTGGCATCCAACAAACTTGTGCCAGTTGCGTCGAACAAACTTGTGCCAGTTGCGTCAAACAAACTTGTGCCAGTTGCGTAGAACAAACTTGTGCCAGTTGCGTAGAACAACCTTGTGCCAGTTGAGTCGACCAAACTTGTGCTAGTTGGTAGAACAAACTTGTGCCAGTTGCGTCAAACAAACTTATGCCAGTTGCGTAAAACAAACTAGTGCCAGTTGCATTGAAGAAACTTGTGCCAGTTGCGTAGAACAAACTTGTGCCAGTTGCGTAGAACAAACTTGTGCCAGTTGTCTCAAACAAACTTGTGCCAGTTGCGTCAAACAAACTTGGGCCAGTTGCATCGAACAAACTTGTGCCAGTTGCGTCGAAGAAACTTGTGCCAGTTGCGTAGAACAAACTTATGCCAGTTGCGTAGAAGAAACTTGTGCCAGTTGCGTAGAACAAACTTGTGCCAGTTGCATAGAACAAACTTGTGCCAGTTTTGTAGAACAACCTTTTGCCAGTTGCGTCAAACAACCTTGTGCCAGTTGCGTCAAACAAACTTGTGCACGGTGAGTCAAAAAAACTTGTGCCAGTTGTGTCAAACAAACTTGTGCCAGTTGGGTCGAATAAACTTGTGCCAGTTGCATCAAACAAACTTGTGCCAGTTGCTTAGAACAAACTTGTGCCAGTTGCATAGAACAAACTTGTGCCAGTTGTGTCAAACAAACTTGTGCCAGATGCGTAGGACAAACTTGTGCCAGTTGCATCAAACAAACTTGTGCCAGTTGCGTAGAACAAACTTGAGCCAGTTGCGTAGAACAAGCTTGTGCCAGTTGCATCGAACAAACTTGCGCCAGTTGCATTGAACAAACTTGTGCCAGTTGCGCAGAACAAACTTGTGCCAGTTAAGTCAAACAGACTTGTGCCAGTTGCGTCAAACAAATTTATGCCAGTTGCATAGAACTAACTTGTGCCAGTTGCATCGAACAAACTTGTGCCAGTTGCGTCGAACACACTTGTGCCAGTTGCGTCGGACAAACTTGTGCCAATTGCGTCAAACAAACTTGTGCCAGTTGTGTCAAACAAAATTGTGCCAGTTGCATAAAACAAACTTGTGCCAGTTGCGTCGAACAAACTTGTGCCAGTTGCGTAGAACAAACTTGTGCCAGTTATGTAGAACAAACTTGTGCCAGTTGTGTCAGACAAACTTGTGCCAGTTGCGTAGAACAAACTTGTGCCAGTTGTGTCAGACAAACTTGTGCCAGTTGCGTAGAACAAACTTGTGATAGTTGCGAAGAACAAACTTGTGCCAGTTGCGTCGAACAAACTTGTGCCAGTTGCGTCGACCAATCTTGTGCCAGTTTCGTCAAACAAACTTGTGCCAGATGCGTTGAACAAACTTGTGACAGTTGCGTAGAACAAACTTGTGCCAGTTGCGTCAAACAAACTTGGGCCAGTTGCGTCGAACAAACTTGTGCCAGTTGTGTCGAAGAAACTTGTGCAAGTTGCGTAGAACAAACTTGTGCCAGTTGCGTCAAACAAACTTGTGCCAGTTGCATAGAACAAACTTGTGCCAGTTGTGTAGAATAACCTTGTGCCAGTTGCGTCAAACAACCTTGTGCCAATTCCGTCAAACAAACTTGTGCCAGTTGCGTCAAAAAAACTTGTGCCAGTTGCGTCAAACAAACTTGTGCCAGTTGGGTCGAATAAACTTGTGCCAGTTGCATTAAACAAACTTGTGCCAGTTCGTCGAACAAACTTGTGCCAGTTGCATCGAACAAACTTCTGCAGTTGCGTCGAACAAACTTGTGCCAGTTGCGTCAAACAAACTTGTGCCAGTTGCATCGAACAAACTTGTGCCAGTTGCGTAGAACAAACTTGTGCCAGTTGTGTCAAACAACCTTGTGCCAGTTGCGTCAAACAACCTTGTGCCAGTTGCATCGAACAAACTTGTGCCAGTTGCGTAGAACAAACTTTTGCCAGTTGCATAGAACAAACTTGTCACAGTTGTGTCAAACAAACTTGTGCCAGTTGCGTCGAACAAACTTGTGGCAGTTACATCGAACAAACTTGTGCCAGTTGCGTAGAACAAACTTGTGCCAGTTGCGTAGAACAAACTTGTCCCAGTTGCGTAGAACAACCTTGTGCCAGTTGCGTCAAACAAACTTGTGCCAGTTGCGTCAAACAAACTTGTCCCAGTTGTGTCAAACAAACTTGTGCCAGTTGGTTCGAACAAACTTGTGCCAGTTGCGTCCAACAAACTTGTACCAGTTGCGTCAAACAAACTTGTGCCAGTTGCGTCGAACAAACTTGTGCCAGTTGCGTAGAACAAACTTGTGCCAGTTGCGTCAAACAAACTTATGCCAGTTGCATAGAACAAACTAGTGCCAGTTGCATAGAACAAACTTTTGCCAGTTGCTTAGAACAAACTTGTGCCAGTTGCGTCAAACAAACTTGTGCCAGTTGCGTCGAACAAAGTTGTGCCAGTTGCGTCGAAGAAACTTGTGCCAGTTGCGTCAAACAAACATGTGCCAGTTGCGTCGAACAAACTTGTGCCAGTTGCATCCAACAAACTTGTGCCAGATATGACGAACAAACTTGTGCAAGCTGCGTTGACAAAACTTGTGCCAGTTGCGTCAAAAAAAACTTGTGCCAGTTGCGCCAAACAAACTTGTGCCAGTTGCATCAAACAAACTTGTGCCTCTTACGTTAAACAAACTTGTGCCAATTGAGTCGAAAAAACTTGTGCCAGTTGCGTCGAACAAACTTGTGCCAGTTGCGTCAAACAAACTTGTGCCAGTTGCGTAGAACAAACTTTTGCCAGTTGCGTCAAACAAACTTGTGCCAGTTGCGTAGAAGAACCTTGTGCCAGTTGCGTCAAACGTACTTGTGACAGTTGCATCAAACAAACTTGTGCCAGTTGCGTCGAACAAACTTGTGCCAGTTGAGTCAAACAAACTTGTGCCAGGTGGGTCGAACAAACTTGTGCCAGTTGCATTAAACAAACTTGTGCCAGTTGCATCGAACAAACTTTTGCCAGTTGCGTCGAACAAACTTGTGCCAGTTGCGTCGAACAAACTTGCGCCAGTTACGTCAAACAAACTTGTGCCAGTTGCGTTGAACAAACTTCTGCCAGTTGTGTCAAACAAACTTGTGTCAGTTGCGTAGAACAAACTTGTGCCAGTTGCGTCGAACAAACTTGTGTCAGTTGGGTAGAACAAACTTGTGCCAGTTGCGTCAAACAAACATGTCCCAGTTGCGTAGAACAAACTAGTGCCAGTTGCATAGAACAAACTTGTGCCAGATGCGTAGAACAAACTTGTGCCAGTTGCGTAGAACAAACTTGTGCCAGTTGCATAGAACAAACTTGTGCCAGTTATGTAGAACAAACTTGTGCCAGTTGCGTCGAACAAACTTTTGCCAGTTGCGTCGAACAAACTTGTGCCAGTTACGGCGAACAAACTTGTGCCAGTTTTGTCGAGAAAACTTGTGCCAGTTGCGACAAATAAACTTGTGCCAGTTGCGTCAAACAAACTTGTGCCAGTTGTGTCAAACAAACTTGTGCCAGTTGCGTCAAACAAACTTGTTCCAGTTGCGTCAAACAAACTTGTGCCAATTGAGTCGAAAAAACTTGTGCCAGTTGCGTCGAACAAACTTGTGCCAGTTGCGTAGAACAAACTTGTGCCAGTTGCGTCAAAAAAACTTGGGCCAGTTTCGTCAACCAAACTTGTGCCAGTGGCATCTAACAAACTTGTGCCAGTTGCGTCGAACAAACTTGTGCCAGTTGCGTCAAACAAACATGTGCCAGTTGCGTAGAACAAACTTGTGCCAGTTGCGTAGAACAACCTTGTGCCAGTTGAGTCGAACAAACTTGTGCTAGTTGGTAGAACAAACTTGTGCCAGTTGCGTCAAACAAACTTGTGCCAGTTGCGTCAAACAAACTTGTACCAATTGAGTTGAAAAAACTTGTGCCTGTTACGTCGAACAAACATGTGCCAGTTGCGTCTAACAAACATGTGCCAATTGCGTCAAACAAACTTGTGCCAGTTGCATCAAACAAACTTGTGCCAGTTGCGTAGAAGAACCTTGTGCCAGTTGCGTCAAACGAACTTGTGCCAGTTGCGTCAAACAAACTTGTGCCAGTTGAGTCAAACAATCTTGTGCCAGTTGAGTCAAACAAACTTGTGCCAGTTGGGTCGAACAAACTTATGCCAGTTGCGTTAAACAAACTTGTGCCAGTTGCATCGAACAAACTTTTGCCAGTTGCGTCGAACAAACTTGTGCCAGTTGCGCGAACAAACTTGCGCTAGATACGTCAAACAAACTTGTGCCAGTTGCGTTGAACAAACTTCTACTAGTTGTGTCAAACAAACTTGTGTCAGTTGCGTAGAACAAACTTGTGCCAGTTGCGTCGAACAAACTTGTGCCAGTTGCGTCGAACAAACTTGTGTCAGTTGCGTCAAACAAACTTGTGCCAGTTGCGTCAAACAAACTTGTGCCAATTGGGTCGAAAAAATTTGTGCCAGTTGCGTCGAACAAACTTGTGCCAGTTGCGTCTAACAAACTTGTGCCAATTGTGTCAAACAAACTTGTGCCAGTTGCGTCGAACAAACTTGTGGCAGTTGCATCGAACAAACTTGTGCCAGTTGCGTAGAACAAACTTGTGCCAGTTGCGTAGAACAAACTTGTGCCAGTTGCGTAGAACAACCTTGTGCCAGTTGCGTCAAACAAACTTGTGCCAGTTGCGTCAAACAAACTTGTCCCAGTTGTGTCAAACAAACTTGTGCCAGTTGGTTCTAACAAACTTGTGCCAGTTGCGTCCAACAAACTTGTACCAGTTGCGTCAAACAAACTTGTGCCAGTTGCGTCGAACAAACTTGTGCCAGTTGCGTCAAACAATCTTGTGCCAGTTGCGTCAAACAAACTTATGCCAGTTGCATAGAACAAACTAGTGCCAGTTGCATAGAACAAACTTTTGCCAGTTGCGTAGAACAAACTTGTGCCAGTTGCGTCAAACAAACTTGTGCCAGTTGCGTCGAACAAAGTTGTGCCAGTTGCGTCGAAGAAACTTGTGCCAGTTGCGTCAAACAAACATGTGCCAGTTGCGTCGAACAAACTTGTGCCAGTTGCATCGAACAAACTTGTGCCAGATATGACGAACAAACTTGTGCAAGCTGCGTTGAGAAAACTTGTGCCAGTTGCGTCCAAAAAAACTTGTGCCAGTTGCGCCAAACAAACTTGTGCCAGTTGCATCAAACAAACTTGTGCCTCTTACGTTAAACAAACTTGTGCCAATTGAGTCGAAAAAACTTGTGCCAGTTGCGTCGAACAAACTTGTGCCAGTTGCGTCAAACAAACTTGTGCCAGTTGCATAGAACAAACTTGTGCCAGTTGTGTCAAACAAACTTGTGCCAGTTGCATAGAACAAACTTGAGCCAGTTGCGTAGAACAAATTTGTGCCAGTTGCATCGAGAAAACTTGTGCCAGTTGCGTCAAATAAACTTGTGCCAGTTGCGTCAAACAAACTTGTGCCAGTTGCGTCAAACAAACTTGAGCCAGTTGCGTCAAACAAACTTGTGCCAGTTTCGTCGAGAAAACTTGTGCCAGTTGCGTCAAATAAACTTGTGCCAGTTGCGTCAAACAAACTTGTGCCAGTTACGTCAAACAAACTTGTGCCAGTTGCGTCAAACAAACTTGTTCCAGTTGCGTCAAACAAACTTGTGCCAATTGAGTCGAAAAAACTTGTGCCAGTTGCGTCGAACAAACGTGTGCCAGTTGCGTCTAACAAACTTGTGCCAGTTGCGTCAAAAAAACTTGGGACACTTTCGTCAAACAAACTTGTGCCAGTGGCATCCAACAAACTTGTGCCAGTTGCGTCGAACAAACTTGTGCCAGTTGCGTCAAACAAACTTGTGCCAGTTGCGTAGAACAAACTTGTGCCAGTTGCGTAGAACAACCTTGTGCCAGTTGAGTCGACCAAACTTGTGCTAGTTGGTAGAACAAACTTGTGCCAGTTGCGTCAAACAAACTTATGCCAGTTGCGTAAAACAAACTAGTGCCAGTTGCATTGAAGAAACTTGTGCCAGTTGCGTAGAACAAACTTGTGCCAGTTGCGTAGAACAAACTTGTGCCAGTTGTCTCAAACAAACTTGTGCCAGTTGCGTCAAACAAACTTGGGCCAGTTGCATCGAACAAACTTGTGCCAGTTGCGTCGAAGAAACTTGTGCCAGTTGCGTAGAACAAACTTATGCCAGTTGCGTAGAAGAAACTTGTGCCAGTTGCGTAGAACAAACTTGTGCCAGTTGCATAGAACAAACTTGTGCCAGTTTTGTAGAACAACCTTTTGCCAGTTGCGTCAAACAACCTTGTGCCAGTTGCGTCAAACAAACTTGTGCACGGTGAGTCAAAAAAACTTGTGCCAGTTGTGTCAAACAAACTTGTGCCAGTTGGGTCGAATAAACTTGTGCCAGTTGCATCAAACAAACTTGTGCCAGTTGCTTAGAACAAACTTGTGCCAGTTGCATAGAACAAACTTGTGCCAGTTGTGTCAAACAAACTTGTGCCAGATGCGTAGGACAAACTTGTGCCAGTTGCATCAAACAAACTTGTGCCAGTTGCGTAGAACAAACTTGAGCCAGTTGCGTAGAACAAGCTTGTGCCAGTTGCATCGAACAAACTTGCGCCAGTTGCATTGAACAAACTTGTGCCAGTTGCGCAGAACAAACTTGTGCCAGTTAAGTCAAACAGACTTGTGCCAGTTGCGTCAAACAAATTTATGCCAGTTGCATAGAACTAACTTGTGCCAGTTGCATCGAACAAACTTGTGCCAGTTGCGTCGAACACACTTGTGCCAGTTGCGTCGGACAAACTTGTGCCAATTGCGTCAAACAAACTTGTGCCAGTTGTGTCAAACAAAATTGTGCCAGTTGCATAAAACAAACTTGTGCCAGTTGCGTCGAACAAACTTGTGCAGTTGCGTAGAACAAACTTGTGCCAGTTATGTAGAACAAACTTGTGCCAGTTGTGTCAGACAAACTTGTGCCAGTTGCGTAGAACAAACTTGTGCCAGTTGTGTCAGACAAACTTGTGCCAGTTGCGTAGAACAAACTTGTGATAGTTGCGAAGAACAAACTTGTGCCAGTTGCGTCGAACAAACTTGTGCCAGTTGCGTCGACCAATCTTGTGCCAGTTTCGTCAAACAAACTTGTGCCAGATGCGTTGAACAAACTTGTGACAGTTGCGTAGAACAAACTTGTGCCAGTTGCGTCAAACAAACTTGGGCCAGTTGCGTCGAACAAACTTGTGCCAGTTGTGTCGAAGAAACTTGTGCAAGTTGCGTAGAACAAACTTGTGCCAGTTGCGTCAAACAAACTTGTGCCAGTTGCATAGAACAAACTTGTGCCAGTTGTGTAGAATAACCTTGTGCCAGTTGCGTCAAACAACCTTGTGCCAATTCCGTCAAACAAACTTGTGCCAGTTGCGTCAAAAAAACTTGTGCCAGTTGCGTCAAACAAACTTGTGCCAGTTGGGTCGAATAAACTTGTGCCAGTTGCATTAAACAAACTTGTGCCAGTTCGTCGAACAAACTTGTGCCAGTTGCATCGAACAAACTTCTGCAGTTGCGTCGAACAAACTTGTGCCAGTTGCGTCAAACAAACTTGTGCCAGTTGCATCGAACAAACTTGTGCCAGTTGCGTAGAACAAACTTGTGCCAGTTGTGTCAAACAACCTTGTGCCAGTTGCGTCAAACAACCTTGTGCCAGTTGCATCGAACAAACTTGTGCCAGTTGCGTAGAACAAACTTTTGCCAGTTGCATAGAACAAACTTGTCACAGTTGTGTCAAACAAACTTGTGCCAGTTGCGTCGAACAAACTTGTGGCAGTTACATCGAACAAACTTGTGCCAGTTGCGTAGAACAAACTTGTGCCAGTTGCGTAGAACAAACTTGTCCCAGTTGCGTAGAACAACCTTGTGCCAGTTGCGTCAAACAAACTTGTGCCAGTTGCGTCAAACAAACTTGTCCCAGTTGTGTCAAACAAACTTGTGCCAGTTGGTTCGAACAAACTTGTGCCAGTTGCGTCCAACAAACTTGTACCAGTTGCGTCAAACAAACTTGTGCCAGTTGCGTCGAACAAACTTGTGCCAGTTGCGTAGAACAAACTTGTGCCAGTTGCGTCAAACAAACTTATGCCAGTTGCATAGAACAAACTAGTGCCAGTTGCATAGAACAAACTTTTGCCAGTTGCTTAGAACAAACTTGTGCCAGTTGCGTCAAACAAACTTGTGCCAGTTGCGTCGAACAAACAAAGTTGTGCCAGTTGCGTCGAAGAAACTTGTGCCAGTTGCGTCAAACAAACATGTGCCAGTTGCGTCGAACAAACTTGTGCCAGTTGCATCCAACAAACTTGTGCCAGATATGACGAACAAACTTGTGCAAGCTGCGTTGACAAAACTTGTGCCAGTTGCGTCAAAAAAAACTTGTGCCAGTTGCGCCAAACAAACTTGTGCCAGTTGCATCAAACAAACTTGTGCCTCTTACGTTAAACAAACTTGTGCCAATTGAGTCGAAAAAACTTGTGCCAGTTGCGTCGAACAAACTTGTGCCAGTTGCGTCAAACAAACTTGTGCCAGTTGCGTAGAACAAACTTTTGCCAGTTGCGTCAAACAAACTTGTGCCAGTTGCGTAGAAGAACCTTGTGCCAGTTGCGTCAAACGTACTTGTGACAGTTGCATCAAACAAACTTGTGCCAGTTGCGTCGAACAAACTTGTGCCAGTTGAGTCAAACAAACTTGTGCCAGGTGGGTCGAACAAACTTGTGCCAGTTGCATTAAACAAACTTGTGCCAGTTGCATCGAACAAACTTTTGCCAGTTGCGTCGAACAAACTTGTGCCAGTTGCGTCGAACAAACTTGCGCCAGTTACGTCAAACAAACTTGTGCCAGTTGCGTTGAACAAACTTCTGCCAGTTGTGTCAAACAAACTTGTGTCAGTTGCGTAGAACAAACTTGTGCCAGTTGCGTCGAACAAACTTGTGTCAGTTGGGTAGAACAAACTTGTGCCAGTTGCGTCAAACAAACATGTCCCAGTTGCGTAGAACAAACTAGTGCCAGTTGCATAGAACAAACTTGTGCCAGATGCGTAGAACAAACTTGTGCCAGTTGCGTAGAACAAACTTGTGCCAGTTGCATAGAACAAACTTGTGCCAGTTATGTAGAACAAACTTGTGCCAGTTGCGTCGAACAAACTTTTGCCAGTTGCGTCGAACAAACTTGTGCCAGTTACGGCGAACAAACTTGTGCCAGTTTTGTCGAGAAAACTTGTGCCAGTTGCGACAAATAAACTTGTGCCAGTTGCGTCAAACAAACTTGTGCCAGTTGTGTCAAACAAACTTGTGCCAGTTGCGTCAAACAAACTTGTTCCAGTTGCGTCAAACAAACTTGTGCCAATTGAGTCGAAAAAACTTGTGCCAGTTGCGTCGAACAAACTTGTGCCAGTTGCGTAGAACAAACTTGTGCCAGTTGCGTCAAAAAAACTTGGGCCAGTTTCGTCAACCAAACTTGTGCCAGTGGCATCTAACAAACTTGTGCCAGTTGCGTCGAACAAACTTGTGCCAGTTGCGTCAAACAAACATGTGCCAGTTGCGTAGAACAAACTTGTGCCAGTTGCGTAGAACAACCTTGTGCCAGTTGAGTCGAACAAACTTGTGCTAGTTGGTAGAACAAACTTGTGCCAGTTGCGTCAAACAAACTTGTGCCAGTTGCGTCAAACAAACTTGTACCAATTGAGTCGAAAAAACTTGTGCCTGTTACGTCGAACAAACATGTGCCAGTTGCGTCTAACAAACATGTGCCAATTGCGTCAAACAAACTTGTGCCAGTTGCATCAAACAAACTTGTGCCAGTTGCGTAGAAGAACCTTGTGCCAGTTGCGTCAAACGAACTTGTGCCAGTTGCGTCAAACAAACTTGTGCCAGTTGAGTCAAACAATCTTGTGCCAGTTGAGTCAAACAAACTTGTGCCAGTTGGGTCGAACAAACTTATGCCAGTTGCGTTAAACAAACTTGTGCCAGTTGCATCGAACAAACTTTTGCCAGTTGCGTCGAACAAACTTGTGCCAGTTGCGCGAACAAACTTGCGCTAGATACGTCAAACAAACTTGTGCCAGTTGCGTTGAACAAACTTCTACTAGTTGTGTCAAACAAACTTGTGTCAGTTGCGTAGAACAAACTTGTGCCAGTTGCGTCGAACAAACTTGTGTCAGTTGGGTAGAACAAACTTGTGCCAGTTGCGTCAAACAAACATGTCCCAGTTGCGTAGAACAAACTAGTGCCAGTTGCATAGAAGAAACTTGTGCCAGATGCGTAGAAAAAACTTGTGCCAGTTGCGTAGAACAAACTTGTGCCAATTGCGTCAAACAAACTTGTGCCAATTGAGTCGAAAAAACTTGTGCCAGTTGCGTCGAAGAAACTTGTGCCAGTTGTGTCGAACAAACTTGTATCAGTTGCGTCAAACAAACTTGTGCCAGTTTCGTCGAGAAAACTTGTGCCAGTTGCGTTAAATAAACTTGTGCCAGTTGCGTCAAACAAACTTGTGCCAGTTGCGTCAAACAAACTTGTGCCAGTTGCGTCAAACAAACTTGTTCCAGTTGCGTCAAACAAACTTGTGCCAATTGAGTCGAAAAAACTTGTGCCAGTTGCGTCGAACAAACTTGTGCCAGTTGCGTCTAACAAACTTGTGCCAGTTGCGTCAAAAAAACTTGGGACACTTTCGTCAAACAAACTTGTGCCAGTGGCATCCAACAAACTTGTGCCAGTTGCGTTGAACAAACTTGTGCCAGTTGCGTCAAACAAACTTTTGCCATTTGCGTAGAACAAACTTGTGCCAGTTGCGTAGAACAACCTTATGCCAGTTGAGTCGACCAAACTTGTGCTAGTTGGTAGAACAAACTTATGACAGTTGCGTAAAACAAACTAGTGCCAGTTGCATAGAACAAACTTGTGCCAGTTGAGTAGAACAAACTTGTGCCAATTGCATCAAACAAACTTGTGCCAGTTGCGTCGAACAAACTTGTACCAGTTGCGTCGAACAAACTTCTGCCAGTTGCGTTAAACAAACTTGTGCCAGTTGCGTCGAACAAACTTGTGCCAGTTGCGTCGAACAAACTTGTGTCAGTTACGGCGAACAAACTTATGCCACTTGCGTCCAGAAAACTTTTGCCAGTTGCGTCAAATAAACTTGTGCCAGTTGCGTCAAACAAACTTGTGCCAGTTACGGCGAACCAACTTGTGCCAGTTGCGTCGAGAAAAGTTGTGCCAGTTGCGTCAAATAAACTTGTGCCAGTTGCGTCAAACAAATTTCTGCCAGTTGCGTCAAACAAATTTGAGCCAGTTGCGTAGAACAAACTAGTGCCAGTTGCATAGAACAAAATTGTGTCAGATGCGTAGAACAAACTTTTGCCATTTGCGTAGAACAAACTTGTGCCAGTTGTGTCAAACAAACTTGTGCCAGTTGTGTACAACAAACTTGTGCCAGTTATGTAGAACAAACTTGTGCCTGTTGCATCAAACAAACTTGTGCCAGTTGTGTCAAACAAACTTGTGCCAGTTGCATAGTACAAACTTGTGCTAGTTGCATAGAACAACCTTGTGCCAGTTGCGTCAAACAAACTTGTGACAGTAGCGTCAAACAAACTTGTGCCAGTTGTGTCAAACAAACTTGTGCCAGTTGCGTCGAACAAACTTGTGCCAGTTGCGTCGAACAAACTTGTGCCAGTTGCGTCGAACAGACTTCTGCCAGTTGTGTCAAACAAACTTGTGCCAGTTGCGTCAAAAATACTTGTGCCAGTTGCGTCAAAAAAACTTGGGCCAGTTGCGTCAAACAAACTTGTGCCAGTTGCATCGAACAAACTTGTGCCAGTTGCGTAGAAAAAACTTGTGCCAGTTGCGTCAAACAAACTTGTGCCAGTTGCGTAGAACAAACTTGTGCCAGTTGCGTAGAACAACCTTGTGCCAGTTGCGTCAAACAAACTTGTGCCAGTTGCGTCAAACAAACTTGTGCCAGTTGCGTCGAACAAACTTGTGCCAGTTGTGTCAAACAAACTTGTGCCAGTTGCGTCAAACAAACTTGTGCCAGTTGCGTAGAAAAAACTTGTGCCAGTTGCGTCAAACCAACTTGTGCCAGTTACGTAGAACAACCTTGTGCCAGTTGCGTCAAACAAACTTGTGCCAGTTGTGTCAAACAAACTTGTGCCAGTTGCGTCGAACAAACTTGTGCCAGTTGTGTCAAACAAACTTGTGCCAGTTGCGTCAAACAAACTTGTGCCAGTTGCGTCCAACAAACTTGTACCAGTTGTGTCAGACAAACTTGTACCAGTTGCGTCGAACGAACTTGTACCAGTTACGTAGAACAAAATTGTGCCAGTTGCCTCAAACAAACTTATGCCAGTTGCATAGAACAAATTTGTGCCAGTTGCGTAGAACAACATTGTGCAGTTGCGTCGAACAAACTTGTGACAGTAGCGTCGAACAAACTTGTGCCAGTTGCGTCGAACAAACTTGTGCCAGTTGCGTCGAACAAACTTGTGCCAGTTGCGTCGAACAAACTTGTGTCAGTTGCGTCAAACAAACTTGTGCCAGTTGCGTCAAACAAACTTGTGCCAATTGGGTCGAAAAAATTTGAGCCAGTTGCATCGAACAAACTTGTGCCAGTTGCGTCTAACAAACTTGTGCCAATTGTGTCAAACAAACTTGTGCCAGTTGCGTCGAACAAACTTGTGGCAGTTGCATCGAACAAACTTGTGCCAGTTGCGTAGAACAAACTTGTGCCAGTTGCGTAGAACAAACTTGTGCCAGTTGCGTAGAACAACCTTGTGCCAGTTGCGTCAAACAAACTTGTGCCAGTTGCGTCAAACAAACTTGTCCCAGTTGTGTCAAACAAACTTGTGCCAGTTGGTTCTAACAAACTTGTGCCAGTTGCGTCCAACAAACTTGTACCAGTTGCGTCAAACAAACTTGTGCCAGTTGCGTCGAACAAACTTGTGCCAGTTGCGTCAAACAATCTTGTGCCAGTTGCGTCAAACAAACTTATGCCAGTTGCATAGAACAAACTAGTGCCAGTTGCATAGAACAAACTTTTGCCAGTTGCGTAGAACAAACTTGTGCCAGTTGCGTCAAACAAACTTGTGCCAGTTGCGTCGAACAAAGTTGTGCCAGTTGCGTCGAAGAAACTTGTGCCAGTTGCGTCAAACAAACATGTGCCAGTTGCGTCGAACAAACTTGTGCCAGTTGCATCGAACAAACTTGTGCCAGATATGACGAACAAACTTGTGCAAGCTGCGTTGAGAAAACTTGTGCCAGTTGCGTCCAAAAAAACTTGTGCCAGTTGCGCCAAACAAACTTGTGCCAGTTGCATCAAACAAACTTGTGCCTCTTACGTTAAACAAACTTGTGCCAATTGAGTCGAAAAAACTTGTGCCAGTTGCGTCGAACAAACTTGTGCCAGTTGCGTCAAACAAACTTGTGCCAGTTGCATAGAACAAACTTGTGCCAGTTGTGTCAAACAAACTTGTGCCAGTTGCATAGAACAAACTTGAGCCAGTTGCGTAGAACAAATTTGTGCCAGTTGCATCGAGAAAACTTGTGCCAGTTGCGTCAAATAAACTTGTGCCAGTTGCGTCAAACAAACTTGTGCCAGTTGCGTCAAACAAACTTGAGCCAGTTGCGTCAAACAAACTTGTGCCAGTTTCGTCGAGAAAACTTGTGCCAGTTGCGTCAAATAAACTTGTGCCAGTTGCGTCAAACAAACTTGTGCCAGTTACGTCAAACAAACTTGTGCCAGTTGCGTCAAACAAACTTGTTCCAGTTGCGTCAAACAAACTTGTGCCAATTGAGTCGAAAAAACTTGTGCCAGTTGCGTCGAACAAACGTGTGCCAGTTGCGTCTAACAAACTTGTGCCAGTTGCGTCAAAAAAACTTGGGACACTTTCGTCAAACAAACTTGTGCCAGTGGCATCCAACAAACTTGTGCCAGTTGCGTCGAACAAACTTGTGCCAGTTGCGTCAAACAAACTTGTGCCAGTTGCGTAGAACAAACTTGTGCCAGTTGCGTAGAACAACCTTGTGCCAGTTGAGTCGACCAAACTTGTGCTAGTTGGTAGAACAAACTTGTGCCAGTTGCGTCAAACAAACTTATGCCAGTTGCGTAAAACAAACTAGTGCCAGTTGCATTGAAGAAACTTGTGCCAGTTGCGTAGAACAAACTTGTGCCAGTTGCGTAGAACAAACTTGTGCCAGTTGTCTCAAACAAACTTGTGCCAGTTGCGTCAAACAAACTTGGGCCAGTTGCATCGAACAAACTTGTGCCAGTTGCGTCGAAGAAACTTGTGCCAGTTCCGTAGAACAAACTTATGCCAGTTGCGTAGAAGAAACTTGTGCCAGTTGCGTAGAACAAACTTGTGCCAGTTGCATAGAACAAACTTGTGCCAGTTTTGTAGAACAACCTTTTGCCAGTTGCGTCAAAAAACCTTGTGCCAGTTGCGTCAAACAAACTTGTGCACGGTGAGTCAAAAAAACTTGTGCCAGTTGTGTCAAACAAACTTGTGCCAGTTGGGTCGAATAAACTTGTGCCAGTTGCATCAAACAAACTTGTGCCAGTTGCTTAGAACAAACTTGTGCCAGTTGCATAGAACAAACTTGTGCCAGTTGTGTCAAACAAACTTGTGCCAGATGCGTAGGACAAACTTGTGCCAGTTGCGTCAAACAAACTTGTGCCAGTTGCGTAGAACAAACTTGAGCCAGTTGCGTAGAACAAGCTTGTGCCAGTTGCATCGAACAAACTTGCGCCAGTTGCATTGAACAAACTTGTGCCAGTTGCGCAGAACAAACTTGTGCCAGTTAAGTCAAACAGACTTGTGCCAGTTGCGTCAAACAAATTTATGCCAGTTGCATAGAACTAACTTGTGCCAGTTGCATCGAACAAACTTGTGCCAGTTGCGTCGAACACACTTGTGCCAGTTGCGTCGGACAAACTTGTGCCAATTGCGTCGAACAAACTTGTGCCAGTTGTGTCAAACAAAATTGTGCCAGTTGCATAAAACAAACTTGTGCCAGTTGCGTCGAACAAACTTGTGCCAGTTGCGTAGAACAAACTTGTGCCAGTTACGTAGAACAAACTTGTGCCAGTTGTGTCAGACAAACTTGTGCCAGTTGCATAGAACAAACTTGTGCCAGTTTCGTAGAACAAACTTGTGCCAGTTGCGTAGAACAAACTTGTGATAGTTGCGAAGAACAAACTTGTGCCAGTTGCGTCGAACAAACTTGTGCCAGTTGCGTCGACCAATCTTGTGCCAGTTTCGTCAAACAAACTTGTGCCAGTTGCATAGACAAACTTGTGCCAGTTGTGTCAAACAAACATGTGCCAGTTGCGTCAAACAAACTTGGGCCAGTTGCGTCGAACAAACTTGTGCCAGTTGTGTCGAAGAAACTTGTGCCAGTTGCGTCGAACAAACATGTGCCAGTTGCGTCAAACAAACTTGTGCCAGTTGCATAGAACAAACTTGTGCCAGTTGTGTAGAATAACCTTGTGCCAGTTGCGTCAAACAACCTTGTGCCAATTCCGTCAAACAAACTTGTGCCAGTTGCGTCAAAAAAACTTGTGCCAGTTGCGTCAAACAAACTTGTGCCAGTTGGGTCGAATAAACTTGTGCCAGTTGCATTAAACAAACTTGTGCCAGTTCGTCGAACAAACTTGTGCCAGTTGCATCGAACAAACTTCTGCAGTTGCGTCGAACAAACTTGTGCCAGTTGCGTCAAACAAACTTGTGCCAGTTGCATCGAACAAACTTGTGCCAGTTGCGTAGAACAAACTTGTGCCAGTTGTGTCAAACAACCTTGTGCCAGTTGCGTCAAACAACCTTGTGCCAGTTGCATCGAACAAACTTGTGCCAGTTGCGTAGAACAAACTTACCCACATATGCAATAGCGTATGTGTGCGTAATCATGTACTTCTATTAACACTACAGTAATCATACAGTTGAATATAAAGTTAAGCATCACTACAAGATATTGCAGTCACTTAGCACAGTATATTTTTTCAATATATGCATACACACATGCAATAGCGTATGTATGAGTAGGTATATGTATCTGTTAACACAGCATTCTTCATAACGTTAAACATAAAGTTGATCATCTTTGCAAGATATTACAGTCACTGAGTACAGTATACTTTTTCAGTACATACACACACACACTCACGCAATTGCGTATATGTGCGTTACTATGTGTATGTATTTACATACACAATCTGGTGGAACGTTTCTTTATACATTTAAAACAAGAACAAACTTGTGCCAGTTGCATAGAACAAACTTGTGCGAGTTGTGTCAAACAAACTTCTGCCAGTTGCATAGAACAAACTTGTGCCATTTGCGTAGAACAAACTTGGGCCAGTTGCATAGAACAAACTTGTGCCAGTTGCGAAGAACAAACTTGTGCCAATTGCGTAAAACAAACTTGTGCCAGTTGCGTAGAACAAAATTGTGCCAGTTGCGTAGAACAAATTTGTGCCAGTTGCGTCGAACAAACTTGTGCCAGTTGCGTCGAACAAACTTGTGCCAGTTGCATAGAACAAACTTGTGTCAGTTGCGTTGGACAAACTTGTGCCATATGCGTTGAACAAACTTGAGACAGTTGCGTAGAACAAACTTGTGCCAGTTGTTTCAAACAAACTTTTGCCAGTTGCGTCAAACAAACTTGGGCCAATTGCGTCAAACAAACTTGTGCCAGTTGCGTAGAACAAACTTGTGCCAGTTGCGTAGAACAAACTTGTGCCAGTTGCGTAGAACAAACTTGTGCCAGTTGCGTCAAACAAACTTGGGCCAGTTGCGTAGAACAAACTTGTGCCAGTTGCGTAGAACAAACTTGTGCCACTTGCGTCAAACAATCTTGTGCCAGTTGCGAAGAACAAACTTGTGCCTGTTGCGTATAACAAAACTGTGCCAGTTGTGTAGAACAAACTTGTGCCAGTTACATAGAACAAACTTGTGCTAGTTGCGTAGAACAAACTTGTGCTAGTTGCGTAGAACAAACTTGTGTCAGTTACGTAGAACAAACTTGTGCCAGTTGCGTCAAACAAACTTGGGCCAGTTGCGTAGAACAAACTTGTGACAGTTGCAAACTACAAACTTGTGCCACTTGCATAGGACTAACTTGTGCCAGTTGCGTCAAACAAACTTGTGCCAGTTGCGTAGAACAAACTTGTGCCAGTTGAGAACTACAAATTTGTGACATTTGCGTAGGACAAACTTGTGCCAGTTGCGTCAAACAAACTTGTGCCAGTTGCGTCAAACAAACTTGTGCCAGTTATATCAAACAAACTTGTGCCAGTTACATAGTACAAACTTGTGCCAGTTGCATCGAAGAAACTTGTGCCAGTTGCATAGAACAAACTTGTTCCAGTTGCATAGAACAAACTTCTGCTAGTTGCGTAGAACAAACTTGTGCCAGTTGCGTCGAACAAACTTGTGCCAGTTGCGTCGAACAAACTTGTGCCAGTTGCGTCAGACAAACTTGTGCCAGTTGCGTCGAACAACCTTGTGCCAGTTGCGTCAAACAAACTTGTGCCAGTTGTTTCAAACAAACTTTTGCCAGTTGCGTCAAACAAACTTGTGCCAGTTGTGTCGAACAAAATTGTGCCAGTTGCGTCGAACAAACTTGTGCCAGTCGTGTAGAACAAAATTGTGCCAGTTGCGTAGAACAACCTTGTCGCAGTTGCGTCAAACAAACTTGTGCCAGTTGCGGCAAACAAACTTGTGCCAGTTGCGTCAAACAAACTTGTGCCAGTTGGGTCAAACAAACTTGTGCCAGTTGCGTTAAACAAACTTGTGGCAGTTGCATAGAACAAACTTGTGCCTGTTACGTAGAAGAAACTTGTGCCAGTTGCGTTGAACAAACTTGTGCCATTTGCGAAGAACAAAATTGTGCCAGCTGCGTCAAACAAACTTGTGCCAGTTGCATAGAACAAACTTGTGCCAGTTGCGTAGAACAAAATTGTGCCAGTTGCGTCGATCAAACTTATGCTAGTTGCGTCGGACAAACTTGTGCCAGTTGCGTCGAGACACTTGTGCCAGATGCGTAGAACAAACTTGTGCCAGTTGTGTCAAACAAACTTTTGCCAGTTGCGTAGAACAAACTTGTGCCGGTTGCGAACTACAAACTTGTGCCAGTGGGGTTGAACAAACTTGGGCCAGTTGCGTCAAACAAACTTGTGCTAGTTGCGTTAAACAAACTTGTGCCAGTTGCGTTGAACAAACTTGTGCCAGTTGCGTCAAACAAACTTGTGCTAGTTGCGTTAAACAAACTTGTGCCAGTTGCGTTGAACAAACTTGTGCCAGTTGCGTCGAACAAACTTGTGCCAGTTGTGTCGAACAAACTTGTGCCAGTTGCGTCGAACAAACTTGTGCCAGTTGCGTAGAACAAACTTGTGCCAGTTGCGTAGAACAAACTTGTGCCAGTTGCATCGAACAAACTTGTGCCAGTTGCTTCAGACAAATTTGTGCCAGTTGAGTCAAATAAACTTGTGCCAGTTGCGTAGAACAAACTTTTGCCAGTTGTGTCTACAAACTTGTGCCAGTTGCGTCAAACAAACTTGTGACAGTTGCGTAGAACAAACTTGTGCCAGTTGCATCGAACAAATTTGTGCCAGTTGCGTAGAACAAACTTGTGCCAGTCGTGTCAAACAAACTTGTGCCAGTTGCGTAGAACAAATTTGTGCCACTTGCATCAAACAAACTTGTTCCAGTTGCGTAGAACGAATTTGTGCCAGTTACGTAGAACAAACTTTTGCCATTTGTGTCAAACAAACTTGTGCCAGTTGCGTAGAACAAACTTGTGCCAGTTGTGTAGAACAAACTTGTGCCAGTTGTGTAGAACAAACTTGTGCCAGTTACGTAGAACAAACTTCTGCCAGTTGCGTAGAACGAACTTCGGCCAGTTGTGTCAAACAAACTTGTGCCAGTTGCGTAGAACAACCTTGTGCCAGTTCCGTCAAACAAACTTGTGCCAGTTACATAGAACAAACTTGTGCCAGTTGCGTAGAACAAACTTGTGCCAGTTGCGTCAAAACAAACTTGTGCCAGTTGCGAAGAACAAACCTGTGACAATTGCGTCAAACAAACTGGTGCCAGTTGAGTCAAAGACACTTGTGCCAGTTGCGTCGGACAAACTTGTGCCAGTTGCGTCGAACAAACTTGTGCCAGATGCGTTGAACAAACTTGTGACAGTTGCGTAGAACAAACTTGTGCCAGTTGCGTTGGACAAACTTGTGCCAGATGCGTTGAACAAACTTGTGACAGTTGCATAGAACAAACTTGTGCCAGTTGTTTCAAACAAACTTTTGCCAGTTGCGTCAAACAAACTTGTGCCAGTTGCGTCAAACAAACTTTTGCCAGTTGCGTAGAACAAACTTTTGCCAGTTGCGTAGAACAAACTTGTGCCAGTTGCGTAGAACAAACTAGTGCCAGTTGCGTCAAACAAACTTGGGCCAGTTGCGTAGAACAAACTTGTGCCAGTTGCGTAGAACAAACTTGTGCCAGTTGCGAAGAACAAACTTGTGCCTGTTGCGTAGAACAAAATTGTGCCAGTTGCGTAGAACAACCTTGTGCCAGTTGCGTAGAACAAACTTGTGCCAGTTGTGTAGAACAAACTTGTGCTAGTTGCGTAGAACAAACTTGTGCTAGTTGCGTAGAACAAACTTGTGTCAGTTGCGTAGAACGAACTTGTGCCAGTTGCGTCAAACAAACTTGGGCCAGTTGCGTAGAACAAACTTGTGCCAGTTGCGAACTACAAACTTGTGCCACTTGCGTAGGACAAACTTGTGCCAGTTGCGTCAAACAAACTTGTGCCAGGTGCGTCAAACAAACTTGTGCCAGTTGCGTCAAACAAACTTGTGCCAGTTGCGTCGAACAAACTTGTGCCAGTTGCGTAGAACAAACTTGTGCCAGATACGTAGAACAAACTTGTGCCATTTGTGTCAAACAAACTTGTGCCAGTTGCATAGAACAAACTTGTGCCAGTTGCGTAGAACAAACTTGTGCCAGTTACGTAGAACAAACTTGTGCCAGTTGCGTAGGACAAACTTGCGCCAGTTGTGTCAAACAAACTTGTGCCAGTTGCGTAGAACAAACTTGAGACAGTTGCATAGACAAACTTGTGCCAGTTGCGTCGAACATACTTGTGCCAGTTGCGTTGAACATACTTGTGCCAGTTGCGTAGAACAAACTTGTGGCAGTTGCGTAGAACAAACTTGTGCCAGTTGCGTAGAACAAACTTGTGGCAGTTGCGTAGAACAAACTTTTGCCAGTTGCGTAGAACAAATATTTTCCAGTTGCGTAGAACAAACTTGTGCCAGTTGCGTCGAACAAACTTGTGCCAGTTGCATCGAACAAATTTGTGCCAGTTGCGTTGGACAAACTTGTGCCAGTTGCGTTGAACAAACTTGTGAGAGTTGCGTAGAAGAAACTTGTTCCAGTGGTTTCAAACAAACTTTTGACAGTTGCGTCAAACAAACTTGGGCCAGTTGCGTCAAACAAACTTTTGCCAGTTGCATAGAACAAACTTGTGCCAGTTGCGTAGAACAAACTTGAGCCAGTTGCGTGGAACAAACTTGTGCCAGTTGCGTCGAACAAACTTGTGCCAGTTGCGTAGAACAAACTTGTGCAATTTGCGTCAAAAAACTTGTGTCAGTTGCGTAGAACAAATTTGTGCTAGTTGAGTAGAACAAACTTGTGACAGTTGCGTCGAACAAACTTGTGCCAGTTGCATAGAACAAACTCGTGCCAGTTGTGAAGAACAAAATTGGGCCAGTTGCATAGAACAAACTTGTGCCAGTTGCGATGAAAAAACTTGTGCCAGTTGCGTAGAACAAACTTGTGCCAGTTGCGTAGAACAAACTTGTGCCAGTTGCGTAGAACAAACTTGTGCCAGTTGCGTCGAACGAACTTGTGCCAGTTGCATCGAACAAACTTGTGTCAATTGCATAGAACAAACTTGTGCCAGTTGCATAGAACAAACTTGTGCCAGTTGCGTCAAACAAACTTGTGCCAGTTGCGTAAAACAAACTTGTGCCAGTTGCGTCGAACAAACTTGTGCCAGTTGCGTCGAACAAACTTGTGCCAGTTGCGTCGAACAAACTTGTGCCAATTGCGTCGAACAAACTTTTGCCAGTTGCGTAGAACAAACTTGTGCCAGTTGCGTCGAACAAACTTGTGCCAGTTGCGTCGAACAAACTTGTGCCAATTGCGTCGAACAAATTTGTGCCATTTGCGTAGAACAAACTTGGGCTAGTTGCGTAGAACAAACTTGTGCCAGTTGCGAAGAACAAACTTGTGCTAGTTGTATCAATCAAACTTTTGCCAGTTGTGTCGAACAAACTTGTGCTAGTTGCATCAAACAAACTTGTGCCAGTTGCGTCGAACAAACTTGTGCCAGTTGCGTCGAACAAACTTGTGCCAGTTGCGTAGAACAAACTTGGGCCAGTTGCGTCGAACAAACTTGTGCCAGTTGCGTCGAACGACCTTGTGCCAGTTGCATAGAACAAACTTGTGTCAATTTCGTAGAACAAACTTGTGCCAGTTGCATAGAACAAACTTGTGCCAGTTGCGTCGAACAAACTTGTGCCAGTTGCATCGAACAAACTTGTGCCAGTTGCGTAGAACAAACTTGAGCTAGTTGCGTAGAACAAACTTGTGCCAGTTGCGAAGAACAAACTTGTGCTAGTTACATCAAACAAACTTGTGCCAGTTGTGTCGAACAAACTTGTTCCAGTTGCATTAAACAAACTTGTGCCAGTTGCGTCGAACAAACTTGTGCCAGTTGCGTCGAAAAAACTTGTGCCAGTTGCGTCGAACAAACTTGTGCCAGTTGCGTCAGACAAACTTGTGCCAGTTGCGTCGAATAACCTTGTGCCAGTTGCGTCAAACAAACTTGTGCCAGTTGTGTCAAACAAACTTTTGCCAGTTGCGTCAAACAAACTTGTGCCAGTTGCGTCGAACAAACTTGTGCCAGTTGCGTCGAACAAACTTGTGCCAGTTGCGTAGAACAAACTTGTGCCAGTTGCGTAGAACAACCTTGTCCCAGTTGCGTCAAACAAACTTGTGCCAGTTACGTCAAACTAACTTGTGCCAGTTGCGTCAAACAAACTTGTGCCAGTTGCATAGAACAAACTTGTGCCAGTTGCATTAAACAAACTTGTGCCAGTTGCGTCGAACAAACTTGTGCCAGTTACATAGCACAAACTTGTGCCTGTTACGTAGAAGAAACTTGTGCCAGTTATATAGAACAAACTTCGGCCAGTTGCGTAGAACAAACTTCGGCCAGCTGCGTCAAACAAACTTGTGCCAGTTGCATAGAACAAACTTGTGCCAGTTGCGCAGAACAAATTTGTGCCAGTTGCGTCGATCAAACTTATGCCAGTTGCGTAGAACAAACTTGTGCCAGTTGTGTCAAACAAACTTTTGCCAGTTGCGTCAAACAAACTTGGGCCAGTTGCGTCGAACAAACTTGTGCCAGTTGTGTCGGACAAACTTGAGCCTGTTATGTAGAACAAACTTGTGCCAGTTTCGAACTACAAACTTGGGCCAGTTGCGTCAAACAAACTTGTGCTAATTGTGTTAAACAAACTTTTGCCAGTTGCGTTGAACAAACTTTTGCCAGTTGCGTCGAACAAACATGTGCCAGTTGCGTCAAACAAACTTGTGCCAGTTGCGTCGAACAAACTTGTGCCAGTTGTGTCAAACAAACTTGTGCCAGTTGCGTCGAACAAACTTGTGCCAGTTGTGTCGAACAAACTTGTGCCAGTTGTGTCGAACAAACTTGTGCCAGTTGCGTCAAACAAACTTGTGCCAGTTGCGTCGAACAAACGTGCCAGTTGTGTCGAACAAACTTGTGCCAGTTGCGTCGAACAAACTTGTGCCAGTTACGTAGAACAAACTTGTGCCAGTTGCGTAGAACAAACTTGTGCCAGTTGCGTCAAACAAACTTGTGCCAGTTGGGTCGGACAAACTTGTGCCAGTTGAGTCGAACAAACTTGTCCCAGTTGCGTAGAACAAACTTGTGCCAGTTGTGTCAAACAAACTTTTGCCAGTTGCGTCAAACAAACTTGTGCCAGTTGCGTCAAAAAAACTTGTGCCAATTGCATCGAACAAACTTGTGCCTGTTGCGTAGAACAAACTTGTGCCAGTCGTGTCAAACAAACTTGTGCCAGTTGCGTAGAACAAATTTGTGCCACTTGCGTCAAACAAACTTGTTCCAGTTGCGTAGAACAAACTTGTGCCAGTTACGTAGAACAAACTTTTGCTATTTGTGTCAAACAAATTGTGCCAGTTGCGTAGAATAAACTTGTGCCAGTTGTGTAGAACAAACTTGTGCCAGTTACGTAGAACAAACTTGTGCCAGTTGCGTAGAACAAACTTCTGCCAGTTGTGTCAAACAAACTTGTGCCAGTTGCGCCAAAGAAACTTGTGCCAGTTGCGTAGAACAAACTTCTGCCAGTTGCGTCAAACAAACTTGTGCCAGTTACATAGAACAAACTTGTGCCAGTTGCGTAGAACAACCTTGTGCCAGATGCGTCAAACAAACTTGTGCCAGTTACGTCAAACAAACTTGTGCCAGTTGCGTCAAAAAAACTTGTGCCAGTTGCGTCAAACAAACTTGTGCCAGTTGGGTCGAGTAAACTTGTGCCATTTGCGTTAAACAAACTTGTGCCAGTTGCGTCAAACGAACTTGTGCCAGTTGCATCGAACAAACTTGTGCCAGTTGCGTAGAACAAACTTGTGCCAGTTGCGACAAACAAACTTGTTCCAGTTGCATTGAACAAACTTGTGCCAGTTGCATAGAACAAACTTGTGCCAGTTGCGTTAAACAAACTTGTGCCAGTTGCGTAGAACAAACTTGTGCCAGTTACGTAGAACAAACATGTGCCAGTTGCGTAGAACAAACTTGTGCCAGTTGCGTAGAACAAACTTGTCCCAGTTGTGTAGAACAAACTTGTGCCAGATGCATAGGACAAACTTGTGCCAGTTGCGTCAAACAAACTTGTGCCAGTTGCGTAGAACAAACTTAACCCAGTTGCGTAGAACAAACTTGTGCCAGTTGCGTCGAACAAACTTGTGCCAGTTGCGTTGAACAAACTTGTGCAAGTTGCGCAGAACAAACTTGTGCCAGTTGCGTCAAACAAACTTGTGCCAGTTGCGTCAAACAAATTTATGCCAGTTGCGTAGAACAAACTTGTGTCAGTTGCGTAGAACAAACTTTTGCCAGTTGCATCGAACAAACTTGTGCCAGTTGCGTCGAACAAACTTGTGCCAGTTACGTCGGACCAATTTGTGCCAATTGCGTCGAACAAACTTTTGCCAGTTGCGTAGAACAAACTTGTGCCAGTTGTGTCAAACAAACTTGTGCCAGTTACGTACCACAAACTTGTGCCAGTTGCGTCGAACAAACTTGTGCCAGTTGCGTAGAACAAACTTGTGTTAGTTACGTAGAACAATCTTGTGCCAGTTATGTCAGACAAACTTGTGCCAGTTGCGCAGAACAAACTTGTGCCAGTTGTGTAGAACAAACTTGTGCCAGTTGCGTCGAACAAACTTGTGCCAGTTGAGTCAAACACACTTGTGCCAGTTGCGTCAGACAAACTTGTGCCAGTTGCGTCGAACAAACTTGTGCCAGATGCGTTGAACAAACTTGTGACAGTTGCGTAGAACAAACTTGTGCCAGTTGCGTTCTACAAACTTGTGCCAGATGCGTTGAACAAACTTGTGACAGTTGCGTAGAACAAACTTGTGCCAGTTGTTTCAAACAAACTTTTTCCAGTTGCGTCAAACAAACTTGGACCAGTTGCGTCAAACAAACTTGTGCCATTTGCATAGAACAAACTTTGCCAGTTGCGTAGAACAAACTTGTGCCAGTTGCGTAGAACAAACTAGTGCCAGTTGCGTCAAACAAACTTGGGCCAGTTGCGTAGAACAAACTTGTGCCAGTTGCGTAGAACAAACTTGTGCCAGTTGCGAAGAACAAACTTGTGCCTGTTGCGTAGAACAAAATTGTGCCAGTTGAGTAGAACAACCTTGTGCCAGTTGCGTGGAACAAACTTGTGCCAGTTGTGTAGAACAAACTTGTGCTAGTGTCGTAGAACAAACTTGTGTCAGTTGCGTAGAACGAACTTGTGCCAGTTACGTCAAACAAACTTGGGCCAGTTGCGTAGAACAAACATGTGCCAGTTGCGAACTACAAACTTGTGCCACTTGCGTAGGACAAACTTGTGCCAGTTGTGTCAAACAAACTTGTGCCAGGTGCGTCAAACAAACTTGTGCCAGTTGCGTCAAACAAACTTGTGCCAGTTGCGTCGAACAAACTTGTGCCAGTTGCGTAGAACAAACTTGTGCCAGTTACATAGAACAAACTTGTGCCATTTGTGTCAAACAAACTTGTGCCAGTTGCATAGAACAAACTTGTGCCAGTTGCGTAGAACAAACTTGTGCCAGTTACGTAGAACAAACTTGTGCCAGTTGCTTAGAACAAACTTCTGCCAGTTGCATCAAACAAACTTAGGCCAGTTGCGTAGAACAAACTTGTTCCAGTTGCGTAGGACAAACTTGCGCCAGTTGTGTCAAACAAACTTGTGCCAGTTGCGTAGAACAAACTTGTGGCAGTTGCGTCAAACAAACTTGTGCCAGTTGCGTAGAACAAACTTGTGGCAGTTGCGTAGAACAAACTTGTGCCAGTTGCGGAGAACAAATATTTTCCAGTTGCGTAGAACAAACTTGTGCCAGTTGCATCGAACAAACTTGTGCCAGTTGCGTTGGACAAACTTGTGCCAGTTGCGTTGAACAAACTTCTGAGAGTTGCGTAGAAGAAACTTGTTCCAATGGTTTCAAACAAACTTTTGACAGTTGCGTCAAACAAACTTGGGCCAGTTGCGTCAAACAAACTTGTGCCAGTTGCGTAGAACAAACTTGTGCAGTTGCGTAGAACAAACTTGAGCCAGTTGCGTGGAACAAACTTGTGCCAGTTGCGTCGAACAAACTTGTGCCAGTTGCGTAGAACAAACTTGTGCAATTTGCGTCAAAAAACTTGTGCCAGTTGCGTAGAACAAAATTGTGCCAGTTGCGTAGAACAACCTTGTGCCAGTTGCGTGGAACAAACTTGTGCCAGTTGAGTAGAACAAACTTGTGCCAGTTGCGTCGAACAAACTTGTGCCAGTTGCATAGAACAAACTCGTGCCAGTTGTGAAGAACAAAATTGGGCGGTTGCGTAGAACAAACTTGTGCCAGTAGCGATGAAAAAACTTGTGCCAGTTGCGTAGAACAAACTTGTGCCAGTTGCGTAGAACAAACTTGTGAGAGTTGCGTCGAACAAACTTGTGCCAATTGCGTCGAACGAACTTGTGCCAGTTGCATCGAACAAACTTGTGTCAATTGCGTAGAACAAACTTGTGCCAGTTGCATAGAACAAACTTGTGCCAGTTGCGTCAAACAAACTTGTGCCAGTTGCGTAAAACAAACTTGTGCCAGTTGCGTCGAACAAACTTGTGCCAGTTGCGTCGAACAAACTTGTGCCAGTTGCGTCGAACAAACTTGTGCCAGTTGCGTAGAACAAACTTGTGCCAGTTGCGTCGAACAAACTTGTGCCAGTTGCGTCAAACAAACTTGTGCCAATTGCGTCGAACAAACTTGTGCCAGTTGCGTAGAACAAACTTGGGCTAGTTGCGTAAAACAAACTTGTGCCAGTTGCGAAGAACAAACTTGTGCTAGTTGTATCAAACAAACTTGTGCCAGTTGTGTCGAACAAACTTGTGCCAGTTGCATCAAACAAACTTGTGCCAGTTGCGTCGAACAAACTTGTGCCAGTTGCGTCGAACAAACTTGTGCCAGTTGCGTAGAACAAACTTGGGCCAGTTGCGTCGAACAAACTTGTGCCACTTGCGTCGAACGAACTTGTGCCAGTTGCATCGAACAAACTTGTGTCAATTTCGTAGAACAAACTTGTGCCAGTTGCATAGAACAAACTTGTGCCAGTTGCGTCGAACAAACTTGAGCCAGTTGCGTCGAACAAACTTGTGCCAGCTGCGCAGAACAAACTTGGGCTAGTTGCGTAGAACAAACTTGTGCCAGTTGCGAAGAACAAACTTGTGCTAGTTGCATCAAACAAACTTGTGCCAGTTGTGTCGAACAAACTTGTGCCAGTTGCATCAAACAAACTTATGCCAGTTGCGTCGAACAAACTTGTGCCAGTTGCGTCGAACAAACTTGTGCCACTTGCGTCGAACAAACTTGTGCCAGTTGCGTCAGACAAACTTGTGCCAGTTGCGTCGAATAACCTTGTGCCAGTTGCGTCAAACAAACTTGTGCCAGTTGTGTCAAACAAACTTTTGCCAGATGCGTCAAACAAACTTGTGCCAGTTGCGTCGAACAAACTTGTGCCAGTTGCGTCGAACAATCTTTTGCCAGTTGCGTAGAACAAACTTGTGCCAGTTGCGTAGAACAACCTTGTCCCAGTTGCGTCAAACAAACTTGTGCCAGTTACGTCAAACTAACTTGTGCCATTTGCGTCAAACAAACTTGTGCCAGTTGCATAGAACAAACTTGTGCCAGTTGCGTTAAACAAACTTGTGCCAGTTGCGTCGAACAAACTTGTGCCAGTTGCATAGCACAAACTTGTGCCTGTTACGTAGAAGAAACTTGTGCCAGTTATATAGAACAAACTTCGGCCAGTTGCATAAAACAAACTTGTGCCATTTGTGAAGAGCAAACGTGTGCCAGCTGCGTCAAACAAATTTGTGCCAGTTGCATAGAACAAACTTGTGCCAGTTGCACAGAACAAATTTGTGCCAGTTGCGTCGATCAAACTTATGCCAGTTGCGTAGAACAAACTTTTGCTATTTGCGTTGAACAAAATTGTGCCAGTTGTGTCAAACACTCTTGTGCCAGTTGTGTACAACAAACTTGTACCAGTTATGTAGAACAAAATTCTGCCTGTTGCATCAAACAAACTTATGCCAGTTGCGTCAAACAAACTTGTGCCAGTTGTATAGAACAAACTTGTGCCAGTTGCATAGAACAACCTTGTGCCAGTTGCGTCAAACGAACTTGTGCCAGTTGCGTCACACAAACTTGTGCCTCTTGCGTCAAACAAACTTGTGCCAGTTGCGTCAAACAAACTTGTGCCAATTGACTCGAAAAAACTTGTGCCTGTTACGTCGAACAAACTTGTGCCAGTTGCGTCTAAAAAACTTGTGCCAGTTGCGTCAAACAAACTTGTGCCAGTTGTGTCGAACAAACTTGTGCCAGTTGCGTCAAACAAACTTGTGCCAGTTGCGTAGAACAAACTTGTGCCAGTTGCGTAGAAGAACCTTGTGCCAGTTGCGTCAGACAAACTTGTGCCAGTTGCGTCGAATAACCTTGTGCCAGTTGCGTCAAACAAACTTGTGCCAGTTATGTCAAACAAACTTTTGCCAGATGCGTCAAACAAACTTCTGCCAGTTGTGTCAAACAAACTTGTGCCAGTTGCGCCAAAGAAACTTGTGCCAGTTGCGTAGAACAAACTTCTGCCAGTTGCGTCAAACAAACTTGTGCCAGTTACATAGAACAAACTTGTGCCAGTTGCGTAGAACAACCTTGTGCCAGATGCGTCAAACAAACTTGTGCCAGTTGCGTCAAACAAACTTGTGCCAGTTGCGTCAAAAAAACTTGTGCCAGTTGCGTCAAACAAACTTGTGCCAGTTGGGTCGAGTAAACTTGTGCCATTTGCGTTAAACAAACTTGTGCCAGTTGCGTCAAACAAACTTGTGCCAGTTGCATCGAACAAACTTGTGCCAGTTGCGTAGAACAAACTTGTGCCAGTTGCGACAAACAAACTTGTTCCAGTTGCATTGAACAAACTTGTGCCAGTTGCATAGAACAAACTTGTGCCAGTTGCGTTAAACAAACTTGTGCCAGTTGCGTAGAACAAACTTGTGCCAGTTACGTAGAACAAACATGTGCCAGTTGCGTAGAACAAACTTGTGCCAGTTGCGTAGAACAAACTTGTCCCAGTTGTGTAGAACAAACTTGTGCCAGATGCATAGGACAAACTTGTGCCAGTTGCGTCAAACAAACTTGTGCCAGTTGCGTAGAACAAACTTAACCCAGTTGCGTAGAACAAACTTGTGCCAGTTGCGTCGAACAAACTTGTGCCAGTTGCGTTGAACAAACTTGTGCAAGTTGCGCAGAACAAACTTGTGCCAGTTGCGTCAAACAAACTTGTGCCAGTTGCGTCAAACAAATTTATGCCAGTTGCGTAGAACAAACTTGTGTCAGTTGCGTAGAACAAACTTTTGCCAGTTGCATCTAACAAACTTGTGCCAGTTGCGTCGAACAAACTTGTGCCAGTTACGTCGGACCAATTTGTGCCAATTGCGTCGAACAAACTTTTGCCAGTTGCGTAGAACAAACTTGTGCTAGTTGTGTCAAACAAACTTGTGCCAGTTACGTACCACAAACTTGTGCCAGTTGCGTCGAACAAACTTGTGCCAGTTGCGTAGAACAAACTTGTGCTAGTTACGTAGAACAAACTTGTGCCAGTTATGTCAGACAAACTTGTGCCAGTTGCGCAGAACAAACTTGTGCCAGTTGTGTAGAACAAACTTGTGCCAGTTGCGTCGAAGAAACTTGTGCCAGTTGAGTCAAACATACTTGTGCCAGTTGCGTCAGACAAACTTGTGCCAGTTGCGTCGAACAAACTTGTGCCAGATGCGTTGAACAAACTTGTGACAGTTGCGTAGAACAAACTTGTGCCAGTTGCATTCTACAAACTTGTGCCAGATGCGTTGAACAAACTTGTGACAGTTGCGTAGAACAAACTTGTGCCAGTTGTTTCAAACAAACTTTTTCCAGTTGCGTCAAACAAACTTGGACCAGTTGCGTCAAACAAACTTGTGCCATTTGCATAGAACAAACTTTGCCAGTTGCGTAGAACAAACTTTTGCCAGTTGCGTAGAACAAACTAGTGCCAGTTGCGTCAAACAAACTTGGGCCAGTTGCGTAGAACAAACTTGTGCCAGTTGAGTAGAACAAACTTGTGCCAGTTGCGAAGAACAAACTTGTGCCTGTTGCGTAGAACAAAATTGTGCCAGTTGCGTAGAACAACCTTGTGCCAGTTGCGTGGAACAAACTTGTGCCAGTTGTGTAGAACAAACTTGTGCTAGTTGCGTAGAACAAACTTGTGTCAGTTGCGTAGAACGAACTTGTGCCAGTTACGTCAAACAAACTTGGGCCAGTTGCGTAGAACAAACTTGTGCCAGTTGCGAACTACAAACTTGTGCCACTTGCGTAGGACAAACTTGTGCCAGTTGTGTCAAACAAACTTGTGCCAGGTGCGTCAAACAAACTTGTGCCAGTTGCGTCAAACAAACTTGTGCCAGTTGCGTCGAACAAACTTGTGCCAGTTGCGTAGAACAAACTTGTGCCAGTTACATAGAACAAACTTGTGCCATTTGTGTCAAACAAACTTGTGCCAGTTGCATAGAACAAACTTGTGCCAGTTGCGTAGAACAAACTTGTGCCAGTTACGTAGAACAAACTTGTGCCAGTTGCTTAGAACAAACTTCTGCCAGTTGCATCAAACAAACTTGGGCCAGTTGCGTAGAACAAACTTGTTCCAGTTGCGTAGGACAAACTTGCGCCAGTTGTGTCAAACAAACTTGTGCCAGTTGCGTAGAACAAACTTGTGGCAGTTGCGTCAAACAAACTTGTGCCAGTTGCGTAGAACAAACTTGTGGCAGTTGCGTAGAACAAACTTGTGCCAGTTGCGGAGAACAAATATTTTCCAGTTGCGTAGAACAAACTTGTGCCAGTTGCATCGAACAAACTTGTGCCAGTTGCGTTGGACAAACTTGTGCCAGTTGCGTTGAACAAACTTCTGAGAGTTGCGTAGAAGAAACTTGTTCCAATGGTTTCAAACAAACTTTTGACAGTTGCGTCAAACAAACTTGGGCCAGTTGCGTCAAACAAACTTGTGCCAGTTGCGTAGAACAAACTTGTGCAGTTGCGTAGAACAAACTTGAGCCAGTTGCGTGGAACAAACTTGTGCCAGTTGCGTCGAACAAACTTGTGCCAGTTGCGTAGAACAAACTTGTGCAATTTGCGTCAAAAAACTTGTGCCAGTTGCGTAGAAGAAAATTGTGCTAGTTGCGTAGAACAACCTTGTGCCAGTTGCGTGGAACAAACTTGTGCCAGTTGAGTAGAACAAACTTGTACCAGTTGCGTCGAACAAACTTGTGCCAGTTGCATAGAACAAACTCGTGCCAGTTGTGAAGAACAAAATTGGGCGGTTGCGTAGAACAAACTTGTGCCAGTTGCGATGAAAAAACTTGTGCCAGTTGCGTAGAACAAACTTGTGCCAGTTGCGTAGAACAAACTTGTGAGAGTTGCGTCGAACAAACTTGTGCCAATTGCGTCGAACGAACTTGTGCCAGTTGCATCGAACAAACTTGTGTCAATTGCGTAGAACAAACTTGTGCCAGTTGCATAGAACAAACTTGTGCCAGTTGCGTCAAACAAACTTGTGCCAGTTGCGTAAAACAAACTTGTGCCAGTTGCGTCGAACAAACTTGTGCCAGTTGCGTCGAACAAACTTGTGCCAGTTGCGTCGAACAAACTTGTGCCAGTTGCGTAGAACAAACTTGTGCCAGTTGCGTCGAACAAACTTGTGCCAGTTGCGTCAAACAAACTTGTGCCAATTGCGTCGAACAAACTTGTGCCAGTTGCGTAGAACAAACTTGGGCTAGTTGCGTAAAACAAACTTGTGCCAGTTGCGAAGAACAAACTTGTGCTAGTTGTATCAAACAAACTTGTGCCAGTTGTGTCGAACAAACTTGTGCCAGTTGCATCAAACAAACTTGTGCCAGTTGCGTCGAACAAACTTGTGCCAGTTGCGTCGAACAAACTTGTGCCAGTTGCGTAGAACAAACTTGGGCCAGTTGCGTCGAACAAACTTGTGCCACTTGCGTCGAACGAACTTGTGCCAGTTGCATCGAACAAACTTGTGTCAATTTCGTAGAACAAACTTGTGCCAGTTGCATAGAACAAACTTGTGCCAGTTGCGTCGAACGAACTTGAGCCAGTTGCGTCGAACAAACTTGTGCCAGCTGCGCAGAACAAACTTGGGCTAGTTGCGTAGAACAAACTTGTGCCAGTTGCGAAGAACAAACTTGTGCTAGTTGCATCAAACAAACTTGTGCCAGTTGTGTCGAACAAACTTGTGCCAGTTGCATCAAACAAACTTATGCCAGTTGCGTCGAACAAACTTGTGCCAGTTGCGTCGAACAAACTTGTGCCACTTGCGTCGAACAAACTTGTGCCAGTTGCGTCAGACAAACTTGTGCCAGTTGCGTCGAATAACCTTGTGCCAGTTGCGTCAAACAAACTTGTGCCAGTTGTGTCAAACAAACTTTTGCCAGATGCGTCAAACAAACTTGTGCCAGTTGCGTCGAACAAACTTGTGCCAGTTGCGTCGAACAATCTTTTGCCAGTTGCGTAGAACAAACTTGTGCCAGTTGCGTAGAACAACCTTGTCCCAGTTGCGTCAAACAAACTTGTGCCAGTTACGTCAAACTAACTTGTGCCATTTGCGTCAAACAAACTTGTGCCAGTTGCATAGAACAAACTTGTGCCAGTTGCGTTAAACAAACTTGTGCCAGTTGCGTCGAACAAACTTGTGCCAGTTGCATAGCACAAACTTGTGCCTGTTACGTAGAAGAAACTTGTGCCAGTTATATAGAACAAGCTTCGGCCAGTTGCATAAAACAAACTTGTGCCATTTGTGAAGAACAAACGTGTGCCAGCTGCGTCAAACAAATTTGTGCCAGTTGCATAGAACAAACTTGTGCCAGTTGCACAGAACAAATTTGTGCCAGTTGCGTCGATCAAACTTATGCCAGTTGCGTAGAACAAACTTTTGCTATTTGCGTTGAACAAAATTGTGCCAGTTGTGTCAAACACTCTTGTGCCAGTTGTGTACAACAAACTTGTACCAGTTATGTAGAACAAAATTCTGCCTGTTGCATCAAACAAACTTATGCCAGTTGCGTCAAACAAACTTGTGCCAGTTGTATAGAACAAACTTGTGCCAGTTGCATAGAACAACCTTGTGCCAGTTGCGTCAAACGAACTTGTGCCAGTTGCGTCACACAAACTTGTGCCTCTTGCATCAAACAAACTTGTGCCAGTTGCGTCAAACAAACTTGTGCCAATTGACTCGAAAAAACTTGTGCCTGTTACGTCGAACAAACTTGTGCCAGTTGCGTCTAACAAACTTGTGCCAGTTGCGTCAAACAAACTTGTGCCAGTTGTGTCGAACAAACTTGTGCCAGTTGCGTCAAACAAACTTGTGCCAGTTGCGTAGAACAAACTTGTGCCAGTTGCGTAGAAGAACCTTGTGCCAGTTGCGTCAAACAAACTTGTGCCAGTTGCGTCAAACAAACTTGTGCCAGTTGCGTCGACAAACTTGTGCCAGTTGCGTCAAACAAACTTGTGCCAGTTGCGCCAAACAAACTTGTGACAGTTCTGTCAAACAAACTTGTGCCAGTTGCGTCAAACAAACTTTTACAAGTTGCAAAAACAAACTTATGCCAGTTGCGTCAAACAATCTTGTGCCAGATGTGTTGAACAAACATGTGCCATTTGCATCGAACAAACTTGTGCCAGTTGCGTCGAACAATTTTGTGCCAGTTGCGTCGAACAAACTTGTGCCAGTTGCGTTGAACAAACTTGTGCCGGTTGCGTAGAAGAAACTTGTGGCAGTTGTGTGCAACAAACTTGTGCCAGTTGCGTAGAACAAACTTGTGCCAGTTGCGTCAAACAAGCTTATGCCAGTTGCGTAGAACAAACTAGTGCCAGTTGCATACAACAAACTTGTGCCAGTTGCGTAGAACAAACTTGTGCCAGTTGCGTAGAACAAACTTGTGCCAGTTGCATAGAACAAATTAGTGCCAGTTGCGTCAAACAAACTTGTGCCAATTTCTTCGAACAAACTTGTGCCAGTGGCGTCGAACAAACTTGTGCCAGTTACGGCGAACAAACTTGTGCCAGTTGCGTCGAGAAAACTTGTGCCAGTTGCGTCAAAAAAACTTTTGCCAGTTGCATCAAACAAACTTGTGCCAGTTGCGTCGAACAAACCTGTGCCAGTTACGGCGAACAAACTTGTGCCAGTTGCGTCGAGAAAACTTGTGCCAGTTGCGTCAAATAAACTTGTGCCAGTTGCGTCAAACAAACTTGTGCAAGTTGCATCAAACAAACTTGTGCCAATTGCGTCAAACAAACTTATGCCAATTGAGTCGAAAAAACTTGTGCCAGTTACGTCGAACAAACTTGTGCCAGTTGCGTCTAACAAACTTGTGCCAGTTGCGTCAAACAAACTTGGGCCAGTTGCGCCGAACAAACTTGTGCCAGTTGCGTCAAACAAACTTCTGCCATTTGCATCAAACAAACTTGTGCCAGTTACATCAAACAAACTTGTGTCAGTTGCGTAGAACAAACTTTTGCCAGTTTCGTAGAACAACCTTGTGCCAGTTGCATCAAACAAACTTGTGCCAGTTGTGTCAAACAAGCTTGTGCCAGTTGCGTCAAAGATACTTGTGCCAGTTGCGTCAAACAAACTTGTGCCAGTTGGGTCGAACAAACTTGTGCCAGTTGCGTTAAACAAACCTCTGCCAGTTGCATCGAACAAACTTGTGCCAGTTGTGTCGAACAAACTTGTGCCAGTTGCGTTAAACAAACCTCTGCCAGTTGCATCGAACAAACTTGAGCCAGTTGCGTCAAACAAACTTGTGCCAGTTGCGTCGAACAAACTTGTGCCAGTTGTGTCAAACAAACTTGTGTCAGTTGCGTAGAACAAACTTGTGCCAGTTGCGTTGAACAAACTTGTGTCAGTTGGGTAGAACAAACTTGTGCCAGTTGCGTGAAACAAACTTGTGCCAGTTGCGTAAAACAAACTAGTGTCAGTTGGATAGAACAAACTTGTTCCAGATGCGTAGAATAAACTTGTACCAGTTGCGTAGAACAAACTTGTGCCAGTTGCGTAGAACAAACTTGTGCCAGTTACGTAGAACAAACTTCTGCCAGTTGCATAGTACAAACTTGTGCCAGATGCGTAGAACAAACTTGTGCCAGTTGCGTAGAACAAACTTGTGCCAGTTGCGTAGAACAAACTTGTGCCAGTTGCGTAGAACAAACTTTTGACAGTTGCGTAGAACAAACTTGTGCCAGTTGCGTAGAACAAACTCATGCTAGTTGCGTAGAACAAACTTGTGCAAGTTGCATAGAACAAACTTGTGCCAGTTGCTTCGAACAAACTTGTGCCAGTGGCGTCGAACAAACTTGTGCCAGTTACGGCGAACAAACTTGTGCCAGTTGCGTCGAGAAAACTTGTGCCAGTTGCGTCAAAAAAACTTGTGCCAGTTGCATCAAACAAACTTGTGCCAGTTGCGTCGAACAAACCTGTGCCAGTTACGGAGAACAAACTTGTGCCAGTTGCGTCGAGAAAACTTGTGCCAGTTGCGTCAAATAAACTTGTGCCAGTTGCGTCAAACAAACTTGTGCAAGTTGCGTCAAACAAACTTGTGCCAATTGCGTCAAACAAACTTATGCCAATTAAGTCGAAAAAACTTGTGCCAGTTACGTCGAACAAACTTGTGCCAGTGGCATCCAACAAACTTGTGCCAGTTGCATTTAACAAACTTGTGCCAGTTGCGTCAAACAGACTTGTGCCAGTTGCGTAGAACAAACTTGTGCCGGTTGCGTAGAACAACCTTGTGCCAGTTGCGTCGAACAAACTTGTGCTAGTTAGTAGAACAAACTTGTGCCAGTTGCGTCAAACAAACCTATGCCAGTTGCGTAAAACAAACTAGTGCCAGTTGCATAGAACAAACTTGTGCCAGTTGAGTAGAACAAACTTGTGCCAGTTGCGTCGAAGAAACTTGTGCCAGTTGCGTCGAAGAAACTTGTGCCAGTTGCGTCGAAGAAACTTGTGCCAGTTGCGTCAAACAAACTTGTGCCAGTTGCGTCGAACAAACTTGTGCCAGTTGCGTCGAACAAACTTCTGCCAGTTACGGCGAACAAACTTGTGCCATTTGTGTCGAGAAACTTGAGCCAGTTGCATCAAATAAACTTGTGCCAGTTGCGTCAAACAAACTTGTGCCAGTTACAGCGAACAAACTTGTGCCAGTTGCGTCGAGAAAAGTTGTGCCAGTTGCGTCAAATAAACTTGTGCCAGTTGCGTCAAACAAACTTGTGCCAGTTGCGTCAAACAAACTTGTGCCAGTTGCGTCAAACAAACTTGTGCCAGTTGCCTCAAACAAACTTGTGCCAATTGATTCGAAAAAACTTGTGCCAGTTGCTTTGAACAAACTTGTGCCAGTTGTGTCGAACAAACTTGTGCCAGTTGCGTCAAACAAACTTGTGCCAGTTGCGTAGAAGAACCTTGTGCCAGTTACGTCAAACAAACTTGTGCCAGTTGCGTCAAACAAACTTGTGCCAATTGACTCGAAAAAACTTGTACCTGTTACGTCGAACAAACTTGTGCCAGTTGCGTCTAACAAACTTGTGCCAGTTGCGTCAAACAAACTTGTGCCAGTTGTGTCGAACAAACTTGAGCCAGTTGCGTCAAACAAACTTGTGCCAGTTGTGTACAACAAACTTGTGCCAGTTGCGTAGAAGAACCTTGTGCCAGTTGCGTCAAACAAACTTGTGCCAGTTGCGTCAAACAAACTTGTGCCAGTTGCGTCGGAGAAACTTGTGCCAGTTGCGTCAAACAAACTTGTGCCAGTTGCGCCAAACAAACTTGTGACAGTTCTGTCAAACAAACTTGTGCCAGTTGCGTCAAACAAACTTGTACAAGTTGCAAAAACAAACTTATGCCAGTAGCGTCAAACAATCTTGTGCCAGATGTGTTGAACAAACATGTGCCATTTGCATCGAACAAACTTGTGCCAGTTGCGTCGAACAAACTTGTGCCAGTTGCGTCGAACAAACTTGTGCCAGTTGCGTCGAACAAACTTGTGCCGGTTGCGTAGAAGAAACTTGTGCCAGTTGCGTGCAACAAACTTGTGCCAGTTGCGTCGAACAAACTTGTGCCAATTGCGTCGAACGAACTTGTGCCAGTTGCATCGAACAAACTTGTGTCAATTGCGTAGAACAAACTTGTGCCAGTTGCATAGAACAAACTTGTGCCAGTTGAGTAGAATAAACTTGTGCCAATTCCATCAAACAAACTTGTGCCAGTTGCGTCGAAGAAACTTGTGCCAGTTGCGTCGAAGAAACTTGTGCCAGTTGCGTCAAACAAACTTGTGCCAGTTGCGTCGAACAAACTTGTGCCAGTTGCGTCGAACAAACTTGTGCCAGTTACAGCGAACAAACTTGTGCCATTTGTGTCGAGAAACTTGAGCCAGTTGCATCAAATAAACTTGTGTCAGTTGCGTCAAACAAACTTGTGCCAGTTACGGCGAACAAACTTGTGCCAGTTGCGTCGAGAAAAGTTGTGCCAGTTGCGTCAAATAAACTTGTGCCAGTTGCTTCAAACAAACTTGTGCTATTTGCGTCAAACAAACTTGTGCCAGTTGCGTCAAACAAACTTGTGCCAGTTGCCTCAAACAAACTTGTGCCAATTGATTAGAAAAAACTTGTGCCAGTTGCTTTGAACAAACTTGTGCCAGTTGCGTCTAAGAAACTTCTGCCAGTTTCGTCAAACAAACTTGTGCCAGTTGCGTCGAACAAACTTGTGCCAGTTGCATCGAACAAACTAGTAATAGTTGCATAAAACAAACTTGTGCCAGTTGCGTCAAACAAACTAGTGCCAGTTGCGTAGAACAAACTTGTACATGTTGCGTAGAAAAATCTTGTGCCAGTTGCGTCAAACAAACTTGTGCCAGTTGTGTCAAACAAACTTGTGCCAGTTGCATCGAACAAACTTGTGCCAGTCGTGTGAAACAAACTTTTGCCAGTTGGGTCGAACAAACTTGTGCCAGTTACGTTAAACAAACTTGTACCAGTTGCGTCGTACAAATTTGTGCCAGTTGCGTCGAACAAACTTGTGCCAGTTGCGTTGAACAAACTTGCGCCAGTTCCGTCGAACAATCTTGTGCCAGGTGCTTAGAACAATCTTGTGCCACTTGTGTCAAACAAACTTGTGGCAGTTGTGTAGAACAAACTTGTGCCAGTTGCGTCGAACAAACTTGTGCCAGTTGGGTAGAACAAACATGTGCCAGTTGCGTCAAACAAATGTGTGCCAGTTGCGTAGAACAAACTATTGCCAGTTGCATAGAACAAACTTGTGCCAGATGCGTAGAACAAACTTTTGCCATTTCCGTTGAACAAACTTGTGCCAGTTGTGTCAAACAAACTTGTGCCAGTTGTGTACAACAAACTTGTGCCAGTTATGTAGAACAAAATTCTGCCTGTTGCATCAAACAAACTTGTGCCAGTTGCGTCAAACAAACTTGTGCCAGTTGTATAGAACAAACTTGTGCCAGTTGCATAGAACAACCTTGTGCCACTTGCGTCAAACAAACTTGTGCCAGTTGCATCTAACAAACTTGTGCCAGTTGCGTCAAACAAACTTGTGCCAGTTGAGTAGAACAAACTTGTGCCAGTTGCGTAGAACAAACTTGTGCCAGTTGCATAGAACAAACTTGTGCCAGTTATGTAGATCAAAATTGTGTCAGTTGCGTCAAACAAACTTGTGCCAGTTGCGTCGAACAAACTTATGCCAGTTACAGCGAACAAACTTGTGCCAGTTTCATCGAGAAAACTTGTGCCAGTTGCGTAAAATAAACTTGTGCCAGTTGCATCAAACAAACTTGTGCCAGTTGCGTCAAACAAACTTGTGCCAGTTGCGTCAAACAAACTTGTTCCAGTTGCGCCAAACAAACTTGTGATAATTAAGTCGAAAAAACTTGTGCCAGTTGCGTCGAACAAACTTGTGCCAGTTGCGTCTAACAAACTTGTGCCAGTTGCGTAAAAAAAACTTAGGCCAGTTTCGTCGAACAAACTTGTGTCATTTGCATCCAACAAACTTGTGCCAGTTGCGTAGAACAATCTTGTGCCAGTTGCATCAAACAAACTTGTACCAGTTGCGTAGAACAAACTTGTGCCAGTTGTGTGACACAAACTTATGCCAGTTGCATAGAACAAACTAGTGCCAGTTGCATAGAACAAACTTGTGCCAGTTGCATAGAACAAACTTGTGCCAGTTGCGCCAAACAAACTTGTGCTAGTTGCGTCGAACAAACTTGTGCCAGTTGCGTCGAAGAAACTTGTGCCAGTTGCGTCAAACAAACTTGTGCCAGTTGCGTCGAACATACTTGTGCCAGTTACATTAAACAAACTTGTGCCAGTTGCGTCGAGAAAACTTGTGCCAGTTGCGTCAAAAAAAACTTGTGCCAGTTGCGTCAAATAAACTTGTGCCAGTTGCGTCACACAAACATGTGCCTCTTGCGTCAAACAAACTTGTGCCAGTTGCGTCAAACAAACTTGTGCCAATTGACTCGAAAAAACTTGTGCCTGTTACGTCGAACAAACTTGTGCCAGTTGCGTCTAACAAACTTGTGCCAGTTGCATCAAACAAACTTGTGCCAGTTGTGTCGAACAAACTTGTGCCAGTTGCGTCAAACAAACTTGTGCCAGTTGCGTAGAACAAACTTGTGCCAGTTGCGTAGAAGAACCTTGTGCCAATTGCGTCAAACAAACTTGTGCCAGCTGCGTCAAACAAACTTGTGCCAGTTGCGTCGGACAAACTTGTGACAGTTGCGTCAAACAAACTTGTGCCAGTTGCGCCAAACAAACTTGTGACAGTTCTGTCAAACAAACTTGTGCCAGTTGCGTCAAACAAACTTGTACAAGTTGCGAAAACAAACTTATGCCAGTTGCGTCAACAATCTTGTGCCAGATGTGTTGAACAAACTTGTGCCAGTTGCGTCGAACAAACTTGTGCCAGTTGCGTCGAACAAACTTGTGCTAGTTGCGTCGAACAAACTTGTGCCGGTTGCGTAGAAGAAACTTGTGCCAGTTGCGTGCAACAAACTTGTGCCAGTTGCGTAGAACAAACTTGTGCCAGTTGCGTCAAACAAGCTTATGCCAGTTGCGTAGAACAAACTAGTGCCAGTTGCAAACAACAAACTTGTGCCAGTTGCGTAGAACAAACTTGTGCCAGTTGCGTAGAACAAACTTGTGCCAGTTGCATAGAACAAATTAGTGCCAGTTGCGTCAAACAAACTTGTGCCAGTTTCTTCGAACAAACTTGTGCCAGTGGCGTCGAACAAACTTGTGCCAGTTACGGCGAACAAACTTGTGCCAGTTGCGTCGAGAAAACTTGTGCCAGTTGCGTCAAAAAAACTTGTGCCAGTTGTATCAAACAAACTTGTGCCAGTTGCGTCGAACAAACCTGTGCCAGTTACGGCGAACAAACTTGTGCCAGTTGCGTCGAGAAAACTTGTGCCAGTTGCGTCAAATAAACTTGTGCCAGTTGCGTCAAACAAACTTGTGCAAGTTGCGTCAAACAAACTTGTGCCAATTGCGTCAAACAAACTTATACCAATTGAGTCGAAAAAACTTGTGCCAGTTACGTCGAACAAACTTGTGCCAGTTGCGTCTAACAAACTTGTGCCAGTTGCGTCAAACAAACTTGGGCCAGTTGCGCCGAACAAACTTGTGCCAGTTGTGTCAAACAAACTTATGCCAGTTGCATAGAACAAACTAGTGCCAGTTGCATAGAACAAACTTGTGTCAATTGCGTAGAACAAACTTGTGCCAGTTTCGTAGAACAACCTTGTGCCAGTTGCATCAAACAAACTTGTGCAAGTTGTGTCAAACAAGCTTGTGCCAGTTGTGTCAAACAAACTTGTGCCAGTTGCGTCAAACAAACTTGTGCCAGTTGGGTCGAACAAACTTGCGCCAGTTGCGTTAAACAAACCTCTGCCAGTTGCATCGAACAAACTTGTGCCAGTTGTGTCGAACAAACTTGTGCCAGTTGCGTCGAACAAACTTGAGACAGTTGCGTCAAACAAACTTGTGCCAGTTGCGTTGAACAAACTTGTGCCAGTTGTGTCAAACAAACTTGTGTCAGTTGCGTAGAACAAACTTGTGCCAGTTGCGTTGAACAAACTTGTGTCAGTTGGGTAGAACAAACTTGTGCCAGTTGCGTGAAACAAACTTGTGCTAGTTGCGTTGAACAAACTTGTGTCAGTTGGGTAGAACAAACTTGTGCCAGTTGCGTGAAACAAACTTGTGCCAGTTGCGTTGAACAAACTTGTGTCAGTTGGGTAGAACAAACTTGTGCCAGTTGCGTAAAACAAACTAGTGTCAGTTGGATAGAACAAACTTGTGCCAGATGCGTAGAAAAAACTTGTGCCAATTGCCTAGAACAAACTTGTGCCAGTTGCGTAGAACAAACTTGTGCCAGTTACGTAGAACAAACTTCTGCCAGTTGCATAGAACAAACTTGTGCCAGATGCGTAGAACAAACTTGTGCCAGTTGCGTAGAACAAACTTGTGCCAGTTGCGTAGAACAAACTTGTGACAGTTGCATAGAACAAACTTGTGCCAGTTGCGTAGAACAAACTTGTGCTAGTTGCGTAGAACAAACTTGTGAAAGTTGCATAGAACAAACTTGTGCCAGTTGTGTAGAACATACTTGTGCCAGTTGCGCAGAGAAAAGTTGTGACAGTTGCGTCAAATAAACTTGTGCCAGTTGCGTCAAACAAACTTGTGGCAGTTGAGTCAAACAAACTTGTGACAGTTGTGTCAAACAAACTTGTGCCAGTTGCGTCAAACAAACTTGTGCCAATTGTGTCGAAGAAACTTGTGCCAGTTGCGTCGAACAATCTTGTGCCAGTTGCGTCTAACAAACTTGTGCCAGTTGCGTCAAACAAACTTGGGCTAGTTGCGTCGAACAAACTTGTGCCAGTTTCATCGAACAAACTTGTGCCAGTTGCGTAGAACAAACTTTTGCCAGTTGCGTCAAACAAACTTGTGCCAGTTGAGTAGAACAAACTTGTGCCAGTTGTATAGAACAACCTCTTGCCAGTTGCGTCAAACAAACTTGTGCCAGTTGCGTCAAAAAAACTTGTGCCAGTTGCGTCGAACAAAATTGTGCCAGTTGTGTCAAACATATGTGCCAGTTGGTTCGAACAAACTTGTGTCAGTTGCATCCAACAAACTTGTACCAGTTGCGTCAATCAAACTTGTGCCAGTTGCGTTGAACAAACTTGTACCAGTTGCGTAGAACAAACTTGTCCCAGTTGCGTCAAACAAACTTATGCCAGTTGCATATAACAAACTAGTGCCAGTTGCATAGATCAAACTTGTACCAGTTGCGTAGAACAAACTTGTGCCAGTTGCGTCAAACAAACTTGTGCCAGTTGCGTCGAACAAAGTTGTGCCAGTTGCGTCGAACAAACTTGTGCCAGTTGTTTACAACAAACTTGTGCCAGTTATGTAGAACAAACTTGTGCCTGTTGCGTCAAAAAAACTTGTGCCAGTTGCGTCGAAGAAACTTGTGCCAGTTGCGTCAAACAAACTTGTGCCAGTTGCTTCGAACAAACTTGTGCCAGTGGCGGCGAACAAACTTGTGCCAGTTACGGCGAACAAACTTGTGCCAGTTGCGTCGAGAAAAATTGTGCCCCTTACGTCAAAAAAACTTGTGCCAGTTGCGTCATACAAACTTGTGCCAGTTGCGTCGAACAAACTTGTGCCAGTTACGGCGAACAAACTTGTGCCAGTTGCATCAAGAAAACTTGTGCCAGTTGCGTCAAAAAAACTTATGCCAGTTGCGTCAAACAAACTTGTGCCATTTGCGTCAAACAAACTTGTGCCAGTTGCGTCAAACAAACTTGTGCCAATTGAGTCGAAAAAACTTGTGCCCGTTACCTCGAACAAACTTGTGCCAGTTGCGTCTAACAAACTTATGCCAGTTGCGTCAAACAAACTTGGGCCAGTTGCGTCGAACAAACTTGTGCCAGTTGCGTCAAACAAACTTCTGCCAGTTGCATCAAAAAAACTTGTGCCAGTTGCAACAAACAAACTTGTGCCAGTTGCGTAGAACAAACATGTGCCAGTTGCGTAGAACATCCTTGTGCCAGTTGCGTCAAACAAACTTGTGCCAGTTGTGTCAAACAAACTTGTGCCAGTTGCGTCAACCAAACTTGTGCCAGTTGCGTCAAACAAACTTGTGCCAGTTGGGTTGAACATACTTGTGCCAGTTGTGTTAAACAAACTTGTGCCAGTTGTATCGAACAAACTTGTGCCAGTTGCCTCGAACAAACTTGTGCCAGTTGCGCCGAACAAACTTGCGCCAGTTGCGTCAAACAAACTTGTGCCAGTTGCGTTGAACAAACTTCTGATAGTTGTGTCAAACAAACTTGTGTCAGTTGGGTAGAACAAACTTGTGCCAGTTGTGTCGAACAAACTTGTGCCAGTTGCGTCGAACAAACTTGAGACAGTTGCGTCAAACAAACTTGTGCCAGTTGCGTTGAACAAACTTGTGCCAGTTGTGTCAAACAAACTTGTGTCAGTTGCGTAGAACAAACTTGTGCCAGTTGCGTTGAACAAACTTGTGTCAGTTGGGTATAACAAACTTGTGCCAGTTGCGTGAAACAAACTTGTGCTAGTTGCGTTGAACAAACTTGTGTCAGTTGGGTAGAACAAACTTGTGCCAGTTGCGTGAAACAAACTTGTGCCAGTTGCGTCGAACAAACTTGTGTCAGTTGGGTAGAACAAACTTGTGCCAGTTGCGTAAAACAAACTAGTGTCAGTTGGATAGAACAAACTTGTGCCAGATGCGTAGAAAAAACTTGTGCCAATTGCCTAGAACAAACTTGTGCCAGTTGCGTAGAACAAACTTGTGCCAGTTACGTAGAACAAACTTCTGCCAGTTGCATAGAACAAACTTGTGCCAGTTGCGTAGAACAAACTTGTGCCAGTTGCGTAGAACAAACTTGTGCCAGTTGCGTAGAACAAACTTGTGCCAGTTGCGTAGAACAAACTTGTGACAGTTGCATAGAACAAACTTGTGCCAGTTGCGTAGAACAAACTTGTGCTAGTTGCGTAGAACAAACTTGTGAAAGTTTCATAGAACAAACTTGTGCCAGTTGTGTAGAACATACTTGTGCCAGTTGCGCAGAGAAAAGTTGTGACAGTTGCGTCAAATAAACTTGTGCCAGTTGCGTCAAACAAACTTGTGGCAGTTGAGTCAAACAAACTTGTGACAGTTGTGTCAAACAAACTTGTGCCAGTTGCGTCAAACAAACTTGTGCCAATTGTGTCGAAGAAACTTGTGCCAGTTGCGTCGAACAATCTTGTGCCAGTTGCGTCTAACAAACTTGTGCCAGTTGCGTCAAACAAACTTGGGCTAGTTGCGTCGAACAAACTTGTGCCAGTTTCATCGAACAAACTTGTGCCAGTTGCGTAGAACAAACTTTTGCCAGTTGCGTCAAACAAACTTGTGCCAGTTGAGTAGAACAAACTTGTGCCAGTTGTATAGAACAACCTCTTGCCAGTTGCGTCAAACAAACTTGTGCCAGTTGCGTCAAAAAAACTTGTGCCAGTTGCGTCGAACAAAATTGTGCCAGTTGTGTCAAACAAATGTGCCAGTTGGTTCGAACAAACTTGTGTCAGTTGCATCCAACAAACTTTTACCAGTTGCGTCAATCAAACTTGTGCCAGTTGCGTTGAACAAACTTGTACCAGTTGCGTAGAACAAACTTGTCCCAGTTGCGTCAAACAAACTTATGCCAGTTGCATATAACAAACTAGTGCCAGTTGCATAGATCAAACTTGTACCAGTTGCGTAGAACAAACTTGTGCCAGTTGCGTCAAACAAACTTGTGCCAGTTGCGTCGAACAAAGTTGTGCCAGTTGCGTCGAACAAACTTGTGCCAGTTGTTTACAACAAACTTGTGCCAGTTATGTAGAACAAACTTGTGCCTGTTGCATCAAAAAAACTTGTGCCAGTTGCGTCGAAGAAACTTGTGCCAGTTGCGTCAAACAAACTTGTACCAATTGCATCGAAAAACATTGTGCCAGTTGCGTCGAACAAACTTGTGCCAGTTGCGTCGAAAAAACTTGCGCCAGTTCCGTCGAACAAACTTGTGCCAGTTGCTTAGAACAAACTTGTGCCAGTTGTGTCAAATAAACTTGTGCCAGTTGCGTAGAACAAACTTGTGCCAGTTGCGTCGAACAAACTTGTGCCAGTTGCGTAGAACAAACTTGTGCCAGTTGCGTCAAACAAACTTGTGCCAGTTGTGTCAAACAAACTTTTGCCAGTTGGGTCGAACAAACTTGTGCCAGTTGAGTCAAACAAACTTGTGCCAGTTGCGTCAAACAAACTTGTGCCAGTTGCACCAAAGAAACTTGTGCCAGTTGCGTCAAACAAACTTGTGCCAGTTGCGTGAAACAAACTTGTACAAGTTGCGAAAACAAACTTCTGCCAGTTGCGTCAAACAAACTTGTGCCTGATGTGTTGAAAAAACTTGTGCCAGTTGCGTTGAACAAAATTGTGCCAGTTGCGTCAAACAAACTTGTGCCAGTTGCGTCAAACAAACTTGTGCCAGTTGCGTCGAACAAATTTGTGCCAGTTGCGTCGAACAAACTTGTGCCAGTTGCGTCCAACAAAATTGTGCCAGTTGCGTAGAACAAACTTGTGCCAGTTGCGTCAAACAAACTTGTGCCAGTTGCGTAGAACAAACTTGTGCCAGTTGCGTCAAACAAACTTATGCCAGTTGCGTAGAACAAACTAGTGCCAGTTGCATACAACAAACTTGTGCCAGTTGCGTAGAACAAACTTGTGCCAGTTGCATAGAACAAACTTGTGCCAGTTGCGTAGAACAAACTTGTGCCAGATGCATAGAACAAACTTGTGCCAGTTGCGTCAAACAAACTTGTGCCAGTTGCTTCGAACAAACTTGTGCCAGTGGCGGCGAACAAACTTGTGCCAGTTACGGCGAACAAACTTGTGCCAGTTGCGTCGAGAAAAATTGTGCCCCTTACGTCAAAAAAACTTGTGCCAGTTGCGTCATACAAACTTGTGCCAGTTGCGTCGAACAAACTTGTGCCAGTTACGGCGAACAAACTTGTGCCAGTTGCGTCAAGAAAACTTGTGCCAGTTGCGTCAAAAAAACTTATGCCAGTTGCGTCAAACAAACTTGTGCCATTTGCGTCAAACAAACTTGTGCCAGTTGCGTCAAACAAACTTGTGCCAATTGAGTCGAAAAAACTTGTGCCCGTTACCTCGAACAAACTTGTGCCAGTTGCGTCTAACAAACTTATGCCAGTTGCGTCAAACAAACTTGGGCCAGTTGCGTCGAACAAACTTGTGCCAGTTGCGTCAAACAAACTTCTGCCAGTTGCATCAAAAAAACTTGTGCCAGTTGCAACAAACAAACTTGTGCCAGTTGCGTAGAACAAACATGTGCCAGTTGCGTAGAACATCCTTGTGCCAGTTGCGTCAAACAAACTTGTGCCAGTTGTGTCAAACAAACTTGTGCCAGTTGCATCAACCAAACTTGTGCCAGTTGCGTCAAACAAACTTGTGCCAGTTGGGTTGAACATACTTGTGCCAGTTGTGTTAAACAAACTTGTGCCAGTTGTATCGAACAAACTTGTGCCAGTTGCCTCGAACAAACTTGTGCCAGTTGCGCCGAACAAACTTGCGCCAGTTGCGTCAAACAAACTTGTGCCAGTTGCGTTGAACAAACTTCTGATAGTTGTGTCAAACAAACTTGTGTCAGTTGGGTAGAACAAACTTGTGCCAGTTGCGTCAAACAAACTTGTGCCAGTTGCTTAGAACAAACTAGTGCCAGTTGGATAGAACAAACTTGTGCCAGATGCATAGAATAAACTTGTGCCAGTTGCGTAGAACAAACTTTTGCCAGTAGCATAGAACAAACTTGTGCCAGTTGCGTAGAACAAACTTGTGCCAGTTGCATAGAACAAACTTGTGCCAGATGCATAGAACAAACTTGTGCCAGTTGCGTAGAACAAACTTGTGCCAGTTGCGTAGAACAAACTTGTGCCAATTGCGTAGAACAAACTTGTGCCAGTTGCATAGAACAAACTTGTGCCAGCTGCGTAGAACGAAGTTTGCAAGTAACATATAACAAACTTGTGCCAGTTGCGTAGAACAAAGTTTGCAAGTAACATAGAACAAACTTGTGCCAGTTGTGTAGAACATACTTGTGCCAGTTGCGTCGAGAAAAGTTGTGCCAGTGGGTCAAATAAACTTGTGCCAGTTGTGCTAAACAAACTTGTGCCAGTTGAGTCAAACAAACTTGTGACAGTTGCGTCAAACAAACTTGTGCCAGGTGCGTCAAACAAACTTGTGCCAATTGAGTCGAAGAAACTTGTACCAGTTGCGTCAAACAAACTTGTGCCAGTTGCGTCTAACAAACTTGTGCCAGTTGCGTCAAACAAACTTGGACCAGTTGCGGTGAACAAACTTGTGCCAGTTGCATCGAACAAACTTGTGCCAGTTGCGTAGAACAAACTTGTGCGAGTTGCGTCAAACAAACTTCTGCCAGTTGCATAGAACAAACTTCTGCCAGTTGTGTAGAACAACCTTGTGCCAGTTGCGTCAAACAAATTTGTGCCAGTTGCGTCAAACAAACTTGTGCCAGTTGCGTCGAACAAACTTGTGCCAGTTGTGTCAAACAAACTTTTGCCAGTTAGTTCGAACAAACTTGTGCCAGTTGCGTCGAAGAAACTTTTACCAGTTGCGTCGAACAAACTTGTGCCAGTTGCGCCGAACAAACTTGTACCAGTTGCGTAGAACAAACTTGTGCCAGTTGCGTCAAACAAACTTATGCCAGTTGCATAGAACAAACTAGTGCCAGTTGCATAGAACAAACTTGTGCCAGTTGCGTAGAACAAACTTGTGCCAGTTGCATGAAACAAACTTGTGCCAGTTGCGTCGAACAAACTTGTGCCAGTTGCGTCAAACAAACTTGTGATAGTTGTGTCAAACAAACTTGTGCGAGTTACGTCAAACATACTTGTGCCAGTTGCGTCGAACACACTTGTGCCAGTTACATTAAACAAACTTGTGTCAGTTGCGTCAAAAAAAACTTGTGCCAGTTGCGTCAAACAAACTTGTGCCAGTTGCGTCACACAAACTTGTGCCTCTTGCGTCAAACAAACTTGTGCCAGTTGCGTCGAACAAACTTGTGCCAGTTGCGTCAATCAAACTTGTGCCAGTTGCATAGAACAAACTTGTGCCAGTTGCGTAGATGAAGCTTGTGCCAGTTGCGTCAAACAAACTTATGCCAGTTGCGTCAAACAAACTTGTGCCAGTTGCGCCAAACAAACTTGTGACAGTTCCGTCAAACAAACTTGTGCCAGTTGCGTCAAAGAAACTTGTACAAGTTGCGAAAACAAACTTATGCCAGTTGTGTCAAACAATCTTGTGCCAGATGTGTTGAACAAACAAGTGCCAGTTGCATCGAACAAACTTGTGCCAGTTGCGTCGAACAAACTTGTGCCAGTTGCGTCGAACAAACTTGTGCCAGTTGCATACAACAAACTTGTGCCAGTTGCGTAGAACAAACTTGTGCCGGTTGCGTAGAAAAAACTTGTGCCAGTTGCATAGAACAAATTAGTGCCAGATGCGTCAAACAAACTTGTGCCAGTTGCTTCGAACAAACTTGTGCCAGTGGCGTTGAACAAAGATGTGCCAGTTACGGCAAACAAACTTGTGCCAGTTGCGTCGAGAAAACTTGTGCCAGTTGCGTCAAAAAGACTTGTGCCAGTTGCGTCAAACAAACTTGTGCCAGTTGCGTCGAACAAACCTGTGCCAGTTATGTTGAACAAACTTGTGCCAGTTGCGTAGAGAAAACTTGTGCCAGTTGCGTCAAATAAACTTGTGCCAGTTGCGTCAAACAAACTTGTGCAAGTTGCGTCAAACAAACTTGTGCCAGTTGCGTTAAACAAACTTCTGCCAATTGAGTCGAAAAAACTTGTTCCAGTTACATCGAACAAACTTGTGCCAGTTGCGTCTAACAAACTTGTGCCAGTTGCTTCAAACAAACTTGGGCCAGTTGCGCCGAACAAACTTGTGCCAGTTGCGTCAAACAAACTTCTGCCAGTTGCATCAAACAAACTTGTGCCAGTTGCATCAGACAAACTTGTGCCAGTTGCGTAGAACAAACTTGTGCCAGTTTCGTAGAACAACCTTGTGCCAGTTGCGTCAAACAAACTTGTGCCAGTTGTGTCAAACAAGCTTGTGCCAGTTGCGTCAAACAAACTTGTGCCAGTTGCGTCAAACAAACTTGTGCCAGTTAGGTCGAACAAACTTGTGCCAGTTGCGTCGAACAAACTTGTGCCAGTTGTTTACAACAAACTTGTGCCAGTTGCGTTGAACAACCTTCTGCCAGTTGTGTCAAACAAAGTTGTGCCAGTTGCATCAAACAAACTTGTGTCAGTTGCGTCGAACAAACTTGTGCCAGTTGCGTCGAACAAACTTGCGCCAGTTGCGTCAAACAAACTTGTGCCAGTTGCGTTGAACAACCTTCTGCCAGTTGTGTCAAACAAACTTGTGTCAGTTGCATCGAACAAACTTGTGCCAGTTGCGTCGAACAAACTTGTGCCAATTGCGTCGAACAAACTTGCGCCAGTTGCGTCAAACAAACTTGTGCCAGTTGCGTTGAACAAACTTCTGCCAGTTGTGTCAAACAAACTTGTGTCAGTTGCATAGAACAAACTTGTGTCAGTTGGGTAGAACAAACTTTTGCCAGTTGCGTCAAACAAGCTTGTGCCAGTTGCGTCAAACAAACTTGTGCCAATTGTGTCAAACAAACTTGTGCCAGTTGCATCGAACAAACTTGTGTCAATTGGGTAGAACAAATTTGTGCCAGTTGCGTCAAACAAACTTGTGCCAGTTGCGTAGAACAAACTAGTGCCAGTTGCATAGAACAAACTTGTGCCAGATGCGTAGAACAAACTTGTGCCTGTTGCGTAGAACAAACTTGTGCCAGTTGCATAGAACAAACTTGTGCCAGTTATGTAGAACAAACTTGTGCCAGTTGCGTCAAACAAACTTGTGCCAGTTGCGTCAAACAAACTTGTGCCAGTTACTGCGAACAAACCTGTGCCAGTTTCGTCGAGAAAACTTGTGCCAGTTGCGTCAAAAAAACTTGTGCCAGTTGCGTCAAACAAACTTGTGCCAGTTGCGTCAAACAAACTTGTGCCAGTTGCGTCAAACAAACTTGGGCCAGTTGCGGTGAACAAACTTGTGCCAGTTGCATCGAACAAACTTGTGCCAGTTGCGTAGAACAAACTTGTGCCAGTTGCGTCAAACAAACTTGTGCCAGTTGCGTAGAACAAACTTCTGCCAGTTGCGTAGAACGACCTTGTGCCAGTTGCGTCAAACAAACTTGTGCCAGTTGCGTCAAACAAACTTGTGTCAGTTGCGTTGAACAAACTTGTGCCAGTTGTGTCAAACAAACTTTTGCTAGTTAGTTCGAACAAACTTATGCCAGTTGCATAGAACAAACTAGTGCCAGTTGCATAGAACAAACTTGTATCAGTTGCGTAGAACAAACTTGTGCCAGTTTCGTAGAACAACCTTGTGCCAGTTGCATCAAACAAACTTGTGCCAGTTGTGTCAAACAAACTTGTGCCAGTTGCGTTAAACAAACCTCTGCCAGTTGCATCGAACAAACTTGTGCCAGTTGTGTCGAACAAACTTGTGCCAGTTGCGTCGAACAAACTTGAGCCAGTTGCGTCAAACAAACTTGTGCCAGTTGCGTTGAACAAACTTGTGCCAGTTGTGTCAAACAAACTTGTGTCAGTTGCGTAGAACAAACTTGTGCCATTTGCGTTGAACAAACTTGTGTCAGTTGGGTAGAACAAACTTGTGCCAGTTGCGTGAAACAAACTTGTGTCAGTTGCGTAAAACAAACTAGTGTCAGTTGGATAGAACAAACTTGTGCCAGATGCGTAGAATAAACTTGTGGCAGTTGCATAGAACAAACTTGTGCCAGTTGCGTAGAACAAACTTGTGCCAGTTACGTAGAAAAAACTTCTGCCAGTTGCATAGAACAAACTTGTGCCAGATGCGTAGAACAAACTTGTGCCAGTTGCGTAGAACAAACTTGTGCCAGTTGCGTAGAACAAACTTGTGCCAGTTGCGTAGAACAAACTTGTGCCAGTTGCATAGAACAAACTTGTGCCAGTTGCGTAGAACAAACTTGTGCTAGTTGAGTAGAACAAACTTGTGTAAGTTGCATAGAAAAAACTTGTGCCAGTTGTGTAGAACATACTTGTGCCAGTTGCGCGGAGAAAAGTTGTGCCAGTTGCGTCAAATAAACTTGTGCCAGTTGCATCAAACAAACTTGTGCCAGTTGAGTCAAACAAACTTGTGACAGTTGTGTCAAACAAACTTGTGCCAGTTGAGTCAAACAAACTTGTGCCAATTGTGTCGAAGAAACTTGTGCCAGTTGCGTCGAACAATCTTGTGTCAGTTGCGTCTAACAAACTTGTGCCAGTTGCGTCAAACAAACTTGGGCTAGTTGCGTAGAAACAAACTTGTGCCAGTTGCATCGAACAAACTTGTGCCAGTTGCGTAGAACAAACTTGTGCCAGTTGCGTCAAACAAACTTGTGCCAGTTGCGTAGAACAAACTTGTGCCAGTTGTATAGAACAACCTTGTGCCAGTTGCGTCAAACAAACTTGTGCCAGTTGCGTCAAACAAACTTGTGCCAGTTGTGTCGAACAAAATTGTGCCAGTTGTGTCAAACAAATGTGCCAGTTGGTTCGAACAGACTTGTGTCAGTTGCGTCCAACAAACTTGTACCAGTTGCGTCAATCAAACTTGTGCCAGTTGCGTCGAACAAACTTGTACCAGTTGCGTAGAACAAACTTGTCCCAGTTGCGTCAAACAAACTTATGCCAGTTGCATATAACAAACTAGTGCCAGTTGCATAGATCAAACTTGTACCAGTTGCGTAGAACAAACTTGTGCCAGTTGCGTCAAACAAACTTGTGCCAGTTGCGTCGAACAAAGTTGTGCCAGTTGCGTCGAACAAACTTGTGCCAGTTGTTTACAACAAACTTGTGCCAGTTATGTAGAACAAACTTGTGCCTGTTGCGTCAAACAAACTTGTGCCAGTTGCGTCAAACAAACTTGTGCCAGTTGCATAGAACAAACTTGTGCCAGTTGCATAGAACAACCTTGTGCCAGTTGCGTCAAACAAACTTGTGCCAGTTGCGTCAAACAAACTTGTGCCAGTTGCGTCGAACAAACTTGTGCCAGTTGCGTCGAACAAACTTGTGCCAGTTGGGCCGAACAAACTTGTGCCAGTTGCGTCCAACAAACTTGTGCCAGTTGCGTCAAACAAACTTGTGCCAGTTGCGTCAAAAAAACTTGTGCCAGTTGCGTCAAAAAAACTTGGGCCAGTTGCGTCGAACAAACTTGTGCCACTGGCATCGAACAAACTTACGCCAGTTGCGTAAAAAAAACTTGTGCCAGTTGCGTAAAACAAACTTGTGCCAGTTGCGTCAAGCAAACTTGTGCCAGTTGTGTAGAACAAACTTGTACCAGTTGCGTAGAACAACCTTGTGCCAGTTGCGTCGAACAAACTTGTGCCAGTTGCGTAGAACAAACTTGTGCCAGTTGCGTCAAACAAACTTATGCCAGTTGCGTAGAACAAACTAGTGCCAGTTGCATAGAACAAACTTGTGCCAGTTGCGTAGAACAAACTTGTGCCAATTGCATCAAACAAACTTGTGCTAGTTGCGTCGAACAAACTTGTGCCAGTTTTGTCAAAGAAACTTGTGCCAGTTGCATCAAACAAAATTGTGGCAGTTGCGTCGAACAAACTTGTGCCAGTTGCGTCGAACAAACTTGTGCCAGTTACGGAGAACAAACTTGTGCCAGTTGCGTCGAGAAAACTTGTGCCAGTTGCGTCAAATAAACTTGTGCCAGTTGCGTCAAACAAACTTGTGCCAGTTACGTCAAACAAACTTGTGCCAGTGGCGTCAAACAAACTTGTGCCAGTTGTGTCAAACAAAGTTCAGCCAATTGAGTCGAAAAAACTTGTGCCAGTTGCATCGAACAAACTTGTGGCAGTTGCGTCTAACAAACTTGTGCCAGTTGCGTCAAACAAACTTGGGCTAGTTGCGTCGAACAAACTTGTGCCAGTTGCATCAAACAAACTAGTGCCAGTTCCATAGAACAAACTTGTTCCAGTTGCGTCAAACAAACATGTGCCTGTTGCGTAGAACAAACTTGTGCATGTTGCGTAGAACAAACTTGTGCCAGTTGCGTCAAACAAACTTGTGCCAGTTGCGTCGAACAAACTTGTGCCAGTTGCATCAAACAAACTTGTGCCAGTAAGGTCGAAGAAACTTGTGCCAGTTACGTTAAACAAACTTGTACCAGTTGCATCGAAAAACATTGTGCCAGTTGCGTTGAACAAAATTGTGCCAGTTGCGTCGAAAAAACTTGCGCCAGTTCCGTCGAACAAACTTGTGCCAGTTGCTTAGAACAAACTTGTGCCAGTTGTGTCAAATAAACTTGTGCCAGTTGCGTAGAACAAACTTGTGCCAGTTGCGTCGAACAAACTTTTGCCAGTTGGGTAGAACAAACATGTGCCAGTTGCGTCAAACAAATTTGTGCCAGTTGCCTAGAACAAACTAGTGCCAGTTGCAGAGAACAAACGTGTCCCAGATGCGTAGAACAAACTTTTGCCATTTGCGTTGAACAAACTTGTGCCAGTTGTGTCAAACAAACTTGTGCCAGTTGTGTACAACAAACTAGTCAGAGTTGCGTAGAACAAACTTGTGCCAGTTGCGTAGAACAAACTTGTGCCAGTTGCGTGGAACAAACTTGTGCCAGTTGCGTCAAACAAACTTGTGTCAGTTGCATAGAACAAACTTGTGCCAGTTGCGTAGAACAACCTTGTGCCAGTTGCGTCAAACAAACTTGTGCCAGTTGCGTCAGACAAACTTGTGCCAGTTGGGTTGAACAAACTTGTGCCAGTTGAGTCAAACAAACTTGTGCCAGTTGCGTCAAACAAACTTGTGCCAGTTGCACCAAAGAAACTTGTGCCAGTTGCGTCAAACAAACTTGTGCCAGTTGCGTGAAACAAACTTGTACAAATTGCGAAAACAAACTTGTGCCAGTTGCGTCAAACAAACTTGTGCCAGATGTGTTGAACAAACTTGCGCCAGTTCCGTCGAACAATCTTGTGCCAGGTGCTTAGAACAATCTTGTGCCACTTGTGTCAAACAAACTTGTGGCAGTTGTGTAGAACAAACTTGTGCCAGTTGTGTCGAACAAACTTATTCCAGTTGGGTAGAACAAACATGTGCCAGTTGCGTCAAACAAATGTGTGCCAGTTGCGTAGAACAAACTAGTGCCAGTTGCATAGAACAAACTTGTGCCAGATGCGTAGAACAAACTTTTGCCATTTGCGTTGAACAAACTTGTGCCAGTTGTGTCAAACAAACATGTGCCAGTTGTGTACAACAAACTTGTGCCAGTTATGTAGAACAAAATTCTGCCTGTTGCATCAAACAAACTTGTGCCAGTTGCGTCAAACAAAACTTGTGCCAGTTGTATAGAACAAACTTGTGCCAGTTGCATAGAACAACCTTGTGCCACTTGCATCAAACAAACTTGTGCCAGTTGCATCAAACAAACTTGTGCCAGTTGCATCAAACAAACTTGTGCCAGTTGAGTAGAACAAACTTGTGCCAGTTGCGTAGAACAAACTTGTGGCAGTTGCATAGAACAAACTTGTGCCAGTTATGTAGATCAAACTTGTGTCAGTTGCGTCAAACAAACTTGTGCCAGTTGCGTCGAACAAACTTATGCCAGTTACAGCGAACAAACTTGTGCCAGTTTCATCGAGAAAACTTGTGCCAGTTGCGTAAAATAAACTTGTGCCAGTTGCATCAAACAAACTTGTGCCAGTTGCGTCAAACAAACTTGTGCCAGTTGCGTCAAACAAACTTGTTCCAGTTGCGCCAAACAAACTTGTGATAATTAAGTCGAAAAAACTTGTGCCAGTTGCGTCGAACAAACTTGTGCCAGTTGCGTCTAACAAACTTGTGCCAGTTGCGTAAAAAAAACTTAGGCCAGTTTCGTCGAACAAACTTGTGTCATTTGCATCCAACAAACTTGTGCCAGTTGCGAAGAACAATCTTGTGCCAGTTGCATCAAACAAACTTGTACCAGTTGCGTAGAACAAACTTGTGCCAGTTGCGTGACACAAACTTATGCCAGTTGCATAGAACAAACTAGTGCCAGTTGCATAGAACAAACTTGTGCCAGTTGCATAGAACAAACTTGTGCCAGTTGCGCCAAACAAACTTGTGCTAGTTGCGTCGAACAAACTTGTGCCAGTTGCGTCGAAGAAACTTGTGCCAGTTGCGTCAAACAAACTTGTGCCAGTTGCGTCGAACATACTTGTGCCAGTTACATTAAACAAACTTGTGCCAGTTGCGTCGAGAAAACTTGTGCCAGTTGCGTCAAAAAAAACTTGTGCCAGTTGCGTCAAACAAACTTGTGCCAGTTGCGTCACACAAACATGTGCCTCTTGCGTCAAACAAACTTGTGCCAGTTGCGTCAAACAAACTTGTGCCAATTGACTCGAAAAAACTTGTGCCTGTTACGTCGAACAAACTTGTGCCAGTTGGGTCTAACAAACTTGTGCCAGTTGCGTCAAACAAACTTGTGCCAGTTGTGTCGAACAAACTTGTGCCAGTTGCGTCAAACAAACTTGTGCCAGTTGCGTAGAACAAACTTGTGCCAGTTGCGTAGAAGAACCTTGTGCCAATTGCGTCAAACAAACTTGTGCCAGTTGCGTCAAACAAACTTGTGCCAGTTGCGTCGGACAAACTTGTGCCAGTTGCGTCAAACAAACTTGTGCCAGTTGCGCCAAACAAACTTGTGACAGTTCTGTCAAACAAACTTGTGCCAGTTGCGTCAAACAAACTTGTACAAGTTGCAAAAACAAACTTATGCCAGTTGCGTCAAACAATCTTGTGCCAGATGTGTTGAACAAACATGTGCCATTTGCATCGAACAAACTTGTGCCAGTTGCGTCGAACAAACTTGTGCCAGTTGCGTCGAACAAACTTGTGCTAGTTGCGTCGAACAAACTTGTACCGGTTGCGTAGAAGAAACTTGTGCCAGTTGCGTGCAACAAACTTGTGCCAGTTGCGTAGAACAAACTTGTGCCAGTTGCGTCAAACAAGCTTATGCCAGTTGCGTAGAACAAACAAGTGCCAGTTGCATACAACAAACTTGTGCCAGTTGCGTAGAACAAACTTGTGCCAGTTGCGTAGAACAAACTTGTGCCAGTTGCATAGAACAAATTAGTGCCAGTTGCGTCAAACAAACTTGTGCCAGTTTCTTCGAACAAACTTGTGCCAGTGACGTCGAACAAACTTGTGCCAGTTACGGCGAACAAACTTGTGCCAGTTGCGTCGAGAAAACTTGTGCCAGTTGCGTCAAAAAAACTTGTGCCAGTTGTATCAAACAAACTTGTGCCAGTTGCGTCGAACAAGCCTGTGCCAGTTACGGCGAACAAACTTGTGCCAGTTGCGTCGAGAAAACTTGTGCCAGTTGCGTCAAATAAACTTGTGCCAGTTGCGTCAAACAAACTTGTGCAAGTTGCGTCAAACAAACTTGTGCCAATTGCGTCAAACAAACTTATGCCAATTGAGTCGAAAAAACTTGTGCCAGTTACGTCGAACAAACTTGTGCCAGTTGCGTCTAACAAACTTGTGCCAGTTGCGTCAAACAAACTTGGGCCAGTTGCGCCGAACAAACTTGTGCCAGTTGTGTCAAACAAACTTATGCCAGTTGCATAGAACAAACTAGTGCCAGTTGCATAGAACAAACTTGTGTCAGTTGCGTAGAACAAACTTGTGCCAGTTTCGTAGAACAACCTTGTGCCAGTTGCATCAAACAAACTTGTGCAAGTTGTGTCAAACAAGCTTGTGCCAGTTGTGTCAAACAAACTTGTACCAGTTGCGTCAAACAAACTTGTGCCAGTTGGGTCGAACAAACTTGTGCCAGTTGCGTTAAACAAACCTCTGCCAGTTGCATCGAACAAACTTGTGCCAGTTGTGTCGAACAAACTTGTGCCAGTTGCGTCGAACAAACTTGAGACAGTTGCGTCAAACAAACTTGTGCCAGTTGCGTTGAACAAACTTGTGCCAGTTGTGTCAAACAAACTTGTGTCAGTTGCGTAGAACAAACTTGTGCCAGTTGCGTTGAACAAACTTGTGTCAGTTGGGTAGAACAAACTTGTGCCAGTTGCGTGAAACAAACTTGTGCTAGTTGCGTTGAACAAACTTGTGTCAGTTGGGTAGAACAAACTTGTGCCAGTTGCGTGAAACAAACTTGTGCCAGTTGCGTTGAACAAACTTGTGTCAGTTGGGTAGAACAAACTTGTGCCAGTTGCGTAAAACAAACTAGTGTCAGTTGGATAGAACAAACTTGTGCCAGATGCGTAGAAAAAACTTGTGCCAATTGCCTAGAACAAACTTGGGCCAGTTGCGTAGAACAAACTTGTGCCAGTTACGTAGAACAAACTTCTGCCAGTTGCATAGAACAAACTTGTGCCAGATGCGTAGAACAAACTTGTGCCAGTTGCGTAGAACAAACTTGTGCCAGTTGCGTAGAACAAACTTGTGCCAGTTGCGTAGAACAAACTTGTGACAGTTGCATAAAACAAACTTGTGCCAGTTGCGTAGAACAAACTTGTGCTAGTTGCGTAGAACAAACTTGTGAAAGTTGCATAGAACAAACTTGTGCCAGTTGTGTAGAACATACTTGTGCCAGTTGCGCGGAGAAAAGTTGTGACAGTTGCGTCAAATAAACTTGTGCCAGTTGCGTCAAACAAACTTGTGGCAGTTGAGTCAAACAAACTTGCGACAGTTGTGTCAAACAAACTTGTGCCAGTTGCGTCAAACAAACTTGTGCCAATTGTGTCGAAGAAACTTGTGCCAGTTGCGTCGAACAATCTTGTGCCAGTTGCGTCTAACAAACTTGTGCCAGTTGCGTCAAACAAACTTGGGCTAGTTGCGTCGAACAAACTTGTGCCAGTTTCATCGAACAAACTTGTGCCAGTTGCGTAGAACAAAACTTTTGCCAGTTGCGTCAAACAAACTTGTGCCAGTTGAGTAGAACAAACTTGTGCCAGTTGTATAGAACAACCTCTTGCCAGTTGCGTCAAACAAACTTGTGCCAGTTGCGTCAAAAAAACTTGTGCCAGTTGCGTCGAACAAAATTGTGCCAGTTGTGTCAAACAAATGTGCCAGTTGGTTCGAACAAACTTGTGTCAGTTGCATCCAACAAACTTGTACCAGTTGCGTCAATCAAACTTGTGCCAGTTGCGTTGAACAAACTTGTACCAGTTGCGTAGAACAAACTTGTCCCATTTGCGTCAAACAAACTTATGCCAGTTGCATATAACAAACTAGTGCCAGTTGCATAGATCAAACTTGTACCAGTTGCGTAGAACAAACTTGTGCCAGTTGCGTCAAACAAACTTGTGCCAGTTGCGTCGAACAAAGTTGTGCCAGTTGCGTCGAACAAACTTGTGCCAGTTGTTTACAACAAACTTGTGCCAGTTATGTAGAACAAACTTGTGCCTGTTGCGTCAAACAAACTTGTGCCAGTTGCGTCAAACAAACTTGTGCCAGTTGCGTCAAACAAACTTGTACCAATTGCATCGAAAAACATTGTGCCAGTTGCGTCGAACAAACTTGTGCCAGTTGCGTCGAAAAAACTTGCGCCAGTTCCGTCGAACAAACTTGTGCCAGTTGCTTAGAACAAACTTGTGCCAGTTGTGTCAAATAAACTTGTGCCAGTTGCGTAGAACAAACTTGTGCCAGTTGCGTCGAACAAACTTTTGCCAGTTGGGTAGAACAAACATGTGCCAGTTGCGTCAAACAAATTTGTGCCAGTTGCCTAGAACAAACTAGTGCAAGTTGCAGAGAACAAACGTGTCCCAGATGCGTAGAACAAACTTTTGCCATTTGCGTTGAACAAACTTGTGCCAGTTGTGTCAAACAAACTTGTGCCAGTTGTGTACAACAAACTAGTCAGAGTTGCGTAGAACAAACTTGTGCCAGTTGCGTAGAACAAACTTGTGCCAGTTGCGTGGAACAAACTTGTGCCAGTTGCGTCAAACAAACTTGTGTCAGTTGCATAGAACAAACTTGTGCCAGTTGCGTAGAACAACCTTGTGCCAGTTGCGTCAAACAAACTTGTGCCAGTTGCGTCAAACAAACTTTTGCCAGTTGGGTCGAACAAACTTGTGCCAGTTGAGTCAAACAAACTTGTGCCTGTTGCGTCAAACAAACTTGTGCCAGTTGCACCAAAGAAACTTGTGCCAGTTGCGTCAAACAAACTTGTGCCAGTTGCGTGAAACAAACTTGTACAAGTTGCGAAAACAAACTTCTGCCAGTTGCGTCAAACAAACTTGTGCCTGATGTGTTGAAAAAACTTGTGCCAGTTGCGTCGAACAAACTTGTGCCAGTTGCCTCAAACAAACTTGTGCCAGTTGCGTCAAACAAACTTGTGCCAGTTGCGTCGAACAAATTTGTGCCAGTTGCGTCGAACAAACTTGTGCCAGTTGCGTCCAACAAAATTGTGCCAGTTGCGTAGAACAAACTTGTGCCAGTTGCGTCAAACAAACTTGTGCCAGTTGCGTAGAACAAACTTGTGCCAGTTGCGTCAAACAAACTTATGCCAGTTGCGTAGAACAAACTAGTGCCAGTTGCATACAACAAACTTCTGCCAGTTGCGTAGAACAAACTTGTGCCAGTTGCATAGAACAAACTTGTGCCAGTTGCGTAGAACAAACTTGTGCCAGATGCATAGAACAAACTTGTGCCAGTTGTGTCAAACAAACTTGTGCCAGTTGCTTCGAACAAACTTGTGCCAGTGGCGGCGAACAAACTTGTGCCAGTTACGGCGAACAAACTTGTGCCAGTTGCGTCGAGAAAAATTGTGCCTCTTACGTCAAAAAAACTTGTGCCAGTTGCGTCATACAAACTTGTGCCAGTTACGGCGAACAAACTTGTGCCAGTTGCGTCAAGAAAACTTGTGCCAGTTGCGTCAAAAAAACTTGTGCCAGTTGCGTCAAACAAACTTGTGCCAGTTGCGTCAAACAAACTTGTGCCAATTGAGTCGAAAAAACTTGTGCCAGTTACCTCGAACAAACTTGTGCCAGTTGCATCTAACAAACTTATGCCAGTTGCGTCAAACAAACTTGGGCCAGTTGCGTCGAACAAACTTGTCCCAGTTGCGTCAAACAAACTTGTGCCAGTTGCGTCAAACAAACTTGTGCCAATTGAGTCGAGAAAACTTGTGCCAGTTACCTCGAACAAACTTGTGCCAGTTGCGTCTAACAAACTTATGCCAGTTGCGTCAAACAAACTTGGGTCAGTTGCGTCGAACAAACTTGTGCCAGTTGCGTCAAACAAACTTCTGCCAGTTGCATCAAAAAAACTTGGGCCAGTTGCAACAAACAAACTTGTGCCAGTTGCGTAGAACAAACATGTGCCAGTTGCGTAGAACATCCTTGTGCCAGTTGCGTCAAACAAACTTGTGCCAGTTGTGTCAAAAAAACTTGTGCCAGTTGCGTCAACCAAACTTGTGCCAGTTGCGTCAAACAAACTTGTGCCAGTTGGGTTGAACAAACTTGTGCCAGTTGTGTTAAACAAACTTGTGCCAGTTGTATCGAACAAACTTGTGCCAGTTGCCTCGAACAAACTTGTGCCAGTTGCGTCAAACAAACTTGCGCCAGTTGCGTCAAACAAACTTGTGCCAGTTGCGTTGAACAAACTTCTGATAGTTGTGTCAAACAAACTTGTGTCAGTTGGGTAGAACAAACTTGTGCCAGTTGCGTCAAACAAACTAGTGCCAGTTGCGTAGAACAAACTAGTGCCAGTTGGATAGAACAAACTTGTGCCAGATGCGTAGAATAAACTTGTGCCAGTTGTGTAGAACAAACTTTTGCCAGTAGCATAGAACAAACTTGTGCCAGTTGCATAGAACAAACTTGTGCCAGTTGCATAAAACAAACTTGTGCCAGATGCGTAGAACAAACTTGTGCCAGTTGCGTAGAACAAACTTGTGCCAGTTGCGTAGAACAAACTTGTGCCAGCTGCGTAGAACAAACTTGTGCCAGTTGCGTAGAACAAACTTGTACCAGCTGCGTAGAACGAAGTTTGCAAGTAACATAGAACAAACTTGTGCCAGTTGCTTCGAGAAAAGTTGTGCCAGTGGGTCAAATAAACTTGTGCCAGTTGTGCTAAACAAACTTGTGCCAGTTGAGTCAAACAAACTTGTGATAGTTGCGTCAAACAAACTTGTGCCAGGTGCGTCAAACAAACTTGTGCCAATTGAGTCGAAGAAACTTGTGCCAGTTGCGTCGAACAATCTTGTGCCAGTTGCGTCTAACAAACTTGTGCCAGTTGCGTCAAACAAACTTGGACCAGTTGCGGTGAACAAACTTGTGCCAGTTGCATCGAACAAACTTGTGCCAGTTGCGTAGAACAAACTTGTGCGAGTTGCGTCAAACAAACTTCTGCCAGTTGCATAGAACAAACTTCTGCCAGTTGTGTAGAACAACCTTGTGCCAGTTGCGTCAAACAAATTTGTGCCAGTTGCGTCAATCAAACTTGTGCCAGTTGCGTCGAACAAACTTGTGCCAGTTGTGTCAAACAAACTTTTGCCAGTTAGTTCAAACAAACTTGTGCCAGTTGCGTCGAAGAAACTTTTACCAGTTGCGTCGAACAAACTTGTGCCAGTTGCGTCGAACAAACTTGTGCCAGTTACATTAAACAAACTTGTGTCAGTTAAGTCGAGAAAACTTGTGCCAGTTGCGTCAAAAAAAACTTGTGCCAGTTGCGTCAAACAAACTTGTGCCAGTTGCGTCACACAAACTTGTGCCTCTTGCGTCAAACAAACTTGTGCCAGTTGCGTCGAACAAACTTGTGCCAGTTGTGTTAAACAAACTTGTGCCAGTTGCGTAGAACAAACTTGTGCCAGTTGCGTAGATGAAGCTTGTGCCACTTGCGTCAAACAAACTTGTGCCAGTTGCGTAAAACAAACTTGTGCCAGTTGCGTCGAACAAACTTATGCCAGTTGCGTCAAAAAAACTTGTGCCAGTTGCGCCAAACAAACTTGTGACAGTTCCGTCAAACAAACTTGTGCCAGTTGCGTCAAACAAACTTGTACAAGTTGCGAAAACAAACTTATGCCAGTTGTGTCAAACAATCTTGTGCCAGATGTGTTGAACAAACATGTGCCAGTTGCATCGAACAAACTTGTGCCAGGTGCGTCGAACAAACTTGTGCCAGTTGCGTCGAACAAACTTGTGCCAGTTGCGTCGAACAAACTTGTGCCAGTTGCGTCAAACAAACTTGAGCCAGTTGCGTCCAACAAACTTGTGACATTTGCGTAGAAGAAACTTGTGCCAGTTGTGTCCAACAAACTTGTGCCAGTTGCGTAGAACAAACTAGTGCCAGTTGCATACAACAAACTTGTGCCAGTTGTGTAGAACAAACTTGTGCCGGTTGCGTAGAAAAAACTTGTGCCAGTTGCATAGAACAAATTAGTGCCAGATGCGTCAAACAAACTTGTGCCAGTTGCTTCGAACAAACTTGTGCCAGTGGCGTTGAACAAAGATGTGCCAGTTACGGCGAACAAACTTGTGCCAGTTGCGTCTAACAAACTTGTGCCAGTTGCTTCAAACAAACTTGGGCCAGTTGCGCCGAACAAACTTGTGCCAGTTGCGTCAAACAAACTTCTGCCAGTTGCATCAAACAAACTTGTGCCAGTTGCATCAAACAAACTTGTGCCAGTTGCGTAGAACAAACTTGTGCCAGTTTCGTAGAACAACCTTGTGCCAGTTGCGTCAAACAAACTTTTGCCAGTTGTGTCAAACAAGCTTGTGCCAGTTGCGTCAAACAAACTTGTGCCAGTTGCGTCAAACAAACTTGTGCCAGTTAGGTCGAACAAACTTGTGCCAGTTGCGTTAAACAAACTTGTGCCAGTTGCATCAAACAAACTTGTGTCAGTTGCGTCGAACAAACTTGTGCCAGTTGCGTCGAACAAACTTGCGCCAGTTGCGTCAAACAAACTTGTGCCAGTTGAGTTGAACAACCTTCTGCCAGTTGTGTCAAACAAACTTGTGTCAGTTGCATCGAACAAACTTGTGCCAGTTGCGTCGAACAAACTTGTGCCAATTGCGTCGAACAAACTTGCGCCAGTTGCGTCAAACAAACTTGTGCCAGTTGCGTTGAACAAACTTCTGCCAGTTGTGTCAAACAAACTTGTGTCAGTTGCATAGAACAAACTTGTGTCAGTTGTGTAGAACAAACTTTTGCCAGTTGCGTCAAACAAACTTGTGCCAGTTGCGTCAAACAAACTTGTGCCAATTGTGTCAAACAAACTTGTGCCAGTTGCGTCGAACAAACTTGTGTCAATTGGGTAGAACAAATTTGTGCCAGTTGCGTCAAACAAACTTGTGCCAGTTGCGTAGAACAAACTAGTGCCAGTTGCATAGAACAAACTTGTGCCAGATGCGTAGAACAAACTTGTGCCTGTTGCGTAGAACAAACTTGTGCCAGTTGCATAGAACAAACTTGTGCCAGTTATGTCCAACAAACTTGTGCCAGTTGCGTCAAACAAACTTGTGCCAGTTGCGTCAAACAAACTTGTGCCAGTTAGTGCGAACAAACTTGTGCCAGTTTCGTCGAGAAAACTTGTGCCAGTTGCGTCAAAAAAACTTGTGCCATTTGCGTCAAACAAACTTGTGCCAGTTGCGTCAAACTTGTGCCAGTTGCGTCAAACAAACTTGGGCCAGTTACGGTGAACAAACTTGTGCCAGTTGCATCGAACAAACTTGTGCCAGTTGCATAGAACAAACTTGTGCCAGTTGCGTCAAACAAACTTGTGCCAGTTGCGTAGAACAAACTTCTGCCAGTTGCGTAGAACAACCTTATGCCAGTTGCGTCAAACAAACTTGTGCCAGTTGCGTCAAACAAACTTGTGCCAGTTTCGTTGAACAAACTTGTGCCAGTTGTGTCAAACAAACTTTTGCTAGTTAGTTCGAACAAACTTGTGCCAGTTGCGTCGAAGAAACTTTTACCAGTTGCGTCGAACAAACTTGTGCCAGTTGCGTCGAACAAACTTGTACCAGTTGCGTAGAACAAACTTGTGCCAGTTGCATGAAACAAACTTATGCCAGTTACATAGAACAAACTAGTTCCAGTTGCATAGAACAAACTTGTGCCAGTTGCGTTGAACAAACTTGTGACAGTTGCGTCGAAGAAACTTGTGCCAGTTGCGTCAAACAAACTTGTGCCAGTTACGTCGAACATACTTGTGCCAGTTGCGTCGAGCACACTTGTGCCAGTTACATTAAACAAACTTGTGTCAGTTGCGTCGAGAAAACTTGTGCCAGTTGCGTCAAAAACAACTTGTGCCAGTTGCGTCGAACAAACTTGTGCCAGTTGCGTCAAACAAACTTGTGCCAGTTGAGCCAAACAAACTTGTGACAGTTCCATCAAACAAACTTGTGCCAGTTGCTTCAAACAAACTTGTACAGGTTGCGAAAACAAACTTATGCCAGTTGCGTCCAACAAACTTGTGCCAGTTGCGTAGAACAAACTAGTGCCAGTTGCATACAACAAACTTGTGCCAGATGCGTACAACAAACTTGTGCCTGTTGCGTAGAACAAACTTGTGCCAGTTGCATAGAACAAATTAGTGCCAGATGCGTCAAACAAACTTGTGACAGTTGCTTCGAACAAACTTGTGCCAGTGGCGTCAAACAAACTTGTGCCAGTTGCGTCAAGAAAACTTGTGCCAGTTGCGTCAAAAAGACTTGTGCCAGTTGCGTCAAACAAACTTGTGCCAGTTGCGTTGAACAAACCTGTGCCAGTTACGGCGAACAAACTTGTGCCAGTTGCGTCGAGAAAACTTGTGCCAGTTGCGTCAAATAAACTTGTGCCAGTTGCGTCAAACAAACTTGTGCAAGTTGCGTCAAACAAAATTGTGCCAGTTGCGTCAAACAAACTTCTGCCAATTAAGTCGAAAAAACTTGTTCCAGTTACATCGAACAAACTTGTGCCAGTTGCGTCTAACAAACTTGTGCCAGTTGCTTCAAACAAACTTGGGCCAGTTGCGCCGAACAAACTTGTGCCAGTTGCGTCAAACAAACTTCTGCCAGTTGCATCAAACAAACTTGTGCCAGTTGCATCAAACAAACTTGTGCCAGTTGCGTAGAACAAACTTGTGCCAGTTTCGTAGAACAACCTTGTGCCAGTTGCGTCAAACAAACTTGTGCCAGTTGTGTCAAACAAGCTTGTGCCAGTTGCGTCAAACAAACTTGTGCCAGTTGCGTCTGTGCCAGTTGCGTCAAACAAACTTGTGCCTGTTGCGTTAAACAAACTTGTGCCAGTTGCATCAAACAAACTTGTGCCAGTTGCGTCGAACAAACTTGTGCCAGTTGCGTCGAACAAACTTGCGCCAGTTGCGTCAAACAAACTTGTGCCAGTTGCGTTGAACAAAATTCTGCCAGTTGTGTCAAACAAACTTGTGTCAGTTGCATCGAACAAACTTGTGCCAGTTGCGTCGAACAAACTTGTGCCTATTGCGCCGAACAAACTTGTGCCAGTTGCGTCAAACAAACTTGTGCCAGTTGCGTTGAACAAACTTCTGCCAGTTATGTCAAACAAACTTGTGTCAGTTGCATAGAACAAACTTTTGTCAGTTGGGTAGAACAAACTTGTGCCAGTTGCGTCAAACAAACTTGTGCCAGTTGCGTCGAACAAACTTGAGCCAGTTGTGTAAAACAAACTTGTGCCAGTTGGTTCGAACAAACTTGTGAGAGTTGCGTCCAACAAACTTGTACCAGTTGCATCAAACAAACTTGTGCCAGATGCGTAGAACAAACTTGTGCCAATTGCGTAGAACAAACTTGTGCCAGTTGCGTCAAACAAACTTATGCCAGTTGCATAAAACAAACTAGTGCCAAGTGCATAGAACAAACTTGTGCCAGTTGCATAGAACAAACTTGTGCCAGTTGCATAGAACAAACTTGTGCCAGTTGCATAGAACAAACTTGTGCCAGTTGTGTCGAAGAAACTTGTGCCAGTTGCGTCAAACAAACATGTGCCAGTTGCGTCGAACAAACTTGTGCCAGTTGCGTCGAACAAACTTGTGCCAGATATGGCGAACAAACTTGTGCCAGTTGCGTCGAGAAAACTTGTGCCAGTTGCGTCAAAAAAAACTTGTGCCAGTTGCGTCAAACAAACTTGTGCCAGTTGCGTGAAACAAACTTGTGCCTCTTGCGTCAAACAAACTTGTGCCAGTTGCGTCAAACAAACTTGTACCAATTGAGTCGAAAAAACTTGTGCCTGTTACGTCGAACAAACTTGTGCCAGTTGCGTCTAACAAACTTGTGCAAGTTGCGTAGAACAAACTTCTGCCAGTTGCATAGAACAACCTTGTGCCAGTTGCGTCAAACAAACTTGTGCCAGTTGCGTCAAACAAACTTGTACCAGTTGCGTTGAACAAACTTGTGCCAGTTGTGTCAAACAAACTTTTGCTAGTTAGTTCGAACAAACTTGTGCCAATTGCGTCGAAGAAAGTTTTACCAGTTGCGTCGAACAAACTTGTGCCAGTTGCGTCGAACAAACTTGTACCAGTTGCGTAGAACAAACTTGTGCCAGTTGCGTCAAACAAACTTATGCCAGTTACATAGAACAAACTAGTGCCAGTTGCATAGAACAAACTTGTGCCAGTTGCGTAGAACAAACTTGTGCCAGTTGCATGAAACAAACTTATGCCAGCTACGTCGAACAAACTTGTGCCAGTTGCTTCGAAGAAATTTGTGCCAGTTGCGTCAAACAAACTTGTGCCAGTTACGTCGAACATACTTGTGCCAGTTGCGTCGAACACACTTGTGCCAGTTACATTAAACAAACTTGTGTCAGTTGCGTCGAGAAAACTTGTGCCAGTTGCGTCAAAAAAAACTTGTGCCAGTTGCGTCGAACAAACTTGTGCCAGTTGCGTCAAACAAACTTGTGCCAGTTGCGTCAAACAAACTTGTGACAGTTTCATCAAACAAACTTGTGCCAGTTGCGTCAAACAAACTTGTACAAGTTGCGAAAACAAACTTATGCCAGTTGTGTTAAACAATCTTGTGCCAGATGTGTTGAACAAACATGTGCCAGTTGCATCGAACAAACTTGTGCCAGTTGCGTCGAACAAACTTGTGCCAGTTGCGTCGAACAAACTTGTGCCAGTTGCGTCGAACAAACTTGTGCCAGTTGCGTCGAACAAACTTGTGCCAGTTGCGTCAAACAAACTTGAGCCAGTTGCGTCCAACAAACTTGTGCCAGTTGCGTGGAAGAAACTTGTGCCAGTTGCGTCCAACAAACTTGTGCCAGTTGCGTAGAACAAACTAGTGCCAGTTGCATACAACAAACTTGTGCCAGATGCGTAGAACAAACTTGTGCCAGTTGCGTAGAACAAACTTGTGCCAGTTGCATAGAACAAATTAGTGCCAGATGCGTCAAACAAACTTGTGCCAGTTGCTTCGAACAAACTTGTGCCAGTGGCGTCAAACAAACTTGTGCCAGTTGCGTCAAGAAAACTTGTGCCAGTTGCGTCAAAAAGACTTGTGCCAGTTGCGTCAAACAAACTTGTGCCAGTTGAGTCGAACAAACCTGTGCCAGTTACGGCGAACAAACTTGTGCCAGTTGTGTCGAGAAAACTTGTGCCAGTTGCGTCAAATAAACTTGTGCCAGTTGCGTCAAACAAACTTGTGCAAGTTGCGTCAAACAAAATTGTGCCAGTTGCGTCAAACACACTTCTGCCAATTAAGTCGAAAAAACTTGTTCCAGTTACATCGAACAAACTTGTGCCAGTTGCGTCTAACAAACTTGTGCCAGTTGCTTCAAACAAACTTGGGCCAGTTGCGCTGAACAAACTTGTGCCAGTTGCGTCAAACAAACTTCTGCCAGTTGCATCAAACAAACTTGTGCCAGTTGCATCAAACAAACTTGTGCCAGTTGCGTAGAACAAACTTGTGCCAGTTTCGTAGAACAACCTTGTGCCAGTTGCGTCAAACAAACTTATGCCAGTTGTGTCAAACAAGCTTGTGCCAGTTGCGTCAAACAAACTTGTGCCAGTTGTGTCTGTGTCAGTTGCGTCAAACAAACTTGTGCCAGTTGCGTTAAACAAACTTGTGCCAGTTGCTTCAAACAAACTTGTGCCAGTTGCGTCGAACAAACTTGTGCCAGTTGCGTCGAACAAACTTGCGCCAGTTGCGTCAAACAAACTTGTGCCAGTTGCGTTGAAAAAAATTCTGCCAGTTGTGTCAAACAAACTTGTGTCAGTTGCATCGAACAAACTTGTGCCAGTTGCGTCGAACAAACTTGTGCCAATTACGTCGAACAAACTTGTGCCAGTTGCGTCAAACAAACTTGTGCCAGTTGCGTTGAACAAACTTATGCCAGTTATGTCAAACAAACTTGTGTCAGTTGCATAGAACAAACTTGTGTCAGTTGGGTAGAACAAACTTGTGCCAGTTGCGTCAAACAAACTTGTGCCAGTTGCGTCGAACAAACTTGTGCCAGTTGTTTAAAACAAACTTGTGCCAGTTGGTTCGAACAAACTTGTGAGAGTTGCGTCCAACAAACTTGTACCAGTTGCATCAAACAAACTTGTGCCAGATGCGTAGAACAAACTTGTGCCAATTGCGTAGAACAAACTTGTGCCAGTTGCGTCAAACAAACTTATGCCAGTTGCATAAAACAAACTAGTGCCAAGTGCATAGAACAAACTTGTGCCAGTTGCGTAGAACAAACTTGTGCCAGTTGCATAGAACAAACTTGTGCCAGTTGCGTCGAACAAACTTGTGCCAGTTGTGTCGAAGAAACTTGTGCCACTTTTGTCGAACAAACTTGTGCCAGTTGCGTCGAACAAACTTGTGCCAGATATGGCGAACAAACTTGTGCCAGTTGCGTCGCGAAAACTTGTGCCAGTTGCGTCAAAAAAAACTTGTGCCAGTTGCGTCAAACAAACTTGTGCCAGTTGCGTCAAACAAACTTGTGCCTCTTGCGTCAAACAAACTTGTGCCAGTTGCGTCAAACAAACTTGTACCAATTGAGTCGAAAAAACTTGTGCCTGTTACGTCGAACAAACTTGTGCCAGTTGCGTCTAACAAACTTGTGCAAGTTGCGTCGAAGAAACTTGTGCCAGTTGCGTCAAACAAACATGTGCCAGTTGCGTCGAACAAACTTGTGCCAGTTGCGTCGAACAAACTTGTGCCAGATATGGCGAACAAACTTGTGCCAGTTGCGTCGAGAAAACATGTGCCAGTTGCGTCAAAAAAAACTTGTGCCAGTTGCGTCAAACAAACTTGTGCCAGTTGCTTCAAACAAACTTGTGCCTCTTGCGTCAAACAAACTTGTGCCAGTTGCGTCAAACAAACTTGTACCAATTGAGTCGAAAAAACTTGTGCCTGTTACGTCGAACAAACTTGTGCCAGTTGCGTCTAACAAACTTGTGCAAGTTGCGTAGAACAAACTTCTGCCAGTTGCATAGAACAACCTTGTGCCAGTTGCGTCAAACAAACTTGTGCCAGTTGCGTCAAACAAACTTGTACCAGTTGCGTTGAACAAACTTGTGCCAGTTGTGTCAAACAAACCTTTGCTAGTTAGTTCGAACAAACTTGTGCCAGTTGCGTCGAAGAAACTTTTACCAGTTGCGTCGAACAAACTTGTGCCAGTTGCGTCGAACAAACTTGTACCAGTTGCGTAGAACAAACTTGTGCCAGTTGCGTCAAACAAACTTATGCCAGTTACATAGAACAAACTAGTGCCAGTTGCATAGAACAAACTTGTGCCAGTTGCGTAGAACAAACTTGTGCCAGTTGCATGAAACAAACTTATGCCAGTTACGTCGAACAAACTTGTGACAGTTGCTTCGAAGAAACTTGTGCCAGTTGCGTCGAACACACTTGTGCCAGTTACATTAAACAAACTTGTGTCAGTTGCTTCGAGAAAACTTGTGCCAGTTGCGTCAAAAAAAACTTGTGCCAGTTACATTGAACAAACTTGTGCCAGTTGCGTCAAACAAACTTGTGCCAGTTGCGTCAAACAAACTTGTGACAGTTCCATCAAACAAACTTGTGCCAGTTGCGTCAAACAAACTTGTACAAGTTGCGAAAACAAACTTATGCCAGTTGTGTTAAACAATCTTGTGCCAGATGTGTTGAACAAACATGTGCCAGTTGCATCGAACAAACTTGTGCCAGTTGCGTCGAACAAACTTGTGCCAGTTGCGTCGAACAAACTTGTGCCAGTTGCGTCGAACAAACTTGTGCCAGTTGCGTCGAACAAACTTGTGCTAGTTGCATCAAACAAACTTGAGCCAGTTGTGTCCAACAAACTTGTGCCAGTTGCGTAGAAGAAAGTTGTGCCAGTTGCGTCCAACAAACTTGTGCCAGTTGCGTAGAACAAACTAGTGCCAGTTGCATACAACAAACTTGTGCCAGATGCGTAGAACAAACTTGTGCCAGTTGCGTAGAACAAACTTGTGCCAGTTGCATAGAACAAATTAGTGCCAGATGCGTCAAACAAACTTGTGCCAGTTGCTTCGAACAAACTTGTGCCAGTGGCGTCAAACAAACTTGTGCCAGTTGCGTCAAGAAAACTTTTGCCAGTTGCGTCAAAAAGACTTGTGCCAGTTGCGTCAAACAAACTTGTGCCAGTTGCGTCGAACAAACCTGTGCCAGTTACGGCGAACAAACTTGTGCCAGTTGTGTCGAGAAAACTTGGGCCAGTTGCATCAAATAAACTTGTGCCAGTTGCGTCAAACAAACTTGTGCAAGTTGCGTCAAACAAAATTGTGCCAGTTGCGTCAAACAAACTTCTGCCAATTAAGTCGAAAAAACTTGTTCCAGTTACATCGAACAAACTTGTGCCAGTTGCGTCTAACAAACTTGTGCCAGTTGCTTCAAACAAACTTGGGCCAGTTGCGCTGAACAAACTTGTGCCAGTTGCGTCAAACAAACTTCTGCCAGTTGCATCAAACAAACTTGTGCCAGTTGCATCAAACAAACTTGTGCCAGTTGCATAGAACAAACTTGTGCCAGTTTCGTAGAACAACCTTGTGCCAGTTGTGTCAAACAAGCTTGTGCCAGTTGCGTCAAACAAACTTGTGCCAGTTGTGTCTGTGTCAGTTGCGTCAAACAAACTTCTGCCAGTTGCGTTAAACAAACTTGTGCCAGTTGCATCAAACAAACTTGTGCCAGTTGCTTCGAACAAACTTGTGCCAGTTGCGTCGAACAAACTTGCACCAGTTGCGTCAAACAAACTTGTGCCAGTTGCGTTGAACAAAATTCTGCCAGTTGTGTCAAACAAACTTGTGTCAGTTGCATCGAACAAACTTGTGCCAGTTGCGTCGAAAAAACTTGTGCCAATTGCGTCGAACAAACTTGTGCCAGTTGCGTCAAACAAACTTGTGCCAGTTGCGTTGAACAAACTTCTGCCAGTTATGTCAAACAAACTTGTGTCAGTTGCATAGAACAAACTTGTGTCAGTTGGGTAGAACAAACTTGTGCCAGTTGCGTCAAACAAACTTGTGCCAGTTGCGTCGAACAAACTTGTGCCAGTTGTTTAAAACAAACTTGTGCCAGTTGGTTCGAACAAACTTGTGAGAGTTGCGTCCAACAAACTTGTACCAGTTGCGTCAAACAAACTTGTGCCAGATGCGTAGAACAAACTTGTGCCAATTGCGTAGAACAAACTTGTGCCAGTTGCGTCAAACAAACTTATGCCAGTTGCATAAAACAAACTAGTGCCAAGTGCATAGAACAAACTTGTGCCAGTTGCGTAGAACAAACTTGTGCCAGTTGCATAGAACAAACTTGTGCCAGTTGTGTCGAACAAACTTGTGAAAGTTGTGTCGAAGAAACTTGTGCCAGTTTCGTCAAACAAACATGTGCCAGTTGCGTCGAACAAACTTGTGCCAGTTGCGTCGAACAAACTTGTGCCAGATATGGCGAACAAACTTGTGCCTGTTGCGTCGAGAAAACTTGTGCCAGTTGCGTCAAAAAAAACTTGTGCCAGTTGCGTCAAACAAACTTGTGCCAGTTGCGTCAAACAAACTTGTGCCTCTTGCGTCAAACAAACTTGTGCCAGTTGCGTCAAACAAACTTGTACCAATTGAGTCGAAAAAACTTGTGCCTGTTACGTCGAACAAACTTGTGCCAGTTGCGTCTAACAAACTTGTGCAAGTTGCGTCGAACAAACTTGTGCCAGTTGCGTCAAACAAACTTGTGCCAGTTGTGTAGAACAAACTTGTGCCAGTTGCGTCAAACAAACTTGTGCCATTTGCGTAGAACAAACTTGTGCCAGTTGCGTAGAAGAATCTTGTGCCAGTTGCGTCAAACAAACTTGTGCCAGTTGCGTCAAACAAACTTGTGCCAGTTGCGTCAAACAAACTTGTGCCAGTTGCGTCAAACAAAATTGTGCCAGTTGGGTCGAACAAACTTGTGCCAGTTGCGTTAAACAAACTTGTGCTAGTTGCATCGAACAAACTTTTGCCAGTTGCGTCGAACAAACTTGTGCCAGTTGCGACAAACAAACTTGTGCCAGTTGTGTAGAACAAACTTGTGCCAGTTGCATCAAACAAACTTGTGCCATTTGCGTAGAACAAACTTGTGCCAGTTGCGTAGAAGAACCTTGTGCCAGTTGCGTCAAACAAACTTGTGCCAGTTGCGTGAAACAAACTTGTGCCAGTTGCGTCAAACAAACTTGTGCCAGTTGCGTCAAACAAACTTGTGCCAGTTGGGTCGAACAAACTTGTGCCAGTTGCGTTAAACAAACTTGTGCTAGTTGCATCGAACAAAGTTTTGCCAGTTGCGTCGAACAAACTTGCGCCAGTTGCGTTGAACAAACTTGTGCCAGTTGAGTTGAACAAACTTCTGCCAATTGTGTCAAACAAACTTTTGTCAGTTGCGTAGAACAAACTTGTGCCAGTTGCGTCGAACAAACTTGTGTCAATTGGGTAGAACAAATTTGTGCCAGTTGCGTGAAACAAACTTGTGCCAGTTGCGTAGAACAAACTAGTGCCAGTTGCATAGAACAAACTTGTGCCAGTTGCATAGAACAAACTTGTGCCAGTTATGTAGAACAAACTTGTGCCAGTTGCGTCAAACAAACTTGTGCCAGTTACTGCGAACAAACTTGTGCCAGTTTCATCGAGAAAACTCGTGCCAGTTGCGTCAAATAAACTTGTGCCAGTTGCGTCAAACAAACTTGTGCCAGTTGCGTCAAACAAACTTGTGCCAGTTGCGTCAAACAAACTTGTTCCAGTTGCGTCAAACAAACTTGTGCCAATTGAGTCGAAAAAACTTGTGCAAGTTGCGTCGAACAAACTTGTGCCAGTTGCGTCTGGCAAACTTGTGCCAGTTGCGTCAAAAAAACTTGGGCCAGTTTCGTCGAACAAACTTGTGTCAGTGGCATCCAACAAACTTGTGCCAGTTGCGTAAAACAAACTTGTGCCAGTTGCGTAGAACAACCTTGTGCCAGTTGCGTCGAACAAACTTGTGCCAATTGCGTCAAACGAACTTGTGCCAGTTTGTCGAACAAACTTGTGCCAGTTGCGTCAAACAAACTTGTGCCAGTTGCGTAGAAGAAACTTGTGCCAGTTGCGTCCAACAAACTTGTGCCAGTTGCGTAGAAGAAACTTGTGCCAGTTGCGTCCAACAAACTTGTGCCAGTTGCGTAGAACAAACTAGTGCCAGTTGCATACAACAAACTTGTGCCAGATGCGTAGAACAAACTTGTGCCAGTTGCGTAGAACAAACTTGTGCCAGTTGCATAGAACAAATTAGTGCCAGATGCGTCAAACAAACTTGTGCCAGTTGCTTCGAACAAACTTGTGCCAGTGGCGTCAAACAAACTTGTGCCAGTTGCGTCAAGAAAACTTTTGCCAGTTGCGTCAAAAAGACTTGTGCCAGTTGCGTCAAACAAACTTGTGCCAGTTGCGTCGAACAAACCTGTGCCAGTTATGGCGAACAAACTTGTGCCAGTATTGTCGAGAAAACTTGTGCCAGTTGCATCAAATAAACTTGTGCCAGTTGCGTCAAACAAACTTGTGCAAGTTGCGTCAAACAAAATTGTGCCAGTTGCGTCAAACAAACTTCTGCCAATTAAGTCGAAAAAACTTGTTCCAGTTACATCGAACAAACTTGTGCCAGTTGCGTCTAACAAACTTGTGCCAGTTGCTTCAAACAAACTTGGGCCAGTTGCGCTGAACAAACTTGTGCCAGTTGCGTCAAACAAACTTCTGCCAGTTGCATCAAACAAACTTGTGCCAGTTGCATCAAACAAACTTGTGCCAGTTGCGTAGAACAAACTTGTGCCAGTTTCGTAGAACAACCTTGTGCCAGTTGTGTCAAACAAGCTTGTGCCAGTTGCGTCAAACAAACTTGTGCCAGTTGTGTCTGTGTCAGTTGCGTCAAACAAACTTCTGCCAGTTGCGTTAAACAAACTTGTGCCAGTTGCATCAAACAAACTTGTGCCAGTTGCTTCGAACAAACTTGTGCCAGTTGCGTCGAACAAACTTGCGCCAGTTGCGTCAAACAAACTTGTGCCAGTTGCGTCAAACAAAATTCTGCCAGTTGTGTCAAACAAACTTGTGTCAGTTGCATCGAACAAACTTGTGCCAGTTGCGTCGAACAAACTTGTGCCAATTGCGTCGAACAAACTTGTGCCAGTTGCGTCAAGCAAACTTGTGCCAGTTGCGTTGAACAAACTTCTGCCAGTTATGTCAAACAAACTTGTGTCAGTTGCATAGAACAAACTTGTGTCAGTTGGGTAGAACAAACTTGTGCCAGTTGCGTCAAACAAACTTGTGCCAGTTGCGTCGAACAAACTTGTGCCAGTTGTTTAAAACAAACTTGTGCCAGTTGGTTCGAACAAACTTGTGAGAGTTGCGTCCAACAAACTTGTACCAGTTGCGTCAAACAAACTTGTGCCAGATGCGTAGAACAAACTTGTGCCAATTGCGTAGAACAAACTTGTGCCAGTTGCGTCAAACAAACTTATGCCAGTTGCATAAAACAAACTAGTGCCAAGTGCATAGAACAAACTTGTGCCAGTTGCGTAGAAGAAACTTGTGCCAGTTGCATAGAACAAACTTGTGCCAGTTGTGTCGAACAAACTTGTGAAAGTTGTGTCGAAGAAACTTGTGCCAGTTTCGTCAAACAAACATGTGCCAGTTGCGTCGAACAAACTTGTGCCAGTTGCGTCGAACAAACTTGTGCCAGATATGGCGAACAAACTTGTGTCTGTTGCGTCGAGAAAACTTGTGCCAGTTGCGTCAAAAAAAACTTGTGCCAGTTGCGTCAAACAAACTTGTGCCAGTTGCGTCAAACAAACTTGTGCCTCTTGCGTCAAACAAACTTGTGCCAGTTGCGTCAAACAAACTTGTACCAATTGAGTCGAAAAAACTTGTGCCTGTTACGTCGAACAAACTTGTGCCAGTTGCGTCTAACAAACTTGTGCAAGTTGCGTCGAACAAACTTGTGCCAGTTGCGTCAAACAAACTTGTGCCAGTTGTGTAGAACAAACTTGTGCCAGTTGCGTCAAACAAACTTGTGCCATTTGCGTAGAACAAACTTGTGCCAGTTGCGTAGAAGAACCTTGTGCCAGTTGCGTCAAACAAACTTGTGCCAGTTGCGTGAAACAAACTTGTGCCAGTTGCGTCAAACAAACTTGTGCCAGTTGCGTCAAACAAACTTGTGCCAGTTGGGTCGAACAAACTTGTGCCAGTTTGGTTAAACAAACTTGTGCTAGTTGCATCGAACAAAGTTTTGCCAGTTGCGTCGAACAAACTGGTGCCAGTTGCGTCGAACAAACTTGCGCCAGTTGCGTCGAACAAACTTGTGCCAGTTGAGTTGAACAAACTTCTGCCAATTGTGTCAAACAAACTTTTGTCAGTTGCGTAGAACAAACTTGTGCCAGTTGCGTCGAACAAACTTGTGTCAATTGGGTAGAACAAATTTGTGCCAGTTGCGTGAAACAAACTTGTGCCAGTTGCGTAGAACAAACTAGTGCCAGTTGCATAGAACAAACTTGTGCCAGTTGCATAGAACAAACTTGTGCCAGATATGTAGAACAAACTTGTGCCAGTTGCGTCAAACAAACTTGTGCCAGTTGTGTCAAACAAACTTGTGCCAGTTACTGCGAACAAACTTGTGCCAGTTTCATCGAGAAAACTCGTGCCAGTTGCGTCAAATAAACTTGTGCCAGTTGCGTCAAACAAACTTGTGCCAGTTGCGTCAAACAAACTTGTGCCAGTTGCGTCAAACAAACTTGTGCCAATTGAGTCGAAAAAACTTGTGCAAGTTGCGTCGAACAAACTTGTGCCAGTTGCGTCTGGCAAACTTGTGCCAGTTGCGTCAAAAAAACTTGGGCCAGTTTCGTCGAACAAACTTGTGTCAGTGGCATCCAACAAACTTGTGCCAGTTGCGTAAAACAAACTTGTGCCAGTTGCGTAGAACAACCTTGTGCCAGTTGCGTCGAACAAACTTGTGCCAATTGCGTCAAACGAACTTGTGCCAGTTTGTCGAACAAACTTGTGCCAGTTGCGTCAAACAAACTTGTGCCAGTTGCGTCGAACAAACTTGTGCCAGTTGCGTCGAACAAACTTGTGCCAGTTACGGCGAACCAACTTGTGCTACTTGCGTCGAGAAAACTTGTGCCAGTTGCATCAAATAAACTTGTGCCAGTTACGTCAAACAAACTTGTGCCAGTTACGGCGAACAAACTTGTGCCAGTTGCATCGAGAAAAGTTGTGCCAGTTACGTCAAATAAACTTGTGCCAGTTGCGTCAAACAAAAAAAGTAAGTATACCTTAGTTTTACCAGAACACTGAGCTGATTAACAGCTCTCCTAGGGCTGGCCCGAAGGATTAGACTTATTTTACGTGGCTAAGAACCAACTGGTTACTTAGCAACGGGACCTACAGCTTATTGTGGAATCCGAACCACAGTATTGCGAGAAATGAATTTCTATCACCAGAAATAAATTCCTCTAACTCTTCATCAGCCGGCCGCGGGAATTGAACTCCGGCCCATCGAGTGACAGTCTGAAGCTCAACCAGCTCGGCCAACAAAGGGCTTGCGTCAAACAAACTTGTGCCAGATATGGCGAACAAACTTGTGCCAGTTGCGTCGAGAAAACTTGTGCCAGTTGCGTAAAAAAAACTTGTGCCAGTTGCGTGAAACAAACTTGTGCCAGTTGCGTGAAACAAACTTGTGCCTCTTGCGTCAAACAAACTTGTGCCAGTTGCGTCAAACAAACTTTTGCTAGTTAGTTCGAACAATTGAGTCGAAAAAACTTGTGCCTGTTACGTCGAACAAACTTGTGCCAGTTGCGTCTATCAAACTTGTGCAAGTTGCGTAGAACAAACTTCTGCCAGTTGCATAGAACAACCTTGTGCCAGTTGCGTCAAACAAACTTGTGCCAGTTGCGTCAAACAAACTTGTACCAGTTGCGTTGAACAAACTTGTGCCAGTTGTGTCAAACAAACTTTTGCTAGTTAGTTCGAACAAACTTGTGCCAGTTGCGTCGAAGAAACTTTTACCAGTTGCGTCGAACAAACTTGTGCCAGTTGCGTCGAACAAACTAGTACCAGTTGCGTAGAACAAACTTGTGCCAGTTGCGTCAAACAAACTTATGCCAGTTACATAGAACAAACTAGTGCCAGTTGCATAGAACAAACTTGTGCCAGTTGCGTAGAACAAACTTGTGCCAGTTGCATGAAACAAACTTATGCCAGTTACGTCGAACAAACTTGTGCCAGTTGCTTCGAAGAAACTTGTGCCAGTTGCGTCAAACAAACTTGTGCCAGTTACGTCGAACATACTTGTGCCAGTTGCGACGAACACACTTGTGCCAGTTACATTAAACAAACTTGTGTCAGTTGCGTCGAGAAAACTTGTGCCAGTTGCGTCAAAAAAAACTTGTGCCAGTTGCGTCGAACAAACTTGTGCCAGTTGCGTCAAACAAACTTGTGCCAGTTGCGTCAAACAAACTTGTGACAGTTCCATCAAACAAACTTGTGCCAGTTGCGTCAAACAAACTTGTACAAGTTGCGAAAACAAACTTATGCCAGTTGTGTTAAACAATCTTGTGCCAGATGTGTTGAACAAACATGTGCCAGTTGCATCGAACAAACTTGTGCCAGTTACGTCGAACAAACTTGTGCCAGTTGCGTCGAACAAACTTGTGCCAGTTGCGTCGAACAAACTTGTGCCAGTTGCGTCGAACAAACTTGTGCCAGTTGCGTCAAACAAACTTGAGCCAGTTGCGTCCAACAAACTTGTGCCAGTTGCGTGGAAGAACTTGTGCCAGTTGCGTCCAACAAACTTGTGCCAGTTGCGTAGAACAAACTAGTGCCAGTTGCATACAACAAACTTGTGCCAGATGCGTAGAACAAACTTGTGCCAGTTGCGTAGAACAAACTTGTGCCAGTTGCATAGAACAAATTAGTGCCAGATGCGTCAAACAAACTTGTGCCAGTTGCTTCGAACAAACTTGTGCCAGTGGCGTCAAACAAACTTGTGCCAGTTGCGTCAAGAAAACTTGTGCCAGTTGCGTCAAAAAGACTTGTGCCAGTTGCGTCAAACAAACTTGTGCCAGTTGCGTCGAACAAACCTGTGCCAGTTACGGCGAACAAACTTGTGCCAGTTGTGTCGAGAAGACTTGTGCCAGTTGCGTCAATAAACTTGTGCCAGTTGCGTCAAACAAACTTGTGCAAGTTGCGTCTAACAAAATTGTGCCAGTTGCGTCAAACAAACTTCTGCCAATTAAGACGAAAAAACTTGTTCCAGTTACATCGAACAAACTTGTGCCAGTTGCGTCTAACAAACTTGTGCCAGTTGCTTCAAACAAACTTGGGCCAGTTGCGCTGAACAAACTTGTGCCAGTTGCGTCAAACAAACTTCTGCCAGTTGCATCAAACAAACTTGTGCCAGTTGCATCAAACAAACTTGTGCCATTTGCGTAGAACAAACTTGTGCCAGTTTCGTAGAACAACCTTGTGCCAGTTGCGTCAAACAAACTTATGCCAGTTGTGTCAAACAAGCTTGTGCCAGTTGCGTCAAACAAACTTGTGCCAGTTGTGTCTGTGTCAGTTGCGTCAAACAAACTTGTGCCAGTTGCGTTAAACACACTTGTGCCAGTTGCTTCAAACAAACTTGTGCCAGTCGCGTCGAACAAACTTGTGCCAGTTGCGTCGAACAAACTTGCGCCAGTTGCGTCAAACAAACTTGTGCCAGTTGCGTTGAAAAAAATTCTGCCAGTTGTGTCAAACAAACTTGTGTCAGTTGCATCGAACAAACTTGTGCCAGTTGCGTCGAACAAACTTGTGCCAATTACGTCGAACAAACTTGTGCCAGTTGCGTCAAACAAACTTGTGCCAGTTGCGTTGAACAAACTTCTGCCAGTTATGTCAAACAAACTTGTGTCAGTTGCATAGAACAAACTTGTGTCAGTTGGGTAGAACAAACTTGTGCCAGTTGCGTCAAACAAACTTGTGCCAGTTGCGTCGAACAAACTTGTGCCAGTTGTTTAAAACAAACTTGTGCCAGTTGGTTCGAACAAACTTGTGAGAGTTGCGTCCAACAAACTTGTACCAGTTGCATCAAACAAACTTGTGCCAGATGCGTAGAACAAACTTGTGCCAATTGCGTAGAACAAACTTGTGCCAGTTGCGTCAAACAAACTTATGCCAGTTGCATAAAACAAAATAGTGCCAAGTGCATAGAACAAACTTGTGCCAGTTGCGTAGAACAAACTTGTGCCAGTTGCATAGAACAAACTTGTGCCAGTTGCATAGAACAAACTTGTGCCAGTTGTGTCGAAGAAACTTGTGCCAGTTGCGTCGAACAAACTTGTGCCAGTTGCGTCGAACAAACATGTGCCAGATATGGCGAACAAACTTGTGCCAGTTGCGTCGAGAAAACTTGTGCCAGTTGCGTCAAAAAAAACTTGTGCCAGTTGCGTCAAACAAACTTCTGCCAGTTGCGTCAAACAAACTTGTGCCTCTTGCGTCAAACAAACTTGTGCCAGTTGCGTCAAACAAACTTGTACCAATTGAGTCGAAAAAACTTGTGCCTGTTACGTCGAACAAACTTGTGCCAGTTGCGTCTAACAAACTTGTGCAAGTTGCGTCGAAGAAACTTGTGCCAGTTGCGTCAAACAAACATGTGCCAGTTGCGTCGAACAAACTTGTGCCAGTTGCATCGAACAAACTTGTGCCAGATATGGCGAACAAACTTGTGCCAGTTGCGTCGAGAAAACATGTGCCAGTTGCGTCAAAAAAAACTTGTGCCAGTTGCGTCAAACAAACTTGTGCCAGTTGCTTCAAACAAACTTGTGCCTCTTGCGTCAAACAAACTTGTGCCAGTTGCGTCAAACAAACTTGTACCAATTGAGTCGAAAAAACTTGTGCCTGTTACGTCGAACAAACTTGTGCCAATTGCGTCTAACAAACTTGTGCAAGTTGCGTAGAACAAACTTCTGCCAGTTGCATAGAACAACCTTGTGCCAGTTGCGTCAAACAAACTTGTGCCAGTTGCGTCAAACAAACTTGTACCAGTTGCGTTGAACAAACTTGTGCCAGTTGTGTCAAACAAACTTTGCTAGTTAGTTCGAACAAACTTGTGCCAGTTGCGTCGAAGAAACTTTTACCAGTTGCGTCGAACAAACTTGTGCCAGTTGCGTCGAACAAACTTGTACCAGTTGCGTAGAACAAACTTGTGCCAGTTGCGTCAAACAAACTTATGCCAGTTACATAGAACAAACTAGTGCCAGTTGCATAGAACAAACTTGTGCCAGTTGCGTAGAACAAACTTGTGCCAGTTGCATGAAACAAACTTATGCCAGTTACGTCAAACAAACTTGTGCCAGTTGCTTCGAAGAAACTTGTGCCAGTTGCGTCAAACAAACTTGTGCCAGTTACGTCGAACATACTTGTGCCAGTTGCGTCGAACACACTTGTGCCAGTTACATTAAACAAACTTGTGTCAGTTGCGTCGAGAAAACTTGTGCCAGTTGCGTCAAAAAAAACTTGTGCCAGTTGCGTTGACCAAACTTGTGCCAGTTGCGTCAAACAAACTTGTGCCAGTTGCGTCAAACAAACTTGTGACAGTTCCATCAAACAAACTTGTGCCAGTTGCGTCAAACAAACTTGTACAAGTTGCGAAAACAAACTTATGCCAGTTGTGTTAAACAATCTTGTGCCAGATGTGTTGAACAAACATGTGCCAGTTGCATCGAACAAACTTGTGCCAGTTGCGTCGAACAAACTTGTGCCAGTTGCGTCGAACAAACCTGTGCCAGTTACGGCGAACAAACTTGTGCCAGTTGTGGCGAGAAAACTTGTGCCAGTTGCATCAAATAAACTTGTGCCAGTTGCGTCAAGAAAACTTTTGCCAGTTGCGTCAAAAAGACTTGTGCCAGTTGCGTCAAACAAACTTGTGCCAGTTGCGTCGAACAAACCTGTGCCAGTTACGGCGAACAAACTTGTGCCAGTTGTGGCGAGAAACTTGTGCCAGTTGCATCAAATAAACTTGTGCCAGTTGCGTCAAACAAACTTGTGCAAGTTGCATCAAACAAAATTGTACCAGTTGCGTCAAACAAACTTCTGCCAATTAAGTCGAAAAAACTTGTTCCAGTTACATCGAACAAACTTGTGCCAGTTGCGTCTAACAAACTTGTGCCAGTTGCTTCAAACAAACTTGGGCCAGTTGCGCTGAACAAACTTGTGCCAGTTGCGTCAAACAAACTTCTGCCAGTTGCATCAAACAAACTTGTGCCAGTTGCATCAAACAAACTTGTGCCAGTTGTGTAGAACAAACTTGTGCCAGTTTCGTAGAACAACCTTGTGCCAGTTGTGTCAAACAAGCTTGTGCCAGTTGCGTCGAACAAACTTGTGCCAGTTGCTTCGAAGAAACTTGTGCCAGTTGCGTCAAACAAACTTGTGCCAGTTACGTCGAACATACTTGTGCCAGTTGCGACGAACACACTTGTGCCAGTTACATTAAACAAACTTGTGTCAGTTGCGTCGAGAAAACTTGTGCCAGATGCGTCAAAAAAAACTTATGCCAGTTACGTCGAACAAACTTGTGCCAGTTGCTTCGAAGAAACTTGTGCCAGTTGCGTCAAACAAACTTGTGCCAGTTACGTCGAACATACTTGTGCCAGTTGCGACGAACACACTTGTGCCAGTTACATTAAACAAACTTGTGTCAGTTGCGTCGAGAAAACTTGTGCCAGTTGCGTCAAAAAAAACTTGTGCCAGTTGCGTCGAACAAACTTGTGCAAGTTGCGTCAAACAAACTTGTGCCAGTTGCGTCAAACAAACTTGTGACAGTTCCATCAAACAAACTTGTGCCAGTTGCGTCAAACAAACTTGTACAAGTTGCGAAAACAAACTTATGCCAGTTGTGTTAAACAATCTTGTGCCAGATGTGTTGAACAAACATGTGCCAGTTGCATCGAACAAACTTGTGCCAGTTGCGTCGAACAAACTTGTGCCAGTTGCGTCGAACAAACTTTTGCCAGTTGCGTCGAACAAACTTGTGCCAGTTGCGTCGAACAAACTTGTGCCAGTTGCGTCAAACAAACTTGAGCCAGTTGCGTCCAACAAACTTGTGCCAGTTGCGTGGAAGAAATTTGTGCCAGTTGCGTCCAACAAACTTGTGCCAGTTGCGTAGAACAAACTAGTGCCAGTTGCATACAACAAACTTGTGCCAGATGCGTAGAACAAACTTGTGCCAGTTGCGTAGAACAAACTTGTGCCAGTTGCATAGAACAAATTAGTGCCAGATGCGTCAAACAAACTTGTGCCAGTTGCTTCGAACAAACTTGTGCCAGTGGCGTCAAACAAACTTGTGCCAGTTGCGTCAAGAAAACTTGTGCCAGTTGCGTCAAAAGACTTGTGCCAGTTGCGTCAAACAAACTTGTGACAGTTGCGTCGAACAAACCTGTGCCAGTTACGGCGAACAAACTTGTGCCAGTTGTGTCAAGAAAACTTGTGCCAGTTGCGTCAAATAAACTTGTGCCAGTTGCGTCAAACAAACTTGTGCAAGTTGCGTCTAACAAAATTGTGCCAGTTGCGTCAAACAAACTTCTGCCAATTAAGTCGAAAAAACTTGTTCCATAAGTCGAAAAAACTTGTTCCAGTTACATCGAACAAACTTGTGCCAGTTGCGTCTAACAAACTTGTGCCAGTTGCTTCAAACAAACTTGGGCCAGTTGCGCTGAACAAACTTGTGCCAGTTGCGTCAAACAAACTTCTGCCAGTTGCATCAAACAAACTTGTGCCAGTTGCATCAAACAAACTTGTGCCAGTTGCGTAGAACAAACTTGTGCCAGTTTCGTAGAACAACCTTGTGCCAGTTGCGTCAAACAAACTTATGCCAGTTGAGTCAAACAAGCTTGTGCCAGTTGCGTCAAACAAACTTGTGCCAGTTGTGTCCGTGTCAGTTGCGTCAAACAAACTTGTGCCAGTTGCGTTAAACAAACTTGTGCCAGTTGCTTCAAACAAACTTGTGCCAGTTGCGTCGAACAAACTTGTGCCAGTTGCGTCGAACAAACTTGCGCCAGTTGCGTCAAACAAACTTGTGCCAGTTGCGTTGAAAAAAATTCTGCCAGTTGTGTCAAACAAACTTGTATCAGTTGCATCGAACAAACTTGTGCCAGTTGCGTCGAACAAACTTGTGCCAATTATGTCGAACAAACTTGTGCCAGTTGCGTCAAACAAACTTGTGCCAGTTGCGCTGAACAAACTTCTGCCAGTTATGTCAAACAAACTTGTGTCAGTTGCATAGAACAAACTTGTGTCAGTTGGGTAGAACAAACTTGTGCCAGTTGCGTCAAACAAACTTGTGCCAGTTGCGTCGAACAAACTTGTGCCAGTTGTTTAAAACAAACTTGTGCCAGTTGGTTCGAACAAACTTGTGAGAGTTGCGTCCAACAAACTTGTACCAGTTGCGTCAAACAAACTTGTGCCAGATGCGTAGAACAAACTTGTGCCAATTGCGTAGAACAAAACTTGTGCCAGTTGCGTCAAACAAACTTATGCCAGTTGCATAAAACAAAATAGTGCCAAGTGCATAGAACAAACTTGTGCCAGTTGCGTAGAACAAACTTGTGCCAGTTGCATAGAACAAAACTGTGTGCCAGTTGCATAGAACAAACTTGTGCCAGTTGTGTCGAAGAAACTTGTGCCAGTTGCGTTCGAACAAACTTGTGCCAGTTGCGTCGAACAAACATGTGCCAGATATGGCGAACAAACTTGTGCCAGTTGCGTCGAGAAAACTTGTGCCAGTTGCGTCAAAAAAAACTTGTGCCAGTTGCGTCAAACAAACTTGTGCCAGTTGCGTCAAACAAACTTGTGCCTCTTGCCTCAAACAAACTTGTGCCAGTTGCCGTCAAACAAACTTGTACCAATTGAGTCGAAAAAAATTGTGCCTGTTACGTCGAACAAAACTTGTGCCAGTTGCGTCTAACAAACTTGTGCAAGTTGCGTCGAAGAAACTTGTGCCAGTTGCGTCAAACAAACATGTGCCAGTTGCGTCGAACAAACTTGTGCCAGTTGCATCGAACAAACTTGTGCCAGATATGGCGAACAAACTTGTGCCAGTTGCGTCGAGAAAACATGTGCCAGTTGCGTCAAAAAAAACTTGTGCCAGTTGCGTCAAACAAACTTGTGCCAGTTGCTTCAAACAAACTTGTGCCTCTTGCGTCAAACAAACTTGTGCCAGTTGCGTCAAACAAACTTGTACCAATTGAGTCCGAAAAAACTTGTGCCTGTTACGTCGAACAAACTTGTGCCAGTTGCGTCTAACAAACTTGTGCAAGTTGCGCTAGAACAAACTTCTGCCAGTTGCATAGAAACAACCTTGTGCCAGTTGCGTCAAACAAACTTGTGCCAGTTGCGTCAAACAAACTTGTACCAGTTGCGTTGAACAAACTTGTGCCAGTTGTGTCAAACAAACCTTTGCTAGTTAGTTCGAACAAACTTGTGCCAGTTGCGTCGAACAAACTTGTACCAGTTGCGTAGAACAAACTTGTGCCAGTTGCGTCAAACAAACTTATGCCAGTTACATAGAACAAACTAGTGCCAGTTGCATAGAACAAACTTGTGCCAGTTGCGTAGAACAAACTTGTGCCAGTTGCATGAAACAAACTTATGCCAGTTACGTCAAACAAACTTGTGCCAGTTGCTTCGAAGAAACTTGTGCCAGTTGCGTCAAACAATCTTGTGCCAGTTACGTCGAACATACTTGTGCCAGTTGCGTCGAACACACTTGTGCCAGTTACATTAAACAAACTTGTGTCAGTTGCGTCGAGAAAACTTGTACCAGTTGCGTCAAAAAAAACTTGTGCCAGTTGCGTTGAACAAACTTGTGCCAGTTGCGTCAAACAAACTTGTGCCAGTTGCGTCAAACAAACTTGTGACAGTTCCATCAAACAAACTTGTGCCAGTTGCGTCAAACAAACTTGTACAAGTTGCGAAAACAAACTTATGCCAGTTGTGTTAAACAATCTTGTGCCAGATGTGTTGAACAAACATGTGCCAGTTGCATCGAACAAACTTGTGCCAGTTGCGTCGAACAAACTTGTGCCAGTTGCGTCGAACAAACTTGTGCCAGTTGCGTCAAACAAACTTGAGCCAGTTGCGTCCAACAAACTTGTGCCAGTTGCGTAGAAGAAACTTGTGCCAGTTGCGTCCAACAAACTTGTGCCAGTTGCGTAGAACAAACTAGTGCCAGTTGCATACAACAAACTTGTGCCAGATGCGTAGAACAAACTTGTGCCAGTTGCGTAGAACAAACTTGTGCCAGTTGCATAGAACAAATTAGTGCCAGATGCGTCAAACAAACTTGTGCCAGTTGCTTCGAACAAACTTGTGCCAGTGGCGTCAAACAAACTTGTGCCAGTTGCGTCAAGAAAACTTTTGCCAGTTGCGTCAAAAAGACTTGTGCCAGTTGCGTCAAACAAACTTGTGCCAGTTGCGTCGAACAAACCTGTGCCAGTTACGGCGAACAAACTTGTGCCAGTTGTGTCAAGAAAACTTGTGCCAGTTGCATCAAATAAACTTGTGCCAGTTGCGTCAAACAAACTTGTGCAAGTTGCATCAAACAAAATTGTGCCAGTTGCGTCAAACAAACTTCTGCCAATTAAGTCGAAAAAACTTGTTCCAGTTACATCGAACAAACTTGTGCCAGTTGCGTCTAACAAACTTGTGCCAGTTGCTTCAAACAAACTTGGGCCAGTTGCGCTGAACAATCTTGTGCCAGTTGCGTCAAACAAACTTCTGCCAGTTGCATCAAACAAACTTGTGCCAGTTGCATCAAACAAACTTGTGCCAGTTGTGTAGAACAAACTTGTGCCAGTTTCGTAGAACAACCTTGTGCCAGTTGTGTCAAACAAGCTTGTGCCAGTTGCGTCAAACAAACTTGTGCCAGTTGTGTCTGTGTCAGTTGCGTCAAACAAACTTCTGCCAGTTGCGTTAAACAAACTTGTGCCAGTTGCATCAAACAAACTTGTGCCAGTTGCTTCGAACAAACTTGTGCCAGTTGCGTCGAACAAACTTGCGCCAGTTGCGTCAAACAAACTTGTGCCAGTTGCGTTGAACAAAATTCTGCCAGTTGTGTCAAACAAACTTGTGTCAGTTGCATCGAACAAACTTGTGCCAGTTGCGTCGAACAAACTTGTGCCAATTGCGTCGAACAAACTTGTGCCAGTTGCGTCAAACAAACTTGTGCCAGTTGCGTTGAACAAACTTCTGCCAGTTATGTCAAACAAACTTGTGTCAGTTGCATAGAACAAACTTGTGTCAGTTGGGTAGAACAAACTTGTGCCAGTTGCGTCAAACAAACTTGTGCCAGTTGCGTCGAACAAACTTGTGCCAGTTGTTTAAAACAAACTTGTGCCAGTTGGTTCGAACAAACTTGTGAGAGTTGTGTCCAACAAACTTGTACCAGTTGCGTCAAACAAACTTGTGCCAGATGCGTAGAACAAACTTGTGCCAATTGCGTAGAACAAACTTGTGCCAGTTGCATCAAACAAACTTATGCCAGTTGCATAAAACAAACTAGTGCCAAGTGCATAGAACAAACTTGTGCCAGTTGCGTAGAACAAACTTGTGCCAGTTGCATAGAACAAACTTGTGCCAATTGTGTCGAACAAACTTGTGAAAGTTGTGTCGAAGAAACTTGTGCCAGTTTCGTCAAACAAACATGTGCCAGTTGCATCGAACAAACTTGTGCCAGTTGCGTCGAACAAACTTGTGCCAGATATGGCGAACAAACTTGTGCCTGTTGCGTCGAGAAAACTTGTGCCAGTTGCGTCAAAAAAAACTTGTGCCAGTTGCGTCAAACAAACTTGTGCCAGTTGCGTCAAACAAACTTGTGCCTCTTGCGTCAAACAAACTTGTGCCAGTTGCGTCAAACAAACTTGTACCAATTGAGTCGAAAAAACTTGTGCCTGTTACGTGGAACAAACTTGTGCCAGTTGCGTCTAACAAACTTGTGCAAGTTGCGTCGAACAAACTTGTGCCAGTTGCGTCAAACAAACTTGTGCCAGTTGCGTCAAACAAACTTGTGCCATTTGCATAGAACAAACTTGTGCCAGTTGCGTAGAAGAACCTTGTGCCAGTTGCGTCAAACAAACTTGTGCCAGTTGCGTCGAACAAACTTGTGCCAGATATGGCGAACAAACTTGTGCCTGTTGCGTCGAGAAAACTTGTGCCAGTTGCGTCAAAAAAAACTTGTGCCAGTTGCGTCAAACAAACTTGTGCCAGTTGCGTCAAACAAACTTGTGCCTCTTGCGTCAAACAAACTTGTGCCATTTGCGTCAAACAAACTTGTACCAATTGAGTCGAAAAAACTTGTGCCTGTTACGTGGAACAAACTTGTGCCAGTTGCGTCTAACAAACTTGTGCAAGTTGCATCGAACAAACTTGTGCCAGTTGCGTCAAACAAACTTGTGCCAGTTGCGTCAAACAAACTTGTGCCATTTGCATAGAACAAACTTGTGCCAGTTGCGTAGAAGAACCTTGTGCCAGTTGCGTCAAACAAACTTGTGCCAGTTGCGTCAAACAAACTTGTGCCAGTTGCGTCAAACAAACTTGTGCCAGTTGCGTCAAACAAAATTGTGCCAGTTGGGTCGAACAAACTTGTGCCAGTTGCGTTAAACAAACTTGTGCTAGTTGCATCGAACAAACTTTTGCCAGTTGCGTCGAACAAACTTGTGCCAGTTGCGACAAACAAACTTGTGCCAGTTGTGTAGAACAAACTTGTGCCAGTTGCGTCAAACAAACTTGTGCCATTTGCGTAGAACAAACTTGTGCCAGTTACGTAGAAGAACCTTGTGCCAGTTGCGTCAAACAAACTTGTGCCAGTTGCGTGAAACAAAATTGTGCCAGTTGCGTCAAACAAACTTGTGCCAGTTGCGTCAAACAAACTTGTGCCAGTTGGGTCGAACAAACTTGTGCCAGTTGCGTTAAACAAACTTGTGCTAGTTGCATCGAACAAAGTTTTGCCAGTTGCGTCGAACAAACTTGTGCCAGTTGCGTCGAACAAACTTGCGCCAGTTGCGTCAAACAAACTTGTGCCAGTTGAGTTGAACAAACTTCTGCCAATTGTGTCAAACAAACTTTTGTCAGTTGCGTAGAACAAACTTGTGCCAGTTGCGTCGAACAAACTTGTGTCAATTGGGTAGAAAAAATTTGTGCCAGTTGCGTGAAACAAACTTGTGCCAGTTGCGTAGAACAAACTAGTGCCAGTTGCATAGAACAAACTTGTGCCAGTTGCATAGAACAAACTTGTGCCAGTTATGTAGAACAAACTTGTGCCAGTTGCGTCAAACAAACTTGTGCCAGTTGCGTCAAACAAACTTGTGCCAGTTACTGCGAACAAACTTGTGCCAGTTTCATTGACAAAACTCGTGCCAGTTGCGTCAAATAAACTTGTGCCAGTTGCGTCAAACAAACTTGTGCCAGTTGCGTCAAACAAACTTGTGCCAGTTGCGTCAAACAAACTTGTTCCAGTTGCGTCAAACAAACTTGTGCCAATTGAGTCGAAAAAACTTGTGCAAGTTGCGTCGAACAAACTTGTGCCAGTTGCGTCTGGCAAACTTGTGCCAGTTGCGTCAAAAAAAACTTGGGCCAGTTTCGTCGAACAAACTTGTGTCAGTGGCATCCAACAAACTTGTGCCAGTTGCATAAAACAAACTTGTGCCAGTTGCGTAAAACAAACTTGTGCCAGTTGCGTAGAACAACCTTGTGCCAGTTGCGTCGAACAAACTTGTGCCAATTGCGTCAAACGAACTTGTGCCAGTTTGTCGAACAAACTTGTGCCAGTTGCGTTAAACAAACTTGTGCCAGTTGCGTCGAACAAACTTGTGCCAATTGCGTCGAACAAACTTGTGCCAGTTACGGCGAACCAACTTGTGCTACTTGCATCGAGAAAACTTTTGCCAGTTGCATCAAATAAACTTGTGCCAGTTGCGTCAAACAATCTTGTGCCAGTTACGGCGAACAAACTTGTGCCAGTTGCATCGAGAAAAGTTGTGCCAGTTACGTCAAATAAACTTGTGCCAGTTGCGTCAAACAAACTTGTGCCAGTTGCGTCAAACAAACTTGTGCCAGTTGCGTCAAACAAACTTGTGCCAGTTGCGTCAAACAAACTTGTGCCAATTGATTAAAAAAAACTTGTGCCAGTTGCGTTGAAAAAACTTCTGCCACTTGCGTCTAACAAACTTGTGCCAGTTCCGTCAAACAAACTTGTGCCTTTTGCGTCGAACAAACTTGTGCCAGTGGCATCGAACAAACTAGTGCCAGTTGCATAGAACAAACTTGCGCAAGTTGTGTCAAACAAACTTGTGCCAGTTCTGTACAACAAACTTGTGCCAGTTATGTAGAACAAACTTCTGCCTGTTGCATCAAACAAACTTGTGCCAGTTGCATCAAACAAACTTGTGCCAGTTGTATAGAACAAACTTGTGCCAGTTGCATAGAACAACCTTGTGCCAGTTGCATCAAACAAACTTGTGCCAGTTGCATCAAACAAACTTGTGCCAGTTGCGTCAAACAAACTTGTGTCAGTTGCGTCGAACAAACTTTTGCCAGTTGCGTAGAACAAACTTGTGCCAGTTGCAGAGAACAAACTTGTGCCAGTTATGTAGAACAAACTTGTGCCAGTTGCGTCAAACAAACTTGTGCCAGTTGCGTCAAACAAACTTATGCCAGTTGCATAAAGCAAACTAGTGCCAGTTGCACAGAACAAACTTGTTCCAGTTGAGTAGAACAAACTTGTGCCAATTGCGTCAAACAAGCTTGTGCCGGTTCGTCGAACAAACTTGTGCTAGTTGCGTCGAAGAAACTTGTGCCAGTTGCGTCAAACAAACTTTTGCCAGTTGCGTCGAACAAACTTGTGCCAGTTGCGTCGAACAAACTTGTGCCAGTTACGGCGAACCAACTTGTGCCACTTGCGTCGAGAAAACTTGTGCCAGTTGCGTCAAATAAACTTGTGCCAGTTGCGTCAAACAAACTTGTGGTAGTTACGGCGAACAAACTTCTGACAGTTGCATCGAGAAAAGTTGTGCCAGTTGCGTCAAATAAACTTGTGCCAGTTGCGTCAAACAAACTTGTGCCAGTTGCGTCAAACAAACTTGTGCCAGTTGCGTCAAACAAACTTGTGCCAGTTGCGTCAAACAAACTTGTGCCAGTTGCGTCAAATAAACTTGTGCCAATTGATTAAAAAAAACTTGTGCCAGTTGCGTTGAACAAACTTGTGCCAGTTGCGTCTAACAAACTTCTGCCAGCTGCGTCAAACAATCTTGTGCCAGTTGCGTCGAACAAACTTGTGCCAGTTGCATCGAACACACTAGTGGCAGTTGCGTCAAACAAACTTGTGCCAGTTGCGTCAAACAAACTTGTGCCAGTTGCGTCAAATAAACTTGTGCCAATTGATTAAAAAAAACTTGTGCCAGTTACGTCAAATAAACTTGTGCCAGTTGCGTCGAACAAACTTGTGCTAGTTGCATAGAACAAACTTGTGCCAGTTGCGTCAAACAAACTTGTGCCAGTTGCGTAGAACAAACTTGTACATGTTGCGTAGAACAACCTTGTGCCAGTTGTGTCAAACAAACTTGTGCCAGTTGTGTCAAACAAACTTGTGCCAGTTGGGTCGAACAAACTTGTGCCAGTTATGTTAAACAAACTTGTTCCAGTTGCGTCGAACAAACTTGTGCCAGTTGCGTCGAACAAACTTTGCCAGTTGCATCGAACAAACTTGTGCCAGTTGCATCGAACAAACTTGTGCCAGTTGCTTAGAACAAACTTGTGCCAGTTGTGTCAAACAAACTTGTGCCAGTTGCATCAAACAAACTTGTGCCAGTTGCGTCGAACAAACTTGTGCCAGGTGGGTAGAACTAACATGTGCCAGTTGTGTCAAACAAATTTGTGCCAGTTGCGTAGAACACACTAGTGCCAATTGCATAGAACAAACTTGTGCCAGATGCGTAGAACAAACATTTGTCATTTGCGTAGAACAAACTTGTGCCAGTTGTGTCAAACACACCTGTGCCAGTTGTGTACAACAAACTAGTAAGAGTTGCGTAGAACAAACTTGTGCCAGTTGTGTCGAACAAACTTGTGCCAGTTGCGTAGAACAAACTTGTACCAGTTGCGTCAAGCAAACTTATGCCAGTTGCATAGAACAAACTAGTGCTAGTTGCATAGAACAAACTTGTGCCAGTTGCGTAGAACAAACTTGTGCCAGTTGCGTCAAACAAACTTGTGCCAGTTGCGTCGAACAAACTTGTGCCAGTTGCGTCGAAGAAACTTGTGCCAGTTGCGTCAAACAAACTTGTGCCATTTGCGTTGAACAAACTTGTGCCAGTTGAGTCGAACAAACTTGTGCCAGATATGGCGAACAAACTTGTGCCAGTTGCTTCGAGAAAACTTGTGCCAGATGCGTAAAAAAAAACTTGTGCCAGTTGCGTCAAACAAACTTGTGCCAGTTGCGTCAAACAAACTTTTGCCTCTTGTGTCAAACAAACTTGTGCCAGTTGCGTCAAACAAACTTGTACCAATTGAGTCGAAAAATTTGTGCCTGTTACGTCGAACAAACTTGTGCCAGTTGCGTCTAACAAACTTGTGCCAGTTGCGTCAAACAAACTTGTGCCAGTTGCATCAAACAAACTTGGGCCTGTTGCGGTGAACAAACTTGTGCCAGTTGCATCGAACAAACTTGTGCCAGTTGCGTAGAACAAACTTGTGCCAGTTGCGTCAAACAAACTTGTGCCAGTTGCCTAGAACAAACTTCTGCCAGTTGCGTAGAACAACCTTGTGCCAGTTGCGTCAAACAAACTTGTGCCAGTTGCTTCAAACAAACTTGTGCCAGTTGCGTCGAACAAACTTGTGCCAGTTGTCTTGTGCCAGTTGCGTCGAACAAACTTGTGCCAGTTGTGTCAAACAAACTTTTGCTAGTTAGTTCGAACAAACTTGTGCCAGTTGCCTCGAAGAAACTTTTACCAGTTGCGTCGAACAAACTTGTGCCAGTTGCGTCGAACAAAGTTGTACCAGTTGCGTAGAACAAACTTGTGCCAGTTGCGTCAAACAAACTTATGCCAGTTGCATAGAACAAACTAGTGCCAGTTGCATAGAACAAACTTGTGCCAGTTGCGTAGAACAAACTTGTGCCAGTTGCATGAAACAAACTTGTGCCAGTTGCGTCGAACAAACTTGTGCCAGTTGCGTCGAAGAAACTTGTGCCAGTTGCGTCAAACAAACTTGTGCCAGTTAGGTCGAACATACTTATGCCAGTTGCGTCGAACACACTTGTGCCAGTTACATTAAACAAACTTGTGTCAGTTGCGTCGAGAAAACTTGTGCCAGTTGCGTAAAAAAAAACTTATGCCAGTTGCGTCAAACAAACTTGTGCCAGTTGCGTCACACAAACTTGTGCCTCTTGCGTCAAACAAACTTGTGCCAGTTGCGTCGAACAAACTTGTGCCAGTTGCGTCAAACAAACTTGTGCCAGTTGCGTAGAACAAACTTGTGCCAGTTGCGTAGATGAACCTTGTGCCAGTTGCGTCAAACAAACTTGTTCCGGTTGCGTCGAACAAACTTGTGCCAGTTGCGTCAAACAAACTTGTGCCAGTTGCGCCAAACAAACTTGTGACAGTTCCATCAAACAAACTTGTGCCAGTTGCGTCAAACAAACTTGTACAAGTTGCGAAAACAAACTTGTGCCAGTTGTGTCAAACAATCTTGTGCCATATGTGTTGAACAAACATGTGCCAGTTGCATCGAACAAACTTGTGCCAGTTGCGTCGAACAAACTTGTGCCAGTTGCGTCGAACAAACTTGTGCCAGTTGCGTCAAACAAACTTGTGCCAGTTGCGTCGAACAAACTTGTGCCAGTTGCGTCAAACAAACTTGAGCCAGTTGCGTCCAACAAACTTGTGCCAGTTGCGTAGAAGAAACTTGTGCCAGTTGCGTCCAACAAACTTGTGCCAGTTGCGTAGAACAAACTAGTGCTAGTTGCATACAACAAACTTGTGCCAGTTGCGTAGAACAAACTTGTGCCAGTTGCGTAGAACAAACTTGTGCCAGTTGTAGAACAAATTAGTGCCAGATGCGTCAAACAAACTTGTGCCAGTTGCTTCGAACAAACTTGTGCCAGTGGCGTCGACCAAAATTGTGCCAGTTATGGCAAACAAACTTGTGCCAGTTGCGTCGAGAAAACTTGTGCAAGTTGCGTCAAAAAGACTTGTGTCAGTTGCGTCAAACAAACTTGTGCCAGTTGCGTCGAACAAACATGTGCCAGTTACAGCGAACAAACTTGTGCCAGTTGCGTTAAGAAAACTTGTGCCAGTTGCGTCAAATAAACTTGTGCCAGTTGCGTCAAACAAACTTGTGCAAGTTGCGTCAAACAAACTTGTGCCAGTTGCATCAAACAAACTTCTGCCACTTAAGTCGAAAAAACTTGTTCCAGTTACATCGAACAAACTTGTGCCAGTTGCGTATAACAAACTTATGCCAGTTGCTTCAAACAAACTTGTGCCAGTTGCATCAAACAAACTTGTGCCAGTTGCGTAGAACAAACTTGTGCCAGTTTCGTAGAACAACCTTGTGCCAGTTGCGTCAAACAAACTTGTGACAGTTGTGTCAAACAAGCTTGTGCCAGTTGCGTCAAACAAACTTGTGCCAGTTGCATCAAACAAACTTGTGCCAGTTGCGTTAAACAAACTTGTGCCAGTTGCATCAAACAAACTTGTGCCAGTTGCGTTGAACAAACTTCTGCCAGTTGTGTCAAACAAACTTGTGTCAGTTGCATCAAACAAACTTGTGCCAGTTGCGTCGAACAAACTTCTGCCAATTGCGTCGAACAAACTTGCGCCAGTTTGCTCAAACAAACTTGTGCCAGTTGCGTTGAACAAACTTCTGCCAGTTATGTCAAACAAACTTGTGTCAGTTGCATAGAACAAACTTGTGTCAGTTGGGTAGAACTAACTTGTGCTAGTTGCGTCAAACAAACTTGTGCCAGTTGCGTCGAACAAACTTGTGCCAGTTGTGTAAAACAAACTTGTGCCAGTTGGTTCGAACAAACTTGTGAGAGTTGCGTCCAACAAACTTGTACCAGTTGCGTCAAACAAACTTGTGCCAGATGCGTAGAACAAACTTGTGCCAATTGCGGAGAACAAACTTGTGCCAGTTGCGTCAAACAAACTTATGCCAGTTGCATAAAACAAACTAGTGCCAAGTGCATAGAACAAACTTGTGCCAGTTGCGTAGAACAAACTTGTGCCAGTTGCATAGAACAAACTTGTGCCAGTTGCGTCGAACAAACTTGTGCCAGTTGTGTCGAAGAAACTTGAGCCAGTTGCGTCAAACAAACATGTGCCAGTTGCGTTGAACAAACTTGTGCCAGTTGCGTCGAACAAACTTGTGCCAGATATGGCGAACAAACTTGTGCCAGTTGCGTCGAGAAAACTTGTGCCAGTTGCGTCAAAAAAAACTTGTGCCAGTTGCGTCAAACAAACTTGTGCCAGTTGCGTCAAACAAACTTGTGCCTCTTGCGTCAAACAAACTTGTGCCAGTTGCGTCAAACAAACTTGTACCAATTGAGTCAAAAAAACTTGTGCCTGTTACGTCGAACAAACTTGTGCCAGTTGCGTCTAACAAACTTGTGCAAGTTGCGTCGAACAAAGTTGTGCCAGTTGCATCAAACAAACTTGTGCCAGTTTTGTAAAACAAACTTGTCCCAGTTGCGTCAAACAAACTTGTGCCATTTGCGTAGAACAAACTTGTGCCAGTTGCGTAGAAGAACCTTGTGCCAGTTGCGTCAAACAAACTTGTGCCAGTTGCGTCAAACAAACTTGTTCCAGTTGCGTCAAACAAACTTATGCCAGTTGCGTCAAACAAACTTGTGCCAGTTGGGTCGAACAAATTTGTGCCAGTTGCGTCAAACAAACTTGTGCCAGTTGCGTCGAACAAAACTTGTGCCAGTTGCGTCAAACAAACTTGAGCCAGTTGCGTCCAACAAACTTGAGCCAGTTGCGTAGAAGAAACTTGTGCCAGTTGCGTCCAACAAACTTGTGCCAGTTGCGTAGAACAAACTAGTGCTAGTTGCATACAACAACTTGTGCCAGTTGCGTAGAACAAACTTGTGCCAGTTGCGTAGAACAAACTTGTGCCAGTTGCATAGAACAAATTAGTGCCAGATGCGTCAAACAAACTTGTGCCAGTTGCTTCGAACAAACTTGTGCCAGTGGCGTCGAACAAACTTGTGCCAGTTATGGCGAACAAACTTGTGCCAGTTGCGTCGAGAAAACTTGTGCAAGTTGCGTCAAAAAGACTTGTGCCAGTTGCGTCAAACAAACTTGTGCCAGTTGCGTCGAACAAACCTTTGCCAGTTACAGCGAACAAACTTGTAACAGTTGCGTTAAGAAAACTTGTGCCAGTTGCGTCAAGTAAACTTGTGCCAGTTGCGTCAAACAAACTTGTGCAAGTTGCGTCAAACAAACTTGTGCCACTTGCATCAAACAAACTTCTGCCAATTAAGTCGAAAAAACTTGTTCCAGTTACATCGAACAAACTTGTGCCAGTTGCGTATAACAAACTTGTGCCAGTTGCTTCAAACAAACTTGGGTCAGTTGCATCAAACAAACTTGTGCCAGTTGCATCAAACAAACTTGTGCCAGTTGCGTAGAACAAACTTGTGCCAGTTTCGTAGAACAACCTTGTGCCAGTTGCGTCAAACAAACTTGTGACAGTTGTGTCAAACAAGCTTGTGCCAGTTGCGTCAAACAAACTTGTGCCAGTTGCATCAAACAAACTTGTGCCAGTTGTGTCGAACAAACTTGTGCCAGTTGCGTCAAACAAACTTCTGCCAGTTGCATCAAACAAACTTGTGCCAGTTGCATCAAACAAACTTGTGCCATTTGCGTAGAACAAACTTGTGCCAGTTTCGTAGAACAACCTTGTGCCAGTTGCGTCAAACAAACTTATGCCAGTTGTGTCAAACAAGCTTGTGCCAGTTGCGTCAAACAAACTTGTGCCAGTTGTGTCTGTGTCAGTTGCGTCAAACAAACTTGTGCCAGTTGCGTTAAACAAACTTGTGCCAGTTGCTTCAAACAAACTTGTGCCAGTCGCGTCGAACAAACTTGTGCCAGTTGCGTCGAACAAACTTGCGCCAGTTGCGTCAAACAAACTTGTGCCAGTTGCGTTGAAAAAAATTCTGCCAGTTTGTGTCAAACAAACTTGTGTCAGTTGCATCGAACAAACTTGTGCCAGTTGCGTCGAACAAACTTGTGCCATTACGTCGAACAAACTTGTGCCAGTTGCGTCAAAACAAACTTGTGCCAGTTGCGTTGAACAAACTTCTGCCAGTTATGTCAAACAAACTTGTGTCAGTTGCATAGAACAAACTTGTGTCAGTTGGGTAGAACAAACTTGTGCCAGTTGCGTCAAACAAACTTGTGCCAGTTGCGTCGAACAAACTTGTGCCAGTTGTTTAAAACAAACTTGTGCCAGTTGGTTCGAACAAACTTGTGAGAGTTGCGTCCAACAAACTTGTACCAGTTGCATCAAACAAACTTGTGCCAGATGCGTAGAACAAACTTGTGCCAATTGCGTAGAACAAACTTGTGCAGTTGCGTCAAACAAACTTATGCCAGTTGCATAAAACAAAATAGTGCCAAGTGCATAGAACAAACTTGTGCCAGTTGCGTAGAACAAACTTGTGCCAGTTGCATAGAACAAACTTGTGCCAGTTGCATAGAACAAACTTGTGCCAGTTGTGTCGAAGAAACTTGTGCCAGTTGCGTCGAACAAACTTGTGACAGTTGCGGTCGAACAAACATGTGCCAGATATGGCGAACAAACTTGTGCCAGGTTGCGTCGAGAAAACTTGTGCCAGTTGCGTCAAAAAAAACTTGTGCCAGTTGCGTCAAACAAACTTCTGCCAGTTGCGTCAAACAAACTTGTGCCTCTTGCGTCAAACAAACTTGGCCAGTTGCGTCAAACAAACTTGTACCAATTGAGTCGAAAAAACTTGTGCCTGTTACGTCGAACAACTTGTGCCAGTTGCGTCTAACAAACTTGTGCAAGTTGCGTCGAAGAAACTTGTGCCAGTTGCGTCAAACAAACATGTGCCAGTTGGCTCGAACAAACTTGTGCCAGTTGCATCGAACAAACTTGTGCCAGATATGGCGAACAAACTTGTGCCAGTTGCGTCGAGAAAACATGTGCCAGTTGCGTCAAAAAAAACTTGTGCCAGTTGCGTCAAACAAACTTGTGCCAGTTGCTTCAAACAAACTTGTGCCTCTTGCGTCAAACAAACTTGTGCCAGTTGCGTCAAACAAACTTGTACCAATTGAGTCGAAAAAACTTGTGCCTGTTACGTCGAACAAACTTGTGCCAATTGCGTCTAACAAACTTGTGCAAGTTGCGTAGAACAAACTTCTGCCAGTTGCATAGAACAACCTTGTGCCAGTTGCGTCAAACAAACTTGTGCCAGTTGCGTCAAACAAACTTGTACCAGTTGCGTTGAACAAACTTGTGCCAGTTGTGTCAAACAAACCTTTGCTAGTTAGTTCGAACAAACTTGTGCCAGTTGCGTCGAAGAAACTTTTACCAGTTGCGTCGAACAAACTTGTGCCAGTTGCGTCGAACAAACTTGTACCAGTTGCGTAGAACAAACTTGTGCCAGTTGCGTCAAACAAACTTATGCCAGTTACATAGAACAAACTAGTGCCAGTTGCATAGAACAAACTTGTGCCAGTTGCGTAGAACAAACTTGTGCCAGTTGCATGAAACAAACTTATGCCAGTTACGTCAAACAAACTTGTGCCAGTTGCTTCGAAGAAACTTGTGCCAGTTGCGTCAAACAAACTTGTGCCAGTTACGTCGAACATACTTGTGCCAGTTGCGTCGAACACACTTGTGCCAGTTACATTAAACAAACTTGTGTCAGTTGCGTCGAGAAAACTTGTGCCAGTTGCGTCAAAAAAAACTTGTGCCAGTTGCGTTGACCAAACTTGTGCCAGTTGCGTCAAACAAACTTGTGCCAGTTGCGTCAAACAAACTTGTGACAGTTCCATCAAACAAACTTGTGCCAGTTGCGTCAAACAAACTTGTACAAGTTGCGAAAACAAACTTATGCCAGTTGTGTTAAACAATCTTGTGCCAGATGTGTTGAACAAACATGTGCCAGTTGCATCGAACAAACTTGTGCCAGTTGCGTCGAACAAACTTGTGCCAGTTGCGTCGAACAAACCTGTGCCAGTTACGGCGAACAAACTTGTGCCAGTTGTGGCGAGAAAACTTGTGCCAGTTGCATCAAATAAACTTGTGCCAGTTGCGTCAAGAAAACTTTTGCCAGTTGCGTCAAAAAGACTTGTGCCAGTTGCGTCAAACAAACTTGTGCCAGTTGCGTCGAACAAACCTGTGCCAGTTACGGCGAACAAACTTGTGCCAGTTGTGGCGAGAAAACTTGTGCCAGTTGCATCAAATAAACTTGTGCCAGTTGCGTCAAACAAACTTGTGCAAGTTGCATCAAACAAAATTGTGCCAGTTGCGTCAAACAAACTTCTGCCAATTAAGTCGAAAAAACTTGTTTCAGTTACATCGAACAAACTTGTGCCAGTTGCGTCTAACAAACTTGTGCCAATTGCTTCAAACAAACTTGGGCCAGTTGCGCTGAACAAACTTGTGCCAGTTGCGTCAAACAAACTTCTGCCAGTTGCATCAAACAAACTTGTGCCAGTTGCATCAAACAAACTTGTGCCAGTTGTGTAGAACAAACTTGTGCCAGTTTCGTAGAACAACCTTGTGCCAGTTGTGTCAAACAAGCTTGTGCCAGTTGCGTCGAACAAACTTGTGCCAGTTGCTTCGAAGAAACTTGTGCCAGTTGCGTCAAACAAACTTGTGCCAGTTACGTCGAACATACTTGTGCCAGTTGCGACGAACACACTTGTGCCAGTTACATTAAACAAACTTGTGTCAGTTGCGTCGAGAAAACTTGTGCCAGTTGCGTCAAAAAAAACTTATGCCAGTTACGTCGAACAAACTTGTGCCAGTTGCTTCGAAGAAACTTGTGCCAGTTGCGTCAAACAAACTTGTGCCAGTTACGTCGAACATACTTGTGCCAGTTGCGACGAACACACTTGTGCCAGTTACATTAAACAAACTTGTGTCAGTTGCGTCGAGAAAACTTGTGCCAGTTGCGTCAAAAAAAACTTGTGCCAGTTGCGTCGAACAAACTTGTGCAAGTTGCGTCAAACAAACTTGTGCCAGTTGCGTCAAACAAACTTGTGACAGTTCCATCAAACAAACTTGTGCCAGTTGCGTCAAACAAACTTGTACAAGTTGCGAAAACAAACTTATGCCAGTTGTGTTAAACAATCTTGTGCCAGATGTGTTGAACAAACATGTGCCAGTTGCATCGAACAAACTTGTGCCAGTTGCGTCGAACAAACTTGTGCCAGTTGCGTCGAACAAACTTTTGCCAGTTGCGTCGAACAAACTTGTGCCAGTTGCGTCGAACAAACTTGTGCCAGTTGCGTCAAACAAACTTGAGCCAGTTGCGTCCAACAAACTTGTGCCAGTTGCGTGGAAGAAACTTGTGCCAGTTGCGTCCAACAAACTTGTGCCAGTTGCGTAGAACAAACTAGTGCCAGTTGCATACAACAAACTTGTGCCAGATGCGTAGAACAAACTTGTGCCAGTTGCGTAGAACAAACTTGTGCCAGTTGCATAGAACAAATTAGTGCCAGATGCGTCAAACAAACTTGTGCCAGTTGCTTCGAACAAACTTGTGCCAGTGGCGTCAAACAAACTTGTGCCAGTTGCGTCAATAAAACTTGTGCCAGTTGCGTCAAAAAGACTTGTGCCAGTTGCGTCAAACAAACTTGTGACAGTTGCGTCGAACAAACCTGTGCCAGTTACGGCGAACAAACTTGTGCCAGTTGTGTCAAGAAAACTTGTGCCAGTTGCGTCAAATAAACTTGTGCCAGTTGCGTCAAACAAATTTGTGCAAGTTGCGTCTAACAAAATTGTGCCAGTTGCGTCAAACAAACTTCTGCCAATTAAGTCGAAAAAACTTGTTCCAGTTACATCGAACAAACTTGTGCCAGTTGCGTCTAACAAACTTGTGCCAGTTGCTTCAAACAAACTTGGGCCAGTTGCGCTGAACAAACTTGTGCCAGTTGCGTCAAACAAACTTCTGCCAGTTGCATCAAACAAACTTGTGCCAGTTGCATCAAACAAACTTGTGCCAGTTGCGTAGAACAAACTTGTGCCAGTTTCGTAGAACAACCTTGTGCCAGTTGCGTCAAACAAACTTATGCCAGTTGAGTCAAACAAGCTTGTGCCAGTTGCGTCAAACAAACTTGTGCCAGTTGTGTCTGTGTCAGTTGCGTCAAACAAACTTGTGCCAGTTGCGTTAAACAAACTTGTGCCAGTTGCTTCAAACAAACTTGTGCCAGTTGCGTCGAACAAACTTGTGCCAGTTGCGTCGAACAAACTTGCGCCAGTTGCGTCAAACAAACTTGTGCCAGTTGCGTTGAAAAAAATTCTGCCAGTTGTGTCAAACAAACTTGTATCAGTTGCATCGAACAAACTTGTGCCAGTTGCGTCGAACAAACTTGTGCCAATTATGTCGAACAAACTTGTGCCAGTTGCGTCAAACAAACTTGTGCCAGTTGCGCTGAACAAACTTCTGCCAGTTATGTCAAACAAACTTGTGTCAGTTGCATAGAACAAACTTGTGTCAGTTGGGTAGAACAAACTTGTGCCAGTTGCATCAAACAAACTTGTGCCAGTTGCGTCGAACAAACTTGTGCCAGTTGTTTAAAACAAACTTGTGCCAGTTGGTTCGAACAAACTTGTGAGAGTTGCGTCCAACAAACTTGTACCAGTTGCGTCAAACAAACTTGTGCCAGATGCGTAGAACAAACTTGTGCCAATTGCGTAGAACAAACTTGTGCCAGTTGCGTCAAACAAACTTATGCCAGTTGCATAAAACAAAATAGTGCCAAGTGCATAGAACAAACTTGTGCCAGTTGCGTAGAACAAACTTGTGCCAGTTGCATAGAACAAACTTGTGCCAGTTGCATAGAACAAACTTGTGCCAGTTGTGTCGAAGAAACTTGTGCCAGTTGCGTCGAACAAACTTGTGCCAGTTGCGTCGAACAAACATGTGCCAGATATGGCGAACAAACTTGTGCCAGTTGCGTCGAGAAAACTTGTGCCAGTTGCGTCAAAAAAAACTTGTGCCAGTTGCGTCAAACAAACTTGTGCCAGTTGCGTCAAACAAACTTGTGCCTCTTGCCTCAAACAAACTTGTGCCAGTTGCGTCAAACAAACTTGTACCAATTGAGTCGAAAAAAATTGTGCCTGTTACGTCGAACAAACTTGTGCCAGTTGCGTCTAACAAACTTGTGCAAGTTGCGTCGAAGAAACTTGTGCCAGTTGCGTCAAACAAACATGTGCCAGTTGCGTCGAACAAACTTGTGCCAGTTGCATCGAACAAACTTGTGCCAGATATGGCGAACAAACTTGTGCCAGTTGCGTCGAGAAAACATGTGCCAGTTGCGTCAAAAAAAACTTGTGCCAGTTGCGTCAAACAAACTTGTGCCAGTTGCTTCAAACAAACTTGTGCCTCTTGCGTCAAACAAACTTGTGCCAGTTGCGTCAAACAAACTTGTACCAATTGAGTCGAAAAAACTTGTGCCTGTTACGTCGAACAAACTTGTGCCAGTTGCGTCTAACAAACTTGTGCAAGTTGCGTAGAACAAACTTCTGCCAGTTGCATAGAACAACCTTGTGCCAGTTGCGTCAAACAAACTTGTGCCAGTTGCGTCAAACAAACTTGTACCAGTTGCGTTGAACAAACTTGTGCCAGTTGTGTCAAACAAACCTTTGCTAGTTAGTTCGAACAAACTTGTGCCAGTTGCGTCGAAGAAACTTTTACCAGTTGCGTCGAACAAACTTGTGCCAGTTGCGTCGAACAAACTTGTACCAGTTGCGTAGAACAAACTTGTGCCAGTTGCGTCAAACAAACTTATGCCAGTTACATAGAACAAACTAGTGCCAGTTGCATAGAACAAACTTGTGCCAGTTGCGTAGAACAAACTTGTGCCAGTTGCATGAAACAAACTTATGCCAGTTACGTCAAACAAACTTGTGCCAGTTGCTTCGAAGAAACTTGTGCCAGTTGCGTCAAACAAACTTGTGCCAGTTACGTCGAACATACTTGTGCCAGTTGCGTCGAACACACTTGTGCCAGTTACATTAAACAAACTTGTGTCAGTTGCGTCGAGAAAACTTGTGCCAGTTGCGTCAAAAAAAACTTGTGCCAGTTGCGTTGAACAAACTTGTGCCAGTTGAGTCAAACAAACTTGTGCCAGTTGCGTCAAACAAACTTGTGACAGTTCCATCAAACAAACTTGTGCCAGTTGCGTCAAACAAACTTGTACAAGTTGCGAAAACAAACTTATGCCAGTTGTGTTAAACAATCTTGTGCCAGATGTGTTGAACAAACATGTGCCAGTTGCATCGAACAAACTTGTGCCAGTTGCGTCGAACAAACTTGTGCCAGTTGCGTCGAACAAACTTGTGCCAGTTGCGTCAAACAAACTTGAGCCAGTTGCGTCCAACAAACTTGTGCCAGTTGCGTAGAAGAAACTTGTGCCAGTTGCGTCCAACAAACTTGTGCCAGTTGCGTAGAACAAACTAGTGCCAGTTGTATACAACAAACTTGTGCCAGATGCGTAGAACAAACTTGTGCCAGTTGCGTAGAACAAACTTGTGCCAGTTGCATAGAACAAATTAGTGCCAGATGCGTCAAACAAACTTGTGCCAGTTGCTTCGAACAAACTTGTGCCAGTGGCGTCAAACAAACTTGTGCCAGTTGCGTCAAGAAAACTTTTGCCAGTTGCGTCAAAAAGACTTGTGCCAGTTGCGTCAAACAAACTTGTGCCAGTTGCGTCGAACAAACCTGTGCCAGTTACGGCGAACAAACTTGTGCCAGTTGTGTCAAGAAAACTTGTGCCAGTTGCATCAAATAAACTTGTGCCAGTTGCGTCAAACAAACTTGTGCAAGTTGCATCAAACAAAATTGTGCCAGTTGCGTCAAACAAACTTCTGCCAATTAAGTCGAAAAAACTTGTTCCAGTTACATCGAACAAACTTGTGCCAGTTGCGTCTAACAAACTTGTGCCAGTTGCTTCAAACAAACTTGGGCCAGTTGCGCTGAACAAACTTGTGCCAGTTGCGTCAAACAAACTTCTGCCAGTTGCATCAAACAAACTTGTGCCAGTTGCATCAAACAAACTTGTGCCAGTTGTGTAGAACAAACTTGTGCCAGTTTCGTAGAACAACCTTGTGCCAGTTGTGTCAAACAAGCTTGTGCCAGTTGCGTCAAACAAACTTGTGCCAGTTGTGTCTGTGTCAGTTGCGTCAAACAAACTTCTGCCAGTTGCGTTAAACAAACTTGTGCCAGTTGCATCAAACAAACTTGTGCCAGTTGCTTCGAACAAACTTGTGCCAGTTGCGTCGAACAAACTTGCGCCAGTTGCGTCAAACAAACTTGTGCCAGTTGCGTTGAACAAAATTCTGCCAGTTGTGTCAAACAAACTTGTGTCAGTTGCATCGAACAAACTTGTGCCAGTTGCGTCGAACAAACTTGTGCCAATTGCGTCGAACAAACTTGTGCCAGTTGCGTCAAACAAACTTGTGCCAGTTGCGTTGAACAAACTTCTGCCAGTTATGTCAAACAAACTTGTGTCAGTTGCATAGAACAAACTTGTGTCAGTTGGGTAGAACAAACTTGTGCCAGTTGCGTCAAACAAACTTGTGCCAGTTGCGTCGAACAAACTTGTGCCAGTTGTTTAAAACAAACTTGTGCCAGTTGGTTCGAACAAACTTGTGAGAGTTGTGTCCAACAAACTTGTACCAGTTGCGTCAAACAAACTTGTGCCAGATGCGTAGAACAAACTTGTGCCAATTGCGTAGAACAAACTTGTGCCAGTTGCATCAAACAAACTTATGCCAGTTGCATAAAACAAACTAGTGCCAAGTGCATAGAACAAACTTGTGCCAGTTGCGTAGAACAAACTTGTGCCAGTTGCATAGAACAAACTTGTGCCAATTGTGTCGAACAAACTTGTGAAAGTTGTGTCGAAGAAACTTGTGCCAGTTTCGTCAAACAAACATGTGCCAGTTGCATCGAACAAACTTGTGCCAGTTGCGTCGAACAAACTTGTGCCAGATATGGCGAACAAACTTGTGCCTGTTGCGTCGAGAAAACTTGTGCCAGTTGCGTCAAAAAAAACTTGTGCCAGTTGCGTCAAACAAACTTGTGCCAGTTGCGTCAAACAAACTTGTGCCTCTTGCGTCAAACAAACTTGTGCCAGTTGCGTCAAACAAACTTGTACCAATTGAGTCGAAAAAACTTGTGCCTGTTACGTGGAACAAACTTGTGCCAGTTGCGTCTAACAAACTTGTGCAAGTTGCGTCGAACAAACTTGTGCCAGTTGCGTCAAACAAACTTGTGCCTGTTGCGTCGAGAAAACTTGTGCCAGTTGCGTCAAAAAAAACTTGTGCCAGTTGCGTCAAACAAACTTGTGCCAGTTGCGTCAAACAAACTTGTGCCTCTTGCGTCAAACAAACTTGTGCCAGTTGCGTCAAACAAACTTGTACCAATTGAGTCGAAAAAACTTGTGCCTGTTACGTGGAACAAACTTGTGCCAGTTGCGTCTAACAAACTTGTGCAAGTTGCGTCGAACAAACTTGTGCCAGTTGCGTCAAACAAACTTGTGCCAGTTGCGTCAAACAAACTTGTGCCATTTGCATAGAACAAACTTGTGCCAGTTGCGTAGAAGAACCTTGTGCCAGTTGCGTCAACCAAACTTGTGCCAGTTGCGTCGAACAAACTTGTGCCAGATATGGCGAACAAACTTGTGCCTGTTGCGTCGAGAAAACTTGTGCCAGTTGCGTCAAAAAAAACTTGTGCCAGTTGCGTCAAACAAACTTGTGCCAGTTGCGTCAAACAAACTTGTGCCTCTTGCGTCAAACAAACTTGTGCCAGTTGCGTCAAACAAACTTGTACCAATTGAGTCGAAAAAACTTGTGCCTGTTACGTGGAACAAACTTGTGCCAGTTGCGTCTAACAAACTTGTGCAAGTTGCGTCGAACAAACTTGTGCCAGTTGCGTCAAACAAACTTGTGCCAGTTGCGTCAAACAAACTTGTGCCAGTTGCGTTGAACAAAATTCTGCCAGTTGTGTCAAACAAACTTGTGTCAGTTGCATCGAACAAACTTGTGCCAGTTGCGTCGAACAAACTTGTGCCAATTGCGTCGAACAAACTTGTGCCAGTTGCGTCAAACAAACTTGTGCCAGTTGCGTTGAACAAACTTCTGCCAGTTATGTCAAACAAACTTGTGTCAGTTGCATAGAACAAACTTGTGTCAGTTGGGTAGAACAAACTTGTGCCAGTTGCGTCAAACAAACTTGTGCCAGTTGCGTCGAACAAACTTGTGCCAGTTGTTTAAAACAAACTTGTGCCAGTTGGTTCGAACAAACTTGTGAGAGTTGTGTCCAACAAACTTGTACCAGTTGCGTCAAACAAACTTGTGCCAGATGCGTAGAACAAACTTGTGCCAATTGCGTAGAACAAACTTGTGCCAGTTGCATCAAACAAACTTATGCCAGTTGCATAAAACAAACTAGTGCCAAGTGCATAGAACAAACTTGTGCCAGTTGCGTAGAACAAACTTGTGCCAGTTGCATAGAACAAACTTGTGCCAATTGTGTCGAACAAACTTGTGAAAGTTGTGTCGAAGAAACTTGTGCCAGTTTCGTCAAACAAACATGTGCCAGTTGCATCGAACAAACTTGTGCCAGTTGCGTCGAACAAACTTGTGCCAGATATGGCGAACAAACTTGTGCCTGTTGCGTCGAGAAAACTTGTGCCAGTTGCGTCAAAAAAAACTTGTGCCAGTTGCGTCAAACAAACTTGTGCCAGTTGCGTCAAACAAACTTGTGCCTCTTGCGTCAAACAAACTTGTGCCAGTTGCGTCAAACAAACTTGTACCAATTGAGTCGAAAAAACTTGTGCCTGTTACGTGGAACAAACTTGTGCCAGTTGCGTCTAACAAACTTGTGCAAGTTGCGTCGAACAAACTTGTGCCAGTTGCGTCAAACAAACTTGTGCCTGTTGCGTCGAGAAAACTTGTGCCAGTTGCGTCAAAAAAAACTTGTGCCAGTTGCGTCAAACAAACTTGTGCCAGTTGCGTCAAACAAACTTGTGCCTCTTGCGTCAAACAAACTTGTGCCAGTTGCGTCAAACAAACTTGTACCAATTGAGTCGAAAAAACTTGTGCCTGTTACGTGGAACAAACTTGTGCCAGTTGCGTCTAACAAACTTGTGCAAGTTGCGTCGAACAAACTTGTGCCAGTTGCGTCAAACAAACTTGTGCCAGTTGCGTCAAACAAACTTGTGCCATTTGCATAGAACAAACTTGTGCCAGTTGCGTAGAAGAACCTTGTGCCAGTTGCGTCAACCAAACTTGTGCCAGTTGCGTCGAACAAACTTGTGCCAGATATGGCGAACAAACTTGTGCCTGTTGCGTCGAGAAAACTTGTGCCAGTTGCGTCAAAAAAAACTTGTGCCAGTTGCGTCAAACAAACTTGTGCCAGTTGCGTCAAACAAACTTGTGCCTCTTGCGTCAAACAAACTTGTGCCAGTTGCGTCAAACAAACTTGTACCAATTGAGTCGAAAAAACTTGTGCCTGTTACGTGGAACAAACTTGTGCCAGTTGCGTCTAACAAACTTGTGCAAGTTGCGTCGAACAAACTTGTGCCAGTTGCGTCAAACAAACTTGTGCCAGTTGCGTCAAACAAACTTGTGCCATTTGCATAGAACAAACTTGTGCCAGTTGCGTAGAAGAACCTTGTGCCAGTTGCGTCAAACAAACTTGTGCCAGTTGCGTCAAACAAACTTGTGCCAGTTGCGTCAAACAAACTTGTGCCAGTTGCGTCAAACAAAATTGTGCCAGTTGGGTCGAACAAACTTGTGCCAGTTGCGTTAAACAAACTTGTGCTAGTTGCATCGAACAAACTTTTGCCAGTTGCGTCGAACAAACTTGTGCCAGTTGCGACAAACAAACTTGTGCCAGTTGTGTAGAACAAACTTGTGCCAGTTGCGTCAAACAAACTTGTGCCATTTGCGTAGAACAAACTTGTGCCAGTTACGTAGAAGAACCTTGTGCCAGTTGCGTCAAACAAACTTGTGCCAGTTGCGTGAAACAAACTTGTGCCAGTTGCGTCAAACAAACTTGTGCCAGTTGCGTCAAACAAACTTGTGCCAGTTGGGTCGAACAAACTTGTGCCAGTTGCGTTAAACAAACTTGTGCTAGTTGCATCGAACAAAGTTTTGCCAGTTGCGTCGAACAAACTTGTGCCAGTTGCGTCGAACAAACTTGCGCCAGTTGCGTCAAACAAACTTGTGCCAGTTGAGTTGAACAAACTTCTGCCAATTGTGTCAAACAAACTTTTGTCAGTTGCGTAGAACAAACTTGTGCCAGTTGCGTCGAACAAACTTGTGTCAATTGGGTAGAAAAAATTTGTGCCAGTTGCGTGAAACAAACTTGTGCCAGTTGCGTAGAACAAACTAGTGCCAGTTGCATAGAACAAACTTGTGCCAGTTGCATAGAACAAACTTGTGCCAGTTATGTAGAACAAACTTGTGCCAGTTGCGTCAAACAAACTTGTGCCAGTTGCGTCAAACAAACTTGTGCCAGTTACTGCGAACAAACTTGTGCCAGTTTCATCGACAAAACTCGTGCCAGTTGCGTCAAATAAACTTGTGCCAGTTGCGTCAAACAAACTTGTGCCAGTTGCGTCAAACAAACTTGTGCCAGTTGCGTCAAACAAACTTGTTCCAGTTGCGTCAAACAAACTTGTGCCAATTGAGTCGAAAAAACTTGTGCAAGTTGCGTCGAACAAACTTGTGCCAGTTGCGTCTGGCAAACTTGTGCCAGTTGCGTCAAAAAAAACTTGGGCCAGTTTCGTCGAACAAACTTGTGTCAGTGGCATCCAACAAACTTGTGCCAGTTGCATAAAACAAACTTGTGCCAGTTGCGTAAAACAAACTTGTGCCAGTTGCGTAGAACAACCTTGTGCCAGTTGCGTCGAACAAACTTGTGCCAATTGCGTCAAACGAACTTGTGCCAGTTTGTCGAACAAACTTGTGCCAGTTGCGTTAAACAAACTTGTGCCAGTTGCGTCGAACAAACTTGTGCCAATTGCGTCGAACAAACTTGTGCCAGTTACGGCGAACCAACTTGTGCTACTTGCATCGAGAAAACTTGTGCCAGTTGCATCAAATAAACTTGTGCCAGTTGCGTCAAACAATCTTGTGCCAGTTACGGCGAACAAACTTGTGCCAGTTGCATCGAGAAAAGTTGTGCCAGTTACGTCAAATAAACTTGTGCCAGTTGCGTCAAACAAACTTGTGCCAGTTGCGTCAAACAAACTTGTGCCAGTTGCGTCAAACAAACTTGTGCCAGTTGCGTCAAACAAACTTGTGCCAATTGATTAAAAAAAACTTGTGCCAGTTGCGTTGAAAAAACTTCTGCCACTTGCGTCTAACAAACTTGTGCCAGTTCCGTCAAACAAACTAGTGCCAGTTGCGTCGAACAAACTTGTGCCAGTGGCATCGAACAAACTAGTGCCAGTTGCATAGAACAAACTTGCGCAAGTTGTGTCAAACAAACTTGTGCCAGTTCTGTACAACAAACTTGTGCCAGTTATGTAGAACAAACTTCTGCCTGTTGCATCAAACAAACTTGTGCCAGTTGCGTCAAACAAACTTGTGCCAGTTGTATAGAACAAACTTGTGCCAGTTGCATAGAACAACCTTGTGCCAGTTGCATCAAACAAACTTGTGCCAGTTGCATCAAACAAACTTGTGCCAGTTGCGTCAAACAAACTTGTGTCAGTTGCGTCGAACAAACTTTTGCCAGTTGCGTAGAACAAACTTGTGCCAGTTGCAGAGAACAAACTTGTGCCAGTTATGTAGAACAAACTTGTGCCAGTTGCGTCAAACAAACTTGTGCCAGTTGCGTCAAACAAACTTATGCCAGTTGCATAAAGCAAACTAGTGCCAGTTGCACAGAACAAACTTGTTCCAGTTGAGTAGAACAAACTTGTGCCAATTGCGTCAAACAAACTTGTGCCGGTTCGTCGAACAAACTTGTGCTAGTTGCGTCGAAGAAACTTGTGCCAGTTGCGTCAAACAAACTTTTGCCAGTTGCGTCGAACAAACTTGTGCCAGTTGCGTCGAACAAACTTGTGCCAGTTACGGCGAACCAACTTGTGCCACTTGCGTCGAGAAAACTTGTGCCAGTTGCGTCAAATAAACTTGTGCCAGTTGCGTCAAACAAACTTGTGGTAGTTACGGCGAACAAACTTCTGCCAGTTGCATCGAGAAAAGTTGTGCCAGTTGCGTCAAATAAACTTGTGCCAGTTGCGTCAAACAAACTTGTGCCAGTTGCGTCAAACAAACTTGTGCCAGTTGCGTCAAACAAACTTGTGCCAGTTGCGTCAAACAAACTTGTGCCAGTTGCGTCAAATAAACTTGTGCCAATTGATTAAAAAAAACTTGTGCCAGTTGCGTTGAACAAACTTGTGCCAGTTGCGTCTAACAAACTTCTGCCAGCTGTGTCAAACAATCTTGTGCCAGTTGCGTCGAACAAACTTGTGCCAGTTGCATCGAACACACTAGTGGCAGTTGCGTCAAACAAACTTGTGCCAGTTGCGTCAAACAAACTTGTGCCAGTTGCGTCAAATAAACTTGTGCCAATTGATTAAAAAAAACTTGTGCCAGTTACGTCAAATAAACTTGTGCCAGTTGCGTCGAACAAACTTGTGCTAGTTGCATAGAACAAACTTGTGCCAGTTGCGTCAAACAAACTTGTGCCAGTTGCGTAGAACAAACTTGTACATGTTGCGTAGAACAACCTTGTGCCAGTTGTGTCAAACAAACTTGTGCCAGTTGTGTCTAACAAACTTGTGCCAGTTGGGTCGAACAAACTTGTGCCAGTTATGTTAAACAAACTTGTTCCAGTTGCGTCGAACAAACTTGTGCCAGTTGCGTCGAACAAACTTTGCCAGTTGCATCGAACAAACTTGTGCCAGTTGCATCGAACAAACTTGTGCCAGTTGCTTAGAACAAACTTGTGCCAGTTGTGTCAAACAAACTTGTGCCAGTTGCATCAAACAAACTTGTGCCAGTTGCGTCGAACAAACTTGTGCCAGGTGGGTAGAACTAACATGTGCCAGTTGTGTCAAACAAATTTGTGCCAGTTGCGTAGAACACACTAGTGCCAATTGCATAGAACAAACTTGTGCCAGATGCGTAGAACAAACATTTGTCATTTGCGTAGAACAAACTTGTGCCAGTTGTGTCAAACACACCTGTGCCAGTTGTGTACAACAAACTAGTAAGAGTTGCGTAGAACAAACTTGTGCCAGTTGTGTCGAACAAACTTGTGCCAGTTGCGTAGAACAAACTTGTACCAGTTGCGTCAAGCAAACTTATGCCAGTTGCATAGAACAAACTAGTGCTAGTTGCATAGAACAAACTTGTGCCAGTTGCGTAGAACAAACTTGTGCCAGTTGCGTCAAACAAACTTGTGCCAGTTGCGTCGAACAAACTTGTGCCAGTTGCGTCGAAGAAACTTGTGCCAGTTGCGTCAAACAAACTTGTGCCATTTGCGTTGAACAAACTTGTGCCAGTTGAGTCGAACAAACTTGTGCCAGATATGGCGAACAAACTTGTGCCAGTTGCTTCGAGAAAACTTGTGCCAGATGCGTAAAAAAAAACTTGTGCCAGTTGCGTCAAACAAACTTGTGCCAGTTGCGTCAAACAAACTTTTGCCTCTTGTGTCAAACAAACTTGTGCCAGTTGCGTCAAACAAACTTGTACCAATTGAGTCGAAAAATTTGTGCCTGTTACGTCGAACAAACTTGTGCCAGTTGCGTCTAACAAACTTGTGCCAGTTGCGTCAAACAAACTTGTGCCAGTTGCATCAAACAAACTTGGGCCTGTTGCGGTGAACAAACTTGTGCCAGTTGCATCGAACAAACTTGTGCCAGTTGCGTAGAACAAACTTGTGCCAGTTGCGTCAAACAAACTTGTGCCAGTTGCCTAGAACAAACTTCTGCCAGTTGCGTAGAACAACCTTGTGCCAGTTGCGTCAAACAAACTTGTGCCAGTTGCTTCAAACAAACTTGTGCCAGTTGCGTCGAACAAACTTGTGCCAGTTGTGTCAAACAAACTTTTGCTAGTTAGTTCGAACAAACTTGTGCCAGTTGCCTCGAAGAAACTTTTACCAGTTGCGTCGAACAAACTTGTGCCAGTTGCGTCGAACAAAGTTGTACCAGTTGCGTAGAACAAACTTGTGCCAGTTGCGTCAAACAAACTTATGCCAGTTGCATAGAACAAACTAGTGCCAGTTGCATAGAACAAACTTGTGCCAGTTGCGTAGAACAAACTTGTGCCAGTTGCATGAAACAAACTTGTGCCAGTTGCGTCGAACAAACTTGTGCCAGTTGCGTCGAAGAAACTTGTGCCAGTTGCGTCAAACAAACTTGTGCCAGTTAGGTCGAACATACTTATGCCAGTTGCGTCGAACACACTTGTGCCAGTTACATTAAACAAACTTGTGTCAGTTGCGTCGAGAAAACTTGTGCCAGTTGCGTAAAAAAAAACTTATGCCAGTTGCGTCAAACAAACTTGTGCCAGTTGCGTCACACAAACTTGTGCCTCTTGCGTCAAACAAACTTGTGCCAGTTGCGTCGAACAAACTTGTGCCAGTTGCGTCAAACAAACTTGTGCCAGTTGCGTAGAACAAACTTGTGCCAGTTGCGTAGATGAACCTTGTGCCAGTTGCGTCAAACAAACTTGTTCCGGTTGCGTCGAACAAACTTGTGCCAGTTGCGTCAAACAAACTTGTGCCAGTTGCGCCAAACAAACTTGTGACAGTTCCATCAAACAAACTTGTGCCAGTTGCGTCAAACAAACTTGTACAAGTTGCGAAAACAAACTTGTGCCAGTTGTGTCAAACAATCTTGTGCCATATGTGTTGAACAAACATGTGCCAGTTGCATCGAACAAACTTGTGCCAGTTGCGTCGAACAAACTTGTGCCAGTTGCGTCGAACAAACTTGTGCCAGTTGCGTCAAACAAACTTGTGCCAGTTGCGTCGAACAAACTTGTGCCAGTTGCGTCAAACAAACTTGAGCCAGTTGCGTCCAACAAACTTGTGCCAGTTGCGTAGAAGAAACTTGTGCCAGTTGCGTCCAACAAACTTGTGCCAGTTGCGTAGAACAAACTAGTGCTAGTTGCATACAACAAACTTGTGCCAGTTGCGTAGAACAAACTTGTGCCAGTTGCGTAGAACAAACTTGTGCCAGTTGCATAGAACAAATTAGTGCCAGATGCGTCAAACAAACTTGTGCCAGTTGCTTCGAACAAACTTGTGCCAGTGGCGTCGACCAAAATTGTGCCAGTTATGGCAAACAAACTTGTGCCAGTTGCGTCGAGAAAACTTGTGCAAGTTGCGTCAAAAAGACTTGTGTCAGTTGCGTCAAACAAACTTGTGCCAGTTGCGTCGAACAAACATGTGCCAGTTACAGCGAACAAACTTGTGCCAGTTGCGTTAAGAAAACTTGTGCCAGTTGCGTCAAATAAACTTGTGCCAGTTGCGTCAAACAAACTTGTGCAAGTTGCGTCAAACAAACTTGTGCCAGTTGCATCAAACAAACTTCTGCCACTTAAGTCGAAAAAACTTGTTCCAGTTACATCGAACAAACTTGTGCCAGTTGCGTATAACAAACTTGTGCCAGTTGCTTCAAACAAACTTGTGCCAGTTGCATCAAACAAACTTGTGCCAGTTGCGTAGAACAAACTTGTGCCAGTTTCGTAGAACAACCTTGTGCCAGTTGCGTCAAACAAACTTGTGACAGTTGTGTCAAACAAGCTTGTGCCAGTTGCGTCAAACAAACTTGTGCCAGTTGCATCAAACAAACTTGTGCCAGTTGCGTTAAACAAACTTGTGCCAGTTGCATCAAACAAACTTGTGCCAGTTGCGTTGAACAAACTTCTGCCAGTTGTGTCAAACAAACTTGTGTCAGTTGCATCGAACAAACTTGTGCCAGTTGCGTCGAACAAACTTCTGCCAATTGCGTCGAACAAACTTGCGCCAGTTTGCTCAAACAAACTTGTGCCAGTTGCGTTGAACAAACTTCTGCCAGTTATGTCAAACAAACTTGTGTCAGTTGCATAGAACAAACTTGTGTCAGTTGGGTAGAACTAACTTGTGCTAGTTGCGTCAAACAAACTTGTGCCAGTTGCGTCGAACAAACTTGTGCCAGTTGTGTAAAACAAACTTGTGCCAGTTGGTTCGAACAAACTTGTGAGAGTTGCGTCCAACAAACTTGTACCAGTTGCGTCAAACAAACTTGTGCCAGATGCGTAGAACAAACTTGTGCCAATTGCGGAGAACAAACTTGTGCCAGTTGCGTCAAACAAACTTATGCCAGTTGCATAAAACAAACTAGTGCCAAGTGCATAGAACAAACTTGTGCCAGTTGCGTAGAACAAACTTGTGCCAGTTGCATAGAACAAACTTGTGCCAGTTGCGTCGAACAAACTTGTGCCAGTTGTGTCGAAGAAACTTGAGCCAGTTGCGTCAAACAAACATGTGCCAGTTGCGTTGAACAAACTTGTGCCAGTTGCGTCGAACAAACTTGTGCCAGATATGGCGAACAAACTTGTGCCAGTTGCGTCGAGAAAACTTGTGCCAGTTGCGTCAAAAAAAACTTGTGCCAGTTGCGTCAAACAAACTTGTGCCAGTTGCGTCAAACAAACTTGTGCCTCTTGCGTCAAACAAACTTGTGCCAGTTGCGTCAAACAAACTTGTACCAATTGAGTCAAAAAAACTTGTGCCTGTTACGTCGAACAAACTTGTGCCAGTTGCGTCTAACTAACTTGTGCAAGTTGCGTCGAACAAAGTTGTGCCAGTTGCATCAAACAAACTTGTGCCAGTTTTGTAAAACAAACTTGTCCCATTTGCGTCAAACAAACTTGTGCCATTTGCGTAGAACAAACTTGTGCCAGTTGCGTAGAAGAACCTTGTGCCAGTTGCGTCAAACAAACTTGTGCCAGTTGCGTCAAACAAACTTGTTCCAGTTGCGTCAAACAAACTTATGCCAGTTGCGTCAAACAAACTTGTGCCAGTTGGGTCGAACAAATTTGTGCCAGTTGCGTCAAACAAACTTGTGCCAGTTGCGTCGAACAAACTTGTGCCAGTTGCGTCAAACAAACTTGAGCCAGTTGCGTCCAACAAACTTGAGCCAGTTGCGTAGAAGAAACTTGTGCCAGTTGCGTCCAACAAACTTGTGCCAGTTGCGTAGAACAAACTAGTGCTAGTTGCATACAACAAACTTGTGCCAGTTGCGTAGAACAAACTTGTGCCAGTTGCGTAGAACAAACTTGTGCCAGTTGCATAGAACAAATTAGTGCCAGATGCGTCAAACAAACTTGTGCCAGTTGCTTCGAACAAACTTGTGCCAGTGGCGTCGAACAAACTTGTGCCAGTTATGGCGAACAAACTTGTGCCAGTTGCGTCGAGAAAACTTGTGCAAGTTGCGTCAAAAAGACTTGTGCCAGTTGCGTCAAACAAACTTGTGCCAGTTGCGTCGAACAAACCTTTGCCAGTTACAGCGAACAAACTTGTAACAGTTGCGTTAAGAAAACTTGTGCCAGTTGCGTCAAGTAAACTTGTGCCAGTTGCGTCAAACAAACTTGTGCAAGTTGCGTCAAACAAACTTGTGCCACTTGCATCAAACAAACTTCTGCCAATTAAGTCGAAAAAACTTGTTCCAGTTACATCGAACAAACTTGTGCCAGTTGCGTATAACAAACTTGTGCCAGTTGCTTCAAACAAACTTGGGTCAGTTGCATCAAACAAACTTGTGCCAGTTGCATCAAACAAACTTGTGCCAGTTGCGTAGAACAAACTTGTGCCAGTTTCGTAGAACAACCTTGTGCCAGTTGCGTCAAACAAACTTGTGACAGTTGTGTCAAACAAGCTTGTGCCAGTTGCGTCAAACAAACTTGTGCCAGTTGCATCAAACAAACTTGTGCCAGTTGTGTCGAACAAACTTGTGCCAGTTGCGTCGAACAAACTTCCGCCAGTTGCGTCAAACAAACTTGTGCCAGTTGCGTTGAACAAACTTCTGCCAGTTGTGTCAAACAAACTTGTGTCAGTTGCATCGAACAAACTTGTGCCAGTTGCGTCGAACAAACTTGTGCCAGTTGCGTTAAACAAACTTGTGCTAGTTGCATCGAACAAACTTTTGCCAGTTGCGTCGAACAAACTTATGCCAGTTATGTCAAACAAACTTGTGCCAGTTGGTTCGAACAAACTTGTGAGAGTTGCGTCCAACAAACTTGTACCAGTTGCGTCAAACAAACTTGTGCCAGATGCGTAGAACAAACTTGTGCCAATTGCGGAGAACAAATTTGTGCCAGTTGCGTCAAACAAACTTATGCCAGTTGCATAAAACAAACTAGTGCCAAGTGCATAGAACAAACTTGTGCCAGTTGCGTAGAACAAACTTGTGCCAGTTGCAAAGAACAAACTTGTGCCAGTTGCGTCGAACAAACTTGTGCCAGTTGTGTCGAAGAAACTTGTGCCAGTTGCGTCATACAAACATGTGCCAGTTGCGTTGAACAAACTTGTGCCAGTTGCGTCGAACAAACTTGTGCCAGATATGGCGAACAAACTTGTGCCAGTTGCGTCGAGAAAACTTGTGCCAGTTGCGTCAAAAAAAACTTGTGCCAGTTGCGTCAAACAAACTTGTGCCAGTTGCGTCAAACAAACTTGTGCCTCTTGCGTCAAACAAACTTGTGCCAGTTGCGTCAAACAAACTTGTACCAATTGAGTAAAAAAAACTTGTGCCTGTTACGTCGAACAAACTTGTGCCAGTTGCGTCTAACAAACTTGTGCAAGTTGCGTCGAACAAAGTTGTGACAGTTGCATCAAACAAACTTGTGCCAGTTTTGTAAAAAAATTTGTCCCAGTTGCGTCAAACAAACTTTTGCCATTTGCGTAGAACAAACTTGTGCCAGTTGCGTAGAAGAACCTTGTGCCAGTTGCGTCAAACAAACTTGTGCCAGTTGCATCAAACAAACTTGTTCCAGTTGCGTCAAACAAACTTATGCCAGTTGCGTCAAACAAACTTTTGCCAGTTGGGTCGAACAAACTTGTGCCAGTTGCGTTAAACAAACTTGTGCTAGTTGCATCGAACAAACTTTTGCCAGTTGCGTCGAACAAACTTATGCCAGTTGCGTCGAACAAACTTGCGCCAGTTGCGTCGAACAAACTTGTGCCAGTTGCGTTGAACAAACTTCTGCCAATTGTGTCAAACAAACTTTTGTCAGTTGCGTAGAACAAACTTGTGCCAGTTGCGTTGAAGAAACTTGTGTCATTTGGGTAGAACAAATTTGTGCCAGTTGCGTGAAACAAACTTGTGCCAGTTGCATAGAACAAACTAGTGCCAGTTGCATAGAACAAACTTGTGCCAGATGCGTAGAACAAACTTGTGCCTGTTGCGTAGAACAAACTTGTGCCAGTTGCATAGAACAAACTTGTGCCAGTTATGTAGAACAAACTTGTGCCAGTTGCGTCAAACAAACTTGTGCCAGTTGCGTCAAACAAACTTGTGCCAGTTACTGCGAACAAACTTGTGCCAGTTTCGTCGAGAAAACTTGAGCCAGTTGCGTCAAATAAACTTGTGCCAGTTGCGTCAAACAAACTTGTGCCAGTTGCGTCAAACAAACTTGTGCCAGTTGCGTCAAACAAACTTGTTCCAGTTGCGTCAAACAAACTTGTGCCAATTGAGTCGAAAAAACTTGTGTTAGTTGCGTCGAACAAACTTGTGCCAGTTGCGTCTGGCAAACTTGTGCTAGTTGCGTAAAAAAAACTTGGGCCAGTTTCGTCGAACAAACTTGTGTCAGTGGCATCCAACAAACTTGTGCCAGTTGCGTAGAACAACCTTGTGCCAGTTGCGTGAAAGAAACTTGTGCCAGTTGCGTAAAACAAACTTGTGCCAGTTGCGTAGAACAACCTTGTGCCAGTTGCGTCGAACAAACTTGTGCTAGTTTGTAGAACAAACTTGTGCCAGTTGCATCAAACAAACTTATGCCAGTTGCGTAAAACAAACTAGTGCCAGTTGCATAGAACAAACTTGTGCCAATTGAGTAGAACAAAATTGTGCCAATTGCGTCAAACGAACTTGTGCCAGTTCGTCGAACAAACTTGTGCCAGTTGCGTCGAAGAAACTTGTGCCAGTTGCGTCAAACAAACTTGTGCCAGTTGCGTCGAACAAACTTGTGCCAGTTGCGCCGAACAAACTTGTGCCAGTTACGGCGAACCAACTTGTGCCACTTGCGTCGAGAAATCTTGTGCCAGTTGCATCAAATAAACTTATTCCAGTTGCGTCAAACAAACTTGTGCCAGTTACGGCGAACAAACTTGTGCCAGTTGCATCGAGAAAAGTTGTGCCAGTTATGTCAAATAAACTTGTGCCAGTTGCGTCAAACAAACTTGTGCCAGTTGCATCAAACAAACTTGTGCCAGTTGCGTCAAACAAACTTGTGCCAGTTGCGTCAAACAAACTTGTGCCAATTGATTAAAAAAAACTTGTGCCAGTTGCGTTGAACAAACTTGTGCCAGTTGCGTCTAACAAACTTGTGCCAGTTGCGTCAAACAAACTTGTGCCAGTTGCGTCGAACAAACTTGTGCCAGTGGCATCGAACAAACTTGTGCCAGTTGCATAGAACAAACTTGTGCCAGTTGCGTCAAACAAACTTGTGCCAGTTGCGTCAAACAAACTTATGCCACTTGTGTCAAACAAACTTGTGCCAGTTGCGTCAAACAAACTTGTACCAATTGAGTCGAAAAAACTTGTGCCTGTTACGTCGAACAAACTTGTGCCAGTTGCGTCTAACAAACTTGTGCCAGTTGCGTAGAACAAACTTGTGCCAGTTGCGTCAAACAAACTTGTGCCAGTTGCGTAGAAGAACCTTGTGCCAGTTGCGTCAAACGAACTTGTGCCAGTTGCGTCAAACAATCTTGTGCCAGTTGCTTCAAACAAACTAGTGCCAGTTGCATAGAACAAACTTATGCCAGTTGGGTCGAACAAACTTGTGCCAGTTGCGTTAAACAAACTTTTGCCAGTTGCGTCGAACAAACTTGTGCCAGTTGCGTCGAACGAACTTGCGCCAGTTACGTCAAACAAACTTGTGCCAGTTGCGTTGAACAAACTTCTGCCAGTTGTGTCAAACAAACTTGTGTTAGTTGCGTAGAAAAAACTTGTGCCAGTTGCGTTGAACAAACTTGTGTCAGTTGGGTTGAACAAACTTGTGCCAGTTGCGTGAAACAAACATGTGCCAGTTACGTAGAACAAACTAGTGCCAGTTGCATAGAACAAACTTGTGCCAGATGTGTAGAACAAACTTGTGCCAGTTGCGTAGAACAAACTTGTGCCAGTTGCATAGAACAAACTTTTGCCAGTTATGTAGAACAAACTTGTGCCAGTTGCGTCGAACAAACTTGTGCCAGTTGCGTCGAACAAACTTGTGCCAGTTATGGCGAACAAACTAGTGCCAGTTTCGTTCAGAAAACTTGTGCCAGTTGCGTCAAATAAACTTGTGCCAGTTGTGTCAAACAAACTTTTGCCAGTTGCGTCAAACAAACTTGTGCCAGTTGCGTCAAACAAACTTGTTCCAGTTGCGTCAAACTTGTGCCAATTGAGTCTAAAAAACTTGTGACAGTTGCGTCGAACAAACTTGTGCCAGTTGCGTCTAACAAACTTGTGCCAGTTGCGTCAAAAAACTTGGGCCAGTTTCGTCAAACAAACTTGTGCCAGTGGCATCCAACAAACTTGTGCCAGTTGCGTCGAACAAACTTGTGCCAGTTGTGTCAAACAAACTTGTGCAAGTACGTAGAACAAACTTGTGCCAGTTGCGTAGAACAACCTTGTGCCAGTTGAGTCGAACAAACTTGTGCTAGTTAGTAGAACAGACTTGTGTCAGTTGCGTCAAACAAACTTATGCCAGTTGCGTAAAACAAACTAGTGCCAGTTGCACAGAACAAACTTGTGCCAGTTGAGTAGAACAAACTTGTGCCAATTGCATCAAACAAACTTGTGAAAGTTGCGTCGAACAAACTTGTGCCAGTTGAGTTGAAGAAACTTGTGCCAGTTGCATCAAAGAAACTTGAGCCAGTTGCGTCGAACAAACTTGTGCCAGTTGCGTTGAACAAACTTGTGCCAGTTACGGCGAACCAACTTGTGCCACTTGCGTCGAGAAAACCTGCGCCAGTTGCGTCAAATAAACTTGTGCCAGTTGCATCAAACAAACTTGTGCCAGTTACGGCGAACAAACTTGTGCCAGTTGCGTCAAATAAACTTGTGCCAGTTGCGTCAAATAAACTTTTGCCAGTTGCGTCAAACAAACTTGTGCCAGTTGCGTCAAACAAACTTGTGCCAGTTGCGTCAAACAAACTTGTGCCAATTGATTAAAAAAAACTTGTGCCAGTTGCGTTGAACAAACTTGTGCCAGTTGCGTCTAACAAACTTGTGCCAGTTGCATCAAACAAACTTGTGCCAGTTGCGTCGAACAAACTTGTGCCAGTTGCATCGAACAAATTTGTGCCAGTTGCGTAGAACAAACTAGTGCCAGTTGCATAGAACAAACTAGTGCCAGATGCGTAGAACAAACTTTTGCCATTTGCGTAGAACAAACTTGTGCCAGTTGTGTCAAACAAACTTGTGCCAGTTGTGTACAAAAAACTTGTGCCAGTTATGTAGAACAAACTTGTGCCTGTTGCATCAAACAAACTTGTGCCACGTCAAACAAACTTGTGCCAGTTGCATAGAAAAAACTTGTGCCAGTTGCATAGAACAACCTTGTGCCAGTTGCGTCAAACAAACTTGTGCCAGTTGCATCAAACAAACTTGTGCCAGTTGCGTCAAAAAAACTTGTGCCAGTTGCGTCAAAAAAACTTGGGCCAGTTACGTTGAACAAACTTGTGCCAGTTGCATCGAACAAACTTGTGCCAGTTGCGTAGAACAAACTTGTGCCAGTTGCGTCAAACAAACTTGTGCCAGTTGCGTAGAAAAAACTTGTGCCAGTTGCGTAGAACAACCTTGTGCCAGTTGCGTCAAACAAACTTGTGCAGGTTGCGTCAAACAAACTTGTGCTAGTTGCGTCGAACAAACTTGGGCCAGTTGTGTCAAACAAACTTGTGCCATTTTGTTCGAACAAACTAGTGCCAGTTAGGTCCAACAAAGTTGTACCAGTTGCGTCAAACAAACTTGTACCAGTTATGTCGAACAAACTTGTGCCAGTTGCGTAGAAAAAACTTGTGCCAGTTGCGTCAAACAAACTTATGCCAGTTGCACAGAACAAACTAGTGCCAGTTGCATAGAACAAATTTGTGCCAGTTGCGTAGAACAACATAGTGCCAGTTGCATCGAACAAACTTGTGACAGTAGCGTCGAACAAACTAGTGCCAGTTGCGTCGAACAAACTTGTGCCAGTTGCGTCAAACAAACTTGTGCCAATTGAGTCGAAAAAACTTGTGCTAGATGCGCCAAACAAACTTGTGCCAGTTGCATCTAACAAACTTGTGCCAGTTGAGTCAAACAAACTTGTGCCAGTTGCGTCGAACAAACTTTTGCCAATTGCATCGAACAAACTTGTTCCAGTTGCGTAGATGAACCTTGTGTCAGTTGCGTCAAAGAAACTTGTGCCAGTTGCGTAGAACAAACTTGTCTCAGTTGCGTAGAACAACCTTGTGCCAGTTGCGTCAAACAAACTTGTGCCAGTTGCGTCAAACAAACTTGTGCCAGTTGTGTCAAACAAACTTGTGCCAGTTGCGTCAAACAAACTTGTGCCAGTTGCGTAGAACAAACTAGTGCCAGTTCCATAGAACAAACTTGCGCCAGATGCGTAGAACTAACTTGTGCCAGGTGCGTAGAACAAACTTGTGCCAGTTGCGTCAAACAAACTTGTGCCAGTTGGGTCAAACAAACTTGTGCCAGTTGCGTAGAACAAACTTGTGCCAGTTGCGTAGAACAACCTTGTGCCAGTTCCGTCAAACAAACTTGTGCCAGTTGCGTCAAACAAACTTTTGCCAGTTGCGTCAAAAAAACTTGTGCCAGTTGCTTCAAAAAAACTTAGTCCAGTTGCATCGAACAAACTTGTGCCAGTTGCGTCGAACAAACTTGTGCCAGTGGCATCGAACAAACTAGTGCCAGTTGCATAGAACAAACTTGTGCCAGTTGTGTCAAACAAACTTGTGCCAGTTGTGTACAACAAACTTGTGCCAGTTGCGAAAAACAAAATTCTGCCTGTTGCATCAAACAAAATTGTGCCAGTTGCGTCAAACAAACTTGTGCCAGTTGTATAGAACAAACTTGTGCCAGTTGCATAGAACAACCTTGTGCCAGTTGCATCAAACAAACTTGTGCCAGTTGCATCAAACAAACTTGTGCCAGTTGCGTCAAACAAACTTGTGTCAGTTGCGTCGAACAAACTTGTGCCAGTTGCGTAGAACAAACTTGTGCCAGTTGCATAGAACAAACTTGTGCCAGTTATGTAGAACAAACTTGTGCCAGTTGCGTCAAACAAACTTGTGTCAGTTGCGTCAAACAAACTTATGCCAGTTGCGTAAAACAAACTAGTGCCAGTTGCATAGAACAAACTTGTTCCAGTTGAGTAGAACAAACTTGTGCCAATTGCGTCAAACAAACTTGTGCCGGTTCGTCGAACAAACTTGTGCCAGTTGCGTTGAAGAAACTTGTGCCAGTTGCGTCAAAAAAACTTTTGCCAGTTGCGTCGAACAAACTTCTGCCAGTTGCGTCGAACAAACTTGTGTCAGTTGCGTCAAACAAACTTGTGCCAGTTGCGTCAAACAAACTTGTGCCAATTGAGTCGAAAAAACTTGTGCCAGATGCGCCGAACAAACTTGTGCCAGTTGCATCTAACAAACTTGTGCCAGTTGAGTCAAACAAACTTGTCCCAGTTGCGTCGAACAAACTTGTGCCAGTTGCATCGAACAAACTTGTGCCAGTTGCGTAGAACAAACTTGTGCCAGTTGCGTCAAACAAACTTGTGCCAGTTGCGTAGAACAAACTTGTGCCAGTTGCGTAGAACAACCTTGTGCCAGTTGCGTCAAACAAACTTGTGCCAGTTGCGTCAAACAAACTTGTGCCAGTTGTATAGAACAAACTTGTGCCAGTTGCATAGAACAACCTTGTGCCAGTTGCATCAAACAAACTTGTGCCAGTTGCATCAAACAAACTTGTGCCAGTTGCGTCAAACAAACTTGTGTCAGTTGCGTCGAACAAACTTGTGCCAGTTGCGTAGAACAAACTTGTGCCAGTTGCATAGAACAAACTTGTGCCAGTTATGTAGAACAAACTTGTGCCAGTTGCGTCAAACAAACTTGTGTCAGTTGCGTCAAACAAACTTATGCCAGTTGCGTAAAACAAACTAGTGCCAGTTGCATAGAACAAACTTGTTCCAGTTGAGTAGAACAAACTTGTGCCAATTGCGTCAAACAAACTTGTGCCGGTTCGTCGAACAAACTTGTGCCAGTTGCGTTGAAGAAACTTGTGCCAGTTGCGTCAAAAAAACTTTTGCCAGTTGCGTCGAACAAACTTCTGCCAGTTGCGTCGAACAAACTTGTGTCAGTTGCGTCAAACAAACTTGTGCCAGTTGCGTCAAACAAACTTGTGCCAATTGAGTCGAAAAAACTTGTGCCAGATGCGCCGAACAAACTTGTGCCAGTTGCATCTAACAAACTTGTGCCAGTTGAGTCAAACAAACTTGTCCCAGTTGCGTCGAACAAACTTGTGCCAGTTGCATCGAACAAACTTGTGCCAGTTGCGTAGAACAAACTTGTGCCAGTTGCGTCAAACAAACTTGTGCCAGTTGCGTAGAACAAACTTGTGCCAGTTGCGTAGAACAACCTTGTGCCAGTTGCGTCAAACAAACTTGTGCCAGTTGCGTCAAACAAACTTGTGCCAGTTGTATAGAACAAACTTGTGCCAGTTGCATAGAACAACCTTGTGCCAGTTGCATCAAACAAACTTGTGCCAGTTGCATCAAACAAACTTGTGCCAGTTGCGTCAAACAAACTTGTGTCAGTTGCGTCGAACAAACTTGTGCCAGTTGCGTAGAACAAACTTGTGCCAGTTGCATAGAACAAACTTGTGCCAGTTATGTAGAACAAACTTGTGCCAGTTGCGTCAAACAAACTTGTGTCAGTTGCGTCAAACAAACTTATGCCAGTTGCGTAAAACAAACTAGTGCCAGTTGCATAGAACAAACTTGTTCCAGTTGAGTAGAACAAACTTGTGCCAATTGCGTCAAACAAACTTGTGCCGGTTCGTCGAACAAACTTGTGCCAGTTGCGTTGAAGAAACTTGTGCCAGTTGCGTCAAAAAAACATTTGCAAGTTGCGTCGAACAAACTTCTGCCAGTTGCGTCGAACAAACTTGTGTCAGTTGCATCAAACAAACTTGTGCCAGTTGCGTCAAACAAACTTGTGCCAATTGAGTCGAAAAAACTTGTGCCAGATGCGCCGAACAAACTTGTGCCAGTTGCATCTAACAAACTTGTGCCAGTTGAGTCAAACAAACTTGTCCCAGTTGCGTCGAACAAACTTGTGCCAGTTGCATCGAACAAACTTGTGCCAGTTGCGTAGAACAAACTTGTGCCAGTTGCGTCAAACAAACTTGTGCCAGTTGCGTAGAACAAACTTGTGCCAGTTGCGTAGAACAACCTTGTGCCAGTTGCGTCAAACAAACTTGTGCCAGTTGCGTCAAACAAACTTGTGCCAGTTGTGTCAAACAAACTTGTGCCAGTTGGTTCGAACAAACTTGTGCCATTTGCGTCCAACAAACTTGTACCAGTTGCGTCAAACAAACTTGTGCCAGTTGCGTCGAACAAACTTGTGCCAGTTGCGTAGAACAAACTTGTGCCAGTTGCGTCAAACAAACTTATGCCAGTTGCATAGAACAAACTTGTGCCAGTTGTGTCGAACAAACTTGTGTCAGTTGGGTAGAACAAATTTGTGCCAGTTGCGTCAAACAAACTTGTGCCAGTTGCGTAGAACAAACTAGTGCCAGTTCCATTGAACAAACTTGCGCCAGATGCGTAGAACAAACTTGTGCCAGGTGCGTAGAACAAACTTGTGCCAGTTGCGTCAAACAAACTTGTGCCAGTTGCGTCAAACAAACTTGTGCCAGTTGCGTAGAACAAACTTGTGCCAGTTGCGTAGAACAACCTTGTGCCAGTTGCGTCAAACAAACTTGTGCCAGTTGTGTCAAACAAACTTTTGCCAGTTGCGTCAAAAAAACTTCTGCCAGTTGCGTCAAAAAAACTTGGTCCAGTTGCATCGAACAAACTTGTGCCAGTTGCGTCGAACAAACTTGTGCCAGTGGCATCGAACAAACTAGTGCCAGTTGCATAGAACAAACTTGTGCCAGTTGTGTCAAACAAACTTGTGCCAGTTCTGTACAACAAACTTGTGCCAGTTATGTAGAACAAACTTCTGCCTGTTGCATCAAACAAACTTGTGCCAGTTGCGTCAAACAAACTTGTGCCAGTTGTATAGAACAAACTTGTGCCAGTTGAATACAACAACCTTGTGCCAGTTGCATCAAACAAACTTGTGCCAGTTGCGTCAAACAAACTTGTGCCAGTTGCGTCAAACAAACTTGTGTCAGTTGCGTCGAACAAACTTGTGCCAGTTGCGTAGAACAAACTTGTGCCAGTTGCATAGAACAAACTTGTGCCAGTTATGTAGAACAAACTTGTGCCAGTTGCGTCAAACAAACTTGTGCCAGTTGCGTCAAACAAACTTATGCCAGTTGCATAAAACAAACTAGTGCCAGTTGCACAGAACAAACTTGTTCCAGTTGAGTAGAACAAACTTGTGCCAATTGCGTCAAACAAACTTGTGCCGGTTCGTCGAACAAACTTGTGCCAGTTGCGTCGAAGAAACTTGTGCCAGTTGCGTCAAACAAACTTTTGCCAGTTGCGTCGAAAAAACTTGTGCCAGTTGCGTCGAACAAACTTGTGCCAGTTACGCCGAACCAACTTGTGCCACTTGCGTCGAGAAAACTTGTGCCAGTTGCGTCAAATAAACTTGTGCCAGTTGCGTCAAACAAACTTGTGGTAGTTACGGCGAACAAACTTCTGCCAGTTGCATCGAGAAAAGTTGTGCCAGTTGCGTCAAATAAACTTGTGCCAGTTGCGTCAAACAAACTTGTGCCAGTTGCGTCAAACAAACTTGTGCCAGTTGCGTCAAACAAACTTGTGCCAGTTGCGTCGAACAAACTTGTGCCAGTTGCGTCAAACAAACTTGTGCCAATTGATTAAAAAAAAACTTGTGCCAGTTGCGTTGAACAAACTTGTGCCAGTTGCGTCTAACAAACTTGTGCCAGCTGCGTCAAACAAACTTGTGCCAGTTGCGTCGAACAAACTTGTGCCAGTTGCATCGAACACACTAGTGCCAGTTGCATAGAACAAACTTGTGCCAGTTGCGTCAAACAAACTTGTGCCAGTTGCGTAGAACAAACTTGTACATGTTGCGTAGAACAACCTTGTGCCAGTTGCGTCAAACAAACTTGTGCCAGTTGTGTCAAACAAACTTGTGCCAGTTGGGTCCAACAAACTTGTGCCAGTTATGTTAAACAAACTTGTTCCAGTTGCGTCGAACAAACTTGTGCCAGTTGCGTCGAACAAACTTTGCCAGTTGCATCGAACAAACTTGTGCCACTTGCATCGAACAAACTTGTGCCAGTTGCTTAGAACAAACTTGTGCCAGTTGTGTCAAACAAACTTGTGCCAGTTGCATCAAACAAAATTGTGCCAGTTGCGTCGAACAAACTTGTGCCAGGTGGGTAGAACAAACATGTGCCAGTTGTGTCAAACAAATTTGTGCCAGTTGTGTAGAACACACTAGTGCCAATTGCATTGAACAAACTTGTGCCAGATGCATAGGACAAACATTTGTCATTTGCGTAGAACAAACTTGTGCCAGTTGTGTCAAACAAACCTGTGCCAGTTGTGTACAACAAACTAGTAAGAGTTTTGTAGAACAAACTTGTGACAGTTGTGTCGAACAAACTTGTGCCAGTTGCGTAGAACAAACTTGTACCAGTTGCGTCTAACAAACTTATGCTAGTTGCATTGAACAAACTAGTGCTAGTTGCATAGAACAAACTTGTGCCAGTTGCGTAGAACAAACTTGTGCCAGTTGCGTCAAACAAACTTGTGCCAGTTGCGTCGAACAAACTTGTGCCAGTTGCGTCGAAGAAACTTGTGCCAGTTGAGTCAAACAAACTTGTGCCATTTCCGTTGAACAAACTTGTGCCAGTTGCGTCGAACAAACTTGTGCCAGATATGGCGAACAAACTTGTGCCAGTTGCTTCGAGAAAACTTGTGCCAGTTGCGTAAAAAAAAACTTGTGCCAGTTGCGTCAAACAAACTTGTGCCAGTTGCGTCAAACAAACTTGTGCCTCTTGTGTCAAACAAACTTGTGCCAGTTGCGTCAAACAAACTTGTACCAATTGAGTCGAAAAAACTTGTGCCTGTTACGTCGAACAAACTTGTGCCAGTTGCGTCTGACAAACTTGTGCCAGTTGCGTCAAACAAACTTGTGCCAGTTGCGTCAAACAAACTTGGGCCAGTTGCGGTGAACAAACTTGTGCCAGTTGCATCGAACAAACTTGTGCCAGTTGCGTAGAACAAACTTGTGCCAGTTGCGTCAAAAAAACTTGTGCCAGTTGCGTAGAACAAACTTCTGCCAGTTGCGTAGAACAACCTTGTGCCAGTTGCGTCAAACAAACTTGTGCCAGTTGCGTCAAACAAACTTGTGCCAGTTGCGTCGAACAAACTTGTGCCAGTTGTGTCAAACAAACTTTTGCTAGTTAGTTCGAACAAACTTGTGCCAGTTGCGTCGAAGAAACTTTTACCAGTTGGGTCGAACAAACTTGTGCAAGTTGCGTCGAACAAAGTTGTACCAGTTGCGTAGAACAAACTTGTGCCAGTTGCGTCATACAAACATATGCCAGTTGCATAGAACAAACTAGTGCCAGTTGCATAGAACAAACTTGTGCCAGTTGCGTAGAACAAACTTATGCCAGTTGCATGAAACAAACTTGTGCCAGTTGCGTCGAACAAACTTGTGCCAGTTGCGTCGAAGAAACTTGTGCCAGTTGCATCAAACAAACTTGTGCCAGTTACGTCGAACATAATTGTGCCAGTTGCGTCGAACACACTTGTGCCAGTTACATTAAACAAACTTGTGTCAGTTGCGTCGAGAAAACTTGTGCCAGTTGCGTCAAAAAAAACTTGTGCCAGTTGCGTCAAACAAACTTGTGCCAGTTGCGTCACACAAACTTGTGCCTCTTTCGTCAAACAAACTTGTGCCAGTTGCGTCGAACAAACTTGTGCCAGTTGCGTCAAACAAACTTGTGCCAGTTGCGTAGAACAAACTTGTGCCAGTTGCGTAGATGAACCTTGTGCCAGTTGCGTCAAACAAACTTGTGCCAGTTGCGTCGAACAAACTTGTGCCAGTTGCGTCAAACAAACTTGTGCCAGTTGCGCCAAACAAACTTGTGACAGTTCCATCAAACAAACTTGTGCCAGTTGCGTCAAAGAAACTTGTACAAGTTGCGAAAACAAACTTGTGCCAGTTGTGTCAAACAATCTTGTGCCAGATGTGTTGAACAAACATGTGCCAGTTGCATCGAACAAACTTGTTCCAGTTGCGTCGAACAAACTTGTGCCAGTTGCGTAGAACAAACTTGTGCCAGTTGCGTCGAACAAACTTGTGCCAGTTGCGTCGAACAAACTTGTGCCAGTTGCGTCAAACAAACTTGAGCCAGTTGCGTCCAACAAACTTGTGCCAGTTGCGTAGAAGAAACTTGTGCCAGTTGCGTCCAACAAACTTGTGCCAGTTGCATAGAACAAACTAGTGCCAGTTGCGTCGAACAAACTTCTGCCAGTTGCGTAGAACAAACTTGTGCCAGTTGCGTAGAACAAACTTCTGCCAGTTGCATAGAACAAATTAGTGCCAGATGCGTCAAACAAACTTGTGCCAGTTGCTTCGAACAAACTTGTGCCAGTGGCGTCGAACAAACTTGTGACAGTTACGGCGAACAAACTTGTGCCAGTTGCGTCGAGAAAACTTGTGCCAGTTGCATCAAAAAGACTTGTGCCAGTTGCGTCAAACAAACTTGTGGCAGTTGCGTCGAACAAACCTGTGCCAGTTACGGCGAACAAACTTGTGCCAGTTGCGTCGAGAAAACTTATGCCAGTTGCGTCAAATAAACTTGTGCCAGTTGCGTCAAACAAACTTGTGCAAGTTGCGTCAAACAAACTTGTGCCAGTTGCGTCAAACAAACTTCTGCCAATTAAGTCGAAAAAACTTGTTCCAGTTACATCGAACAAACTTGTGCCAGTTGCGTCTAAGAAACATGTGCCAGTTGCTTCAAACAAACTTGGGCCAGTTGCGCCGAACAAACTTGTGCCAGTTGCGTCAAACAAACTTCTGCCAGTTGCATCAAACAAACTTGTGCCAGTTGCATCAAACAAACTTGTGCCAGTTGCGTAGAACAAACTTGTGCCAGTTTCGTAGAACAACCTTGTGCCAGTTGCGTAGAACAAACTTGTGCCAGTTTCGTAGAACAACCTTGTGCTAGTTGCGTCAAACAAACTTGTGCCAGTTGTGTCAAACAAGCTTGTGCCAGTTGCGTCAAACAAACTTGTGCCAGTTGCATTTGTGCCAGTTGCGCCAAACAAACTTGTGCCAGTTGCGTTAAACAAACTTGTGCCAGTTGCATGAAACAAACTTGTGCCAGTTGTGTCGAACAAACTTGTGCCAGTTGCGTCGAACAAACTTGCGCCACTTGCATCAAACAAACTTGAGCCAGTTGCGTTGAACAAACTTCTGCCAGTTGTGTCAAACAAACTTGTGTCAGTTGCATCGAACAAACTTGTGCCAGTTGCGTCGAACAAACTTGTGCCAATTGCGTCGAACAAACTTGCACCAGTTGCGTCAAACAAACTTGTGCCAGTTGCGTTGAACAAACTTCTGCCAGTTATGTCAAACAAACTTGTGTCAGTTGCATAGAACAAACTTGTGTCAGTTGGGTAGAACAAACTTGTGCCAGTTGCGTCAAACAAACTTGTGCCAGTTGCGCCAAACAAACTTGTGACAGTTCCATCAAACAAACTTGTGCCAGTTGCGTCAAAGAAACTTGTACAAGTTGCGAAAACAAACTTGTGCCAGTTGTGTCAAACAATCTTGTGCCAGATGTGTTGAACAAACATGTGCCAGTTGCATCGAACAAACTTGTTCCAGTTGCGTCGAACAAACTTGTGCCAGTTGCGTAGAACAAACTTGTGCCAGTTGCGTCGAACAAACTTGTGCCAGTTGCGTCGAACAAACTTGTGCCAGTTGCGTCAAACAAACTTGAGCCAGTTGCGTCCAACAAACTTGTGCCAGTTGCGTAGAAGAAACTTGTGCCAGTTGCGTCCAACAAACTTGTGCCAGTTGCATAGAACAAACTAGTGCCAGTTGCGTTGAACAAACTTCTGCCAGTTGCGTAGAACAAACTTGTGCCAGTTGCGTAGAACAAACTTCTGCCAGTTGCATAGAACAAATTAGTGCCAGATGCGTCAAACAAACTTGTGCCAGTTGCTTCGAACAAACTTGTGCCAGTGGCGTCGAACAAACTTGTGACAGTTACGGCGAACAAACTTGTGCCAGTTGCGTCGAGAAAACTTGTGCCAGTTGCATCAAAAAGACTTGTGCCAGTTGCGTCAAACAAACTTGTGGCAGTTGCGTCGAACAAACCTGTGCCAGTTACGGCGAACAAACTTGTGCCAGTTGCGTTGAGAAAACTTGTGCCAGTTGCATCAAAAAGACTTGTGCCAGTTGCGTCAAACAAACTTGTGGCAGTTGCGTCGAACAAACCTGTGCCAGTTACGGCGAACAAACTTGTGCCAGTTGCGTCAAACAAACTTCTGCCAGTTGCATCAAACAAACTTGTGCCAGTTGCATCAAACAAACTTGTGCCAGTTGCGTAGAACAAACTTGTGCCAGTTTCGTAGAACAACCTTGTGCCAGTTGCGTAGAACAAACTTGTGCCAGTTTCGTAGAACAACCTTGTGCCAGTTGCGTCAAACAAACTTGTGCCAGTTGTGTCAAACAAGCTTGTGCCAGTTGCGTCAAACAAACTTGTGCCAGTTGCGTCTGTGCCAGTTGCGCCAAACAAACTTGTGCCAGTTGCGTTAAACAAACTTGTGCCAGTTGCATGAAACAAACTTGTGCCAGTTGTGTCGAACAAACTTGTGCCAGTTGCGTCGAACAAACTTGCGCCACTTGCATCAAAGAAACTTGAGCCAGTTGCGTTGAACAAACTTCTGCCAGTTGTGTCAAACAAACTTGTGTCAGTTGCATCGAACAAACTTGTGCCAGTTGCGTCGAACAAACTTGTGCCAATTGCGTCGAACAAACTTGCACCAGTTGCGTCAAACAAACTTGTGCCAGTTGCGTTGAACAAACTTCTGCCAGTTATGTCAAACAAACTTGTGTCAGTTGCATAGAACAAACTTGTGTCAGTTGGGTAGAACAAACTTGTGCCAGTTGCGTCAAACAAACTTGTGCCAGTTGCGTCGAACAAACTTGTGCCAGTTGTGTAAAACAAACTTGTGCCAGTTGGTTCGAACAAACTTGTGAGAGTTGCGTCCAACAAACTTGTACTAGTTGCGTCAAACAAACTTGTGCCAGATGCGTAGAACAAACTTGTGCCAATTGCGTAGAACAAACTTGTGCCAGTTGCGTCAAACAAACTTATGCCAGTTGCATAAAACAAACTAGTGCCAAGTGCATAGAACAAACTTGTGCCAGTTGCATAGAACAAACTTGTGCCAGTTGCATAGAACAAACTTGTGCCAGTTGCGTCGAACAAACTTGTGCCAGTTGAGTCAAACAAACTTGTGCCATTTGCGTTGAACAAACTTGTGCCAGTTGCGTCGAACAAACTTGTGCCAGATATGGCGAACAAACTTGTGCCAGTTGCTTCGAGAAAACTTGTGCCAGTTGCGTAAAAAAAAACTTGTGCCAGTTGCGTCAAACAAACTTGTGCCAGTTGCGTCAAACAAACTTGTGCCTCTTGTGTCAAACAAACTTGTGCCAGTTGCGTCAAACAAACTTGTACCAATTGAGTCGAAAAAACTTGTGCCTGTTACGTCGAACAAACTTGTGCCAGTTGCGTCTAACAAACTTGTGACAGTTGCGTAGAAGAACCTTGTGCCAGTTGCGTCAAACGAACTTGTGCCAGTTGCGTCAAACAAACTTGCGCCAGTTGCGTCAAACAAACTAGTGCCAGTTGCATAGAACAAACTTCTGCCAGTTGGGTCGAACAAACTTGTGCCAGTTGCGTTAAACAAACTTTTGCCAGTTGCGTCGAACAAACTTGTGCCAGTTGCGTTGAACAAACTTCTGCCAGTTGTGTCAAACAAACTTGTGTCAGTTGCGTAGAAAAAACATGTGCCAGTTGCGTCGAACAAACTTGTGTCAGTTGGGTAGAACAAACTTGTGCCAGTTGCATCAAACAAACATGTGCCAGTTACGTAGAACAAAATAGTGCCAGTTGCATAGAACAAACTTGTGCCAGATGTGTAGAACAAACTTGTGCCAGTTGCGTAGAACAAACTTGTGCCATTTGCATAGAACAAACTTGTGCCAGTTATGTAGAACAAACTTGTGCCAGTTGCGTCGAACAAACTTGTGCCAGTTGCATCGAACAAACTTGTGCCAGTTACGGCGAACCAACTTGTGCCGCTTGCGTCGAGAAAACTTGTGCCAGTTGCGTCAAATAAACTTGTGCCAGTTGCGTCAAACAAACTTGTGCCAATTACGGCGAACAAACTTGTGCAAGTTGCATCGAGAAAAGTTGTGCCAGTTGCGTCAAATAAACTTGTGCCAGTTGCTTCAAACAAACTTTTGCCAGTTGCGTCAAACAAACTTGTGCCAGTTGCGTCAAACAAACTTGTTCCAGTTGTGTCAAACAAACTTGTGCCAATTGAGTCGAAAAAACTTGTGCCAGTTGCGTCGAACAAACTTGTGCCAGTTGCGTCTAACAAACTTGTGCCAGTTGCGTCAAAAAAACTTGGGCCAGTTTCGTCGAACAAACTTGTGTCAGAGGCATCCAACAAACTTGTGCCAGTTGCGTCGAACAAACTTGTGCCAGTTGTGTCAAACAAACTTGTGCAGGTGCGTAGAACAAACTTGTGCCAGTTGCGTAGAACAACCTTGTGCCAGTTGAGTCTTACAAACTTGTGCTAGTTAGTAGAAAAAACTTGTGTCAGTTGCGTCAAACAAACTTATGCCAGTTGCGTAAAACAAACTAGTGCCAGTTGCGTCAAACAAACTTGTGCCAGTTGAGTAGAACAAACTTGTGCCAATTGCATCAAACAAACTTGTGCCAGTTGCGTCGAACAAACTTGTGCCAGTTGCGTTGAAGAAAATTGTGCCAGTTGCGTCAAACAAACTTGTGCATGTTGCGTCGAACAAACTTGTGCCAGTTGCGTCGAACAAACTTGTGCCAGTTACAGCGAACCAACTTGTGCCACTTGCGTCGAGAAAACTTGTGCCACTTGCGTCAAATAAACTTATGCCTGTTGCGTCAAACAAACTTGTGCCAGTTACTGCGAACCAACTTGTGCCAGTTGCGTCGAGAAAAGTTGTGCCAGTTGCGTCAAATAAACTTGTGCCAGTTGCGTCAAACAAGCTTGTGCTAGTTGCGTCAAACAAACTTGTGCCAGTTGCGTCAAACAAACTTGTGCCAGTTGCGTCAAACAAACTTGTGCCAATTGATTAAAAAAACTTGTGCCAGTTGCGTTGAACAAACTTGTGCCAGTTGCGTCTAACAAACTTGTGCCAGTTGCATCAAACAAACTTGTGCCAGATGCGTCGAACAAACTTGAGCCAGTTGCATTGAACAAACTTGTGCCAGTTGCATAGAACAAACTTGCGCCAGTTGCGTCAAACAAACTTGTGCCAGTTGCGTAGAACAAACTTGTACATGTTGCGTAGAACAACCTTGTGCCAGTTGCGCAGAACAAACTTGTACATGTTGCGTAGAACAACCTTGTGCCAGTTGCGTCAAACAAACTTGTGCCAGTTGCGTCGAACAAACTTGCGCCAGTTCCGTCGAACAAACTTGTGCCAGTTGCTTAGAACAAACTTGTGCCAGTTGTGTCAAACAAACTTGTGCCAGTTGCGCCGAACAAACTTGTGCCAGTTGCATCGAACAAACTTGTGCCAGTTGCGTAGAACAAACTTGTGCCAGTTGCGTCAAACAAACTTCTGCCAGTTGCGTAGAACAAACTTGTGCCAGTTGCGTAGAACAACCTTGTGCCAGTTGCGTCAAACAAACTTGTGCCAGTTGCGTCAAACAAACTTGTGCTAGTTGCGTCGAACAAACTTGGGCCAGTTGTGTCAAACAAACTTGTGCCAGTTGGTTCGAACAAACTTGTGCCAGTTGCGTCCAACAAATTTGTACCAGTTGCATCAAACAAACTTGTACCAGTTATGTCGAACAAACTTGTGCCAGTTGCTTAGAACAAACTTGTGCCAGTTGCGTCAAAAAAACTTATGCCAGTTGCATAGAACAAACTAGTACCAGTTGCATAGAACAAATTTGTGCCAGTTGCGTAGAACAACATAGTGCCAGTTGCGTCGAACAAACTTGTGACAGTAGCGTCGAACAAACTAGTGCCAGTTGCGTCGAACAAACTTGTGCCAGTTGCTTCGAACAAACTTGTGCCAGTTGCGTCGAACAAACTTGTGTCAGTTGCGTGAAACAAACTTGTGCCAGTTGCGTCAAACAAACTTGTGCCAATTGAGTCGAAAAAACTTGTGCCAGATGCGCCGAACAAACTTGTGCCAGTTGCATCTAACAAACTTGTGCCAGTTGCGTCAAACAAACTTGTGCCAGTTGCGTCGAGCAAACTTGTGCCAATTGCATCGAACAAACTTGTGCCAGTTGCGTAGAACAAACTTGTGCCAGTTGCGTCAAACAAACTTTTGCCAGTTGCGTAGAACAAACTTGTGCCAGTTGCGTCAAACAAACTTGTGCCAGTTGCGTCAAACAAACTTGTGCCAGTTGTGTCAAACAAACTTGTGCCAGTTGGTTCCAACAAACTTGTGCCATTTGCGTCCAACAAACTTGTACCAGTTGTGTCAAACAAACTTGTGCCAGTTGCGTCGAACAAACTTGTGACAGTTGCGTAGAACAAACTTGTGCCAGTTGCGTCAAACAAACTTATGCCAGTTGCATAGAACAAACTAGTGCCAGTTGCATAGAACAAACTTGTGCCAGTTGCGTAGAACAAACTTATGCCAGTTGCGTTAAACAAACTTGTGCCAGTTGCGTCGAAGAAACTTGTGCCAGTTGCGTCGAAGAAACTTGTGCCAGTTGCGTCAAACAAACATGTGCCAGTTGCGTCGAACAAACTTGTGCCAGTTGCGTCGAACAAACTTGTGCCAGATATGGATAACAAACTTGTGAAAGTTGCGTCAAACAAACTTGTGCCAGTTGCGTCAAACAAACTTGTGCCAGTTGTGTCAAACAAACTTGTGCCAGTTGGTTCCAACAAACTTGTGCCATTTGCGTCCAACAAACTTGTACCAGTTGCGTCAAACAAACTTGTGCCAGTTGCGTCGAACAAACTTGTGCCAGTTGCGTAGAACAAACTTGTGCCAGTTGCGTCAAACAAACTTATGCCAGTTGCATAGAACAAACTAGTGCCAGTTATATAGAACAAACTTGTGCCAGTTGCGTCAAACAAACTTGTGCCTCTTGCGTCAAACAAACTTGTGCCAATTGAGTCGAAAAAAACTTGTGCCTGTTACGTCGAACAAACTTGTGCCAGTTGCGTCTAACAAACTTGTGCCAGTTGCGTCGAACAAACTTGTGCCAGTTGCGTCAAACAAACTTATGCCAGTTGCGTCAAACAAACTTGTGCCAGTTGCGTAGAACAAACTTGCGCCAGTTGCGTAGAAGAACCTTGTGCCAGTTGCGTCAAACAAACTTGTGCCAGTTGCGTCAACCAAACTTGTGCCAGTTGCGTTAAACAAACTTGTGCCAGTTGCATCGAAAAAACTTTTGCCAGTTGCGTCGAACAAACTTGTGCCAGTTGCGTCAAACAAACTTGCACCAGTTGCGTCGAACAAACTTGTGCCAGTTGCGTTGAACAAACTTCTGCCAATTGTGTCAAACAAACTTGTGTCAGTTGCATAGAACAAACTTGTGCCAGTTGCGTCAAACAAACTTGTGCCAGTTGCGTAGAACAAACTAGTGCCAGTTCCATAGAACAAACTTGCGCAAGATGCGTAGAACAAACTTGTGCCAGGTGCGTAGAACAAACTTGTGCCAGTTGCATAGAACAAACTTGTGCCAGTTGCATAGAACAAACTTGTGCCAGTTGCATCAAACAAACTTGTGCCAGTTGCGTCGAACAAACTTGTGCCAGTTACGGCGAACGAACTTGTGCCAGTTTCGTCGAGAAAACTTGTGCCAGTTGCATCAAATAAACTTGTGCCAGTTGCGTCAAACAAACTTGTGCCAGTTGCGTCAAACAAACTTGTGCCAGTTATGTCAAACAAACTTGTGCCAGTTGCGTCAAACAAACTTGTGCCAATTGAGTCGAAAAAACTTGTGCCAGTTGCACTGAACAAACTTGTGCCAGTTGCGTCTAACAAACTTGTGCCTGTTGTGTCAACAAAGCTTGGGCCAGTTTCGTCGAACAAACTTGTGTCAGTGGCATCCAACAAACTTGTGCCAGTTGCGTAGAACAAACTTGTGCCAGTTGCGGAAACAAACTTGTGCCAGTTGCGTACAACAAACTTGTGCCAGTTGCGTAGAACAACCTTGTGCCAGTTGCGTCGAACAAACTTGTGCTAGTTTGTAGAACAAACTTGTGCCAGTTGCATCAAACAAACTTATGCCAGTTGCGTAAAACAAACTTGTGCCAGTTGCATAGAACAAACTTGTGCCAGTTGAGTAGAACAAACTTGTGCCAATTGCGTCAAACAAACTTGTGCCAGTTCGTCGAACAAACTTGTGACAGTTGCGTCAAACAAACTTGTGCCAGTTGCATCAAACAAACTTGTGCCAGTTGCGTCGAACAAACTTGTGCCAGTTACGTTGAGCAAACTTGTGCCAGTTACGACGAACCAACTTATGCCCTTACGTCGAGAAAACTTGTGCCAGTTGCGTCAAATAAACTTGTGGCAGCTGCGTCAAACAAACTTGTGCCAGTTACGGCGAACAAACTTGTGCCAGTTGCGTCGAGAAAAGTTGTGCCAGTTGCGTCAAATAAATTGTGCCAGTTGCGTCAAACAAACTTGTGCCAGTTGTTTCAAACAAACTTGAGCCAGTTGCGTCAAACAAACTTGTGCCAGTTACGGCGAACAAACTTGTGCCAGTTGCGTCGAGAAAAGTTGTGCCAGTTGCGTCAAATAAATTGTGACGGTTGCGTCAAACAAACTTATGCCAGTTGTTTCAAACAAACTTGTGCCAGTTGCGTCAAACAAACTTCTGCCAATTGATTAAAAAAAAACTTGTGCCAGTTGTGTTGAACAAACTTGTGCCAGTTGCGTCTAACAAACTTGTGCCAGTTGCGTCAAACAAACTTGTGCCAGTTGCGTCGAACAAACTTGTGCCAGTTGCATCGAACAAACTTGTGCCAGTTGCGTAGAACAAACTTGTGCCAGTTGCGTCAAACAAACTTGTGCCAGTTGCATCGAACAAACTTGTGCCAGTTGCATAGAACAAACTTGTGCCAGTTGCATCAAACAAACTTGTGCCAGTTGCGTAGAACAAACTTGTACATGTTGCATAGAACAACCTTGTGCCAGTTGCGTCAAACAAACTTGTGCCAGTTGTGTCAAACAAACTTGTGCCAGTTGGGTCGAACAAACTTGTGCCAGTTACGTTAAACAAACTTGTTCCAGTTGCGTCGAACAAACTTGTGCCAGTTGCGTCGAACAAACTTGCGCCAATTCCGTCGAACAAACTTGTGCCAGTTGCTTAGAACAAATTTGTGCCAGTTGTGTCAAACAAACTTGTGCCAGTTGCGTAGAACAAACTTGTACCAGTTGCGTCGAACAAACTTGTGCCAGTTGGGTAGAACAAACATGTGCCAGTTATGTCAAACAAATTTGTGCCAGTTGCGTAGAACGCACTAGTGCCAGTTGCATAGAACAAACTTGTGCCAGATGCGTAGAACAAACATTTGCCATTTGCGTAGAACAAACTTGTGCCAGTTGTGTCAAACAAACTTGTGCCAATTGTGTACAACAAACTAGTAAGAGTTGAGTAGAACAAACTTGTGCCAGTTGCGTTGAACAAACTTGTGCCAGTTGCGTAGAACAAACTTGTACCAGTTGCGTCAAACAAACTTATGCCAGTTGCATAGAACAAACTTGTGCCAGTTGGGTCGAACAAACTTGTGCCAGTTGCGTTAAACAAACTTTTGCCAGTTGCGTCGAACAAACTTGTGCCAGTTGCGTCGAACAAACTTGCGCCAGTTGCGTCAAACAAACTTGTGCCAGTTGCGTCAAACAAACTTGTACCAATTGAGTCGAAAAAACTTGTGCCAGTTACGTCGAACAAACTTGTGCCAGTTGCGTCTAACAAACTTGTGCCAGTTGCGTCAAACAAACTTGTGCCAGTTGCGTCAAACAAACTTGTGCCAGTTGCGTCAAACAAACTTGTGCCAGTTGCGTAGAACAAACTTGTGCCAGTTGCGTCAAACAAACTTGTGCCAGTTGCGTAGAAGAACCTTGTGCCAGTTGCGCCAAACGAACTTGTGCCAGTTGCGTGAAACAAACTTGTGCCAGTTGTGTCAAACAAACTAGTGCCAGTTGCATAGAACAAACTTGTGCCAGTTGCGTCAAACAAACTTGTGCCAGTTGCGTTAAACAAACTTTTGCCAGTTGCGTCGAACAAACTTGTGCCAGTTGCATCGAACAAACTTGCGCCAGTTACGTCAAACAAACTTGTGCCAGTTGCGTTGAACAAACTTCTGCCAGTTGTGTCAAACAAACTTGTGTCAGTTGCGTAGAAAAAACTTGTGCCAGTTGCGTCGAACAAACTTGTGTCAGTTGGGTAGAACAAACTTGTGCCAGTTGCTTTAAACAAACATGTGCCAGTTACGTAGAACAAACTAGCGCCAGTTGCATAGAACAAACTTGTGCCAGATGTGTAGAACAAACTTGTGCCAGTTGCGTAGAACAAACTTGTGCCAGTTGCATAGAACAAACTTGTGCCAGTTATGTAGAACAAACTTGTGCCAGTTGCGTCGAACAAACTTGTGCCAGTTGCGTCGAACAAACTTGTGCCAGTTACGGCGAACAAACTTGTGCCAGTTTCGTCGAGAAAACTTGTGCCAGTTGCGTCAAATAATCTTGTGCCAGTTGCGTCAAACAAACTTTTGCCAGTTGCGTCAACTAAACTTGTGCCAGTTGCGTCAAACAAACTTTTTCCAGTTGTATCAAACAAACTTGTGCCAATTGAGTCGAAAAAACTTGTGCCAGTTGTGTCGAACAAACTTGTGCCAGTTGCGTCTAACAAACTTGTTCCAGTTGCGTCAAAAAACTTTTGCCAGTTTCGTCAAACAAACTTGTGCCAGTGGCATCCAACAAACTTGTGCCAGTTGCGTCGAACAAACTTGTGCCAGTTTTGTCAAACAAACTTGTTCAGGTGCGTAGAACAAACTTGTGCCAGTTGCGTAGAACAACCTTTTGCCAGTTGCGTCGAACAAACTTGTGCCAGTTGCGTAAAACAAACTAGTGCCAGTTGCACATAACAAACTTGTGCCAGTTGAGTAGAACAAACTTGTGCCAATTGCATCAAACAAACTTGTGCCAGTTGCGTCGAACAAACTTGTGCCAGTTGCGTTGAAGAAACTTGTGCCAGTTGCGTCAAACAAACTTGTGCATGTTGCGTCGAACAAAGTTGTGCCAGTTGCGTCAAATAAACTTGTGCCAGTTGCGTCAAACAAACTTGTGCCAGTTACGGCGAACAAACTTGTGCCAGTTGCGTCGAGAAAAGTTGTGCCAGTTGCGTCAAATAAACTTGTGCCAGTTGCGTCAAACAAACTTGTGCCAGTTGCGTCAAACAAACTTGTGCCAGTTGCGTCAAACAAAGTTGTGGCAATTGATTAAAAAAAACTTGTGCCAGTTGCGTTGAACAAACTTCTGCCAGATGCGTCTAACAAACTTGTGCCAGTTGCATCAAACAAACTTATGCCAGTTGCGTCAAAGAAACTTGTGCCACTTGTGTGAAACAAACTTGTGCCAGTTGCGTCTAACAAACTTATGCCAGTTGCATCAAACAAACTTATGCCAGTTGCGTCGAACAAACTTGTGCCACTTGTGTGAAACAAACTTGTGCCAGTTGGGTCGAACAAACTTGTGCCAGTTACGTTAAACAAACTTGTACCAGTTGCGTCGTACAAAATTGTACTAGTTGCGTCGAACAAACTTGTGCCAGTTGCTTCGAGAAAACTTGTGCCAGTTGCGTAAAAAAAAACTTGTGCCAGTTGCGTCAAACAAACTTGTGCCAGTTGCGTCAAACAAACTTGTGCCTCTTGTGTCAAACAAACTTGTGCCAGTTGCGTCAAACAAACTTGTACCAATTGAGTCGAAAAAACTTGTGCCTGTTACGTCGAACAAACTTGTGCCAGTTGCGTCTGACAAACTTGTGCCAGTTGCGTCAAACAAACTTGTGCCAGTTGCGTCAAACAAACTTGGGCCAGTTGCGGTGAACAAACTTGTGCCAGTTGCATCGAACAAACTTGTGCCAGTTGCGTAGAACAAACTTGTGCCAGTTGCGTCAAAAAAACTTGTGCCAGTTGCGTAGAACAAACTTCTGCCAGTTGCGTAGAACAACCTTGTGCCAGTTGCGTCAAACAAACTTGTGCCAGTTGCGTCAAACAAACTTGTGCCAGTTGCGTCGAACAAACTTGTGCCAGTTGTGTCAAACAAACTTTTGCTAGTTAGTTCGAACAAACTTGTGCCAGTTGCGTCGAAGAAACTTTTACCAGTTGGGTCGAACAAACTTGTGCAAGTTGCGTCGAACAAAGTTGTACCAGTTGCGTAGAACAAACTTGTGCCAGTTGCGTCATACAAACATATGCCAGTTGCATAGAACAAACTAGTGCCAGTTGCATAGAACAAACTTGTGCCAGTTGCGTAGAACAAACTTATGCCAGTTGCATGAAACAAACTTGTGCCAGTTGCGTCGAACAAACTTGTGCCAGTTGCGTCGAAGAAACTTGTGCCAGTTGCATCAAACAAACTTGTGCCAGTTACGTCGAACATAATTGTGCCAGTTGCGTCGAACACACTTGTGCCAGTTACATTAAACAAACTTGTGTCAGTTGCGTCGAGAAAACTTGTGCCAGTTGCGTCAAAAAAAACTTGTGCCAGTTGCGTCAAACAAACTTGTGCCAGTTGCGTCACACAAACTTGTGCCTCTTTCGTCAAACAAACTTGTGCCAGTTGCGTCGAACAAACTTGTGCCAGTTGCGTCAAACAAACTTGTGCCAGTTGCGTAGAACAAACTTGTGCCAGTTGCGTAGATGAACCTTGTGCCAGTTGCGTCAAACAAACTTGTGCCAGTTGCGTCGAACAAACTTGTGCCAGTTGCGTCAAACAAACTTGTGCCAGTTGCGCCAAACAAACTTGTGACAGTTCCATCAAACAAACTTGTGCCAGTTGCGTCAAAGAAACTTGTACAAGTTGCGAAAACAAACTTGTGCCAGTTGTGTCAAACAATCTTGTGCCAGATGTGTTGAACAAACATGTGCCAGTTGCATCGAACAAACTTGTTCCAGTTGCGTCGAACAAACTTGTGCCAGTTGCGTAGAACAAACTTGTGCCAGTTGCGTCGAACAAACTTGTGCCAGTTGTGTCGAACAAACTTGTGCCAGTTGCGTCAAACAAACTTGAGCCAGTTGCGTCCAACAAACTTGTGCCAGTTGCGTAGAAGAAACTTGTGCCAGTTGCGTCCAACAAACTTGTGCCAGTTGCATAGAACAAACTAGTGCCAGTTGCGTCGAACAAACTTCTGCCAGTTGCGTAGAACAAACTTGTGCCAGTTGCGTAGAACAAACTTCTGCCAGTTGCATAGAACAAATTAGTGCCAGATGCGTCAAACAAACTTGTGCCAGTTGCTTCGAACAAACTTGTGCCAGTGGCGTCGAACAAACTTGTGACAGTTACGGCGAACAAACTTGTGCCAGTTGCGTCGAGAAAACTTGTGCCAGTTGCATCAAAAAGACTTGTGCCAGTTGCGTCAAACAAACTTGTGGCAGTTGCGTCGAACAAACCTGTGCCAGTTACGGCGAACAAACTTGTGCCAGTTGCGTCGAGAAAACTTGTGCCAGTTGCGTCAAATAAACTTGTGCCAGTTGCGTCAAACAAACTTGTGCAAGTTGCGTCAAACAAACTTGTGCCAGTTGCGTCAAACAAACTTCTGCCAATTAAGTCGAAAAAACTTGTTCCAGTTACATCGAACAAACTTGTGCCAGTTGCGTCTAAGAAACATGTGCCAGTTGCTTCAAACAAACTTGGGCCAGTTGCGCCGAACAAACTTGTGCCAGTTGCGTCAAACAAACTTCTGCCAGTTGCATCAAACAAACTTGTGCCAGTTGCATCAAACAAACTTGTGCCAGTTGCGTAGAACAAACTTGTGCCAGTTTCGTAGAACAACCTTGTGCCAGTTGCGTAGAACAAACTTGTGCCAGTTTCGTAGAACAACCTTGTGCTAGTTGCGTCAAACAAACTTGTGCCAGTTGTGTCAAACAAGCTTGTGCCAGTTGCGTCAAACAAACTTGTGCCAGTTGCATTTGTGCCAGTTGCGCCAAACAAACTTGTGCCAGTTGCGTTAAACAAACTTGTGCCAGTTGCATGAAACAAACTTGTGCCAGTTGTGTCGAACAAACTTGTGCCAGTTGCGTCGAACAAACTTGCGCCACTTGCATCAAACAAACTTGAGCCAGTTGCGTTGAACAAACTTCTGCCAGTTGTGTCAAACAAACTTGTGTCAGTTGCATCGAACAAACTTGTGCCAGTTGCGTCGAACAAACTTGTGCCAATTGCGTCGAACAAACTTGCACCAGTTGCGTCAAACAAACTTGTGCCAGTTGCGTTGAACAAACTTCTGCCAGTTATGTCAAACAAACTTGTGTCAGTTGCATAGAACAAACTTGTGTCAGTTGGGTAGAACAAACTTGTGCCAGTTGCGTCAAACAAACTTGTGCCAGTTGCGCCAAACAAACTTGTGACAGTTCCATCAAACAAACTTGTGCCAGTTGCGTCAAAGAAACTTGTACAAGTTGCGAAAACAAACTTGTGCCAGTTGTGTCAAACAATCTTGTGCCAGATGTGTTGAACAAACATGTGCCAGTTGCATCGAACAAACTTGTTCCAGTTGCGTCGAACAAACTTGTGCCAGTTGCGTAGAACAAACTTGTGCCAGTTGCGTCGAACAAACTTGTGCCAGTTGCGTCGAACAAACTTGTGCCAGTTGCGTCAAACAAACTTGAGCCAGTTGCGTCCAACAAACTTGTGCCAGTTGCGTAGAAGAAACTTGTGCCAGTTGCGTCCAACAAACTTGTGCCAGTTGCATAGAACAAACTAGTGCCAGTTGCGTTGAACAAACTTCTGCCAGTTGCGTAGAACAAACTTGTGCCAGTTGCGTAGAACAAACTTCTGCCAGTTGCATAGAACAAATTAGTGCCAGATGCGTCAAACAAACTTGTGCCAGTTGCTTCGAACAAACTTGTGCCAGTGGCGTCGAACAAACTTGTGACAGTTACGGCGAACAAACTTGTGCCAGTTGCGTCGAGAAAACTTGTGCCAGTTGCATCAAAAAGACTTGTGCCAGTTGCGTCAAACAAACTTGTGGCAGTTGCGTCGAACAAACCTGTGCCAGTTACGGCGAACAAACTTGTGCCAGTTGCGTCGAGAAAACTTGTGCCAGTTGCATCAAAAAGACTTGTGCCAGTTGCGTCAAACAAACTTGTGGCAGTTGCGTCGAACAAACCTGTGCCAGTTACGGCGAACAAACTTGTGCCAGTTGCGTCAAACAAACTTCTGCCAGTTGCATCAAACAAACTTGTGCCAGTTGCATCAAACAAACTTGTGCCAGTTGCGTAGAACAAACTTGTGCCAGTTTCGTAGAACAACCTTGTGCCAGTTGCGTAGAACAAACTTGTGCCAGTTTCGTAGAACAACCTTGTGCCAGTTGCGTCAAACAAACTTGTGCCTGTTGTGTCAAACAAGCTTGTGCCAGTTGCGTCAAACAAACTTGTGCCAGTTGCGTCTGTGCCAGTTGCGCCAAACAAACTTGTGCCAGTTGCGTTAAACAAACTTGTGCCAGTTGCATGAAACAAACTTGTGCCAGTTGTGTCGAACAAACTTGTGCCAGTTGCGTCGAACAAACTTGCGCCACTTGCATCAAAGAAACTTGAGCCAGTTGCGTTGAACAAACTTCTGCCAGTTGTGTCAAACAAACTTGTGTCAGTTGCATCGAACAAACTTGTGCCAGTTGCGTCGAACAAACTTGTGCCAATTGCGTCGAACAAACTTGCACCAGTTGCGTCAAACAAACTTGTGCCAGTTGCGTTGAACAAACTTCTGCCAGTTATGTCAAACAAACTTGTGTCAGTTGCATAGAACAAACTTGTGTCAGTTGGGTAGAACAAACTTGTGCCAGTTGCGTCAAACAAACTTGTGCCAGTTGCGTCGAACAAACTTGTGCCAGTTGTGTAAAACAAACTTGTGCCAGTTGGTTCGAACAAACTTGTGAGAGTTGCGTCCAACAAACTTGTACTAGTTGCGTCAAACAAACTTGTGCCAGATGCGTAGAACAAACTTGTGCCAATTGCGTAGAACAAACTTGTGCCAGTTGCGTCAAACAAACTTATGCCAGTTGCATAAAACAAACTAGTGCCAAGTGCATAGAACAAACTTGTGCCAGTTGCATAGAACAAACTTGTGCCAGTTGCATAGAACAAACTTGTGCCAGTTGCGTCGAACAAACTTGTGCCAGTTGAGTCAAACAAACTTGTGCCATTTGCGTTGAACAAACTTGTGCCAGTTGCGTCGAACAAACTTGTGCCAGATATGGCGAACAAACTTGTGCCAGTTGCTTCGAGAAAACTTGTGCCAGTTGCGTAAAAAAAAACTTGTGCCAGTTGCGTCAAACAAACTTGTGCCAGTTGCGTCAAACAAACTTGTGCCTCTTGTGTCAAACAAACTTGTGCCAGTTGCGTCAAACAAACTTGTACCAATTGAGTCGAAAAAACTTGTGCCTGTTACGTCGAACAAACTTGTGCCAGTTGCGTCTAACAAACTTGTGCCAGTTGCGTAGAAGAACCTTGTGCCAGTTGCGTCAAACGAACTTGTGCCAGTTGCGTCAAACAAACTTGCGCCAGTTGCGTCAAACAAACTAGTGCCAGTTGCATAGAACAAACTTCTGCCAGTTGGGTCGAACAAACTTGTGCCAGTTGCGTTAAACAAACTTTTGCCAGTTGCGTCGAACAAACTTGTGCCAGTTGCGTTGAACAAACTTCTGCCAGTTGTGTCAAACAAACTTGTGTCAGTTGCGTAGAAAAAACATGTGCCAGTTGCGTCGAACAAACTTGTGTCAGTTGGGTAGAACAAACTTGTGCCAGTTGCATCAAACAAACATGTGCCAGTTACGTAGAACAAAATAGTGCCAGTTGCATAGAACAAACTTGTGCCAGATGTGTAGAACAAACTTGTGCCAGTTGCGTAGAACAAACTTGTGCCATTTGCATAGAACAAACTTGTGCCAGTTATGTAGAACAAACTTGTGCCAGTTGCGTCGAACAAACTTGTGCCAGTTGCATCGAACAAACTTGTGCCAGTTACGGCGAACCAACTTGTGCCGCTTGCGTCGAGAAAACTTGTGCCAGTTGCGTCAAATAAACTTGTGCCAGTTGCGTCAAACAAACTTGTGCCAATTACGGCGAACAAACTTGTGCAAGTTGCATCGAGAAAAGTTGTGCCAGTTGCGTCAAATAAACTTGTGCCAGTTGCTTCAAACAAACTTTTGCCAGTTGCGTCAAACAAACTTGTGCCAGTTGCGTCAAACAAACTTGTTCCAGTTGTGTCAAACAAACTTGTGCCAATTGAGTCGAAAAAACTTGTGCCAGTTGCGTCGAACAAACTTGTGCCAGTTGCGTCTAACAAACTTGTGCCAGTTGCGTCAAAAAAACTTGGGCCAGTTTCGTCGAACAAACTTGTGTCAGAGGCATCCAACAAACTTGTGCCAGTTGCGTCGAACAAACTTGTGCCAGTTGTGTCAAACAAACTTGTGCAGGTGCGTAGAACAAACTTGTGCCAGTTGCGTAGAACAACCTTGTGCCAGTTGAGTCTTACAAACTTGTGCTAGTTAGTAGAAAAAACTTGTGTCAGTTGCGTCAAACAAACTTATGCCAGTTGCGTAAAACAAACTAGTGCCAGTTGCGTCAAACAAACTTGTGCCAGTTGAGTAGAACAAACTTGTGCCAATTGCATCAAACAAACTTGTGCCAGTTGCGTCGAACAAACTTGTGCCAGTTGCGTTGAAGAAAATTGTGCCAGTTGCGTCAAACAAACTTGTGCATGTTGCGTCGAACAAACTTGTGCCAGTTGCGTCGAACAAACTTGTGCCAGTTACAGCGAACCAACTTGTGCCACTTGCGTCGAGAAAACTTGTGCCACTTGCGTCAAATAAACTTATGCCTGTTGCGTCAAACAAACTTGTGCCAGTTACTGCGAACCAACTTGTGCCAGTTGCGTCGAGAAAAGTTGTGCCAGTTGCGTCAAATAAACTTGTGCCAGTTGCGTCAAACAAGCTTGTGCTAGTTGCGTCAAACAAACTTGTGCCAGTTGCGTCAAACAAACTTGTGCCAGTTGCGTCAAACAAACTTGTGCCAATTGATTAAAAAAACTTGTGCCAGTTGCGTTGAACAAACTTGTGCCAGTTGCGTCTAACAAACTTGTGCCAGTTGCATCAAACAAACTTGTGCCAGATGCGTCGAACAAACTTGAGCCAGTTGCATTGAACAAACTTGTGCCAGTTGCATAGAACAAACTTGCGCCAGTTGCGTCAAACAAACTTGTGCCAGTTGCGTAGAACAAACTTATACATGTTGCGTAGAACAACCTTGTGCCAGTTGCGCAGAACAAACTTGTACATGTTGCGTAGAACAACCTTGTGCCAGTTGCGTCAAACAAACTTGTGCCAGTTGCGTCGAACAAACTTGCGCCAGTTCCGTCGAACAAACTTGTGCCAGTTGCTTAGAACAAACTTGTGCCAGTTGTGTCAAACAAACTTGTGCCAGTTGCGCCGAACAAACTTGTGCCAGTTGCATCGAACAAACTTGTGCCAGTTGCGTAGAACAAACTTGTGCCAGTTGCGTCAAACAAACTTCTGCCAGTTGCGTAGAACAAACTTGTGCCAGTTGCGTAGAACAACCTTGTGCCAGTTGCGTCAAACAAACTTGTGCCAGTTGCGTCAAACAAACTTGTGCTAGTTGCGTCGAACAAACTTGGGCCAGTTGTGTCAAACAAACTTGTGCCAGTTGGTTCGAACAAACTTGTGCCAGTTGCGTCCAACAAATTTGTACCAGTTGCATCAAACAAACTTGTACCAGTTATGTCGAACAAACTTGTGCCAGTTGCTTAGAACAAACTTGTGCCAGTTGCGTCAAAAAAACTTATGCCAGTTGCATAGAACAAACTAGTACCAGTTGCATAGAACAAATTTGTGCCAGTTGCGTAGAACAACATAGTGCCAGTTGCGTCGAACAAACTTGTGACAGTAGCGTCGAACAAACTAGTGCCAGTTGCGTCGAACAAACTTGTGCCAGTTGCTTCGAACAAACTTGTGCCAGTTGCGTCGAACAAACTTGTGTCAGTTGCGTGAAACAAACTTGTGCCAGTTGCGTCAAACAAACTTGTGCCAATTGAGTCGAAAAAACTTGTGCCAGATGCGCCGAACAAACTTGTGCCAGTTGCATCTAACAAACTTGTGCCAGTTGCGTCAAACAAACTTGTGCCAGTTGCGTCGAGCAAACTTGTGCCAATTGCATCGAACAAACTTGTGCCAGTTGCGTAGAACAAACTTGTGCCAGTTGCGTCAAACAAACTTTTGCCAGTTGCGTAGAACAAACTTGTGCCAGTTGCGTCAAACAAACTTGTGCCAGTTGCGTCAAACAAACTTGTGCCAGTTGTGTCAAACAAACTTGTGCCAGTTGGTTCCAACAAACTTGTGCCATTTGCGTCCAACAAACTTGTACCAGTTGTGTCAAACAAACTTGTGCCAGTTGCGTCGAACAAACTTGTGCCAGTTGCGTAGAACAAACTTGTGCCAGTTGCGTCAAACAAACTTATGCCAGTTGCATAGAACAAACTAGTGCCAGTTGCATAGAACAAACTTGTGCCAGTTGCGTAGAACAAACTTATGCCAGTTGCGTCAAACAAACTTGTGCCAGTTGCGTCGAAGAAACTTGTGCCAGTTGCGTCGAAGAAACTTGTGCCAGTTGCGTCAAACAAACATGTGCCAGTTGCGTCGAACAAACTTGTGCCAGTTGCGTCGAACAAACTTGTGCCAGATATGGATAACAAACTTGTGAAAGTTGCGTCAAACAAACTTGTGCCAGTTGCGTCAAACAAACTTGTGCCAGTTGTGTCAAACAAACTTGTGCCAGTTGGTTCCAACAAACTTGTGCCATTTGCGTCCAACAAACTTGTACCAGTTGCGTCAAACAAACTTGTGCCAGTTGCGTCGAACAAACTTGTGCCAGTTGCGTAGAACAAACTTGTGCCAGTTGCGTCAAACAAACTTATGCCAGTTGCATAGAACAAACTAGTGCCAGTTATATAGAACAAACTTGTGCCAGTTGCGTCAAACAAACTTGTGCCTCTTGCGTCAAACAAACTTGTGCCAATTGAGTCGAAAAAAACTTGTGCCTGTTACGTCAAACAAACTTGTGCCAGTTGCGTCTAACAAACTTGTGCCAGTTGCGTCGAACAAACTTGTGCCAGTTGCGTCAAACAAACTTATGCCAGTTGCGTCAAACAAACTTGTGCCAGTTGCGTAGAACAAACTTGCGCCAGTTGCGTAGAAGAACCTTGTGCCAGTTGCGTCAAACAAACTTGTGCCAGTTGCGTCAACCAAACTTGTGCCAGTTGCGTTAAACAAACTTGTGCCAGTTGCATCGAAAAAACTTTTGCCAGTTGCGTCGAACAAACTTGTGCCAGTTGCGTCAAACAAACTTGCACCAGTTGCGTCGAACAAACTTGTGCCAGTTGCGTTGAACAAACTTCTGCCAATTGTGTCAAACAAACTTGTGTCAGTTGCATAGAACAAACTTGTGCCAGTTGCGTCAAACAAACTTGTGCCAGTTGCGTAGAACAAACTAGTGCCAGTTCCATAGAACAAACTTGCGCAAGATGCGTAGAACAAACTTGTGCCAGGTGCGTAGAACAAACTTGTGCCAGTTGCATAGAACAAACTTGTGCCAGTTGCATAGAACAAACTTGTGCCAGTTGCATCAAACAAACTTGTGCCAGTTGCGTCGAACAAACTTGTGCCAGTTACGGCGAACGAACTTGTGCCAGTTTCGTCGAGAAAACTTGTGCCAGTTGCATCAAATAAACTTGTGCCAGTTGCGTCAAACAAACTTGTGCCAGTTGCGTCAAACAAACTTGTGCCAGTTATGTCAAACAAACTTGTGCCAGTTGCGTCAAACAAACTTGTGCCAATTGAGTCGAAAAAACTTGTGCCAGTTGCACTGAACAAACTTGTGCCAGTTGCGTCTAACAAACTTGTGCCTGTTGTGTCAACAAAGCTTGGGCCAGTTTCGTCGAACAAACTTGTGTCAGTGGCATCCAACAAACTTGTGCCAGTTGCGTAGAACAAACTTGTGCCAGTTGCGGAAACAAACTTGTGCCAGTTGCGTACAACAAACTTGTGCCAGTTGCGTAGAACAACCTTGTGCCAGTTGCGTCGAACAAACTTGTGCTAGTTTGTAGAACAAACTTGTGCCAGTTGCATCAAACAAACTTATGCCAGTTGCGTAAAACAAACTTGTGCCAGTTGCATAGAACAAACTTGTGCCAGTTGAGTAGAACAAACTTGTGCCAATTGCGTCAAACAAACTTGTGCCAGTTCGTCGAACAAACTTGTGACAGTTGCGTCAAACAAACTTGTGCCAGTTGCATCAAACAAACTTGTGCCAGTTGCGTCGAACAAACTTGTGCCAGTTACGTTGAGCAAACTTGTGCCAGTTACGACGAACCAACTTATGCCCTTGCGTCGAGAAAACTTGTGCCAGTTGCGTCAAATAAACTTGTGGCAGCTGCGTCAAACAAACTTGTGCCAGTTACGGCGAACAAACTTGTGCCAGTTGCGTCGAGAAAAGTTGTGCCAGTTGCGTCAAATAAATTGTGCCAGTTGCGTCAAACAAACTTGTGCCAGTTGTTTCAAACAAACTTGAGCCAGTTGCGTCAAACAAACTTGTGCCAGTTACGGCGAACAAACTTGTGCCAGTTGCGTCGAGAAAAGTTGTGCCAGTTGCGTCAAATAAATTGTGACGGTTGCGTCAAACAAACTTATGCCAGTTGTTTCAAACAAACTTGTGCCAGTTGCGTCAAACAAACTTCTGCCAATTGATTAAAAAAAAACTTGTGCCAGTTGTGTTGAACAAACTTGTGCCAGTTGCGTCTAACAAACTTGTGCCAGTTGCGTCAAACAAACTTGTGCCAGTTGCGTCGAACAAACTTGTGCCAGTTGCATCGAACAAACTTGTGCCAGTTGCGTAGAACAAACTTGTGCCAGTTGCGTCAAACAAACTTGTGCCAGTTGCATCGAACAAACTTGTGCCAGTTGCATAGAACAAACTTGTGCCAGTTGCATCAAACAAACTTGTGCCAGTTGCGTAGAACAAACTTGTACATGTTGCATAGAACAACCTTGTGCCAGTTGCGTCAAACAAACTTGTGCCAGTTGTGTCAAACAAACTTGTGCCAGTTGGGTCGAACAAACTTGTGCCAGTTACGTTAAACAAACTTGTTCCAGTTGCGTCGAACAAACTTGTGCCAGTTGCGTCGAACAAACTTGCGCCAATTCCGTCGAACAAACTTGTGCCAGTTGCTTAGAACAAATTTGTGCCAGTTGTGTCAAACAAACTTGTGCCAGTTGCGTAGAACAAACTTGTACCAGTTGCGTCGAACAAACTTGTGCCAGTTGGGTAGAACAAACATGTGCCAGTTATGTCAAACAAATTTGTGCCAGTTGCGTAGAACGCACTAGTGCCAGTTGCATAGAACAAACTTGTGCCAGATGCGTAGAACAAACATTTGCCATTTGCGTAGAACAAACTTGTGCCAGTTGTGTCAAACAAACTTGTGCCAATTGTGTACAACAAACTAGTAAGAGTTGAGTAGAACAAACTTGTGCCAGTTGCGTTGAACAAACTTGTGCCAGTTGCGTAGAACAAACTTGTACCAGTTGCGTCAAACAAACTTATGCCAGTTGCATAGAACAAACTTGTGCCAGTTGGGTCGAACAAACTTGTGCCAGTTGCGTTAAACAAACTTTTGCCAGTTGCGTCGAACAAACTTGTGCCAGTTGCGTCGAACAAACTTGCGCCAGTTGCGTCAAACAAACTTGTGCCAGTTGCGTCAAACAAACTTGTACCAATTGAGTCGAAAAAACTTGTGCCAGTTACGTCGAACAAACTTGTGCCAGTTGCGTCTAACAAACTTGTGCCAGTTGCGTCAAACAAACTTGTGCCAGTTGCGTCAAACAAACTTGTGCCAGTTGCGTCAAACAAACTTGTGCCAGTTGCGTAGAACAAACTTGTGCCAGTTGCGTCAAACAAACTTGTGCCAGTTGCGTAGAAGAACCTTGTGCCAGTTGCGCCAAACGAACTTGTGCCAGTTGCGTGAAACAAACTTGTGCCAGTTGTGTCAAACAAACTAGTGCCAGTTGCATAGAACAAACTTGTGCCAGTTGCGTCAAACAAACTTGTGCCAGTTGCGTTAAACAAACTTTTGCCAGTTGCGTCGAACAAACTTGTGCCAGTTGCATCGAACAAACTTGCGCCAGTTACGTCAAACAAACTTGTGCCAGTTGCGTTGAACAAACTTCTGCCAGTTGTGTCAAACAAACTTGTGTCAGTTGCGTAGAAAAAACTTGTGCCAGTTGCGTCGAACAAACTTGTGTCAGTTGGGTAGAACAAACTTGTGCCAGTTGCTTTAAACAAACATGTGCCAGTTACGTAGAACAAACTAGCGCCAGTTGCATAGAACAAACTTGTGCCAGATGTGTAGAACAAACTTGTGCCAGTTGCGTAGAACAAACTTGTGCCAGTTGCATAGAACAAACTTGTGCCAGTTATGTAGAACAAACTTGTGCCAGTTGCGTCGAACAAACTTGTGCCAGTTGCGTCGAACAAACTTGTGCCAGTTACGGCGAACAAACTTGTGCCAGTTTCGTCGAGAAAACTTGTGCCAGTTGCGTCAAATAATCTTGTGCCAGTTGCGTCAAACAAACTTTTGCCAGTTGCGTCAACTAAACTTGTGCCAGTTGCGTCAAACAAACTTTTTCCAGTTGTATCAAACAAACTTGTGCCAATTGAGTCGAAAAAACTTGTGCCAGTTGTGTCGAACAAACTTGTGCCAGTTGCGTCTAACAAACTTGTTCCAGTTGCGTCAAAAAACTTTTGCCAGTTTCGTCAAACAAACTTGTGCCAGTGGCATCCAACAAACTTGTGCCAGTTGCGTCGAACAAACTTGTGCCAGTTTTGTCAAACAAACTTGTTCAGGTGCGTAGAACAAACTTGTGCCAGTTGCGTAGAACAACCTTTTGCCAGTTGCGTCGAACAAACTTGTGCCAGTTGCGTAAAACAAACTAGTGCCAGTTGCACGTAACAAACTTGTGCCAGTTGAGTAGAACAAACTTGTGCCAATTGCATCAAACAAACTTGTGCCAGTTGCGTCGAACAAAACTTGTGCCAGTTGCGTTGAAGAAACTTGTGCCAGTTGCGTCAAACAAACTTGTGCATGTTGCGTCGAACAAAGTTGTGCCAGTTGCGTCAAATAAACTTGTGCCAGTTGCGTCAAACAAACTTGTGCCAGTTACGGCGAACAAACTTGTGCCAGTTGCGTCGAGAAAAGTTGTGCCAGTTGCGTCAAATAAACTTGTGCCAGTTGCGTCAAACAAACTTGTGCCAGTTGCGTCAAACAAACTTGTGCCAGTTGCGTCAAACAAAGTTGTGGCAATTGATTAAAAAAAACTTGTGCCAGTTGCGTTGAACAAACTTGTGCCAGATGCGTCTAACAAACTTGTGCCAGTTGCATCAAACAAACTTATGCCAGTTGCGTCAAAGAAACTTGTGCCACTTGTGTGAAACAAACTTGTGCCAGTTGCGTCTAACAAACTTATGCCAGTTGCATCAAACAAACTTATGCCAGTTGCGTCGAACAAACTTGTGCCACTTGTGTGAAACAAACTTGTGCCAGTTGGGTCGAACAAACTTGTGCCAGTTACGTTAAACAAACTTGTACCAGTTGCGTCGTACAAAATTGTACTAGTTGCGTCGAACAAACTTGTGCCAGTTGCGGCGAACAAACTTGCGCCAGTTCCGTCGAACAAACTTGTGCCAGTTGTGTCTAACAAACTTGTGCCAGTTGTGTAGAACAAACTTGTGCCAGTTGCGTCGAACAAACTTGTGCCAGTTGGGTAGAACAAACATGTGCCAGTTGCGTCAAACAAATTTGTGCCAGTTGCGTAGAACAAACTAGTGCCAGTTGCAAAGAACAAACTTGTGCCAGATGCGTAGAACAAACTTTTGCCATTTGCGTAGAACAAACTTGTGCCAGTTGTGTCAAACAAACTTGTGCCAGTTGTGTACAACAAACTTGTGCCAGTTATGTAGAACAAACTTGTGCCTGTTGCATCAAACAAACTTGTGCCACGTCAAACAAACTTGTGCCAGTTGCATAGAACAAACTTGTGCCAGTTGCATAGAACAACCTTGTGCCAGTTGTGTCAAACAAACTTTTGCCAGTTGTGTCAAACAAACTTGTGCCAGTTGCGTCAAAAAAACTTGTGCCAGTTGCGTCAAAAAAACTTTTGCCAGTTGCGCCGAACAAACTTGTGCTACTTGCATCGAACAAACTTGTGCCAGTTGCGTAGAACAAACTTGTGCCAGTTACGTCAAACAAACTTGTGCCAGTTGCGTCGAACAAACTTGTACCAGTTGCGTAGAACAACCTTGTGCCAGTTGCGTCAAACAAACTTGTGCCAGTTGCGTCAAACAAACTTGTGCCAGTTGCGTCGAACAAACTTGGGCCAGTTGGGTCAAACAAACTTGTGCCAGTTGGTTCGAACAAACTTGTGCCAGTTGCGTCCAACAAACTTGTACCAGTTGCGTCAAACAAACTTGTACCAGTTATGTCGAACAAACTTGTGCCAGTTGCGTAGAACAAACTTGTGCCAGTTGCATAGAACAAACTTATGCCAGTTGCTTAGAACAAACTAGTGCCAGTTGCATAGAACAAATTTGTGCCAGTTGCGTAGAACAACATAGTGCCAGTTGCGGCGAACAAACTTGTGACAGTAGCGTCGAACAAACTAGTGCCAGTTGCGTCGAACAAACTTGTGCCAGTTGCGTCGAACAAACTTGTGCCAGTTGCGTCGAACAAACTTGGGTCAGTAGCGTCAAAAAAAACATGTGCCAGTTGCGTCAAACAATCTTGTGCCAATTGAGTCGAAAAAACTTGTGCCAGATGCGTCGAACAAACTTGTGCCAGTTGCATCTAACAAACTTGTGCCAGTTGCGTCAAACAAACATGTGCCAGTTGTGTCGAACAAACTTGTGCCAGTTGCATCGAACAAACTTGTGCCAGTTGCGTAGAACAAACTTGTGCCAGTTGCGTCAAACAAACTTGTGCCAGTTGCGTAGAACAAACTTGTGCCAGTTGCGTAGAACAACCTTGTGCCAGTTGCGTCAAACAAACTTGTGCAAAGTTGCGTCAAACAAACTTGTGCCAGTTGTGTCAAACAAACTTGTGCCAGTTGGTTCGAACAAACTTGTGCCATTTGCGTCCAACAAACTTGTACCAGTTGCATCAAACAAACTTGTGCCAGTTGCGTCGAACAAACTTGTGCCAGATGCGTAGAACAAACTTGTGCCAGTTGCGTCAAACAAACTTATGCCAGTTGCATAGAACAAACTAGTGCCAGTTGCATAGAACAAACTTGTGCCAGTTGCATAGAACAAGCTTGTGCCAGTTGCGTCAAACAAACTTGTGCCAGTTGCATCGAAGAAACTTGTGCCAGTTGCGTCGAAGAAACTTGTGCCAGTTGCGTCAACCAAACATGTGCCAGTTGCGTCGAACAAACTTGTGCCAGTTGCGTCGAACAAACTTGTGCCAGTTGCGTCCAACAAACTTGTGCCTCTTGCATCAAACAAACTTGTGTCAGTTGGGTAGAACAAATTTGTGCCAGTTGCGTCAAACAAACTTGTGCCAGTTGGGTAGAACAAACTAGTTCCAGTTCCATAGAACAAACTTGCGCCAGATGCGTAGAACAAACTTGTGCCAGGTGCGTAGAACAAACTTGTGTCAGTTGGGTAGAACAAATTTGTGCCAGTTGCGTCAAACAAACTTCTGCCAGTTGCGTAGAACAAACTAGTGCCAGTTCCATAGAACAAACTTGCGCCAGATGCGTAGAACAAACTTGTGCCAGGTGCGTAGAAGAAACTTGTGCCAGTTGCATAGAACAAACTTGTGCCAGTTATGTAGAACAAACTTGTGCCAGTTGCATCAAACAAACTTGTGCCAGTTGCGTCGAACAAACTTGTGCCAGTTACGGCGAACAAACTTGTGCCAGTTTCGTCGAACAAACTTGTGCCAGTTGCATCAAATACACTTGTGCCAGTTACGTCAAACAAACTTGTGCCAGTTGCGTCAAACAAACTTTTGCCAATTGCGTCAAACAAACTTGTTCCAATTGCGTCAAACAAACTTGTGCCAATTGAGTCGAAAAAACTTGTGCCAGTTGCATTGAACAAACTTGTGCCACTTGCGTCTAACAAACTTGTGCCTGTTGTGTCAACAAAGCTTGGGCCAGTTTCGTCGAACAAACTTGTGTCAGTGGCATCCAACAAACTTGTGCCAGTTGCGTAGAACAAACTTGTGCCAGTTGCGTCAAAGAAACTTGTGCCAGTTGCGTAGAACAAATTTGTGCCAGATGCGTAGAACAACCTTGTGCCAGTTGCGTCGAACAAACTTGTGCTAGTTTGTAGAACAAACTTGTGCCAGTTGCATCAAACAAACTTATGCCAGTTGCGTAAAACAAACTTGTGCCAGTTGCATAGAACAAACTTGTGCCAGTTGAGTAGAACAAACTTGTGCCAATTACGTCAAACAAACTTGTGCCAGTTCGACGAACAAACTTGTGACAGTTGCGTCAAACAAACTTGTGCCAGTTGCGTCAAACAAACTTGTGCCAGTTGCGTCGAACAAACTTGTGCCAGTTACGTTGAGCAAACTTGTGCCAGTTACGACGAACCAACTTGTGCCCCTTGCGTCGAGAAAACTTGTGCCAGTTGCGTCAAATAAACTTGTGCCAGTTGCGTCAAACAAACTTGTGCCAGTTACGGCGAACAAACTTGTGCCAGTTGCGTCGAGAAAAGTTGTGCCAGTTGCGTCAAATAAATTGTGCCAGTTGCGTCAAACAAGCTTGTGCTAGTTGTTTCAAACAAACTTGTGCCAGTTGCGTCAAACAAACTTGTGCCAGTTTTGTCAAACAAACTTGTGCCAGTTGCGTCGAGAAAAGTTGTGCCAGTTGCGTCAAATAAATTGTGCCAGTTGCGTCAAACAAACTTCTGCCAATTGTTTCAAACAAACTTGTGCCAGTTGCGTCAAACAAACTTGTGCCAATTGATTAAAAAAAACTTGTGCCAGTTGTGTTGAACAAACTTGTGCCAGTTGCGTCTAACAAACTTGTGCCAGTTGCGTCAAACAAACTTGTGCCAGTTGCGTCGAACAAACTTGTGCCAGTTGCATCGAACAAACTAGTGCCAGTTGCATAGAACAAACTTGTGCCAGTTGCGACAAACAAACTTGTGCCAGTTGCGTAGAACAAACTTGTACATGTTGCGTAGAACAACCTTGTGCCAGTTGCGTCAAACAAACTTGTGCCAGTTGTGTCAAACAAACTTGTGCCAGTTGGGTCGAACAAACTTGTGCCAGTTACATTAAACAAACTTGTTCTTGTTCCAGTTGCGTCGAACAAACTTGTGCCAGTTGCGTTGAACAAACTTGTGCCAGTTGCGTCGAACAAACTTGCGCCAATTCCGTCGAACAAACTTGTGTCAGTTGCTTAGAACAAACTTGTGCCAGTTGTGTCAAACAAACTTGTGCCAGTTGCGTAGAACAAACTTGTGCCAGTTGCGTCGAACAAACTTGTGCCAGTTGGGTAGAACAAACATGTGCCAGTTGTGTCAAACCAATTTGTGCCAGTTGCGTAGAACGCACTAGTGCCAGTTGCATAGAACAAACTTGTGCCACATGCGTAGAACAAACATTTGCCATTTGCGTAGAACAAACTTGTGCCAGTTGTGTCAAACAAACTTGAGCCAGTTGTGTACAACAAACTAGTAAGAGTTGCGTAGAACAAACTTGTGCCAGTTGCGTTGAACAAACTTGTGCCAGTTGCGTAGAACAAACTTGTACCAGTTGCGTCAAACAAACTTATGCCAGTTGCATAGAACAAACTAGTGCCAGTTGCATAGAACAAACTTGTGCCAGTTGCGTAGAACAAACTTGTGCCAGTTGCGTCAAACAAACTTGTGCCAGTTGCGTCGAAGAAACTTGTGCCAGTTGCATCTAAGAAACTTGTGCCAGTTGCGTCAAACAAACTTGTGCCATTTGCGTCGAACAAACTTGTGCTAGTTGCGTCGAACAAACTTGTGCCAGATATGGCGAACAAACTTGTGCCAGTTGCTTCGAGAAAACTTGTGCCAGTTGCGTAAAAAAAAACTTGTGACAGTTGCGTCAAACAAACTTGTGCCAGTTGCGTCAAACAAACTTGTGCCTCTTGCGTCAAACAAACTTGTGCCAGTTGCGTCAAACAAACTTGTTCCAATTGAGTCGAAAAAACTTGTGCCTGTTACGTCGAACAAACTTGTGCCAGTTGCGTCTAACAAACTTGTGCCAGTTGCGTAGAACAAACTTGTGCCAGTTGCGTAGAACAAACTTGTGCCAGTTGCATAGAACAAACTTGTGCCAGTTATGTATGAACAAACTTGTGCCAGTTGCGTCAAACAAACTTGTGCCAGTTGCGTCGAACAAACTTGTGCCAGTTACGGCGAACAAACTTTTGCCAGTTGCGTCAAAAAAACTTGTTCCAGTTGCGCCAAACAAACTTGTGCCAATTGAGTCGAAAAAACTTGTGCCATTTGCGTCGAACAAACTTGTGCCAGTTGCGCCAAACAAACTTGTGCCAGTTGCGTCAAACAAACTTGTTACAGTTGCGCCAAAAAAACTTGTGCCAATTGAGTCGAAAAAACTTGTGCCAGTTGCGTCGAACAAACTTGTGCCAGTTGCGTCTAACAAACTTGTGCCAGTTGCGTCAAAAAAACTTGGGCCAGTTTCGTCGAACAAACTTGTGTCAGAGGCATCCAACAAACTTGTGCCAGTTGCGTAGAACAACCTTGTGCCAGTTGAGCAAACAAACTTGTGCCAGTTGCGTAGAACAAACTTGTGCCAGTTGCGTAGAACAACCTTGTGCCAGTTGCGTCGAACAAACTTGTGATAGTTTGTAGAACAAACTTGTGCCAGTTGCGTCAAACAAACTTATGGCAGTTGCGTAAAACGAACTAGTGCCAGTTGCATAGAACAAACTTGTGCCAGTTGAGTAGAACAAACTTGTGCCAATTGCGTCAAACAAACTTGTGCTAGTTCGTCGAACAAACTTGTGCCAGTTGCATCGAAAAAACTTGTGCCAGTTGCGTCAAAGAAACTTGTGCCAGTTGCGTCGAACAAACTTGTGCCAGTTGCGTCGAACAAACTTGTGACAGTTATGGCGAACCAACTTGTGCCACTTGCGTCGAGAAAACTTGTGCCAGTTGCGTCAAATAAACTTGTGCCAGTTGCGTCAAACAAACTTGTGCCAGTTACGGCGAACAAACTTGTGCCTGTTGCGTCGAGAAAAGTTGTGCCAGTTGCGTCAAATAAACTTGTGCCAGTTGCGTCAAACAAACTTGTGCCAGTTGCGTCAAACTTGTGCCAGTTGCGTCAAATAAATTTGTGCCAGTTGCGTCAAACAAACTTGTGCCAATTGATTAAAAAAACTTGTGCAAGTTGCGTTGAACAAACTTGTGCCAGTTGCGTCAAACAAACTTGTGCTAGTTGCGTAAAAAAAAAAAACATGTGCCATTTGCGTCAAACAAACTTGTGCCAGTTGCGTCAAACAAATTGTGCCTCTTGCGTCAAACAAACTTGTGCCAGTTGTGTCAAACAAACTTGTACCAATTGAGTCGAAAAAACTTGTGCCTGTTACGTCGAACAAACTTGTGCCGGTTGTGTCTAACAAACTTGTGCCAGTTGCGTCAAACAAACTTGTGCCAGTTGCGTCAAACAAACTTGTGCCAGTTGCGTCAAACAAACTTGTGCCAGTTGCGTAGAACAAACTTGTGCCAGTTGCGTCAAACAAACTTGTGCCAGTTGCGTAGAAGAACCTTGTGCCAGTTGCATCAAACGAACTTGTGCCAGTTGCGTCAAACAAACTTGTGCCAGTTGCGTCAAACAAACTTGTGCCAGTTGCGTCAAACAATCTTGTGCCAGTTGCGTCAAACAAAGTTGTGCTAGTTGCGTCAAACAATCTTGTGCCAAATGATTCGAAAAAACTTGTGCCAGTTGCGTTGAACAAACTTGTGCAAGTTGCGTCTAACAAACTTGTGCCAGTTGCGTCAAACAAACTTGTGCCAGTTGCATCGAACAAACTTGTGCCAGTTGCATCGAACAAACTAATGCCAGTTGCATAGAACAAACTTGTGCCAGTTGCGTCAAACAAACTTGTGCCAGTTGCGTAGAACAAACTTGTACATGTTGCGTAGAACAACCTTGTGCCATTTGCGTTAAACAAACTTGTGCCAGTTGTGTCAAACAAACTTGTGCCAGTTGGGTCGAACAAACTTGTGCCAGTTACGTTAAACAAACTTGTACCAATTGCGTCGTACAAATTTGTGCCAGTTGCGTCGAACAAACTTGTGCCAGTTGCGTCGAACAAACTTTTGCCAGTTGCGTCGAACAAACTTGTGCCAGTTGATTAGAACAAACTTGTGCCAGTTGTGTCAAAGAAACTTGTGCCAGTTGTGTAGAACAAATTTGTGCCAGTTGCTTCGAACAAACTTGTGCCAGTTGGGTAGAACAAACATATGCCAGTTGCGTTAAACAAATTTGTGCCAGTTGCGTAGAACAAATTAGTGCCAGTTGCATAGAACAAACTTGTGCCAGAAGCGTAGAACAAACTTTTGCCATTTGCGTAGAACAAACTTGTACCAGTTGTGTCAAACAAACTTGTGCCAGTTGTGTATAACAAACTTGTGCCAGTTATGTAGAACAGACTTGTGCCAGTTGCGTCAAACAAACTTGTGCCAGTTGCGTCAAACAAACTTGTGCCAGGTGCATAGAACAAACTTGTGCCAGTTGCATAGAACAACCTTGTGCCAGTTGTGTCAAACAAACTTGTGCCAGTTGCGTCAAACAAACTTGAGCCAGTTGCGTCAAACAAACTTGTGCCAGTTGCGTCGAACAAACTTGTGCCAGTTTCGTCAAAGAAACTTGTGCCAGTTGCATCAAACAAACTTGTGCCAGTTGCGTCGACCAAACTTGTGTCAGTTGCGTCGAACAAACTTATGCCAGTTACGGCGAACAAACTTGTGCCAGTTGCGTCGAGAAAACTTGTGCCAGTTGCGTCAAATAAACTTGTGCCAGTTGCGTCAAACAAACTTGTGCCAGTGGCGTCAAACAACCTTCTGCCAGTTGTGTCAAACAAACTTGTGCCAATTGAGTCGAAAAAACTTGTGCCAGTTGCGTCGAACAAACTTGTGGCAGTTGCGTCTAACAAACTTGTGCCAGTTGCGTCAAACAAACTTGGGCCAGTTGCGTCTAACAAACTTGTGCCAGTTGCATCAAACAAACTAGTGCCAGTTCCACAGAACAAACTTGTGCCAGTTGCGTCAAACAAACTTGTGCCAGTTGCATAGAACAAACTTGTGCATGTTGCGTAGAACAAACTTGTGCCAGTTGCGTCAAACAAACTTTTGCCAGTTGCGTTAAACAAACTTGTGCCAGTTGCGTTGAACAAACTTGTGCCAGTTGTGTCAAACAAACTTGTGCCAGTTGGGTCAAACAAACTTGTGCCAGTTATGTTAAACAAACTTGTACCAGTTGCATCGAACAAACTTGTGCCAGTTGCGTCGAACAAACTTGTTCCAGTTGCGTCGAACAAACTTGCGCCAGTTCCGTCGAACAAACTTGTGCCAGTTGCTTAGAACAAACTTGTGCCAGTTGTGTCAAACAAACTTGTGCCAGTTGCGTAGAACAAACTTGTGCCAGTTGCGTCGAACAAACTTGTGCCAGTTGGGTAGAACAAACATGTGCCAGTTGCGTCAAACAAATTTGTGCCAGTTGCCTAGAACAAACTAGTGCCAGTTGCATAGAACAAACGTGTCCCAGATGCGTAGAACAAACTTTTGCCATTTGCGTTGAACAAACTTGTGCCAGTTGTGTCAAACAAACTTGTGCCAGTTGTGTACAACAAACTAGTAAGAGTTGCGCAGAACAAACTTGTGCCAGTTGCGTAGAACAAACTTGTGCCAGTTGCGTCAAACAAACTTGTGCCAGTTGCGTCAAACAAACTTGTGCCAGTTGCATAGAACAAACTTGTGCCAGTTGCGTAGAACAACCTTTTGCCAGTTGCGTCAAACAAACTTGTGCCAGTTGAGTCAAACAAACTTGTGCCAGTTGCGTCGAACAAACTTGTGCCAGTTTGTTTCAAACAAACGTGTGCCAGTTGCGTCAAACAAACTTGTGCCAGTTGCGCCAAAGAAACTTGTGCCAGTTGCGTCAAACAAACTTGTGCCAGTTGCGTCAAACAAACTTGTACAAGTTGCGAAAACAAACTTGTGCCAGATGTGTTGAACAAACTTGTGCCAGTTGCGTCGAACAAACTTGTGCCAGTTGCGTCGAACAAACTTGTGCCTGTTGCGTCGAACAAACTTGTGCCAGTTGCGACGAACAAATTTGTGTCGGTTGCGTCGAACAAACTTGTGCCAGTTGCTTCCAACAAAATTGTGACAGTTGCGTAGAACAAACTTGTGCCAGTTGCGTCCAACAAACTTGTGGCAGTTGCGTAGAACAAACTTGTGCCAGTTACGTCAAACAAACTTGTGCCAGTTACGTCAAACAAACTTATGCCAGTTGCGTAGAACAAACTAGTGCCAGTTGCATACAAAAAACTTGTGCCAGTTGCGTAGAACAAACTTGTGCCAGTTGCGTAGAACAAACTTGTGCCAGTTGCGTAGAACAAACTTGTGCC